>OZ002744.1:117979280-119179280 GCA_963924295.1 Dioctria rufipes
CTTAACAGCTTTTTAATCACCACTGATAACAGCTTAACAGCTTTTAAACAGCTCTGATAACAGCTTAACAGCTTTTAAAACAGCTCTGATAACAGCTCAACAGCTTTTCAAACAGGTCTTATAACAGCTTAACAGCTTTTAAACAGCTCTGATAACAGCTTAACAGCTTTTAAAACAGGTCTGGTAACAGCTTAACAGCTTATAAAACAGCTTTTTCAGCTCATCCACAGATAGAAGGGCAGACCCTAGAGTAGTCAGCGTCAAATTGATGCCACGCGTCAAATATCCGTTTCAAGCGCCATCCAAGACCAGGCACCCACCACCACAACCAATACCACCACCCCCACCACCGCCACCCCCACCAACACCACCAACCACCACCACCACCAACCACCAACACCACCCACCACCACCCACCACCCACCACCACCCACCCACCACCACCACCCACCCACCGCCACCACCACCCGTTGTAGTGGTCAAACATTATTCGGGAGTTCCGGACTTAGTATGGGAAAATGAATAAAAAGATGGCCATATATATAATATCATTTATTAAAAATTAAAAAGTATTAATTCTTATAATCTTATGGTACAGAGCTGTATGTAATCAAAATTTCCTGTGTTTGATGAATCTGTTGTTGAAATCAACATCTGCATACAGTGTAAGTTTACATGATCCTTTATGAGCTTTCCAAGTATACAAAATGAGAATTTCTAGTGCTAAGTTAAATCGCACTTTTTAAGCCATGCCTCGTAATTACTTTTTGTCAATGTTTGGTAGAATTTATATAGCTTCACAACTTGTTTTAGGCCTCTAGCAACACCACAATATTCACATGTATCTGGTCCATCCGTTGAATCATCTCTTGACCAAGGGCAGCTTATATAGTGTTCACCAAAATTTGACTCGACTTTTTCAATATTTTCATATAATTTTAAAAAGTTATAGCATTCTTGAATTTGGTTCTTATGCTCATCGAGTAAAATGTTATTATATTCTCCTAAAAACTCCTCAATATCCATCTTAACAGTTCAGCATTCGGGAATACACTAACCACTAACCAAACTCTCGTGCAATTTTCCCTTCCCCTTTTAGATTTTGTATAGAACATACCAGATTCTTATAAAATTGTCTGCTACCTAGTAGATTTTGGATTTTGGTTCTCGGCACCGTTTTGGAGATATGAATTTTTTAAAATCACTATATACCCTAACTAATTTTTTAACAGATATTTACATACCGATTTTTTATATAGAACATATGGATTTATATAAGGCTTACCCATTAGGAAATGCATAAAATCTTGGATTTTTCTTTGGAACATACTGTACAATATTCTAATAAAATTTTCTTCTGCCTCTTAGATTTTGTATGGAGCATACTGTTACCGGATTCTTACCAGATTCTTATAAAATTTTCTTTCGCTTGTTAGATTTTTTATGGAACATACTGTTACCAGAAATCTTCTTCTTTACAGTTTACTCACAGCTAATTATAATCTCCCATCCAACTTGCACTACTCATCATCCAAGTGAACCCAAGAGTAGACACTTTCGGTTTCAAAGGTTAAGGTGACGTCAGAGGTCAAGACAATGTGCCAAATACATATAAATAGTAGTTTCATAACTTGTTTTTCAATTGATATTTTGCTCTTTACCCAAACAGATCACTGTTTCTTGGCAAGCTAATTACGCAATAATTTCAACATGAGCTCTAAGGACACTACAAACCTTCTAAAGCCTACGGATGAAAGGAGTAAAGAATATTCATATAAGGCTCAGTCTACATCTATGAAATCGGTGCTTTCCAGAAATAAAGAAGAAAGTTTTTCATCCAAAAACGAGCCGACTGTCCCCTATCAGGATATTCCAACAAAGATCGCAAAAAGTAAAGATGGAGAGATGTTATTTATAGAGGTGCACCACGAACCTTTTAACGCCACATTGTTGTAAAGGCATAAGGAATATTCATTATAAGGATCAATCTATATCTATGAAATCTTGGCCTTGCTGAACTAAAGAAAAAAGACTTTAGACTTAAGCTATAATACAATTAAAACAAATTATTTCAATAAATGGCATTATAACCATGATACAATTTTTATTTACAATACATATTTTAGACTAGGCTAGACTTAATATATTTTCTGCGGCACACATCGCTTAATAGTGATAATTGAAGCAAGACGAGGAGATAAATACCAAACACCATCCATTTAACTTAATACATAACTTACAGTACCCACTCTAAACCCCGCACCACGATCTTCACTATGGGCTTGTAGAATGATCAACTATTTCTTCCTTCATACTCCACCATTCGGGCGATACTTTTGAAGAGATAAATATCCAGCGAGATTTCTGATTAGGATTTTACTCCTTATTCATAGATCCCATACAACTCCCACCACTCACCTCAGATAACATATCATATTACATTAATATCATAACACAGCGTTGTTCTATCAAAGCTTTTAATTTAACCCACTCTCAACTTAATGGTAAGTAAAGAATGTACCTGCCCTAATAGTAACTATATCAGCTTCATGTGGAATATTTTTTTAGATATAGGAGTCAATCAAATCTCATAACAGCGTAACTGCTTGATTTATAAGAAAAAATTCTGCTACGTTCATATGCTTACCACAAGATCATATTATGAACATGAAATTAACACGTTCTTATCTAGCCACCGAGTCAACTAAAAGAAGACATTCCTGCTGGAGGCTAAAAAGTTTCAACCTTGAGATCCGTGAAAACTTTCAATTTAATCCACAACTAACAGCACCCCCTCTCAACCTCCATCACAATCTTCACTATTATCAATTTTTTGCTCCTTCATACAACACCATTTGGATGATAATTTAGGGAGATAAATATGAAGCGACCTTGCTGATAAGGTTTTTATTCCTTACTCACAGCTCCCAAACAACTTCCATTACTCATCTAAGACAAGATATCATACTACATTGATATCATAACACCACCTTCTTTCATCAAAACATTTAATTAAACCCACTCTCAACCTAATGGTAAGAAAATAATCTGATCACCCCAATAGTATGAAGATAAAATTATCATATTCTTATCAGCTTCATGTGAACTATGATACTTTTCTGCTAAAGAAATTAGGAATCTTTCATAAATCGCTCAATTTGTATACTTTACTCGTCTGCTGTGTGAATTTGTTTACATTATTCGACTGCGAATTTGTTTACTTTACTGGACTATGCGAATTTGTTTGTGCAAGGCATCAAATTAGAAGCATTACACCTGAAGAGGCAAGTTAGGCATTTACAAATTTCCATTACTTAGCTAAGTGAACATATCTACCTACATTCGCCCCGACCAGCTTCGCCTGATCTATTTTTAGATATATGATTACATGGTGCAATCTTGTTTATAAAAGACACCTACAGATAAATATAATCAAATCTTTAATACACAACTTAGGTTATAGTTGTTGTTGTTTTTCTCAACTGATAACACAAAGCTCCAAGGCAGATGTTGTGTGTTAGAGCGAGATGGTTGAAAAGTATGGTATTCACTAAAGTTTCCTACTAGATCATGAGCACCCTCCGCACATAAAAGAAACTTCATGCACCACCAAACTAAACTTCTCCTCAAAATATTTGTTAATCCCAGACCGAAAAATATAGCGAATTGTAAACAAAACCTATAGGCTTCTTCATTGATCAATATCCATAAGATAATTTCAAGCTATCATGCCCACCTAAAATATGAACACAGATTTATGTTAGAGCGACACAGATGTTTTGACAGAGTCAGCTGGTTGAAAAGAATGGTATTCACTAAAGCTTTCTACTATATTATGCACACCTACCGCCCATAAAATAAACATCGAGCACCACTAAGCTTAACCCTATCTCAACCGCCACGATCTTGGCAAAAGGTAATATCAAATTACCTGCTAAGTCATGCCATTACACCTGACAACCAAAAATTATTCTTTTACTGCTCCCATACAATTTACATTACTTATATCATAGTACTATCTTCTATCATCAATGCTTTTAATTTAACCCACTCTCAACCTAACTTAAGATTTAAAGGTAAACACATAATACTATCCTCTTCCACGCTCCTCACTAAAGCTTTCATATCCTACTAGATTAATATACAACACAATTAATATATACACAACTTACAGTACCCACGCCCAACCTCCACCTGCAACACTGGTCATGCCATTAAACCTTATCACCAAAAATTTGATGAAAAGACTTTTGCTATACAGAGCTGTATGTAATCAAAATTTCCTGTGTTTGATGAATCTGTTGTTGAAATCAACATCTGCATACAGTGTAAGTTTACATGATCCTTTATGAGCTTTCCAAGTATACAAAATGAGAATTTCTAGTGCTAAGTTAAATCGCACTTTTTAAGGCATGCCTCGTAATTACTTTTTGTAAATGTTTGGTAGAATTTATATAGCTTCACTAACTTGTTTTAGGCCTCTAGCAACACCACAATATTCACATGTATCTGGTCCATCCGTTGAATCATCTCTTGACCAAGGGCAGCTTATATAGTGTTCACCAAAATTTGACTCGACTTTTTCAATATTTTCATATAATTTTAAAAAGTTATAGCATTCTTGAATTTGGTTCTTATGCTCATCGAGTAAAATGTTATTATATTCTCCTAAAAACTCCTCAATATCCATCTTAACAGTTCAGCATTCGGGAATACACTAACCACTAACCAAACTCTCGTGCAATTTTCCCTTCCCCTTTTAGATTTTGTATAGAACATACCAGATTCTTATAAAATTGTCTGCTACCTAGTAGATTTTGGATTTTGGTTCTCGGCACCGTTTTGGAGATACGAATTTTTTAAAATCACTATATACCCTAACTAATTTTTTAACAGATATTTACATACCGAGTTTTTATATAGAACATATGGATTTATATAAGGCTTACCCATTAGGAAATGCATAAAATCTTGGATTTTTCTTTGGAACATACTGTACAATATTCTAATAAAATTTTCTTCTGCCTCTTAGATTTTGTATGGAACATACTGTTACCGGATTCTTACCAGATTCTTATAAAATTTTCTTTCGCTTGTTAGATTTTTTATGGAACATACTATTACCAGATTCTTATTCAATTTTCTTCTACTTTTTAAATTGTGAACTGAACATGGTACCAGATTCTTCTAAAATTTTCTTATGGTTATTAGATTTTGTATAGAATATACTGCAACCAAATTCTTATAGCCTTTCATTTTGCTGCTATCTATTTTCAGATATTATATAATGTGCATTCATCTAGAACAAAAATCCATAGCTCGGTTTGGTCACATATGAATTTATATAAGGTTTATAAGGAAATGCAGTTACCAGATTCTTATAAAATTTTCTTCCACCTGTAAGATTATGTATGGAACATACTGTTACCAGAAATCTTCTTCTTTACAGTTTACTCACAGCTAATTATAATCTCCCATCCAACTTGCACTACTCATCATCCAAGTGAACCCAAGAGCAGACACTTTCGGTTTCAAAGGTTAAGGTGACGTCAGAGGTCAAGACAATGTGCCAAATACATATAAATAGTAGTTTCATAACTTGTTTTTCAATTGATATTTTGCTCTTTACCCAAACAGATCACTGTTTCTTGGCAAGCTAATTACGCAATAATTTCAACATGAGCTCTAAGGACACTACAAACCTTCTAAAACCTACGGATGAAAGGAGTAAAGAATATTCATATAAGGCTCAGTCTACATCTATGAAATCGGTGCTTTCCAGAAATAAAGAAGAAAGTTTTTCATCCAAAAACGAGCCGACTGTCCCCTATCAGGATATTCCAACAAAGATCGCAAAAAGTAAAGATGGAGAGATGTTATTTATAGTGGTGCACCACGAACCTTTTAACGCCACATTGGTGTAAAGGCATAAGGAATATTCATTATAAGGATCAATCTATATCTATGAAATCTTGGCCTTGCTGAACTAAAGAAAAAAGACTTTAGACTTAAGCTATAATACAATTAAAACAAATTATTTCAATAAATGGCATTATAACCATGATACAATTTTTATTTACAATACATATTTTAGACTAGGCTAGACTTAATATATTTTCTGCGGCACACATCGCTTAATAGTGATAATTGAAGCAAGACGAGGAGATAAATACCAAACACCATCCATTTAACTTAATACATAACTTACAGTACCCACTCTAAACCCCGCACCACGATCTTCACTATGGGCTTGTAGAATTATCAACTATTTCTTCCTTCATACTCCACCATTCGGGCGATACTATTGAAGAGATAAATATCCAGCGAGATTTCTGATTAGGATTTTACTCCTTATTCATAGATCCCATACAACTCCCACCACTCACCTCAGATAACATATCATATTACATTAATATCATAACACAGCGTTGTTCTATCAAAGCTTTTAATTTAACCCACTCTCAACTAAATGGTAAGTAAAGAATGTACCTGCCCTAATAGTAACTATATCAGCTTCATGTGGAATATTTTTTTAGATATAGGAGTCAATCAAATCTCATAACAGCGTAACTGCTTGATTTATAAGAAAAAATTCTGCTACGTTCATATGCTTACCACAAGATCATATTATGAACATGAAATTAACACGTTCTTATCTAGCCACCGAGTCAACTAAAAGAAGACATTCCTGCTGGAGGCTAAAAAGTTTAAACCTTGAGATCCGTGAAAACTTTCAATTTAATCCACAACTAACAGCACCCCCTCTCAACCTCCATCACAATCTTCACTATTATCAATTTTTTGCTCCTTCATACAACACCATTTGGATGATAATTTAGGGAGATAAATATGAAGCGACCTTGCTGATAAGGTTTTTATTCCTTACTCACAGCTCCCAAACAACTTCCATTACTCATCTAAGACAAGATATCATACTACATTGATATCATAACACCACCTTCTTTCATCAAAACATTTAATTAAACCCACTCTCAACCTAATGGTAAGAAAATAATCTGATCACCCCAATAGTATTAAGATAAAATTATCATATTCTTATCAGCTTCATGTGAACTATGATACTGGGGATCAATCAAATTTCATAACAGTGTGATTGATTGAGAAATTTTATTGAAAATAAAAAACAATTCATCATAAAGACTTTTCAATACAAACTCCTAGATACAAAAAATAAAAACATTAATCGCTCAATTTGTCTGCTTTACTCGGCTATATTTGTTTATGCAAGATATCAAATTACCAGCCACCTGGCAACCTTTGCTAATGCTTTAATTTCCATTACTTCTAATGATTTCATGTGTCTTACCATCCCAATCAGCCGTGATCTATTTTTAGATATCGAATATCATAGCATGATCACTCTTGTTTATAAAAGATTTTTAATCCACAACTTACGTTATAGTTGTTGTTGTTTTTTCAGCAAAAGACATTTTCAATTATAACTTCCACTACTCATCTACGACATCACATCCTACAGATTAATATCAGTTGTTGTCGTTGTTTTCTGCTAAAGAAATTAGGAATCTTTCATAAATCGCTCAATTTGTATACTTTACTCGTCTGCTGTGTGAATTTGTTTACATTATTCGACTGCGAATTTGTTTACTTTACTGGACTATGCGAATTTGTTTATGCAAGGCATCAAATTAGAAGCATTACACCTGAAGAGGCAAGTTAGGCATTTACAAATTTCCATTACTTAGCTAAGTGAACATATCTACCTACATTCGCCCCGACCAGCTTCGCCTGATCTATTTTTAGATATATGATTACATGGTGCAATCTTGTTTATAAAAGACACCTACAGATAAATATAATCAAATCTTTAATACACAACTTAGGTTATAGTTGTTGTTGTTTTTCTCAACTGATAACACAAAGCTCCAAGGCAGATGTTGTGTGTTAGAGCGAGATGGTTGAAAAGTATGGTATTCACTAAAGTTTCCTACTAGATCATGAGCACCCTCCGCACATAAAAGAAACTTCATGCACCACCAAACTAAACTTCTCCTCAAAATATTTGTTAATCCCAGACCGAAAAATATAGCGAATTGTAAACAAAACCTATAGGCTTCTTCATTGATCAATATCCATAAGATAATTTCAAGCTATCATGCCCACCTAAAATATGAACACAGATTTATGTTAGAGCGACACAGATGTTTTGACAGAGTCTGCTGGTTGAAAAGAATGGTATTCACTAAAGCTTTCTACTATATTATGCACACCCACCGCCCATAAAATAAACATCGAGCACCACTAAGCTTAACCCTATCTCAACCGCCACGATCTTGGCAAAAGGTAATATCAAATTACCTGCTAAGTCATGCCATTACACCTGACAACCAAAAATTATTCTTTTACTGCTCCCATACAATTTACATTACTTATATCATAGTACTATCTTCTATCATCAATGCTTTTAATTTAACCCACTCTCAACCTAACTTAAGATTTAAAGGTAAACACATAATACTATCCTCTTCCACGCTCCTCACTAAAGCTTTCATATCCTACTAGATTAATATACAACACAATTAATATATACACAACTTACAGTACCCACGCCCAACCTCCACCTGCAACACTGGTCATGCCATTAAACCTTATCACCAAAAATTTGATGAAAAGACTTTTGCTATACAGAGCTGTATGTAATCAAAATTTCCTGTGTTTGATGAATCTGTTGTTGAAATCAACATCTGCATACAGTGTAAGTTTACATGATCCTTTATGAGCTTTCCAAGTATACAAAATGAGAATTTCTAGTGCTAAGTTAAATCGCACTTTTTAAGCCATGCCTCGTAATTACTTTTTGTCAATGTTTGGTAGAATTTATATAGCTTCACAACTTGTTTTAGGCCTCTAGCAACACCACAATATTCACATGTATCTGGTCCATCCGTTGAATCATCTCTTGACCAAGGGCAGCTTATATAGTGTTCACCAAAATTTGACTCGACTTTTTCAATATTTTCATATAATTTTAAAAAGTTATAGCATTCTTGAATTTGGTTCTTATGCTCATCGAGTAAAATGTTATTATATTCTCCTAAAAACTCCTCAATATCCATCTTAACAGTTCAGCATTCGGGAATACACTAACCACTAACCAAACTCTCGTGCAATTTTCCCTTCCCCTTTTAGATTTTGTATAGAACATACCAGATTCTTATAAAATTGTCTGCTACCTAGTAGATTTTGGATTTTGGTTCTCGGCACCGTTTTGGAGATATGAATTTTTTAAAATCACTATATACCCTAACTAATTTTTTAACAGATATTTACATACCGATTTTTTATATAGAACATATGGATTTATATAAGGCTTACCCATTAGGAAATGCATAAAATCTTGGATTTTTCTTTGGAACATACTGTACAATATTCTAATAAAATTTTCTTCTGCCTCTTAGATTTTGTATGGAGCATACTGTTACCGGATTCTTACCAGATTCTTATAAAATTTTCTTTCGCTTGTTAGATTTTTTATGGAACATACTGTTACCAGAAATCTTCTTCTTTACAGTTTACTCACAGCTAATTATAATCTCCCATCCAACTTGCACTACTCATCATCCAAGTGAACCCAAGAGCAGACACTTTCGGTTTCAAAGGTTAAGGTGACGTCAGAGGTCAAGACAATGTGCCAAATACATATAAATAGTAGTTTCATAACTTGTTTTTCAATTGATATTTTGCTCTTTACCCAAACAGATCACTGTTTCTTGGCAAGCTAATTACGCAATAATTTCAACATGAGCTCTAAGGACACTACAAACCTTCTAAAGCCTACGGATGAAAGGAGTAAAGAATATTCATATAAGGCTCAGTCTACATCTATGAAATCGGTGCTTTCCAGAAATAAAGAAGAAAGTTTTTCATCCAAAAACGAGCCGACTGTCCCCTATCAGGATATTCCAACAAAGATCGCAAAAAGTAAAGATGGAGAGATGTTATTTATAGAGGTGCACCACGAACCTTTTAACGCCACATTGTTGTAAAGGCATAAGGAATATTCATTATAAGGATCAATCTATATCTATGAAATCTTGGCCTTGCTGAACTAAAGAAAAAAGACTTTAGACTTAAGCTATAATACAATTAAAACAAATTATTTCAATAAATGGCATTATAACCATGATACAATTTTTATTTACAATACATATTTTAGACTAGGCTAGACTTAATATATTTTCTGCGGCACACATCGCTTAATAGTGATAATTGAAGCAAGACGAGGAGATAAATACCAAACACCATCCATTTAACTTAATACATAACTTACAGTACCCACTCTAAACCCCGCACCACGATCTTCACTATGGGCTTGTAGAATTATCAACTATTTCTTCCTTCATACTCCACCATTCGGGCGATACTTTTGAAGAGATAAATATCCAGCGAGATTTCTGATTAGGATTTTACTCCTTATTCATAGATCCCATACAACTCCCACCACTCACCTCAGATAACATATCATATTACATTAATATCATAACACAGCGTTGTTCTATCAAAGCTTTTAATTTAACCCACTCTCAACTTAATGGTAAGTAAAGAATGTACCTGCCCTAATAGTAACTATATCAGCTTCATGTGGAATATTTTTTTAGATATAGGAGTCAATCAAATCTCATAACAGCGTAACTGCTTGATTTATAAGAAAAAATTCTGCTACGTTCATATGCTTACCACAAGATCATATTATGAACATGAAATTAACACGTTCTTATCTAGCCACCGAGTCAACTAAAAGAAGACATTCCTGCTGGAGGCTAAAAAGTTTCAACCTTGAGATCCGTGAAAACTTTCAATTTAATCCACAACTAACAGCACCCCCTCTCAACCTCCATCACAATCTTCACTATTATCAATTTTTTGCTCCTTCATACAACACCATTTGGATGATAATTTAGGGAGATAAATATGAAGCGACCTTGCTGATAAGGTTTTTATTCCTTACTCACAGCTCCCAAACAACTTCCATTACTCATCTAAGACAAGATATCATACTACATTGATATCATAACACCACCTTCTTTCATCAAAACATTTAATTAAACCCACTCTCAACCTAATGGTAAGAAAATAATCTGATCACCCCAATAGTATGAAGATAAAATTATCATATTCTTATCAGCTTCATGTGAACTATGATACTTTTCTGCTAAAGAAATTAGGAATCTTTCATAAATCGCTCAATTTGTATACTTTACTCGTCTGCTGTGTGAATTTGTTTACATTATTCGACTGCGAATTTGTTTACTTTACTGGACTATGCGAATTTGTTTGTGCAAGGCATCAAATTAGAAGCATTACACCTGAAGAGGCAAGTTAGGCATTTACAAATTTCCATTACTTAGCTAAGTGAACATATCTACCTACATTCGCCCCGACCAGCTTCGCCTGATCTATTTTTAGATATATGATTACATGGTGCAATCTTGTTTATAAAAGACACCTACAGATAAATATAATCAAATCTTTAATACACAACTTAGGTTATAGTTGTTGTTGTTTTTCTCAACTGATAACACAAAGCTCCAAGGCAGATGTTGTGTGTTAGAGCGAGATGGTTGAAAAGTATGGTATTCACTAAAGTTTCCTACTAGATCATGAGCACCCTCCGCACATAAAAGAAACTTCATGCACCACCAAACTAAACTTCTCCTCAAAATATTTGTTAATCCCAGACCGAAAAATATAGCGAATTGTAAACAAAACCTATAGGCTTCTTCATTGATCAATATCCATAAGATAATTTCAAGCTATCATGCCCACCTAAAATATGAACACAGATTTATGTTAGAGCGACACAGATGTTTTGACAGAGTCAGCTGGTTGAAAAGAATGGTATTCACTAAAGCTTTCTACTATATTATGCACACCCACCGCCCATAAAATAAACATCGAGCACCACTAAGCTTAACCCTATCTCAACCGCCACGATCTTGGCAAAAGGTAATATCAAATTACCTGCTAAGTCATGCCATTACACCTGACAACCAAAAATTATTCTTTTACTGCTCCCATACAATTTACATTACTTATATCATAGTACTATCTTCTATCATCAATGCTTTTAATTTAACCCACTCTCAACCTAACTTAAGATTTAAAGGTAAACACATAATACTATCCTCTTCCACGCTCCTCACTAAAGCTTTCATATCCTACTAGATTAATATACAACACAATTAATATATACACAACTTACAGTACCCACGCCCAACCTCCACCTGCAACACTGGTCATGCCATTAAACCTTATCACCAAAAATTTGATGAAAAGACTTTTGCTATACAGAGCTGTATGTAATCAAAATTTCCTGTGTTTGATGAATCTGTTGTTGAAATCAACATCTGCATACAGTGTAAGTTTACATGATCCTTTATGAGCTTTCCAAGTATACAAAATGAGAATTTCTAGTGCTAAGTTAAATCGCACTTTTTAAGGCATGCCTCGTAATTACTTTTTGTAAATGTTTGGTAGAATTTATATAGCTTCACTAACTTGTTTTAGGCCTCTAGCAACACCACAATATTCACATGTATCTGGTCCATCCGTTGAATCATCTCTTGACCAAGGGCAGCTTATATAGTGTTCACCAAAATTTGACTCGACTTTTTCAATATTTTCATATAATTTTAAAAAGTTATAGCATTCTTGAATTTGGTTCTTATGCTCATCGAGTAAAATGTTATTATATTCTCCTAAAAACTCCTCAATATCCATCTTAACAGTTCAGCATTCGGGAATACACTAACCACTAACCAAACTCTCGTGCAATTTTCCCTTCCCCTTTTAGATTTTGTATAGAACATACCAGATTCTTATAAAATTGTCTGCTACCTAGTAGATTTTGGATTTTGGTTCTCGGCACCGTTTTGGAGATATGAATTTTTTAAAATCACTATATACCCTAACTAATTTTTTAACAGATATTTACATACCGAGTTTTTATATAGAACATATGGATTTATATAAGGCTTACCCATTAGGAAATGCATAAAATCTTGGATTTTTCTTTGGAACATACTGTACAATATTCTAATAAAATTTTCTTCTGCCTCTTAGATTTTGTATGGAACATACTGTTACCGGATTCTTACCAGATTCTTATAAAATTTTCTTTCGCTTGTTAGATTTTTTATGGAACATACTATTACCAGATTCTTATTCAATTTTCTTCTACTTTTTAAATTGTGAACTGAACATGGTACCAGATTCTTCTAAAATTTTCTTATGGTTATTAGATTTTGTATAGAATATACTGCAACCAAATTCTTATAGCCTTTCATTTTGCTGCTATCTATTTTCAGATATTATATAATGTGCATTCATCTAGAACAAAAATCCATAGCTCGGTTTGGTCACATATGAATTTATATAAGGTTTATAAGGAAATGCAGTTACCAGATTCTTATAAAATTTTCTTCCACCTGTAAGATTATGTATGGAACATACTGTTACCAGAAATCTTCTTCTTTACAGTTTACTCACAGCTAATTATAATCTCCCATCCAACTTGCACTACTCATCATCCAAGTGAACCCAAGAGCAGACACTTTCGGTTTCAAAGGTTAAGGTGACGTCAGAGGTCAAGACAATGTGCCAAATACATATAAATAGTAGTTTCATAACTTGTTTTTCAATTGATATTTTGCTCTTTACCCAAACAGATCACTGTTTCTTGGCAAGCTAATTACGCAATAATTTCAACATGAGCTCTAAGGACACTACAAACCTTCTAAAACCTACGGATGAAAGGAGTAAAGAATATTCATATAAGGCTCAGTCTACATCTATGAAATCGGTGCTTTCCAGAAATAAAGAAGAAAGTTTTTCATCCAAAAACGAGCCGACTGTCCCCTATCAGGATATTCCAACAAAGATCGCAAAAAGTAAAGATGGAGAGATGTTATTTATAGTGGTGCACCACGAACCTTTTAACGCCACATTGGTGTAAAGGCATAAGGAATATTCATTATAAGGATCAATCTATATCTATGAAATCTTGGCCTTGCTGAACTAAAGAAAAAAGACTTTAGACTTAAGCTATAATACAATTAAAACAAATTATTTCAATAAATGGCATTATAACCATGATACAATTTTTATTTACAATACATATTTTAGACTAGGCTAGACTTAATATATTTTCTGCGGCACACATCGCTTAATAGTGATAATTGAAGCAAGACGAGGAGATAAATACCAAACACCATCCATTTAACTTAATACATAACTTACAGTACCCACTCTAAACCCCGCACCACGATCTTCACTATGGGCTTGTAGAATTATCAACTATTTCTTCCTTCATACTCCACCATTCGGGCGATACTATTGAAGAGATAAATATCCAGCGAGATTTCTGATTAGGATTTTACTCCTTATTCATAGATCCCATACAACTCCCACCACTCACCTCAGATAACATATCATATTACATTAATATCATAACACAGCGTTGTTCTATCAAAGCTTTTAATTTAACCCACTCTCAACTAAATGGTAAGTAAAGAATGTACCTGCCCTAATAGTAACTATATCAGCTTCATGTGGAATATTTTTTTAGATATAGGAGTCAATCAAATCTCATAACAGCGTAACTGCTTGATTTATAAGAAAAAATTCTGCTACGTTCATATGCTTACCACAAGATCATATTATGAACATGAAATTAACACGTTCTTATCTAGCCACCGAGTCAACTAAAAGAAGACATTCCTGCTGGAGGCTAAAAAGTTTAAACCTTGAGATCCGTGAAAACTTTCAATTTAATCCACAACTAACAGCACCCCCTCTCAACCTCCATCACAATCTTCACTATTATCAATTTTTTGCTCCTTCATACAACACCATTTGGATGATAATTTAGGGAGATAAATATGAAGCGACCTTGCTGATAAGGTTTTTATTCCTTACTCACAGCTCCCAAACAACTTCCATTACTCATCTAAGACAAGATATCATACTACATTGATATCATAACACCACCTTCTTTCATCAAAACATTTAATTAAACCCACTCTCAACCTAATGGTAAGAAAATAATCTGATCACCCCAATAGTATTAAGATAAAATTATCATATTCTTATCAGCTTCATGTGAACTATGATACTGGGGATCAATCAAATTTCATAACAGTGTGATTGATTGAGAAATTTTATTGAAAATAAAAAACAATTCATCATAAAGACTTTTCAATACAAACTCCTAGATACAAAAAATAAAAACATTAATCGCTCAATTTGTCTGCTTTACTCGGCTATATTTGTTTATGCAAGATATCAAATTACCAGCCACCTGGCAACCTTTGCTAATGCTTTAATTTCCATTACTTCTAATGATTTCATGTGTCTTACCATCCCAATCAGCCGTGATCTATTTTTAGATATCGAATATCATAGCATGATCACTCTTGTTTATAAAAGATTTTTAATCCACAACTTACGTTATAGTTGTTGTTGTTTTTTCAGCAAAAGACATTTTCAATTATAACTTCCACTACTCATCTACGACATCACATCCTACAGATTAATATCAGTTGTTGTCGTTGTTTTCTGCTAAAGAAATTAGGAATCTTTCATAAATCGCTCAATTTGTATACTTTACTCGTCTGCTGTGTGAATTTGTTTACATTATTCGACTGCGAATTTGTTTACTTTACTGGACTATGCGAATTTGTTTATGCAAGGCATCAAATTAGAAGCATTACACCTGAAGAGGCAAGTTAGGCATTTACAAATTTCCATTACTTAGCTAAGTGAACATATCTACCTACATTCGCCCCGACCAGCTTCGCCTGATCTATTTTTAGATATATGATTACATGGTGCAATCTTGTTTATAAAAGACACCTACAGATAAATATAATCAAATCTTTAATACACAACTTAGGTTATAGTTGTTGTTGTTTTTCTCAACTGATAACACAAAGCTCCAAGGCAGATGTTGTGTGTTAGAGCGAGATGGTTGAAAAGTATGGTATTCACTAAAGTTTCGTACTAGATCATGAGCACCCTCCGCACATAAAAGAAACTTCATGCACCACCAAACTAAACTTCTCCTCAAAATATTTGTTAATCCCAGACCGAAAAATATAGCGAATTGTAAACAAAACCTATAGGCTTCTTCATTGATCAATATCCATAAGATAATTTCAAGCTATCATGCCCACCTAAAATATGAACACAGATTTATGTTAGAGCGACACAGATGTTTTGACAGAGTCTGCTGGTTGAAAAGAATGGTATTCACTAAAGCTTTCTACTATATTATGCACACCCACCGCCCATAAAATAAACATCGAGCACCACTAAGCTTAACCCTATCTCAACCGCCACGATCTTGGCAAAAGGTAATATCAAATTACCTGCTAAGTCATGCCATTACACCTGACAACCAAAAATTATTCTTTTACTGCTCCCATACAATTTACATTACTTATATCATAGTACTATCTTCTATCATCAATGCTTTTAATTTAACCCACTCTCAACCTAACTTAAGATTTAAAGGTAAACACATAATACTATCCTCTTCCACGCTCCTCACTAAAGCTTTCATATCCTACTAGATTAATATACAACACAATTAATATATACACAACTTACAGTACCCACGCCCAACCTCCACCTGCAACACTGGTCATGCCATTAAACCTTATCACCAAAAATTTGATGAAAAGACTTTTGCTATACAGAGCTGTATGTAATCAAAATTTCCTGTGTTTGATGAATCTGTTGTTGAAATCAACATCTGCATACAGTGTAAGTTTACATGATCCTTTATGAGCTTTCCAAGTATACAAAATGAGAATTTCTAGTGCTAAGTTAAATCGCACTTTTTAAGGCATGCCTCGTAATTACTTTTTGTCAATGTTTGGTAGAATTTATATAGCTTCACTAACTTGTTTTAGGCCTCTAGCAACACCACAATATTCACATGTATCTGGTCCATCCGTTGAATCATCTCTTGACCAAGGGCAGCTTATATAGTGTTCACCAAAATTTGACTCGACTTTATCAATATTTTCATATAATTTTAAAAAGTTATAGCATTCTTGAATTTGGTTCTTATGCTCATCGAGTAAAATGTTATTATATTCTCCTAAAAACTCCTCAATATCCATCTTAACAGTTCAGCATTCGGGAATACACTAACCACTAACCAAACTCTCGTGCAATTTTCCCTTCCCCTTTTAGATTTTGTATAGAACATACCAGATTCTTATAAAATTGTCTGCTACCTAGTAGATTTTGGATTTTGGTTCTCGGCACCGTTTTGGAGATATGAATTTTTTAAAATCACTATATACCCTAACTAATTTTTTAACAGATATTTACATACCGAGTTTTTATATAGAACATATGGATTTATATGTATAAGGCTTACCCATTAGGAAATGCATAAAATCTTGGATTTTTCTTTGGAACATACTGTACAATATTCTAATAAAATTTTCTTCTGCCTCTTAGATTTTGTATGGAGCATACTGTTACCGGATTCTTACCAGATTCTTATAAAATTTTCTTTCGCTTGTTAGATTTTTTATGGAACATACTATTACCAGATTCTTATTCAATTTTCTTCTACTTTTTAAATTGTGAACTGAACATGGTACCAGATTCTTATAAAATTTTCTTATGGTTATTAGATTTTGTATAGAATATACTGCAACCAAATTCTTATAGCCTTTCATTTTGCTGCTATCTATTTTCAGATATTATATAATGTGCATTCATCTAGAACAAAAATCCATAGCTCGGTTTGGTCACATATGAATTTATATAAGGTTTATAAGGAAATGCAGTTACCAGATTCTTATAAAATTTTCTTCCACCTGTAAGATTATGTATGGAACATACTGTTACCAGAAATCTTCTTCTTTACAGTTTACTCACAGCTAATTATAATCTCCCATACAACTTGCACTACTCATCATCCAAGTGAACCCAAGAGCAGACACTTTCGGTTTCAAAGGTTAAGGTGACGTCAGAGGTCAAGACAATGTGCCAAATACATATAAATAGCAGTTTCATAACTTGTTTTTTAATTGATATTTTGCTCTTTACCCAAACAGATCACTGTTTCTTGGCAAGCTAATTACGCAATAATTTCAACATGAGCTCTAAGGACACTACAAACCTTCTAAAGCCTACGGATGAAAGGAGTGAAGAATATTCATATAAGGCTCAGTCTACATCTATGAAATCGGTGCTTTCCAGAAATAAAGAAGAAAGTTTTTCATCCAAAAACGAGCCGACTGTCCCCTATCAGGATATTCCAACAAAGATCGCAAAAAGTAAAGATGGAGAGATGTTATTTATAGAGGTGCACCACGAACCTTTTAACGCCACATTGTTGTAAAGGCATAAGGAATATTCATTATAAGGATCAATCTATATCTATGAAATCTTGGCCTTGCTGAACTAAAGAAAAAAGACTTTAGACTTAAGCTATAATACAATTAAAACAAATTATTTCAATAAATGGCATTATAACCATGATACAATTTTTATTTACAATACATATTTTAGACTAGGCTAGACTTAATATATTTTCTGCGGCACACATCGCTTAATAGTGATAATTGAAGCAAGACGAGGAGATAAATACCAAACACCATCCATTTAACTTAATACATAACTTACAGTACCCACTCTAAACCCCGCACCACGATCTTCACTATGGGCTTGTAGAATGATCAACTATTTCTTCCTTCATACTCCACCATTCGGGCGATACTTTTGAAGAGATAAATATCCAGCGAGATTTCTGATTAGGATTTTACTCCTTATTCATAGATCCCATACAACTCCCACCACTCACCTCAGATAACATATCATATTACATTAATATCATAACACAGCGTTGTTCTATCAAAGCTTTTAATTTAACCCACTCTCAACTTAATGGTAAGTAAAGAATGTACCTGCCCTAATAGTAACTATATCAGCTTCATGTGGAATATTTTTTTAGATATAGGAGTCAATCAAATCTCATAACAGCGTAACTGCTTGATTTATAAGAAAAAATTCTGCTACGTTCATATGCTTACCACAAGATCATATTATGAACATGAAATTAACACGTTCTTATCTAGCCACCGAGTCAACTAAAAGAAGACATTCCTGCTGGAGGCTAAAAAGTTTCAACCTTGAGATCCGTGAAAACTTTCAATTTAATCCACAACTAACAGCACCCCCTCTCAACCTCCATCACAATCTTCACTATTATCAATTTTTTGCTCCTTCATACAACACCATTTGGATGATAATTTAGGGAGATAAATATGAAGCGACCTTGCTGATAAGGTTTTTATTCCTTACTCACAGCTCCCAAACAACTTCCATTACTCATCTAAGACAAGATATCATACTACATTGATATCATAACACCACCTTCTTTCATCAAAACATTTAATTAAACCCACTCTCAACCTAATGGTAAGAAAATAATCTGATCACCCCAATAGTATGAAGATAAAATTATCATATTCTTATCAGCTTCATGTGAACTATGATACTTTTCTGCTAAAGAAATTAGGAATCTTTCATAAATCGCTCAATTTGTATACTTTACTCGTCTGCTGTGTGAATTTGTTTACATTATTCGACTGCGAATTTGTTTACTTTACTGGACTATGCGAATTTGTTTATGCAAGGCATCAAATTAGAAGCATTACACGAAGAGGCAAGTTAGGCATTTACAAATTTCCATTACTTAGCTAAGTGAACATATCTACCTACATTCGCCCCGACCAGCTTCGCCTGATCTATTTTTAGATATATGATTACATGGTGCAATCTTGTTTATAAAAGACACCTACAGATAAATATAATCAAATCTTTAATACACAACTTAGGTTATAGTTGTTGTTGTTTTTCTCAACTGATAACACAAAGCTCCAAGGCAGATGTTGTGTGTTAGAGCGAGATGGTTGAAAAGTATGGTATTCACTAAAGTTTCGTACTAGATCATGAGCACCCTCCGCACATAAAAGAAACTTCATGCACCACCAAACTAAACTTCTCCTCAAAATATTTGTTAATCCCAGACCGAAAAATATAGCGAATTGTAAACAAAACCTATAGGCTTCTTCATTGATCAATATCCATAAGATAATTTCAAGCTATCATGCCCACCTAAAATATGAACACAGATTTATGTTAGAGCGACACAGATGTTTTGACAGAGTCAGCTGGTTGAAAAGAATGGTATTCACTAAAGCTTTCTACTATATTATGCACACCCACCGCCCATAAAATAAACATCGAGCACCACTAAGCTTAACCCTATCTCAACCGCCACGATCTTGGCAAAAGGTAATATCAAATTACCTGCTAAGTCATGCCATTACACCTGACAACCAAAAATTATTCTTTTACTGCTCCCATACAATTTACATTACTTATATCATAGTACTATCTTCTATCATCAATGCTTTTAATTTAACCCACTCTCAACCTAACTTAAGATTTAAAGGTAAACACATAATACTATCCTCTTCCACGCTCCTCACTAAAGCTTTCATATCCTACTAGATTAATATACAACACAATTAATATATACACAACTTACAGTACCCACGCCCAACCTCCACCTGCAACACTGGTCATGCCATTAAACCTTATCACCAAAAATTTGATGAAAAGACTTTTGCTATACAGAGCTGTATGTAATCAAAATCTCCTGTGTTTGATGAATCTGTTGTTGAAATCAACATCTGCATACAGTGTAAGTTTACATGATCCTTTATGAGCTTTCCAAGTATACAAAATGAGAATTTCTAGTGCTAAGTTAAATCGCACTTTTTAAGGCATGCCTCGTAATTACTTTTTGTCAATGTTTGGTAGAATTTATATAGCTTCACTAACTTGTTTTAGGCCTCTAGCAACACCACAATATTCACATGTATCTGGTCCATCCGTTGAATCATCTCTTGACCAAGGGCAGCTTATATAGTGTTCACCAAAATTTGACTCGACTTTATCAATATTTTCATATAATTTTAAAAAGTTATAGCATTCTTGAATTTGGTTCTTATGCTCATCGAGTAAAATGTTATTATATTCTCCTAAAAACTCCTCAATATCCATCTTAACAGTTCAGCATTCGGGAATACACTAACCACTAACCAAACTCTCGTGCAATTTTCCCTTCCCCTTTTAGATTTTGTATAGAACATACCAGATTCTTATAAAATTGTCTGCTACCTAGTAGATTTTGGATTTTGGTTCTCGGCACCGTTTTGGAGATATGAATTTTTTAAAATCACTATATACCCTAACTAATTTTTTAACAGATATTTACATACCGAGTTTTTATATAGAACATATGGATTTATATAAGGCTTACCCATTAGGAAATGCATAAAATCTTGGATTTTTCTTTGGAACATACTGTACAATATTCTAATAAAATTTTCTTCTGCCTCTTAGATTTTGTATGGAGCATACTGTTACCGGATTCTTACCAGATTCTTATAAAATTTTCTTTCGCTTGTTAGATTTTTTATGGAACATACTATTACCAGATTCTTATTCAATTTTCTTCTACTTTTTAAATTGTGAACTGAACATGGTACCAGATTCTTATAAAATTTTCTTATGGTTATTAGATTTTGTATAGAATATACTGCAACCAAATTCTTATAGCCTTTCATTTTGCTGCTATCTATTTTCAGATATTATATAATGTGCATTCATCTAGAACAAAAATCCATAGCTCGGTTTGGTCACATATGAATTTATATAAGGTTTATAAGGAAATGCAGTTACCAGATTCTTATAAAATTTTCTTCCACCTGTAAGATTATGTATGGAACATACTGTTACCAGAAATCTTCTTCTTTACAGTTTACTCACAGCTAATTATAATCTCCCATACAACTTGCACTACTCATCATCCAAGTGAACCCAAGAGCAGACACTTTCGGTTTCAAAGGTTAAGGTGACGTCAGAGGTCAAGACAATGTGCCAAATACATATAAATAGTAGTTTCATAACTTGTTTTTCAATTGATATTTTGCTCTTTACCCAAACAGATCACTGTTTCTTGGCAAGCTAATTACGCAATAATTTCAACATGAGCTCTAAGGACACTACAAACCTTCTAAAGCCTACGGATGAAAGGAGTGAAGAATATTCATATAAGGCTCAGTCTACATCTATGAAATCGGTGCTTTCCAGAAATAAAGAAGAAAGTTTTTCATCCAAAAACGAGCCGACTGTCCCCTATCAGGATATTCCAACAAAGATCGCAAAAAGTAAAGATGGAGAGATGTTATTTATAGAGGTGCACCACGAACCTTTTAACGCCACATTGGTGTAAAGGCATAAGGAATATTCATTATAAGGATCAATCTATATCTATGAAATCTTGGCCTTGCTGAACTAAAGAAAAAAGACTTTAGACTTAAGCTATAATACAATTAAAACAAATTATTTCAATAAATGGCATTATAACCATGATACAATTTTTATTTACAATACATATTTTAGACTAGGCTAGACTTAATATATTTTCTGCGGCACACATCGCTTAATAGTGATAATTGAAGCAAGACGAGGAGATAAATACCAAACACCATCCATTTAACTTAATACATAACTTACAGTACCCACTCTAAACCCCGCACCACGATCTTCACTATGGGCTTGTAGAATTATCAACTATTTCTTCCTTCATACTCCACCATTCGGGCGATACTATTGAAGAGATAAATATCCAGCGAGATTTCTGATTAGGATTTTACTCCTTATTCATAGATCCCATACAACTCCCACCACTCACCTCAGATAACATATCATATTACATTAATATCATAACACAGCGTTGTTCTATCAAAGCTTTTAATTTAACCCACTCTCAACTAAATGGTAAGTAAAGAATGTACCTGCCCTAATAGTAACTATATCAGCTTCATGTGGAATATTTTTTTAGATATAGGAGTCAATCAAATCTCATAACAGCGTAACTGCTTGATTTATAAGAAAAAATTCTGCTACGTTCATATGCTTACCACAAGATCATATTATGAACATGAAATTAACACGTTCTTATCTAGCCACCGAGTCAACTAAAAGAAGACATTCCTGCTGGAGGCTAAAAAGTTTAAACCTTGAGATCCGTGAAAACTTTCAATTTAATCCACAACTAACAGCACCCCCTCTCAACCTCCATCACAATCTTCACTATTATCAATTTTTTGCTCCTTCATACAACACCATTTGGATGATAATTTAGGGAGATAAATATGAAGCGACCTTGCTGATAAGGTTTTTATTCCTTACTCACAGCTCCCAAACAACTTCCATTACTCATCTAAGACAAGATATCATACTACATTGATATCATAACACCACCTTCTTTCATCAAAACATTTAATTAAACCCACTCTCAACCTAATGGTAAGAAAATAATCTGATCACCCCAATAGTATTAAGATAAAATTATCATATTCTTATCAGCTTCATGTGAACTATGATACTGGGGATCAATCAAATTTCATAACAGTGTGATTGATTGAGAAATTTTATTGAAAATAAAAAACAATTCATCATAAAGACTTTTCAATACAAACTCCTAGATACAAAAAATAAAAACATTAATCGCTCAATTTGTCTGCTTTACTCGGCTATATTTGTTTATGCAAGATATCAAATTACCAGCCACCTGGCAACCTTTGCTAATGCTTTAATTTCCATTACTTCTAATGATTTCATGTGTCTTACCATCCCAATCAGCCGTGATCTATTTTTAGATATCGAATATCATAGCATGATCACTCTTGTTTATAAAAGATTTTTAATCCACAACTTACGTTATAGTTGTTGTTGTTTTTTCAGCAAAAGACATTTTCAATTATAACTTCCACTACTCATCTACGACATCACATCATACAGATTAATATCAGTTGTTGTCGTTGTTTTCTGCTAAAGAAATTAGGAATCTTTCATAAATCGCTCAATTTGTATACTTTACTCGTCTGCTGTGTAAATTTGTTTACATTATTCGACTGCGAATTTGTTTACTTTACTGAACTATGCGAATTTGTTTATGCAAGGCATCAAATTAGAAGCATTACACGAAGAGGCAAGTTAGGCATTTACAAATTTCCATTACTTAGCTAAGTGAACATATCTACCTACATTCGCCCCGCCCAGCTTCGCCTGATCTATTTTTAGATATATGATTACATGGTGCAATCTTGTTTATAAAAGACACCTACAGATAAATATAATCAAATCTTTAATACACAACTTAGGTTATAGTTGTTGTTGTTTTTCTCAACTGATAACACAAAGCTCCAAGGCAGATGTTGTGTGTTAGAGCGAGATGGTTGAAAAGTATGGTATTCACTAAAGTTTCGTACTAGATCATGAGCACCCTCCGCACATAAAAGAAACTTCATGCACCACCAAACTAAACTTCTCCTCAAAATATTTGTTAATCCCAGACCGAAAAATATAGCGAATTGTAAACAAAACCTATAGGCTTCTTCATTGATCAATATCCATAAGATAATTTCAAGCTATCATGCCCACCTAAAATATGAACACAGATTTATGTTAGAGCGACACAGATGTTTTGACAGAGTCAGCTGGTTGAAAAGAATGGTATTCACTAAAGCTTTCTACTATATTATGCACACCCACCGCCCATAAAATAAACATCGAGCACCACTAAGCTTAACCCTATCTCAACCGCCACGATCTTGGCAAAAGGTAATATCAAATTACCTGCTAAGTCATGCCATTACACCTGACAACCAAAAATTATTCTTTTACTGCTCCCATACAATTTACATTACTTATATCATAGTACTATCTTCTATCATCAATGCTTTTAATTTAACCCACTCTCAACCTAACTTAAGATTTAAAGGTAAACACATAATACTATCCTCTTCCACGCTCCTCACTAAAGCTTTCATATCCTACTAGATTAATATACAACACAATTAATATATACACAACTTACAGTACCCACGCCCAACCTCCACCTGCAACACTGGTCATGCCATTAAACCTTATCACCAAAAATTTGATGAAAAGACTTTTGCTATACAGAGCTGTATGTAATCAAAATTTCCTGTGTTTGATGAATCTGTTGTTGAAATCAACATCTGCATACAGTGTAAGTTTACATGATCCTTTATGAGCTTTCCAAGTATACAAAATGAGAATTTCTAGTGCTAAGTTAAATCGCACTTTTTAAGGCATGCCTCGTAATTACTTTTTGTAAATGTTTGGTAGAATTTATATAGCTTCACTAACTTGTTTTAGGCCTCTAGCAACACCACAATATTCACATGTATCTGGTCCATCCGTTGAATCATCTCTTGACCAAGGGCAGCTTATATAGTGTTCACCAAAATTTGACTCGACTTTTTCAATATTTTCATATAATTTTAAAAAGTTATAGCATTCTTGAATTTGGTTCTTATGCTCATCGAGTAAAATGTTATTATATTCTCCTAAAAACTCCTCAATATCCATCTTAACAGTTCAGCATTCGGGAATACACTAACCACTAACCAAACTCTCGTGCAATTTTCCCTTCCCCTTTTAGATTTTGTATAGAACATACCAGATTCTTATAAAATTGTCTGCTACCTAGTAGATTTTGGATTTTGGTTCTCGGCACCGTTTTGGAGATATGAATTTTTTAAAATCACTATATACCCTAACTAATTTTTTAACAGATATTTACATACCGAGTTTTTATATAGAACATATGGATTTATATAAGGCTTACCCATTAGGAAATGCATAAAATCTTGGATTTTTCTTTGGAACATACTGTACAATATTCTAATAAAATTTTCTTCTGCCTCTTAGATTTTGTATGGAACATACTGTTACCGGATTCTTACCAGATTCTTATAAAATTTTCTTTCGCTTGTTAGATTTTTTATGGAACATACTATTACCAGATTCTTATTCAATTTTCTTCTACTTTTTAAATTGTGAACTGAACATGGTACCAGATTCTTCTAAAATTTTCTTATGGTTATTAGATTTTGTATAGAATATACTGCAACCAAATTCTTATAGCCTTTCATTTTGCTGCTATCTATTTTCAGATATTATATAATGTGCATTCATCTAGAACAAAAATCCATAGCTCGGTTTGGTCACATATGAATTTATATAAGGTTTATAAGGAAATGCAGTTACCAGATTCTTATAAAATTTTCTTCCACCTGTAAGATTATGTATGGAACATACTGTTACCAGAAATCTTCTTCTTTACAGTTTACTCACAGCTAATTATAATCTCCCATCCAACTTGCACTACTCATCATCCAAGTGAACCCAAGAGCAGACACTTTCGGTTTCAAAGGTTAAGGTGACGTCAGAGGTCAAGACAATGTGCCAAATACATATAAATAGTAGTTTCATAACTTGTTTTTCAATTGATATTTTGCTCTTTACCCAAACAGATCACTGTTTCTTGGCAAGCTAATTACGCAATAATTTCAACATGAGCTCTAAGGACACTACAAACCTTCTAAAACCTACGGATGAAAGGAGTAAAGAATATTCATATAAGGCTCAGTCTACATCTATGAAATCGGTGCTTTCCAGAAATAAAGAAGAAAGTTTTTCATCCAAAAACGAGCCGACTGTCCCCTATCAGGATATTCCAACAAAGATCGCAAAAAGTAAAGATGGAGAGATCTTATTTATAGTGGTGCACCACGAACCTTTTAACGCCACATTGGTGTAAAGGCATAAGGAATATTCATTATAAGGATCAATCTATATCTATGAAATCTTGGCCTTGCTGAACTAAAGAAAAAAGACTTTAGACTTAAGCTATAATACAATTAAAACAAATTATTTCAATAAATGGCATTATAACCATGATACAATTTTTATTTACAATACATATTTTAGACTAGGCTAGACTTAATATATTTTCTGCGGCACACATCGCTTAATAGTGATAATTGAAGCAAGACGAGGAGATAAATACCAAACACCATCCATTTAACTTAATACATAACTTACAGTACCCACTCTAAACCCCGCACCACGATCTTCACTATGGGCTTGTAGAATTATCAACTATTTCTTCCTTCATACTCCACCATTCGGGCGATACTTTTGAAGAGATAAATATCCAGCGAGATTTCTGATTAGGATTTTACTCCTTATTCATAGATCCCATACAACTCCCACCACTCACCTCAGATAACATATCATACTACATTAATATCATAACACAGCGTTGTTCTATCAAAGCTTTTAATTTAACCCACTCTCAACTTAATGGTAAGTAAAGAATGTACCTGCCCTAATAGTAACTATATCAGCTTCATGTGGAATATTTTTTTAGATATAGGAGTCAATCAAATCTCATAACAGCGTAACTGCTTGATTTATAAGAAAAAATTCTGCTACGTTCATATGCTTACCACAAGATCATATTATGAACATGAAATTAACACGTTCTTATCTAGCCACCGAGTCAACTAAAAGAAGACATTCCTGCTGGAGGCTAAAAAGTTTAAACCTTGAGATCCGTGAAAACGTTCAATTTAATCCACAACTAACAGCACCCCCTCTCAACCTCCATCACAATCTTCACTATTATCAATTTTTTGCTCCTTCATACAACACCATTTGGATGATAATTTAGGGAGATAAATATGAAGCGACCTTGCTGATAAGGTTTTTATTCCTTACTCACAGCTCCCAAACAACTTCCATTACTCATCTAAGACAAGATATCATACTACATTGATATCATAACACCACCTTCTTTCATCAAAACATTTAATTAAACCCACTCTCAACCTAATGGTAGGAAAATAATCTGATCACCCCAATAGTATGAAGATAAAATTATCATATTCTTATCAGCTTCATGTGAACTATGATACTGGGGATCAATCAAATTTCATAACAGTGTGATTGATTGAGAAATTTTATTGAAAATAAAAAACAATTCATCATAAAGACTTTTCAATACAAACTCCTAGATACAAAAAATAAAAACATTAATCGCTCAATTTGTCTGCTTTACTCGGCTATATTTGTTTATGCAAGATATCAAATTACCAGCCACCTGGCAACCTTTGCTAATGCTTTAATTTCCATTACTTCTAATGATTTCATGTGTCTTACCATCCCAAGCAGCCGTGATCTATTTTTAGATATCGAATATCATAGCATGATCACTCTTGTTTATAAAAGATTTTTAATCCACAACTTACGTTATAGTTGTTGTTGTTTTTTCAGCAAGACATTTTCAATTATAACTTCCACTACTCATCTACGACATCACATCCTACAGATTAATATCAGTTGTTGTCGTTGTTTTCTGCTAAAGAAATTAGGAATCTTTCATAAATCGCTCAATTTGTATACTTTACTCGTCTGCTGTGTGAATTTGTTTACATTATTCGACTGCGAATTTGTTTACTTTACTGGACTATGCGAATTTGTTTATGCAAGGCATCAAATTAGAAGCATTACACCTGAAGAGGCAAGTTAGGCATTTACAAATTTCCATTACTTAGCTAAGTGAACATATCTACCTACATTCGCCCCGACCAGCTTCGCCTGATCTATTTTTAGATATATGATTACATGGTGCAATCTTGTTTATAAAAGACACCTACAGATAAATATAATCAAATCTTTAATACACAACTTAGGTTATAGTTGTTGTTGTTTTTCTCAACTGATAACACAAAGCTCCAAGGCAGATGTTGTGTGTTAGAGCGAGATGGTTGAAAAGTATGGTATTCACTAAAGTTTCCTACTAGATCATGAGCACCCTCCGCACATAAAAGAAACTTCATGCACCACCAAACTAAACTTCTCCTCAAAATATTTGTTAATCCCAGACCGAAAAATATAGCGAATTGTAAACAAAACCTATAGGCTTCTTCATTGATCAATATCCATAAGATAATTTCAAGCTATCATGCCCACCTAAAATATGAACACAGATTTATGTTAGAGCGACACAGATGTTTTGACAGAGTCAGCTGGTTGAAAAGAATGGTATTCACTAAAGCTTTCTACTATATTATGCACACCCACCGCCCATAAAATAAACATCGAGCACCACTAAGCTTAACCCTATCTCAACCGCCACGATCTTGGCAAAAGGTAATATCAAATTACCTGCTAAGTCATGCCATTACACCTGACAACCAAAAATTATTCTTTTACTGCTCCCATCCAATTTACATTACTTATATCATAGTACTATCTTCTATCATCAATGCTTTTAATTTAACCCACTCTCAACCTAACTTAAGATTTAAAGGTAAACACATAATACTATCCTCTTCCACGCTCCTCACTAAAGCTTTCATATCCTACTAGATTAATATACAACACAATTAATATATACACAACTTACAGTACCCACGCCCAACCTCCACCTGCAACACTGGTCATGCCATTAAACCTTATCACCAAAAATTTGATGAAAAGACTTTTGCTATACAGAGCTGTATGTAATCAAAATTTCCTGTGTTTGATGAATCTGTTGTTGAAATCAACATCTGCATACAGTGTAAGTTTACATGATCCTTTATGAGCTTTCCAAGTATACAAAATGAGAATTTCTAGTGCTAAGTTAAATCGCACTTTTTAAGGCATGCCTCGTAATTACTTTTTGTCAATGTTTGGTAGAATTTATATAGCTTCACTAACTTGTTTTAGGCCTCTAGCAACACCACAATATTCACATGTATCTGGTCCATCCGTTGAATCATCTCTTGACCAAGGGCAGCTTATATAGTGTTCACCAAAATTTGACTCGACTTTTTCAATATTTTCATATAATTTTAAAAAGTTATAGCATTCTTGAATTTGGTTCTTATGCTCATCGAGTAAAATGTTATTATATTCTCCTAAAAACTCCTCAATATCCATCTTAACAGTTCAGCATTCGGGAATACACTAACCACTAACCAAACTCTCGTGCAATTTTCCCTTCCCCTTTTAGATTTTGTATAGAACATACCAGATTCTTATAAAATTGTCTGCTACCTAGTAGATTTTGGATTTTGGTTCTCGGCACCGTTTTGGAGATATGAATTTTTTAAAATCACTATATACCCTAACTAATTTTTTAACAGATATTTACATACCGATTTTTTATATAGAACATATGGATTTATATAAGGCTTACCCATTAGGAAATGCATAAAATCTTGGATTTTTCTTTGGAACATACTGTACAATATTCTAATAAAATTTTCTTCTGCCTCTTAGATTTTGTATGGAACATACTGTTACCGGATTCTTACCAGATTCTTATAAAATTTTCTTTCGCTTGTTAGATTTTTTATGGAACATACTATTACCAGATTCTTATTCAATTTTCTTCTACTTTTTAAATTGTGAACTGAACATGGTAGCAGATTCTTATAAAATTTTCTTATGGTTATTAGATTTTGTATAGAATATACTGCAACCAAATTCTTATAGCCTTTCATTTTGCTGCTATCTATTTTCAGATATTATATAATGTGCATTCATCTAGAACAAAAATCCATAGCTCGGTTTGGTCACATATGAATTTATATAAGGTTTATAAGGAAATGCAGTTACCAGATTCTTATAAAATTTTCTTCCACCTGTACTGTTACCAGAAATCTTCTTCTTTACAGTTTACTCATAGCTAATTATAATCTCCCATACAACTTGCACTACTCATCATCCAAGTGAACCCAAGAGCAGACACTTTCGGTTTCAAAGGTTAAGGTGACGTCAGAGGTCAAGACAATGTGCCAAATACATATAAATAGTAGTTTCATAACTTGTTTTTCAATTGATATTTTGCTCTTTACCCAAACAGATCACTGTTTCTTGGCAAGCTAATTACGCAATAATTTCAACATGAGCTCTAAGGACACTACAAACCTTCTAAAGCCTACGGATGAAAGGAGTAAAGAATATTCATATAAGGCTCAGTCTACATCTATGAAATCGGTGCTTTCCAGAAATAAAGAAGAAAGTTTTTCATCCAAAAACGAGCCGACTGTCCCCTATCAGGATATTCCAACAAAGATCGCAAAAAGTAAAGATGGAGAGATGTTATTTATAGTGGTGCACCACGAACCTTTTAACGCCACATTGGTGTAAAGGCATAAGGAATATTCATTATAAGGATCAATCTATATCTATGAAATCTTGGCCTTGCTGAACTAAAGAAAAAAGACTTTAGACTTAAGCTATAATACAATTAAAACAAATTATTTCAATAAATGGCATTATAACCATGATACAATTTTTATTTACAATACATATTTTAGACTAGGCTAGACTTAATATATTTTCTGCGGCACACATCGCTTAATAGTGATAATTGAAGCAAGACGAGGAGATAAATACCAAACACCATCCATTTAACTTAATACATAACTTACAGTACCCACTCTAAACCCCGCACCACGATCTTCACTATGGGCTTGTAGAATTATCAACTATTTCTTCCTTCATACTCCACCATTCGGGCGATACTTTTGAAGAGATAAATATCCAGCGAGATTTCTGATTAGGATTTTACTCCTTATTCATAGATCCCATACAACTCCCACCACTCACCTCAGATAACATATCATACTACATTAATATCATAACACAGCGTTGTTCTATCAAAGCTTTTAATTTAACCCACTCTCAACTTAATGGTAAGTAAAGAATGTACCTGCCCTAATAGTAACTATATCAGCTTCATGTGGAATATTTTTTTAGATATAGGAGTCAATAAAATCTCATAACAGCGTAACTGCTTGATTTATAAGAAAAAATTCTGCTACGTTCATATGCTTACCACAAGATCATATTATGAACATGAAATTAACACGTTCTTATCTAGCCACCGAGTCAACTAAAAGAAGACATTCCTGCTGGAGGCTAAAAAGTTTAAACCTTGAGATCCGTGAAAACGTTCAATTTAATCCACAACTAACAGCACCCCCTCTCAACCTCCATCACAATCTTCACTATTATCAATTTTTTGCTCCTTCATACAACACCATTTGGATGATAATTTAGGGAGATAAATATGAAGCGACCTTGCTGATAAGGTTTTTATTCCTTACTCACAGCTCCCAAACAACTTCCATTACTCATCTAAGACAAGATATCATACTACATTGATATCATAACACCACCTTCTTTCATCAAAACATTTAATTAAACCCACTCTCAACCTAATGGTAAGAAAATAATCTGATCACCCCAATAGTATGAAGATAAAATTATCATATTCTTATCAGCTTCATGTGAACTATGATACTTTTCTGCTAAAGAAATTAGGAATCTTTCATAAATCGCTCAATTTGTATACTTTACTCGTCTGCTGTGTGAATTTGTTTACATTATTCGACTGCGAATTTGTTTACTTTACTGGACTATGCGAATTTGTTTATGCAAGGCATCAAATTAGAAGCATTACACCTGAAGAGGCAAGTTAGGCATTTACAAATTTCCATTACTTAGCTAAGTGAACATATCTACCTACATTCGCCCCGACCAGCTTCGCCTGATCTATTTTTAGATATATGATTACATGGTGCAATCTTGTTTATAAAAGACACCTACAGATAAATATAATCAAATCTTTAATACACAACTTAGGTTATAGTTGTTGTTGTTTTTCTCAACTGATAACACAAAGCTCCAAGGCAGATGTTGTGTGTTAGAGCGAGATGGTTGAAAAGTATGGTATTCACTAAAGTTTCGTACTAAATCATGAGCACCCTCCGCACATAAAAGAAACTTCATGCACCACCAAACTAAACTTCTCCTCAAAATATTTGTTAATCCCACACTGAAAAAAAAGAAAAAATTGAGATAACATTTTCAAATTGTTGTTCCCACAAATTAGAAGAATTGTTAAACCAGCAATAGTATTTGTTAAATTAACAGCTGCATTTGTAAAAAATTTCCCCGAATTGCTGCGTGAGCATAGCATTTGTTGTGTCAACAGTTTAAAGAATTGCCCAAAAACAAATGATTCGTTGTCTTTACAAAACCAGATTTGTTGTTTTCAGAAATATATATATGCGCATACATATTTCTTTTAAAATAAAATTACATGGCATCTGGTAATGGTATAATACTTTTCTCCCATTTCTATTTGAGCTAGATACATATCGAATTCAATTTGGAATTTATAGTGCATTTTCCAATTGTGGTACCGTATCAAGGATGCTTGATACAATACTTTTTGTTTTCATTCTTTTTCTACATTAAAACAAAAAACATGGCATGGTAAATGTATCCTCCACTCAGGTTTAATTATCATGAAATTATTATATTTTAGAATATCCGGATGTTTCTCACGCATTATTGGTCATGGTAGCATTGCATTCTGATACATACAACATGTCAGCTCTTTTACATGAACACATCACATATAAAGCCTGAAATATAGAGCGAAAGGCGAAGTTTTTGAATGACGACACTACGAAGGACTAGCCCGATTTTCTTAATTTTCGAAATTCTATTTACTATTTATATAAAAACGCAGTTTACAAAACTTGAGCTATCTAGATCCCCTGGTTCTCAAAATACATATGTTGTTAAAATGAGGACTTGTCTGACTTGCTCATTTATAAACATAGATCTATGATTTTTTCAGAAAGGCTGCATTAAATTACAGCTCTCTAAGTCAACGCATTCTCAAGTTATCGTGCAGGTGGACGGATAAACGGGCAGACAGACAGACAGGCATTCAAAAATCAAAATAACTTTTAATTTTATAAATATAATACATATATGTCCAATCCATTTTTCTTTTTTATTATTATTATTTCCGGGTGTTACAAACGGACAGACTGAGTAGAATAAAACAGATATAATAAATACAAAATTCGAAACAACAATAAAGATATATAGAATTAAAAATATCTACACGAAGTTTGCCCCATCTCTGCACAAAACATTCATAAAGCTTATTAAAAATATCATATAATATACAAATGTTTTTTATTACGAGTGAAATAAAATCAGATTCAAACGCTCAATGTAATTAAATGCGATTGATCTAATTTCGATCATATATAATAATTCAATAACATGGAACATTTGTAAAGTTAACTAAAGGTTTCGTTCATTTTACATTTCCTGCACTATAATTCAATAACATGGAACATTTGTAAAGTTAACTTAAGGTTTTGTTCAGTTTACAATTCCTGCAAATTCAATAACATGGAACATTTGTAAAGTTAACTAAAGGTTTCGTTCACTTTACATTTCCTGCACTAGAATTCAATAACATGGAACATTTGTAAAGTTAACTTAAGGTTTTGTTCAGTTTACAATTCCTGCAAATTCAATAACATGGAGCATTTGTAAAGTTAACTAAAGGTTTTGTTCAGCTTACAATTCCTGGCTTTACAACACATACACAATCCTGCACACGATGATACGTGTTCTTTGAAGTACACAACACATGCCTACTTTGCACCAATAGAGCGCACAGTGCAGAAAAATAAATTAATGGAAATATACAAATACAGCTCATGAAGTAAGCCTTGAGCATTAGCGGCGGCCGACATTCATTACACAATTTTTGCCTTGCAGGATTTTTTCTTATAGAATTGGATTGGATTTCGGTGAACACCATAATTTGCATAAATCTGTTCTACATACTAACTTTTTTTAACACCATTAGAAAGAAAACATCTTGGGCTGTAATTTGTAATAACTTCATTTTTATGTGAGAATGATAGTTTTAGGCTCTAGGATCTGTTGAAGATGAACTCATATTTCTTCCAGCATTAAATACATAAATGTACTGCATCTGCGGGGCGCTAATGACTCTTAATGTGTTGGTGTCATCGCCTCTCGATCTTTAAATTTCCGTGCATTCGTGGCGTATTCTCTTCTTGCTGTTTTGCTGCTATGTTGTGTGTAGTTAGCTAAGTAGAAGGCGTCGGTGACAACGGAAAGTGAAGACAAAATTTTCGACTCAGTGTGAAGTGAATTGATGACCAAGAGGTTTCGTTTTGTCAAATTGAAACCCTTTTCTGTACATTTACAATTAAGACTTGAGATTGAGAGTACAACAAGCAGGTGCAATAAGAATTCGCGAAAATATTTTTTCATTTGGCTGTGAGTGCATTATTTCAATTTTTATTTGTTGCTCATTCTGTATAAATTGTACCATCGGGAATTTTGATACGTAATTGGATTTAGTGCTGGAAAACCCGACATTTTAATGAACGTATCTTCAAATACGCAGTTTGTTTTGATTCGTTTGTGCTAGCGCTAAGAAAAATTGGACAATTTTGTGTTAGTGTATTTGATTTGTGTGCAAAAATACATTTTAAAGAAGACGGAGTGGAAAAAGCTTACGGTATGTATGGAAGAGAGATAGTTATTTTGTTTTCCTCATAGACATTTGGAAAAGTTAAAACTGGTTGTTTTGGCGGTGGCTATAAAAGAACCGAAATACCGGCGAATCGATTTTTCTAGAAGTAACTGAAAGATTTTTGTTTTTATTAAATTCACATATTTAATGATTTCATTTTAATAAAGGAAGAATGTTCAGATAATTTTGTTGATCAAATCACACACGGAAGTATAAGCGCAACAAAATCAAATCTTTTAGAATAGATTGGAAGACTTTTTTTTATCCAAGTAATACAACAGAAAAGTTGTTTTTCTACTCCCATTAACATATGCAACATACATATATTAAGGGATACCTAATACTACCCTGGCGCTCGGAAAAATGGGTATTAAATTAAAATTTTTTTGGACGCAGCTTTTAAATAAGATTATTTTTATTTTACACATATGTACATATATGTACCTACATAGTAGTTTTATGATTAATTAAAAAAAAAATTGATAAAAAAATAAAAAAAGCCGGCTATATGAGCTGTCAAGTAATTAAAATCGTTGCTGATGAGGTATTTTTCTCTATCAGATTTCGACTGGCAAAAAAAAAATCTTTTTTCTCATTTAGTAAGATAATAGCTAAGACATAGCATAGAATAATTAAAATTTTTTTTTGTGGAATGACAGCTGTTGAAAAAGCTATGATTTTTTAGTTTTAAAAAGTTATAAAAAATTAAGTAGGCATCCAATCAAAAAATTCGTAGGTCATATGTTAGATCATATTACAAAGAGTTTGTGGTATAAAATTTATCAAAATCGGTTGAGTAGTTCTTGAGATAATGTTCGGAAAACGTAGTTTCGAGAAAAAGCGCAAAAGAAAGAACAACACTCCCTGCCGCGCTTTAACTTTGGAAGTAATTTGAATTTTGAAATGGTTAAACGCTTAAAATATTCTTAAAAGTATAAAAATTTATATAGTAAAAAAAAGATTGATTTTTTGAAAACCTCAAGGTGGTGTAAATCCTTAAGCAAGTCGCATAAATTTTGTGTGACATGAAATCAAAATCAAGAACTTGGCTCGATGTGATCTAAAGCATGTTTACGACGGGAATTGATGGTCGAAATTTGTGGGAAAGGCAAACGTCTGTAGAAATTTTGTATTTTCGTATATGCAAAAGAAAATAAATATCAAGTAATTACATTTCCACTTACAAAACTAAATTAATTGAAAGCAGGATTTTTCATAATGTTATTGAGAGTGGTCACAGCGTGGTCTTTCTGTTATCTTTTGTCTAGCATTAACTATCTTTGAAAATTCCACATTAAAAAAAATACTCGTTGGTATAGTAGGTATATATGTATGTAGTGACCCAAAATATTTAATTGGTTGAATGCAGTTAAAGAAAAATCATAATACTAAATACAAGGCTACTCGGCTATGTGATTTTAGTAAAAGTAAAAGAAGAATTCCAGATTTAAATGCAAAGATTTTGATAAGCTTTACTTTCCTTATATGGAGCTTCATTTCAGTACTTTTTTCCTCCAAACAACATTGCAAAATTTTAGATCTGGTGTAGATATAAACTAAACAAACATTTGATTTGGAAAAGGACTCAGTTTATTTCATTTCTCCAAATCTCCGCGAGAGTTATCTACTCCTTATATTTAATTGTGAAAACAATTTTTCCGCACATTTTTCTTTAAGACAATTTTCCCTTTTTTCAAAGGTTTCATTTATTCATTTAATTTGAGTACACATGCCAAAGGCACGCGTAGCGCTTTGCACATTTCACATTTTAGAGAGTTACAAGTTATATATATATATATATATAAATAATGCAAGGATAGAAATAATAGAAATAATAGGAACTTATTATACAGAGTGTTTCCTCCATGGTGGTCCATAGCGCGTGAGGAGACAGTACTCACCAAGGCAAACAAAAAATTGTACGACAAGGGGGCGCCATATCAACCGAAATTATACTAGGTTTTCACAAAACAACCTGTATCTTAAGAATTACAGGACGTATGATCACCATATAAAGCTGAACTTGTACATAGAACGTCATGGTCTTTCCAGCAACTGCTCAACCAGCCCCAAACTTCTCTTTCTTACCATTTTTTTTTATTTTGACCTGTATTATTTTTGCGAAATGTCATTAACAAAACTATTTTTATAAAACTCTAAACTGTAGACTCTCCTTCCCTTTGTGACTACAAACAGTTAATTTAAAAAAAATATCGGCTAATTTCGGTATGACCTGAATAGGTTGTGAGCTAATAACTCTGCAGAGATGAATAATGCTTTGAAATTTTATATAGGGAATGTTAATTTTCAATACAGTTGACATACGTATTGAAAGTTGACTGTCTAAATACCTTTTGTCAATGAATTTTCGGAAATAATAACTTTCAATTCAAGGAAAATTTTATTACGTTTTTTTACGTTTACGAATAGGATACACTCAGGCTTAACACAATGGAATATAATCAAATAGAAAATGTGATGAGAACAATTGATGTAACTCTTCCAACATTGACTGAAGATGATGCGGTAAATCAGCTACTTAGAACCTGGAATTTAGAGAAAGAAATCTCTCCACTTCTGAAAAGTATTGTCTTTATTTTACATATGTGAACGTATATATGTATATTAATCAATAACCGTGTTATATCTTAGAGTTTGGCATAACTTTTGAAGTGCTGAAGTTATTAAAGGACGACGACATTAAAGTCTTACTCCCGGATGATAGACTCGCCACTAGAGTGCTTTTCCGCAATCATTTGCAAAATTGGCAGAAAGCAAATGTAAGTGGTATTTTGTAACTTTTGTTTCTTACAATAGCTATTTGAATACAACTCAGTAATGAATCGTTGCTTTGCAAAAAAAAAATATATATATAGCCGTATAATCTGGAATCGGAAAATTTTTGTTTGATATGTTAACTTATATAAAACGGTTCGTGGGATACTTAAAATGGTTTCATCCGATTTCATAGTTTTTACATTCCGAAGAGCTTTTCACTATACATTAAAAACATATGGAGTTAACCGTTTTCCCATTAACAGATAAAAAATTAAAAAAAAAAAAAATTATGACCTCTCCATGAAGAGGTTGCCGGATATAGTCCGTTTTTGAAACAATATGTACAATTTATCTAAGATATCACCTTATAAAATTTCAGTTCTTTATGTCTATATGTTTTCAGTCGGTGAAAAACAAAGTTTTTCTATGGGAACCCTACGAAGAACTTGCCCGATTTTGTGTATTTTAAAAATTACATTTACTATTAATATAAAAACACTGCATACAAAATTTCAGATCTTTCAACGTGTTTTCATACAGTATATAAATAGAGCTTTATATGTAATTGCTGATAATTAAAACAGGTGATAGGTTGAACTGTAGGAACTAAAAATTATAGCAGTGAGGGGGTAGCAATCTCAGCTTACCGAGTGATTAAGAAATTATGTTATTTTTTCACAAAACACCCCGTAGCTTCCTTATTGTACAAAATATGAAGGTGATTTCATAGGCTTTACAACAAGGAAGTTATGAGGTACTTTGTGAGAATCTAGCATATTTTCTTAATTTCTGTGTAACTCCGAAACAGTTGAGATTGCCCCATATTTTGAAAAAAGTATATGCTTAGTATACAACATAGATTTCATCATAGGGTATATATCAAAGTTGCATATAGAAAACCAAATCGGAGATGTGCGCCTTTCAGAACTAAATCATTTAATTAGTTTCTTATAAACTTAAATGTTTCAGGCGTTTGGTGATTTTCAAGAATATGGTAGTAGTCGGCAAAATAATAATACATTTCACGACATCGATAAATGGCTGGATAATTCTGAAGGCGAATGTACACCAACTAGTAGAGAGTCTTCATTACAAAGCATTTATTATGTCAGTAATTTCTTATCTTAAATATAAATAATATAATAATTGAACAATATATATATACATATATAGAAAACTAAGGATTTAGAATAGATTTTGAAAACAACAATAAAGGGAAATCAGATCTTGGAATTTAAGGATCTTAATAAAGATGCTCCTTTACCTAAAGCATGGCGAATTATCTTATGTGAAGTCATTTGTGAATACTTCATAGGCTTAAAATTTCACCTTAAGTCTGAACATTTTGAAAATATTAGTGGAGCAATTGCAACATTATTTCCTTCCGAGATCAAGGTAATTATAAACTTTCGTTTATTTTTTATAAAGGCATTTGTTCATGATCTGATCCTAAGAAAATAATTTGAAGTTATTTCTTTGCATGCATTAGCAGAGTTTTGCTGTTCAGAAATCGAGGAAAGTATTCAAAGTGGCTTATTCCTGATCGCTAGAGTACAAGCTATATTCAAGTTTCTGTATTAGGCCATCCAGGATTAGTCACACTGACGACATCTAGGTTGGTTTCTGAAACGGAAAACTGTATTTGCACAATATTTTTGCGGGTTCAAAATTCATAAATCAATTTGACCTAATATATTGCTCCCATGTTGATATTTTAAATGCAATAGTTGTACTTTATCAGGAAACTTATTATATACCAAGAACGGTAAAAGACGGCAGAACTTTATGTGGGCCTCGAGGATGTCTAATTGACAAATATAATAATATATCAAGAAATCTGCGGGATGCTGGCCTACTTTCTTCTAAATATACCCCAAGGTGTAAAAAGGTCGAAAATACCTCAACTTTGGAAACTTCTGGTAAGATTTTCAATAAAGAAATTATTTTCATTTATTATATCGGTTGTTTTATACATAAAATATTTCAAATAAATAATTTAAAAACATTACATATATATTTTTTTATTCTCAATTATGACTTTTAGATCTTGACCATTTAAATGAGAAGAAACTTTGGTTAAAAATCCACCGGCAACCTTGGTCTGAAGTCCATAACAAATGGAAGGAAACATACGCGTTAAGAAAACTCAATATAGAAGATAACGAAGATAACTGCCTTAACGAGTGGCCTATACTGCGCCATAGTTTAGGATACACATTGGTATAAGATTTTCACCTTCTACTAATGGAGTGCATAACTTTATTCTTTATTACAGATTGAAAGTGATTTTGCTGTATCGTTCGCGGGAAAGGAATTAAATTTATTTGCACGGTGGGACAAGTTTTGCAAAGACATCATTCCAATTTTCATGACAGATGTAAAGGACAAACAAGGGAAAGAAAAAGTTGATCTGCTACAGCAGGAAATGACAGAGAGTGAGTGGGGCTAAGATGCTTCGTATATATCTATAATTGTAATTGATTATTTGTTTTTAGATACAAAGAGTTTTTTGGTACTTTCTTTGCTGAATGCTGTATTGGTTCCAACAACAAGAATTTCTGTTAAGCGAGAGGGAGATTCGAAAGCACCATCGTGGAAACCAAGCATTCAAGATGCAACCGACTCATTTGTTTGCCACGTCATTACAGAGAACGGCATAAAACCGGCCCTAGGTCGCCTGAGAGATAAGTACTATAAACTTGGATTACCATTTCAACCGATAATCGTAGTTGTTGGAACGACAATTGCTACAATGCATTCATTCATGGTTTGTTTCAATGATATAAGCTATACATTAGATTCCTTTTTAAAGGCAGTTGATGTTATCTTCAAACTTTTTCATGCATTAAATTTGTCTTACCCCAAAGAATCATTATTGATGTGGGTATTTATTCAGAAATATTTCTTTGGTATAAATTTGTCATCTGATAAAAAGTCATCAGCTTTATCAAATTTATTACATCGTCTTAAAAATAATTAATAATGTTTTGCTGCTTCATTTGCGATGAAATGTTTCCTGTAATTTTTACTTTAATAAAGCACCTAAATTTTTATCATGGACTACGTGCATATTCTACTTATCGGTGCGCTCAGTCAGATTGTCCGCAAACGTTTTCATCTCTGTCTTCCTTCAAAAAGCATTTACAGCATAAACATAAGCAACTCACCCCAAAAAGACACAATAAAGAAAACGAAAGTATTAATCAATTAGGTTTTAAGTATGTAGTCAATGAGATAGAACCTTCAAAGTCTGATGTTGATATTGTTCTGAATTCCGAGGAAGAACCCCAAAAGAATTTCAAAATTGACTATTTAAACTCTGTTCTGTCTTTCTGTTGCAAATTAGAAAGTAAACCGACTATGCCTAGAAAAGATGTTATAGAAATCGTTAAAGACATTCAATATTCAGTAACAAAGCCACTTATTGACAATTTCAGAGATGTACTGACCCCATTATTAACAGAATGTGGGAAGACTCAGATGGAAGGTTGTATTGATAGCTTTGAAAATTCATTTAGACTTCTTAATTCTGAGCATAAGTTACTAAAATATCTCAAAGACAAAAATTTTTATATAGAACCCGAAGTATTTACAATAGAATCTGAAGTGGACACAGCCATCCACTGTGGAATTGCTGAAGTAGCTGAACAAAATTTTACTGGAATTATTATACCATTAAAAGAGCAATTCAAAAAATTTTTTGAACTTCCGAATGTACTTAAATTATCATTAGCATTTTTAAATACTTTATTAGCAGAATTTGATTCAAATTCTCCAATTTGCCACTTTGTTCATGGTGAGCTTTACCAAACAAAAATTGAAAATTTTGGAGATAAATTAGTATTTCCTTATTTTTTATACTTCAACGAATATGAAGTGAATAATCCACTTGGAGCACATGCTGGAGAGCACAGCATTGCTGCTTGTTACATCTCGTTTCCAGTATTACCTCCTGAATATAGATCATCATTAGAAAATATTTTACCGGCAATGTTTATTCAAAGCAAATATTTAAAGAAATTCGGTAATATGTTATGTTTTAAAGTACTTATTCAAAATATAATTGACCTAGAGAAAAATGGGATTACAATAATCGTTGAAAATGAAACATTTCGAATTTATTTTTTATTAGGTTTAATTATTGGAGATAATTTGGGACTTAATTCTATTCTAGGCTTTTCAAAATCGTTCTCAAGTAATCATTTCTGTAGATTTTGTAAAAGAACAAAGTATTTTACTGGAACAGATACAAAAGAGTTCGTAGATGCACTTCGCAGTCGACAAAATTATTTAGATGACTTAGGTTTATGTGATGCAAAAAAAACTGGGATCGTGGAACAATGTGTTTTTGACAGAATTCCTTCTTTTGAAGCTATTTCAAAATTCAGTGTAGATTTGATGCATGATTTATTTGAGGGAGTTTGTCGTTATGATTTAAAGCATATCCTCCTTTATTTAATAAATGAAGTAAATCTTTTTAGTTTAGAAACTTTGAATTACAGGAAACAAGCATTTAACTATGGTGAAATAGAAGTGGGCAACTTTTCAAAACCGTTAACTTATAGTAATATTATAAACCTTCAATTTAAAATGAGCGCAAGCGAAACTTACTGCTTCATTCACTTCCTACCTTTTATGATCGGTGACCTTATTCCGGAAATTGATAAAATTTGGGACTTTTTCTTACTTCTGTTAAAAATAATAGATCTAGTTTTAGCACCATCTTTTACAAAACAAAACCTGGTATTATTAGAGCATTTAATAAGCGAGCATAATCGACTTTTTGTAGAGTATTTTCGAGACAATTTGAAACCTAAATTCCACTTCTTAGTCCATTATCCGACTATCATAAAGAAATCCGGCCCACTTAAGCATTTGTGGTGCATGCGCTTTGAAGCAAAGCACAAGGAATTCAAAATGTATTCCAACGCAATAACATCCAGAAAAAATTTACCGCTTTCCATAGCAATTAAGTCGCAAATGAAATACTCTTACAGAATTATTAAAAATATTGGTCTCAATGAAAACATTATTTATAAAGGCGAGATAATTTCCTTTGAAAATGAATTTTATTTTGCACAAATTACAAATAAGCATCTTTTAAAGAAATATAATTTAAATTTCACTGAACAAACACAATTTATTATTTTTAATGGTGTTAAATATAAATCAGGATTCTTGCTGGCCACTTATGAAGACATAAATTTAAAAGTTTTAAAAATATTTAAAATGATAGTAGTGGAAAAGAAAACTGTATTTTTAATTTGCAAACCACTTGATGTAGAAAGATTTGATAATCATTTTGAAGCTTATGAAATTGGTATTGAAAAAAACCTCTTTGAGTTACATGCGCTTAATACTTTTGCAACTTTTCCCTTTCAATTACATATACTACCAAATAAAAAAAAATTTGTTAGAATAAAATATCTTATGGACAATTAAATATGTACAAGACATTATCTATGTATACGGTGAATGATACAACCTTTATAAACACAGATATTACAAAGTAAAAAATAAACTGAATAGTCATTAAGACGAATATCACAGTATAAATAATAAAATTTTTAAATATGGTAAATATGGTTATACATATGCATATATGTACATATTATATGGTTATATGTATGTAGATATCAAAATTAATATAGGGCATATATTTAATTTCCACACTTATCGCATAAATGCAGTTTTTCAAGTATTTGATTATTATTTTGCAAAATGTCATGAAAATTTGCATAATCAAAATTTATGAGTTTTGATAGTAAAAAAGCCTGCAATGTTTTAATCGTAAGTTCTGTTTTGTCATTGTTCCATATATTATTAATAATAGAAAAACAAACATTTTAAATGACAGAAAAAAAAATCCAAATGTTTATTACAAATAATTATAAAAAACCCAATTTAAATTTGAAATAATTATATATCTAAAGGACAAACTGTTAAGGACTGTCCGTTTAAATAAAGGACTAATAGTCACTGAAACTAGTTTTTTTATTCAAAATCATATCCTGGTTCACTCGTTATTTCTAGATGAACAAGAAAATTTGTTCACAAAACAAACTATCAGGGAAGAAATGTTCATACTACAATTCTGATTGATGCATTCAACAATTTCTGATTGGTGGTTTACCAATTTGAAACTGTTGATTCAAAAAACTCATTTGTTGGATTAACAGATATTTTGTTGAGCCATAAAAAAATGATTGTCTATTAAAATTAATATCTTGTTGACTTAACATACCGGATTTGTTAACTTAACAATTTAAAAAATGCCAAAACAACAAAACCTTTGTTAATACTACAATTCTGATTGATTCATTCAACAAATTCTGGTTGGTGGTTTATCAATTCGAAATTGCCGATTCAAAAAACCCATTTGTTGGATTAACAGATCTTTTGTTGAGCCGTCAAAAAATAATTGTCTATTAAAATCAATATTTCGTTGGATTAACAAACCGGATTTGCTAACACAACAATTTAAAAATTGTCACATCAAGAAAATATTTGTTAAGACTACAATTCTGATTGATTCATTCAACAAACTCTTATTGTTGGTTTATCAATTCAAAACTGTTGATTAAAAAAAAACAATTGTTGGATTAACAGAAATTTTGTTGAGCCATCAAAAAATTACTGTTACTATTAAAATTAATATTTCGTTGGCTTAACAAACCGAATTTGTTAACATAACAATTTTAAAAATGTCAAAACAAGAAAACTTTTGTTGGCTGATATGCTACAAAAAGTTTTGTTGCGATAAATTACAGCTTTCGTTGAATTGACGAAACTTTTTTTTCAGTGCAGACCGAAAAATATAGCGAATTGTAAACAAAACCTATAGGCTTCTTCATTGATCAATATCCATAAGATAATTTCAAGCTATCATGCCCACCTAAAATATGAACACAGATTTATGTTAGAGCGACACAGATGTTTTGACAGAGTCAGCTGGTTGAAAAGAATGGTATTCACTAAAGCTTTCTACTATATTATGCACACCCACCGCCCATAAAATAAACATCGAGCACCACTAAGCTTAACCCTGTCTCAACCGCCACGATCTTGGCAAAAGGTAATATCAAATTACCTGCTAAGTCATGCCATTACACCTGACAACCAAAAATTATTCTTTTACTGCTCCCATACAATTTACATTACTTATATCATAGTACTATCTTCTATCATCAATGCTTTTAATTTAACCCACTCTCAACCTAACTTAAGATTTAAAGGTAAACACATAATACTATCCTCTTCCACGCTCCTCACTAAAGCTTTCATATCCTACTAGATTAATATACAACACAATTAATATATACACAACTTACAGTACCCACGCCCAACCTCCACGTGCAACACTGGTCATGCCATTAAACCTTATCACCAAAAATTTGATGAAAAGTCTTTTGCTATACCCATACAACTTTCACTACTCTTCTAAGTCAACATATCATACTATATTAGTATCAGCTCACATTGATATCATAGGTGATCAAATTAAATTTAACCTGCCCAAAAAAGGAATTTTATTGAAATTAAAAAAACAATTTTTAATATAACCTAAGAATTTTCAATACATAAACATACACACACCTATTCGAAAATTTTCTGATAAGGCTTTAATTTCTATTACTTCATGTTTCTTAACATCCGAAGCAGCCGTGATCTATTTTTAGATATCGAATATCATAGTATGTTCCCTCTTATTTATAAAAGATTTTTAATCCACAACTTACGTTATAGTTGTTGTTGTTTTTTTTAGCAAAAGAAATATTCAATTATAACTTCCACTACTCATCTAAGACATCATATCCTACAGATTAATATCAGTTGTTGTTGTTTTCAACTAAAGAAATTAGGAATCTGTCATAAATCGCTCAATTTGTTTACTTTACACGGCCGCTGTCCGAATTTGTTTACATTATTCGACTGCAAATTTGTTTACTTTACTGTACTGAATGAATTTGTTTATGCAAGGAATCAAATTAGCAGCATTAGAAGAGCAAAATTAAGCATTTACTAATTTCCATTACATATCTAAGTCAACATAGCTACCTACATTCACCCCAACCAGTTTCGCCTGATCTATTTTTAGATATATGGTTACATGGTGCAATCATGTTTATAAAAGGCACCTACAGATTAATATCATCAAATCTTTAATCCACAACTTAGGTTATAGTTGTTGTTGTTTTTGAGCTACTAATATTAATTACACCTGAGAAGGTAAGATAGCTAATAGTAGATAAGCTATGCTGGTTCTGGCCCACTGTTTTAGCTTCGAGGATTTCGCCACAGATGGCGCCACCGTCGCTAGGTGGTGTAAATCCATACTAAATGTGGGTTTGTGTCTTGGATGTCCTGGTTTATGTCTTGGATGTTGGGGATACGAGACCACTTTGGGGGATACGAGACCACTTTTAGCACTCTCCAGCATAGGGAAATAGCATAGGATTTCGATTTTGTTTCTGAAGTGCGCCTATTTTTCATCTCGAATCTTGGGGATACGAGACCACTTTAAGTACTCTCCAGCATAGGGAAATAGCATAGGATTTCAATTTTGTTTCTGGAGTTCGCTTATTTTTCATCTCAGACTCGTAGCCTCTTAGTTTCTCATCTCGAGTTTTGGGATACGAGATCACTTTCAGTTCTATATATTTGTGAAGGGGTGGGAAGCTTTATTGATGGAGTTGGTCTTGACTGCGCCCTAGCGGCATTAGCCGGTACTACCAGTATGTTCCGGTTTTCTTGGATAGATATGTGGTGCGCCTAAATGTAGGCTTTTGGTTTTGAACTAATATTAGTAATAATTAAAGTTAACGCTAGGAAATTTTTGTTCATGCCAATGGTTGGGGTGGACGTACTATGGGGGACGAAATTTTGATCAGAAATCATCTGCGGGCTCTGGTTTTCGAGATATTAGCGATTTTACCTTTTCAGATATAGTTAATATTATTAATAATTCAAGCTACCTAGGATAGTTTTGTTCATGCCAATAGATTCTAGAAGGTGTTATAGGGGCGGGGGTTAGAGGGGGAACGAAATTTTTATCAGAAATCCTCTACGGGCTATGCTTTTCGTGATATTAGCGTATTAATAATTCAAGTTATTTTTTGCTCATGGAAATGGATTCTAGGTGGTGTAGGGTGGGAGGGGGGACGAAATTCTCATCAGAAATCCTCTACGTTCTCGCCATTTCTTGAGTAAGGTTACCTAGCGGCATTAGCCGGAACTACTAGCATGCCTTGGTTTTGCTGTTTTCTTTTATTAGCTGGGAAGTTCTAGATATCAGCATGACGTCATCTTGGTATTGTTGTTTTCAAGTGCTGTTGTAGACATCAGCATCATTCGAATTTCACAACATGATATCACCTTGGCTTGCACCATTCAGTCTCGACTGCGCCCTGCGGGATTAACCGGTACTACCGGGATGTATCATTTGGTCTTGACTGCGCTCTAGCGGCATTAGCAGGTACTACCAGCATGCTCCAGTTTTCTAGCGGCATCTGTTCGGGCGCAAACGCCATTTCTTGAGTAAGGTTCCCTAGCGGCCTTAGCAGGAACTACCTGGCTTTGCTGTTTCCTTTTATTGGCGGGAGAGTTCAGCATCATTCGAATTTCACAACATGACATCACCATGAACAGATTCTAGAAGATGTCAGTGAGACATTAGCCGATACTGCCAGCATGCTCCGGTACTACGGCTTCCTTGGATGTGTGGTACGGTTCTCTTGGAAGTTTTCTGCTTCACTTTTGCCCCACACGTGGCAGCATGCTACGGTTTTGGGAAGTTTTTTGCTGCACTTTTGCCCACACGTCGCAGCATGCTACGGTTTTGGGAAGTTTTTTGCTTCACTTTTTTGGATGTGTGGTGCGCCTAAATGTAGGCTTTTGTTGTTTTCAAGTTTTGCGCCTGGTTTTGAATTAATATTAGTAATAATTGATTTTTCTTGAGCACTGTGGTGCGCCTAAATGTAGGCTTTTGTTGTTTTCACGTTTTGCGCCTGGTTTTGAATTAATATTAGTAATAATTGATTTTTCTTGAGCGCCTAAATGTAGGCTTTTGGTTTTGAACTAATAATTAAAGTTAATAGTAGGAAATTTTTGTTCATGCCAATGGATTCTAGATGGTGGGTATGTGGGGGAGGAATAATAACGATAGGGAGGGGGGTAATGAAATTTTCATCAGAAATGCTCTACGGGCTCTGGTTTTCGAGATATTAGCGTATTAATAATTCAAGTTATTTTTGCTCATGGAAATGGATTCTTGGCGGTGTGGAGTGGGAGTTTTCATCAGAAATCCTCTACGGGCTTTGGTTTTCGAGATATTAGCGACATCTGTTTGAGCGCAAAACGCCATTTCTTGAGTAAGGTACCCTGGCGGCCTTAGCCGGAACTACCACCATGCCTTGGTTTTGCTGTTTTCTGTTATTAGCGGGAGAGTTCTAGATATCGGCATGACGTCATCATGGTTTTGCTGCACCTAAATAAGTTTTCTTAGCAGGGAAGTTGTAGATATCAGCTTCATTCGAATTTCACAACATGACATCACCATGAACAGATTCTAGAATATGTCAGTGAGGGTTCTGGGGTATGTGTGTATTGAAAAGTCTTATGTTTTATAAACATATGTTTTTATTTCCAATAAAATTTTTATTATAAAAGTGTTTCTTATAGCACATTGTCCAATATGAACTTGGCAAGATGGTGCATTTGTGTTAATCTCTATTAGTTTTCCACAGTTGTATTCATCTTCGACGTTGATAATGATTTCACCCTCTCCAACTATCTTCTGCATCCAATGAACTTTTCCAGCTCCCTTTACATATATGGTTTTGTTTCGAAGCAGTGGTTCAACTATAGTGTACAGCTTGTGATACGGTATGTAGCCATCATTCCAGCGGAATCCATGAAAATTGTGTTGAAGCCATTTTACTTGCCTCTTTTTTGCTGAAGCCAACTCCTTGTATCTGAACGGTGGTTGAAATATAAAGTGCTGTATCTGGTTTTCATTGTTTAAAATTGCCAGTTCTTTAGTGATAAATTCATTGAGGTTTGTTCTGAATCCTTGGACGTCTACGATGACAACCATGTTCTTAATTTAACTTTCTAACTTCACTTGTCAGCGGACTGTATTCCACTATTCGATCGTGTAGAAGCAGGCAATATGCTGTTGTATTAGCCAGTATATTTTCAGATGTCTTGAACTCTAGCCTTATGTCAACAGATCCAGTTTTTATGGTGATGTCATGTTGTGAAATTCGAATGATGCTGGACTCTCCCGCCAATAAAAGAAAACAGCAAAGCCAAGGCATGCTGGTAGCTCCGGCTAAGGCCGCTAGGGAACCTTACTCAAGAAATGGCGTTTGCGCCCGAACAGATGCCGCTAGAAAACCGGAACATGCTGGTAGTACCTGTTAATGCCGCTAGGGCGCAGTCAAGACCAAATGATACATCCCGGTTGTACCGGTTAATCCCGCTAGGGCGCAGTGGAGACTCAATGGTGTACCCAAGGCACAATGGTGCATCCAAGGCACAATGGGGAGCATGCTGGTAGTACCTGCTAATGCCGCTAGAGCGCAGTCAAGACCAAATGACACATCCCGGTAGTACCGATTAATCCCGCTAGGGTGCAGTCGAGACTCAATGGTGCACCCAAGACACAATGGTGTATCCAAGGCGCAAACCGATACAGCCAAGCCACAAAGCTACTTAGTATGGGATCAAACCACCTAGCGATGGTGGCGCCATCTGTGGCGAAATCCTGGAAGCTAAAACAGTGGGCCAGAACCAGCATAGCTTATCTACTGCTAATATCTCGAACCATAGCCCGTAGAGGATTTCTGATGAAAATTTTTACCCTCTAGTACTAAGACCCCCACTGACACCTTCTATAATCTATTGGTATGAACAAAAATATTCTAGGATTAAATTGAATTATTACTTATACTAATTACACTAATTCACTTAGGGAATTTCATAACATTTCTTATCCACATAAATACACAGTTGCACACATGCATCCACGCCTTAGGTAACGTTTGCTCAGCCACCAAGTAGCCCAGCCCAACATACCACAGGCACACTTACTAAAGTAAACAACTAATAACAAACTCAAGCTGACAAGTATACAGCCCCGATATAAACTCGCTTAGGGCATTTCACATCATTACTTAAGCCACACACACATTCCACCCAAGCCTTGGTACAGGTAACATACCCCAATCCAACACGCCCCAGACAGTCCTAGTCATAATATCAGATATTCCCACTAAAGCTCTCAGCAAATCTCCAGTAGGCAGACACAGGAGGGGCATCTCAAGGTCAAATTATAGCCTCCAAGACCAGATCAACTTAACCAGCAACCTGCACCAATAAAGCTTCCCACCCCTTCACAAATGTTTAGAGCTTCAGCCAGACGGTTGGAAAGGAATTCCCCCTGGCAGGCCCTGTGACGTATACCGCTAGACGGAATCCCCCTGTGGCCCAGAACCCGGTCTAGAGCCAGCAAAATAGTTGGTTTCTACCTTGCACTTTTTGTATGGAAAAAGTGCGCCAGAACTGTCATAGTGTAACTACTACTTAGACATCGTAGATCCTCTTGATGAAACAAATTCAGGAAACAAATATATTTTGACATTCCAAGACAATCTAACGAAATTCGTAGATTGTTACGTCATGCCGAATGGCGAAGCAGAAACGGTAGCAGGAATATTTTTCGATGAGATAATCACTCGTTATCCATTCCTAAAAAGGTAGTAACTGACCAGGGTTCTAACTTCTTAAGCGATCTTTTCAAACGAGTCTGCAAGCTTCTGAAAATATAAAAAATGCAGATTTCCACCTATCATCCACAATCCAACGGCGCGCTTAAATGAACGCACAGCCCCTAGTGGAGTATTTGAGAGCTATTGTATCTGAAAATTCAAAGGCTTGGGATCGATTCATGAGAACCGCGGCTTTTGTATACAATAATAGCCCACATGATGGCACCAAGCTCACGCCAATGGTCTGTATCTTTGGATTAACAGCGGATGTTCCCTCTAATCTGAAAAGAGAGCCCGAGCACATTTACAACCACGAAAGTTACTACCACCTTCTGAGGTACAAAATACAAAAAACGTACGCTATTGCCCGGAAAAATTTGCTGACAGCCAAGGAAAAGTCAAAAGTTTACTACGATAAGCACTCATGTCCGGTAGCATTCAAAACAGGAGATAAGGTATTGTTAAAAATCCAGCTAAAAAACACAAGCTTTCCCACATATGGCTAGGACCATATCTCGTGGTCCAAGCTTTTACGCCTGTTAATATAGTCATACAAATCGGTAAACGATTTGTACATAATAATAGAAAACCATTTCACGAATAATGGCTAATATTCAGGGAAGGGATTACAATTGAATTTTTGATGCAAAAAAAATAAATTAAACAAGTCATTTTTATTTTATAATCATACAAAAACACTGTAATTTAACTAAGCATTTTCTTTTATTGGCATTTATCTGCCTCGATCGTTGTTCTGCTAAGCTCTCGTACTTCTTCTTTTCATCTGCATTGGTAGCTAGACTGGCCCTCAGTCTAAAATAGTGCAACTCTCTGCACAATCTTGCACTTTTCCCCCTCGGGCTAATCTAGGCTGCTTCAAACTACTCACGTTGGCTACTCCCCACTTTCTTCTTGTACTCGTCCAGTGACAGTTTCCGTGGCCCTAGTGTATAGTCCGGAACATCCTGTGCTGTTCCTGGAGATGTCTTAGACACGTACGGTTTTAGCGGCCTGCCCACTGGATACAAGGTTAGGTCACTAGTCTTCCTCTCGGGGACGTTCAGTGATTCCGCCTTGGTGATCAGCCTGTCAAGCGCCTTGCTAATCTCGTGAGCTATACTCTAAGAAAATAAAATAAGTAAAAAACGAGTTTTCAAACAAAACTGAGGCCAAGCCGTATGAAAAAGTAGAAAAAAACTTTTCTGCACACACAGAGGTGGACTCAGATTTTTTGATTGGGACATTTCTCCTGAATATTCTTTCTCTTCATGAATCAAATCACTTATTACCTCTGATTGATCATACTAAAATATATCGATGATTGTCAGCGAATAAAATCTGAGTCCACCTCTGTGTGTGAAGAAAAGTTTATTGTCTACTTTTCATGCGGCTTGGCCTCAGTTTTGTTTGAAAACTCGTTTTTTACTTATTTTATTTTCTACCTTTTTCACGTTAACTAAATTGTTATTACGTGCTGCATGGAAATATTGTAAAACAATTTTATGACGGCTGAAAAGACACTGATTTACCAGTTTTTCACAAAATTTATTCGAGTATCAAATCGTTGAAGTACTGCAACGGTTTTCTGTAATTCAAATTAAACAGCGCTTTTTAGCTGTATTCCAACTTGATCCCATATAACATGAATTTTCCCGAGTTTCCATGTTTTCCACAGACCTTTCCTGTTACTATGAATTTTTTTTAAAAATTTCCATGCATTTTCCTCGATTTTTCATGCAAGCTTTCATGATTATAGAAGAGAAAGTATTGATGCCAGTAGGACGGAAAAAAATGTCGGAAAATTTTCCGGAAAAGTCGGAAAATTCCGGAAATTTTCGGAAAATTTTCCAGAAAAATTGGAAAATTCTGCATTTTTCCTGAAACAGATTTATCACTAATAATATGGATGAAAATTGTTCCGATGATTTTCCCGCTTTTCCGGGTTTTCCATGGAGTTTTCCACAAAAGGAACTTTATGCAACTCATTTCGCTCTACAACTTTGTCTTAGGTTGCAAAACGCTCAAACGCTTCCTTGGTATGAAAAACTCCGGAAAAGCGTTTTACATGAAATTTCCTCAATTTTTTCTGCAAGTTTTCACCATTGTCGGAGAGAAAGTAATGATGCCAGTTGTTAGGGAACTTGATCCTGCATAATTTAGAAAACTTTTTTACCGGAAAATTTTCCGGAAAAGTCGGAAAATTCCGGAAAATTATTCGGAAAAATTGGAAAACGCTGCATTTTTCCTGAAACGGATTTATCACTAATCAAATTTGTACCAAATTTTCAAATGATTTTTCCCGATTTTCCGGGTTTTCCATGGAAATTTCCGGTTCAAATTTTGACAGATTCAATTGCCACGCGACATGAACCTGTATGCCAAATTTCAACTCGCTGTTATGACGAAAAGTGGGTCTACGAGAGTGTCGAAAACAGTAAAAAAGAAATATACAGACAGGCAAATTCGTGTACGAGTTAAAGGGACGGGCTGGCCTCAAAAATACCAGGAAAAATATAAAAGACTACTCAAAAGAACACTTGATACCAATAAGTGAGACTTAATTGTTTTCATGATATTTATAACTAAAATTTTTGCTTACCTCCAACTAATTAAAGAATTCCGGTCAACCCAATAATTCCGGACACCACTAAATGTAGGTTACAAGAAACAAACAAAAAAAAATTTTTTTCTTAACACTATTGCAATTATTAGCGAGGGATGCATTTGCTTGTATTGGTCATGATTGATTTAAAAATCGAACAATAACAGCAAACACTGCGCAATCAGTAAAATACAAAGTCAGTCAGTTGACTTATATAAAAAAAAAAAAAAAAAAAACCTTCATTAAGCTCATTACAATAGTTTCTCTTGCGACAGATATGATTCGAAAATTTTGAGGTTTCTGCGCAATCTATATTTACTATGTCATCATCTATTATATGATTTTACAAGATTCTTTTTTCCTCCAGATATGGAACTAATCTTGTTGGGTACCTTCATGATATTAACAAATTTTGCTGCGGATCCATACGAGACCCAGACTCTAAATAGTACAGGGACAGGGATAATGTTCGAGGAATTAGGCCAAATTTTATTATTCCACTACAGATGGAACCTATTCACGCAGATAAAGTGGGAAACAGAATGTGGCGCTGGCGCTCGTAGCTAGCGCTGTAGCGCAAACTGTCAAAATATAACAGCACGATTTTCGTATGATGGCGACACAATGCATAGCTGGCGCTGGCCTTTGGTGCTGGCGCTGTAGCGCACTTTTGCCAAATTTTAACTTGTGGTGCACGCCAAGATTGACATTTGTGATTTCGAAGCGGTTTGTTCGAGTGAAACAAAATGGAAAACTTTGATATAGAAAAAATCATCGAAATAATGAAGAGGAAAGATATATTGTGGGATCCCCTTTATAAAAATTTAAAAAGAACAACGAAAATATGGAATGAAATATGAAATATCAAACTATTTTTAACAAACTAAGCTGCAGCATTGTGTTCATACTCAGCTACAAGGTAAGCGGCAGACTATGCGCCAGCGCCAGCTCCAAGGCGAGCACTAGCGCCAGCACCACATTCTGTTCCAGCCTTAAATGTTAGTGATTTGGAAGCGGAAACCACAATAATGGAGCACACCGGTTTTCTTCTCAATCGATTATTCGAAGTACATAATTCCACCACTAGTGCATGTACGGAACAAAACACGTACATACACAGTCTAATAGCAGCTATTATAAAACGAACAACGACCATTAGAGAAATGATTGCCACTCAACATTGACAATCCTTGTTCGATGGAATAGGTAGTGGCTTACATTATCTATTTGGAACGATGGACGCTACTAACGAAAAAAAAATATATAGAAGAATTGCTAATTTAGACACAGATACACAGGCGCTATTAGAACTAGAGAAACATCAGATAACGTTATTCAAATCTTCATTTGAGAAGTTGAGAACACAAATCAACCAACTAGAGTAAAATCAAAGAGAACTAACAAAAACAGTAAGTGATCTACTATGGTTAATGGAGAAGTGAGCACAAGACAACGCATCTAAGAAGTGGTAGCTACAATTAGTTTGCAAGTGTTGGACATAGAGTTGAGATAACAAACTTTTATCCAAATACTAACAGTATTAAAGAATAATCAAGTACATCCCTTGTTAGTATCCCCTTCCACATTATTAGAAACTTATTAAAGGGTACACCCTAAGGAATCTAACAGATTTCAATATCTGACTAGCTTGACACAAGCACTTGAAATAAAGTCTGGACACCTATATGAGCTCCTAGTAATTAGAGTTCCTTTTCCAATACTTAACATGCCGCCTTTCAAACTTCAACAGATACATTTAATCCCTTTTAAAACCCCAGATAGCCATTCCTTGGTCCTGTATATCAAACATGCCTATGTTGCAAGTCATATATCCACACAAGAATTCGTGCTATTCAAACAAGCTGAGCTCCGGGTGTACAAAAAATTGTTAGGTAATCTCAATGAAAGGGTGTTGAACACAGCTGAAAAATAAAAAGAAAACAATTAAAATACAATATAAACAAGTAAAAAAGCTAGAATTGATCTAAGACCAATTCTTAGGATACCCTAGATGAATGCCCGTATTAAATTTCGTATGGTCACCGATCTATTCAAGTATTGATTTTGAAGTTGTTTTTCGCATATATTTCTAGAACGGTTTGTCGCACAGAAAAAATGATTATAACCAATTTTATAGGATTTCGTATTCTGCAAGAAGTTTTTAATACAATAAAAATGTCTTGGACTGATCGTTTTCAAAGTATACGTAAAAAACCAAAAATTTTATATGGCAACACCAAGAAGGAGTTGCCCGATTTAGTCCATTTTTGAAATTTTATTTGCTAATGTAGTAAAAACATCATGTACGAAATTTCAGCTCTCTACGTCGACGCGTTCTCAAGCAGTGTCAAAATATATAGTGAAAAGCGAAAGTTTTATATGGCAACCCCACGAAGGAGTTGCCCGATTTGTCTTATTTTCGAACTTAATTTTACTTTAAGTCAGTGTACAAAATTTCAGCTCTCTAAGTATACTGTAATGCTGGTAGAGATATGCTTCTATACTTCAATACGTGAAGGCGTGAGAGACTGCCCTATCTTCAGGCGAGATTGCTCAGCCGATGGAATTATGTGAAATGCAGGCGAGAATGCTAAGCCGATATTAGCACACTGTATGGCGTCAAAGACTGCCGAAGTTACTAGAGGAATTGATAGTAAAACACCTTTTTCCGTACTCCAACGTTCTGACTTTCTTTATTTTAATCAACTTATTTATATGATTATTTGCTATCCCTACCTAACGTATAAATCTACTAAATAATCAATTTATTGCAATACATTGCAATATAGATTATTGACCTGGAGTAGCGCAATCAAAAATTCGCAAATCCATCCAAGAATTTGTCGCAATGCACATTCCAAACTTTTCAAGCATTCGGGTTCATTGAGGTCAGTGTAATACATGAATGGTGTGAAATGTCGTGTCAGCAAACTGACGTGTGCTGCACTGAAGTGCATTGCCCTTGCAAGTTCACGAAATTCACATTGTTCAATTTATGAACGAAAATATGTGTGAATGAAATTATTGAACTTGAATGCTTGCTTATGCTTGTTTTTCTTTTTTTGTGTATGTGCATCTATGAAATGTTTGATGCGCTACATCCCTCCTCTTATGGAAAAAAAATTTTGCTTGATTAGAGTAAAAATTTTTTGTCTTATTCTTATGATGTAGTTTTCTATCTTACATTTCTACTAAAATAATTTGTGTACTTTATTTGATTCTTATTCACTAGTTGTTTTAATTGTTACATGATACTGATGGTGAACTTTAAAATTTTTTCAACCTATTGTTGTGTACTTCTTTTATTATTCTATCTATCTTTATCTTAGTATTAACGTTATTTGTATCAATTACAATATATGGACCTTTATATGGCGGTTCATTAATTGGTTGACAAATTCGGTGCCTAGGTCCGTTTTTAGAATTTTGAATGTTCCATATTTTAAGATTATTTTTTCTACTAATATTTTTGCGACTGTTTTGGCCTCTTTATTCTCCATTGGGAATGCTTCTACATATTTGGTTAGTTGACATTGACATGTCAGAATGTATCTGTAGAATTTACTTTGGTTCATGGGTCCTACCGTGTCAACTTCTAATATTTCGAAACTTTGACTTGGTGTGTTTGTTTCTAGCATTCTTTCTTTGGTGTTCCTTATTATTTTATTGCATTTGCATTTCTCACAGTTGTTTACGTAAGTTTTCACCATTCTGCTGAGATTTTTCCAACAGTATCTTTGTTTGGTCTTGTTAATTGTGCGTTTGACTCCGGAATGTCCACCTCTGTGTGGAGTGTCATGAAATTGTTCGATTATGTTCAGTTATTCTTCCTTGTTCACTATCCTTTTTGGGGGTTTAAATATTATTATGCGCAAACTTTTCTTTTCTTTTATTTTAATTTGCTTCTGCAGATCATTAAATTTCTTCTTAAATTCTTCTATGTCGACTTTTTTAAATATTTCTTCTTCTTTTGAGATTGCTAGCATTTGAATTTCGTTGTCAATCATCGCGTGAGTCAGCTTCTCCAATATCGATCCTAAGTTCAGATTCGGATTATCGCAGTACTCGATTGCAACTTCCTTTTTTGATATGAGTATACTCTTCTTTTCTTTATACTTTCTTTTCTGGACGTCCTTATTTATCTTTATGAATTTTAATTGTCTTACATTTCTTATTTCGGAGATTGAGGTGCATTCGTAGATGAAAAGTTGGCCTGACGATTCATCCACACTTTCAATATCTTCAATTTTTTTCGCATGCTTCTGATTCTTTTGCTTTTTTTGATCTATTCCTCGTTGTTATCTTAATTTGTGCTGTTGGTATCATTTCTTTAAGCATATCCGAGTTGATCTTTATTCTGGATAGTGCGTCTGCATTTGTATTCAGTGAACCCTTTTTATATATTATGTCGAAGTCATATTCAGATAGTTCTAAACAGATTCTTGTCATCTTTGATGATGGATCCTTGTGTGTGAACAAACTTACTAGAGGTCTGTGATCAGTCACGACTGTGAATTTTTTTCCATACAGGTATGGTCTGAAGTGTTTTATTGCCCAGTGAATTCCTAGAAGTTCCTTTTCTATAATTGGTTTCTTCAATTCATGTTTATCCAGAGTTCTGCTTGCGTAGGAAATAGGTAGGTCTTTGCCTATCTCTCCTTGAGACAAAATTGCGCCTAATGCAAAATTTGATGCGTCTGTTGTTAAAACAAATTGTTTTGAAAAGTCTGGATATTGTAATATCGGTGGGTTGGTTAGTTTCTGTTTCAAGGTGTCAAAAGCTTTTGGACATTCCTCTGTCCAGATGAAGGGTCTGTCCTTGCGGGCTAAGAGATTTAAGGGTTTGGCTATGGATGCAAAATTGGGTACGAATCTTCTATAGTAGTTACAGAAGGCCGTGAATCTTTTTGCTTCATCTGCATTTGTGGGTTTTGGATAATTGGTCACCTTATCGAATTTTGTGGGGTCTGTTTTTACTCCCATGTTGGTGATTAGGTGGCCTAAGTAAACCACTTCTGTTTGCAAGAAGTTGCATTTTTGTGGATTTAATTTGAGGTTATATTGACGCAATCGGTCGAAAGTTTTGCATAGGTTTCTGTTGTGGTGCTGCAAGCTGCATCCAAAAATTATTATGTCGTCGACATCCAAAAATGTCTCGGCATCTAAACCTGCTAGAGCTACTGTAAGCATTCTTTGGAAGCTGTTAGTGGAGATCTTTAATCCAAAAGGTAGTCTTTTGAATTGGTAGTGACCTTTGTTGGTCGAGAAGGCGGTTACAGGTCGTGATTGTGGGTGCAATCCGATCTGGTGAAAAGAACTTGTGAGGTCTAGGATTGAGAAGTATTTTTCTCTCCCCAGATTGTCTAGGATGTCTTCGAGTCTGGTTAATGGAAATTTGTCATCCATTATCTTTTTGTTTAATTGTCGAAAATCGACTACCATCCTCCATTTATTTTCGTCCTTAGTTCCTTTTTTTGGATCTACTAGTAAAGGGGCGTTGTATGGGCTTGTTGAGGGTTCAATAATATCTTCTTCCAGTAACTGATCTACCTGTTTATTTATTTCATCGCCTTGCACTTGTGGCAAGCGGTACTTCTTTATGTAAATTGGAGTGTGATCTGTCATACTTATCTTTTGTGTGTAGAAGTTATTCATTGTTAGTGTGTCACCCGTTAGATGGAATATATCTGAATAGTTTCTGCATATTTCGAACAGCGAGTCTTTTGCTTTTTCGTCTAGGTTATGTATGTTTAATTCCTTTTTTAGTTTTTCGAAACGTTTATCGTTATCGTTATCTATTGATTTTACCTTCCTTATGAAGTGGTATTCTGTGAGAGGCACAATTCTTAGTTGCGGTAGTTTGATACTGATGTCCTGCTCTAGTGTATTGAGCAGTTTGACGTGAATGATTCCTTTTGCTGGAATTATGGCATTTGCAATAAAAATTCCATCCTGGAGTTCTTGGCTCAAAACTATGCTACCTTCTTTTACTTTAATGTCCATCGCTTGATACATTTGCGATCTTGCTGGAATTGTGATGGTTTTTACTTCTGTGATCTTAGTCTTGATCGGTATCTCAATGTTATTAATTTCTGTGCAAATTGTCAAAATGTATTGTTCGTAATCCAATTTGCATCCGAATTTGGTCAAGAAGTCTAGTCCAATTAATCCGTCAGTTGATATTGGAAAGTTGTCTTCTACTACATGCAGTTTGTGCTCTAATAAATCTCCTTCGATCTTAAATCTTATGTTTATTGTTCCTACTGTTTTGATTTCACCATCAGTTACTCCTGTTATTCTGCAGGATTCTTTTCTTAGTTGTAAGTGGTTTATTAAGCTAGTTTTCTTAATTATCGATATATCTGCTCCCGTGTCTATAAACCATGATGCATTCCTTGATATTGCATCGCCTTTTATATTTACATAGTTGGTCAGGTCCTTGACCGTGAATTTATGTATCTTCATACATTGTGGGTTTAATATTCTTTGTCCCCTGAAAATTGTGTTTCGGGGACTCCCTGTCCGTTTCCCGAATTCAACACATTTATTCGTCTAAATGGACGATTCTGATTCCGTGTTTCTGGAATTCTATTTGTTCTATTCTGTGCGCGTGCATTGTTAAATTGTATTGTGTTTTCATTGTGACTTTCGTCTTGATTGGTTGTAGATGTTCCTCCTTGATTGATTTTGGTAATTCATGTTGTACTGGTTCCCCCGTGAGTTTCTGTTAACTTGAAAGCTATGTCCTCTTCTATTGATGTTTGAGTGAAAGCTTTGGTTGCGATTGTAGTTTGTGAATCGAGCTGGGTGTGAGGAGAATCTCAAAATGTTTCCTGATTGTCTGTTGTCAGCATCAATCTCTCTCGCAAGCTGTACAGCGGCTGATAAGGTTTTGGGTTGTGCTGCAAATACTGTGGATCTAAATGGTTCTCTTAACCCTGATTTGAAAGCATTTAGTGCTAACTGATCATTCAGTTTAGCAATTATTTGCCGGTTCTCCTCTCCTTGTTCGATTATTTGAATGTTGTTTAGTTCTGCTGCCAGTGATTCAATCTTGTTTGCGAAGTCTTGTACTGGTCTTTCACCTTGGTAGCTTTTAGCTAACTCACTTTGAATTTTAAGAGGATTTTTGTTAGATTTGAATATCCTCTGGAATAGTGTCCGAAGTTCTAACAGTGTTGTCGGTGTTTGTTCGTTGCAGATTTTGTTACGTACTTTTTGTGAAATTCTTGTCTTAATCACAAAGTTAATTAACTTTTTCTTTTCTTCTGGGCTCTCTATAGAATCGTGAAGGAATTCTATTAAGTTTATGAAGTTTGTGAGATTTTTCGGATCTCCATCAAACTCAGTTACGATTTTGATCGTTGTTGCCATGTCAAACAAAGCCATGTTGCTGAATTTAGCACTTTCAGAGTTCCTGGGAGTTTTATTCCTTGAATCACTATTTGTGTCTGTCTCGTCGTTGTAGTCTTCTTCTGTTATAATTTCTTTTGTTTTATTCTTGATGAGTGCTGTTACTTGTTCGTGTACTACCTGAAATTTATCTATTATTGGCTGACTTATCTGTTTGTCTTCTTTTGATAGTTCGCTTAATCTCTCTCTGAATTCAGCTTTTAATTCATCTGTTTTATCTCTTTTTGTTAACAGATTCTTTGCACTATATTCTCTGTATGGAGTCTTCTTAAAATTTTCTAATATCCTTTCTAGTTCTTTTAGTATAGTTGTTAGTTTTTTCATTATAAAACTACGTCATATCTTGGATTATATTTATTTATTTAATGTAATGAATATTTATTTTATTTGTATATACATATCATCTTATACTTGTATTGTTCTGCTGACCTTTTTATTAATAATTGAGTTAATTTTTTTTTATGTAATTATAAATTATGGTTAATATGATAATCAAGATTATGCTAATCAGTAGATATTTTATGTCTAGGATGTGGTCCTCAAAGGTGCTGACGAAAAGGTTTGTGGTCGTTGCTGCTGCTGCATTGTTTGCCACGATATTCGTTGGTTTTGACTCCTTTGATCCCATTACTTCTTCGGAATTCCTGGTTTTTTCTGTTGACCGTCTCGAGGAAAGAGTGCTTCTCCTTCTTGGTTACTGACAAATTCGCCAAACGGTATAAATTTGGTATCTCCTTCCTGTGTTTCACAGCTTTTCCTGCCCTTGTCCTTTTTGGTCGTTGTTGGAGTTGTCGGATTATTTCTGGCTGTGGTCTCTGAGTTTGCCTGGCTCTATACTCTTCTATTGTGATTGGTTTTGGTCCCGCGTCTGGATTTCTAGTTACTTGTTGTTGTAATTCTTCTTGGATTCTACTTTTTCCTGGTCCGTGGTGCAGGGTCGCCATGTAATGCTGGTACTGTAATCGTCTTGTGGATGGATGCTTCTATACTTCAATACGTGAAGGCGACAGAGACTGCCCTATCTTCAGGCGAGATTGCTCAGCCGATGGAATTATGTGAAGTGCAGGCGAGAATGCTCAGCCGATATTAGCACACTGTATGGCGTCAAAGACTGCCGAAGTTACTAGAAGAATTGATAGTAAAACACCTTTTTCCGTACTCAAACGTTCTGACTTTCTTTATTTTAATCAACTTATTTATATGATTATTTGCTATCCCTACCTAACGTATAAATCTACTAAATAATCAATTTATTGCAATACATTGCAATATAGATTATTATTATTATATCCATCCAAGAATTTGTCGCAATGCACATTCCAAGCTTTTCAAGCATTCGAGTTCATTGAGGTCAGTGTAATACATGAATGGTGTGAAATGTCGTGTCAGCAAACTGACATGTGCTGCACTGAAGTGCATTGCCCTTGCAAGTTCACGAAATTCACATTGTTCAATTTATGAACGAAAATATGTGTGCATGAAATTATTGAACTTGAATGCTTGCTTATGCTTGTTTTTCTTTTTTTTGTGTATGTGCATCTATGAAATGTTTGATGCGCTACAATACGCGTTCTCGAGTTATCGTGCGCACAGACAGACAGACGGACGGACGGACGGACGGACATGCAAAAATCAAAATAACTTTTAATATTATGCGTGGGTGTCCAATTCATTTTGCTCTACCATCATTATTTCGAGGTGTTACAAACGGAATGGCTAACTTAGTATACCCCTATAGATTTCATCTAGGCTATAAAAAGCGATCTTGACTAGAGTCAGCAGGTAATGAACATTTTATTTCAGATTATATTAGGTATTGTGTATATGTACATAATGTTAAATTAGTTCGAATCTTAATTTTACCAATATTGTTTAATGTTATTTCAGGTGCTGTCGCTAGTTGACGGCTTAGATTTGTCTGCATTCCGTGCTCAATATCATCAAACATGTTATTCCAAATTTTGTTTGCCAACGAAGCCTACCGTGAGTAAAACGGGTCAACCATTTGACCTTGGCGTATCTTCTGCTATGGATCGTATTTAAGAATATTTAGAGGAAAACAGAGATCAATGTCAATTTTCTTTAGCCAATTGAGCAGTGTCGTTGAATATCCTCCCAGCGATACAACAATAAAAATAAAATTACACGAGAAGTATGGTGAAGACCTTGTCATCATTAGTTTGGTAGGCTGTACTCCAACACGCTGACATTTCATGGTCCGAAAGTGAATAGAATTGATCTCGATGTAAACTTATTATCAAGAATCGTGATGAAGGTTCTACCACCAAAAATGTGTCGTTCATCAATACTGGAATTGGGACGATCCTTATCAATTCTAATGGTTCATAAGTGAACAAGGGTAACTTGAGTCGAAAGAAGTTTTTTTTTTTAGCTGGTCCTATTCCTCCTTGCACTGTCATGAGGTTGTATAGCTCTACCAAGTCATTCTGGCCTGCTGGTAGAAGTAATGTTGACGGCAGATTCTCCTTGATAAGTGTACACTGCGCCTTGAGCTGTTGTGGTGACAAAAGGAGTGGGTTGATTTTGCCGAGGTGTGTGTCTATGATTACATCCAACAACATAGACTGCATTCTTTGGTAATTTGACGTCATTAAGGTTAATCTAATGGATAGAACACTGAAGGTTTCTGCTGCTCTTTGATAGCGAAGTTTTTGCTGCATACCGTTCATCTGTTCCATCGTCTAATTAACGAGTCCTTCAAAATCCCGTAATTGATTCTCCGTTCTTTCATTTGATCTTTTTATGATATTGGCCGTTGAGTAGATGATGGAGGTCTGATTCTTTAATAATACCAGCAAATGCCGTTGATTTCCTTCAACATTGGTTATGATTTGCCTCATCTTTTCAGCATAGCGAGAATCTAATACTCGGAACGATATAGTAGCAACTCGTTGTTCTTCTCCATCTCTTTCAGTATCTAAGCCTTGCAAACATGATTTAAGATGGCAGTGCCGTTTTTTATCGTAGCAAATTCCTGTCAATATGATTTCATATCATAGTATATGACCAAATTCCATTCATTAGAGATTAAGTGGGTCGAGCCCATACCTTCAAAATAGATTCCGGGCTGATTCTTAAAAGGTGTTACTTCTAGGTGACAGCTCCCTAGTATCGGCATGACTAGGCATGTGAGAAAAAATAAGCTCGCAGCGGAAGTTGGCGGACGAGATTTTTTAGACCGGATCTCTTCATGAGTTGCGGTTGGCCCTTTTTCTTCGCTGCTGCTGGAGGATTCGGAATGGCCAATCTTATTCACTTGTTCTCTTTGATGCTTCTTTTCAGCTGCTGGTAAGTAGTCAGTGAGGAATAACAGGCCTCTCCCTGCTCGGTTGGTAACGGAGCAAGTTTCTGAATTGGTCTCCTGAATACTCCAGAAGCAGTTTTAACGTGTGCCACTCTGATTAGTCCGTCATCGCCTTTGATGGTTTGGACTATCCTTCCTAGTGGCCAATTTAATGCGGGAACATTTTCATCTTTTACCACCACCATTGTGCCGGGCTGTACGATGTTGCACCGTTGTTTCCACTTATAGCGGTGCTGAAGCTCGCTCAAGTATTCTCTTGACCATCGTTGCCAAAAATTATTCTTCAAATGTGAGACCAGCTTCCATCGTTGAAGTAAGCTCCCCGTTGGCGGACCAGCACGAGGATCTACTATGCTTGTTAACGGCTCCCCAATTAAGAAATGCCCTGGGGTCAATGCAGAGATGTCATTTGGGTCCGATGACATTGGCGTTAGTGGGCGGGAGTTTAATATGGCTTCTATTTCTGTCATTACAGTTGCCAGCTCCTCGTATGTAAGCGAGAAACAGATTCTTAGCAGATTTGACGGCCGCCGCCGAAGTGTGGCGCCCTTGGAGGTATGAAGTGAAAGTCTGCGCTTTTTGATGTACTGAATTTTGTAATTTTTTCCTGTGACTCCTTACTGTATATCACTTTTTCCAATTCTCTTAGTTGATTGCTGGCCCCGAAAAAGTTTGTCGCATTATCGCAGTAGATGTTTTTGCAATTTCCTCTTCTACTGATGAATCGCTTCAAGGCTCCAATGAAGGCGTCGGTGGTCAACTCACTTACGACCTCGATGTGGACTGCCTTGGTTGCGAAGCAACAAAATGGTGCAACATAAGCCTTTGAGGGTCTTTTTCCTCTTAACTTGAAATGCACCCAAAAAGGTCTACAAAAATCGATTCCGCCATTAATGAAGGGTCTGGCTGGTTGTAATCGTTAGCCGGCAAGTTGCCCATAAACGGACACAACTCTGTACTATTGACGCGCTATGGTCTTACCCTTGATGGACCAGAATCTTTGTCTACTAATAGCCAAGAGCGCTTGAACGCCAACGTTTGAGTTGGTGATGTCAATATTGGTCATCAATAATCGTGTGGTGTTGTGGGCGAATGGCAGCAATATTGGGTGTTTGGCGTCGTAAGTTAATTCTGTTTCCTGCAATTGTCCACCTACTCTAATCAATCCCCTTTCATCCTCAAATGGGCTCAGGCTGCTATTCGACTTTACGTGGTGCAACTGGGTTAATTGTTTTATATCTTCTCCGAACCCTTGAGATTGCGCTTCATTTATACGTACCACCAGTGCTCCTTCTAGTTCTTCTATACTTAGTGCCGCCTTCTTACGTGCATCCGGCTCCTGGCGAGCATTTGATACAAATCTCAATATGTATGCTATCTGTCATACTTATCTTTTGTGTGTAGAAGTTATTCATTGTTAGTGTGTCACCCGTTAGATGGAATATATCTGAATAGTTTCTGCATATTTCGAACAGCGAGTCTTTTGCTTTTTCGTCTAGGTTATGTATGTTTAATTCCTTTTTTAGTTTTTCGAAACGTTTATCGTTATCGTTATCTATTGATTTTACCTTCCTTATGAAGTGGTATTCTGTGAGAGGCACAATTCTTAGTTGCGGTAGTTTGATACTGATGTCCTGCTCTAGTGTATTGAGCAGTTTGACGTGAATGATTCCTTTTGCTGGAATTATGGCATTTGCAATAAAAATTCCATCCTGGAGTTCTTGGCTCAAAACTATGCTACCTTCTTTTACTTTAATGTCCATCGCTTGATACATTTGCGATCTTGCTGGAATTGTGATGGTTTTTACTTCTGTGATCTTAGTCTTGATCGGTATCTCAATGTTATTAATTTCTGTGCAAATTGTCAAAATGTATTGTTCGTAATCCAATTTGCATCCGAATTTGGTCAAGAAGTCTAGTCCAATTAATCCGTCAGTTGATATTGGAAAGTTGTCTTCTACTACATGCAGTTTGTGCTCTAATAAATCTCCTTCGATCTTAAATCTTATGTTTATTGTTCCTACTGTTTTGATTTCACCATCAGTTACTCCTGTTATTCTGCAGGATTCTTTTCTTAGTTGTAAGTGGTTTATTAAGCTAGTTTTCTTAATTATCGATATATCTGCTCCCGTGTCTATAAACCATGATGCATTCCTTGATATTGCATCGCCTTTTATATTTACATAGTTGGTCAGGTCCTTGACCGTGAATTTATGTATCTTCATACATTGTGGGTTTAATATTCTTTGTCCCCTGAAAATTGTGTTTCGGGGACTCCCTGTCCGTTTCCCGAATTCAACACATTTATTCGTCTAAATGGACGATTCTGATTCCGTGTTTCTGGAATTCTATTTGTTCTATTCTGTGCGCGTGCATTGTTAAATTGTATTGTGTTTTCATTGTGACTTTCGTCTTGATTGGTTGTAGATGTTCCTCCTTGATTGATTTTGGTAATTCATGTTGTACTGGTTCCCCCGTGAGTTTCTGTTAACTTGAAAGCTATGTCCTCTTCTATTGATGTTTGAGTGAAAGCTTTGGTTGCGATTGTAGTTTGTGAATCGAGCTGGGTGTGAGGAGAATCTCAAAATGTTTCCTGATTGTCTGTTGTCAGCATCAATCTCTCTCGCAAGCTGTACAGCGGCTGATAAGGTTTTGGGTTGTGCTGCAAATACTGTGGATCTAAATGGTTCTCTTAACCCTGATTTGAAAGCATTTAGTGCTAACTGATCATTCAGTTTAGCAATTATTTGCCGGTTCTCCTCTCCTTGTTCGATTATTTGAATGTTGTTTAGTTCTGCTGCCAGTGATTCAATCTTGTTTGCGAAGTCTTGTACTGGTCTTTCACCTTGGTAGCTTTTAGCTAACTCACTTTGAATTTTAAGAGGATTTTTGTTAGATTTGAATATCCTCTGGAATAGTGTCCGAAGTTCTAACAGTGTTGTCGGTGTTTGTTCGTTGCAGATTTTGTTACGTACTTTTTGTGAAATTCTTGTCTTAATCACAAAGTTAATTAACTTTTTCTTTTCTTCTGGGCTCTCTATAGAATCGTGAAGGAATTCTATTAAGTTTATGAAGTTTGTGAGATTTTTCGGATCTCCATCAAACTCAGTTACGATTTTGATCGTTGTTGCCATGTCAAACAAAGCCATGTTGCTGAATTTAGCACTTTCAGAGTTCCTGGGAGTTTTATTCCTTGAATCACTATTTGTGTCTGTCTCGTCGTTGTAGTCTTCTTCTGTTATAATTTCTTTTGTTTTATTCTTGATGAGTGCTGTTACTTGTTCGTGTACTACCTGAAATTTATCTATTATTGGCTGACTTATCTGTTTGTCTTCTTTTGATAGTTCGCTTAATCTCTCTCTGAATTCAGCTTTTAATTCATCTGTTTTATCTCTTTTTGTTAACAGATTCTTTGCACTATATTCTCTGTATGGAGTCTTCTTAAAATTTTCTAATATCCTTTCTAGTTCTTTTAGTATAGTTGTTAGTTTTTTCATTATAAAACTACGTCATATCTTGGATTATATTTATTTATTTAATGTAATGAATATTTATTTTATTTGTATATACATATCATCTTATACTTGTATTGTTCTGCTGACCTTTTTATTAATAATTGAGTTAATTTTTTTTTATGTAATTATAAATTATGGTTAATATGATAATCAAGATTATGCTAATCAGTAGATATTTTATGTCTAGGATGTGGTCCTCAAAGGTGCTGACGAAAAGGTTTGTGGTCGTTGCTGCTGCTGCATTGTTTGCCACGATATTCGTTGGTTTTGACTCCTTTGATCCCATTACTTCTTCGGAATTCCTGGTTTTTTCTGTTGACCGTCTCGAGGAAAGAGTGCTTCTCCTTCTTGGTTACTGACAAATTCGCCAAACGGTATAAATTTGGTATCTCCTTCCTGTGTTTCACAGCTTTTCCTGCCCTTGTCCTTTTTGGTCGTTGTTGGAGTTGTCGGATTATTTCTGGCTGTGGTCTCTGAGTTTGCCTGGCTCTATACTCTTCTATTGTGATTGGTTTTGGTCCCGCGTCTGGATTTCTAGTTACTTGTTGTTGTAATTCTTCTTGGATTCTACTTTTTCCTGGTCCGTGGTGCAGGGTCGCCATGTAATGCTGGTACTGTAATCGTCTTGTGGATGGATGCTTCTATACTTCAATACGTGAAGGCGACAGAGACTGCCCTATCTTCAGGCGAGATTGCTCAGCCGATGGAATTATGTGAAGTGCAGGCGAGAATGCTCAGCCGATATTAGCACACTGTATGGCGTCAAAGACTGCCGAAGTTACTAGAAGAATTGATAGTAAAACACCTTTTTCCGTACTCAAACGTTCTGACTTTCTTTATTTTAATCAACTTATTTATATGATTATTTGCTATCCCTACCTAACGTATAAATCTACTAAATAATCAATTTATTGCAATACATTGCAATATAGATTATTGACCTGGAGTAGCGCAATCAAAAATTCGCAAATCCATCCAAGAATTTGTCGCAATGCACATTCCAAGCTTTTCAAGCATTCGAGTTCATTGAGGTCAGTGTAATACATGAATGGTGTGAAATGTCGTGTCAGCAAACTGACATGTGCTGCACTGAAGTGCATTGCCCTTGCAAGTTCACGAAATTCACATTGTTCAATTTATGAACGAAAATATGTGTGCATGAAATTATTGAACTTGAATGCTTGCTTATGCTTGTTTTTCTTTTTTTTGTGTATGTGCATCTATGAAATGTTTGATGCGCTACAATACGCGTTCTCGAGTTATCGTGCGCACAGACAGACAGACGGACGGACGGACGGACGGACATGCAAAAATCAAAATAACTTTTAATATTATGCGTGGGTGTCCAATTCATTTTGCTCTACCATCATTATTTCGAGGTGTTACAAACGGAATGGCTAACTTAGTATACCCCTATAGATTTCATCTAGGCTATAAAAAGCGATCTTGACTAGAGTCAGCAGGTAATGAACATTTTATTTCAGATTATATTAGGTATTGTGTATATGTACATAATGTTAAATTAGTTCGAATCTTAATTTTACCAATATTGTTTAATGTTATTTCAGGTGCTGTCGCTAGTTGACGGCTTAGATTTGTCTGCATTCCGTGCTCAATATCATCAAACATGTTATTCCAAATTTTGTTTGCCAACGAAGCCTACCGTGAGTAAAACGGGTCAACCATTTGACCTTGGCGTATCTTCTGCTATGGATCGTATTTAAGAATATTTAGAGGAAAACAGAGATCAATGTCAATTTTCTTTAGCCAATTGAGCAGTGTCGTTGAATATCCTCCCAGCGATACAACAATAAAAATAAAATTACACGAGAAGTATGGTGAAGACCTTGTCATCATTAGTTTGGTAGGCTGTACTCCAACACGCTGACATTTCATGGTCCGAAAGTGAATAGAATTGATCTCGATGTAAACTTATTATCAAGAATCGTGATGAAGGTTCTACCACCAAAAATGTGTCGTTCATCAATACTGGAATTGGGACGATCCTTATCAATTCTAATGGTTCATAAGTGAACAAGGGTAACTTGAGTCGAAAGAAGTTTTTTTTTTTAGCTGGTCCTATTCCTCCTTGCACTGTCATGAGGTTGTATAGCTCTACCAAGTCATTCTGGCCTGCTGGTAGAAGTAATGTTGACGGCAGATTCTCCTTGATAAGTGTACACTGCGCCTTGAGCTGTTGTGGTGACAAAAGGAGTGGGTTGATTTTGCCGAGGTGTGTGTCTATGATTACATCCAACAACATAGACTGCATTCTTTGGTAATTTGACGTCATTAAGGTTAATCTAATGGATAGAACACTGAAGGTTTCTGCTGCTCTTTGATAGCGAAGTTTTTGCTGCATACCGTTCATCTGTTCCATCGTCTAATTAACGAGTCCTTCAAAATCCCGTAATTGATTCTCCGTTCTTTCATTTGATCTTTTTATGATATTGGCCGTTGAGTAGATGATGGAGGTCTGATTCTTTAATAATACCAGCAAATGCCGTTGATTTCCTTCAACATTGGTTATGATTTGCCTCATCTTTTCAGCATAGCGAGAATCTAATACTCGGAACGATATAGTAGCAACTCGTTGTTCTTCTCCATCTCTTTCAGTATCTAAGCCTTGCAAACATGATTTAAGATGGCAGTGCCGTTTTTTATCGTAGCAAATTCCTGTCAATATGATTTCATATCATAGTATATGACCAAATTCCATTCATTAGAGATTAAGTGGGTCGAGCCCATACCTTCAAAATAGATTCCGGGCTGATTCTTAAAAGGTGTTACTTCTAGGTGACAGCTCCCTAGTATCGGCATGACTAGGCATGTGAGAAAAAATAAGCTCGCAGCGGAAGTTGGCGGACGAGATTTTTTAGACCGGATCTCTTCATGAGTTGCGGTTGGCCCTTTTTCTTCGCTGCTGCTGGAGGATTCGGAATGGCCAATCTTATTCACTTGTTCTCTTTGATGCTTCTTTTCAGCTGCTGGTAAGTAGTCAGTGAGGAATAACAGGCCTCTCCCTGCTCGGTTGGTAACGGAGCAAGTTTCTGAATTGGTCTCCTGAATACTCCAGAAGCAGTTTTAACGTGTGCCACTCTGATTAGTCCGTCATCGCCTTTGATGGTTTGGACTATCCTTCCTAGTGGCCAATTTAATGCGGGAACATTTTCATCTTTTACCACCACCATTGTGCCGGGCTGTACGATGTTGCACCGTTGTTTCCACTTATAGCGGTGCTGAAGCTCGCTCAAGTATTCTCTTGACCATCGTTGCCAAAAATTATTCTTCAAATGTGAGACCAGCTTCCATCGTTGAAGTAAGCTCCCCGTTGGCGGACCAGCACGAGGATCTACTATGCTTGTTAACGGCTCCCCAATTAAGAAATGCCCTGGGGTCAATGCAGAGATGTCATTTGGGTCCGATGACATTGGCGTTAGTGGGCGGGAGTTTAATATGGCTTCTATTTCTGTCATTACAGTTGCCAGCTCCTCGTATGTAAGCGAGAAACAGATTCTTAGCAGATTTGACGGCCGCCGCCGAAGTGTGGCGCCCTTGGAGGTATGAAGTGAAAGTCTGCGCTTTTTGATGTACTGAATTTTGTAATTTTTTCCTGTGACTCCTTACTGTATATCACTTTTTCCAATTCTCTTAGTTGATTGCTGGCCCCGAAAAAGTTTGTCGCATTATCGCAGTAGATGTTTTTGCAATTTCCTCTTCTACTGATGAATCGCTTCAAGGCTCCAATGAAGGCGTCGGTGGTCAACTCACTTACGACCTCGATGTGGACTGCCTTGGTTGCGAAGCAACAAAATGGTGCAACATAAGCCTTTGAGGGTCTTTTTCCTCTTAACTTGAAATGCACCCAAAAAGGTCTACAAAAATCGATTCCGCCATTAATGAAGGGTCTGGCTGGTTGTAATCGTTAGCCGGCAAGTTGCCCATAAACGGACACAACTCTGTACTATTGACGCGCTATGGTCTTACCCTTGATGGACCAGAATCTTTGTCTACTAATAGCCAAGAGCGCTTGAACGCCAACGTTTGAGTTGGTGATGTCAATATTGGTCATCAATAATCGTGTGGTGTTGTGGGCGAATGGCAGCAATATTGGGTGTTTGGCGTCGTAAGTTAATTCTGTTTCCTGCAATTGTCCACCTACTCTAATCAATCCCCTTTCATCCTCAAATGGGCTCAGGCTGCTATTCGACTTTACGTGGTGCAACTGGGTTAATTGTTTTATATCTTCTCCGAACCCTTGAGATTGCGCTTCATTTATACGTACCACCAGTGCTCCTTCTAGTTCTTCTATACTTAGTGCCGCCTTCTTACGTGCATCCGGCTCCTGGCGAGCATTTGATACAAATCTCAATATGTATGCTACGATCCGTTGCAGATGTTTAAAAGAATTGCGACGATCTATGGCGTCGGTAATGTATTTTGTCTTAATTGATGTGGATAACACCACCTTGGCTTGCTTTTTCTCAAAGTCTGTTTTTCGAATCACTATCTTAGATGGCCATGCCGATTCTTTACTGTGCAGAAATAATGGGCCGTGGAACCATAAACTGCAGTCCTTCAATTTCTCGGGATTAATTCCACTAGACACCAAGTCTGCCGGATTTCGCCGTGAAGGCACGTGACGCCATTGATCAATTGCAGTTTTTTCCTGAATAGCGGCTACACGGTTAACAACAGGACGCTGATGGTGCGCTTAGTCAAGCTAGAGCTATTTCCGAGTCGGTCCAAAAATAACATTCCCAGTTTTCCTTCAAGTCTGTCTTTACTCGATGAGCCAAGACAGCTGTAAGTTTCGCTGCACATAATTCTTAACCTTACCAATATGGTACCGTCTTGGAGAATTGAGTGCACATATATTGCAGCTCCGTACGCCTTTTCTGAGGCATCAGAGAAGGCATGTAGCTGCATTTTTTGTGGTATTTCCCCTGAGCTAACGTGCCTGGGAGCTTTGATATTATTCACAAACTTGAGGGCCTGACGAAAGTGTATCCATTTAGTGTGCAACTCAATTGGTACTGCCGCATCCCAATGCAGTTTCAAAACTCACAGCTTTTGGAGAAATATCTTGGCACTCACCTCAACATGGCTCATGAGGCCCAGCGATTCAAACAAGTGAGCGATATCTGAAAGTACCTTCCTCTTGGTGACCTTTCCTCTTTCGGTCCACTGGGTTCTAACCGAAAATTCATCCGTCCGTGGGAGCCATGTCAGACCGAGTGTTTTAATGTGACAGTCATTTTCATCAGTAAGGTCTAACTGAGGGGCGACGTCAAGGGGTATGTTTTTGATTATCGTTGGTTGATTAGTACACCACTTTCGTAACTTGAGTCCGGCGGATACAAAATTCCGTTTAATTGTTCCTGCAACATAGAAATCTCGCTTCAATATCAATGAGCCCAAGGGATGCTGTATTTCATTTTGTCTGGCTAGGCTTTGCAGACAATTCGTTGCCAAGAATGGCGCTGTTGTTACGCCGTATGTGACTGTCCGCAGCTGATAACATTTTGTAGGCTGTGATGGGTCGTCCCTCCAGAAGATTAATTGAAATTTCCTGTCATCCTTGCTGACTTGTACTTCGCGGTACATTTTTTCAATGTCAGCTGGGAAGACATTTCGTGGTATTCGAAACCGTAGCAATATGGAGAAAAGCTCATCCTGGACTGTTGGGCCAGTATGTAAAATGTCATTCAATGATACATTTGACGAGGTTTTCATGGAGGCATCGAACACTACTCGCAATTTCGTAGTTGTGCTGTCTGGTTTCATCACGCAATGATGCGGCAAAAAATAATGAGGTGTAGGAAGGTCTCTTAAATTGATTCCCTCAATGTGGCCTAAAGAAATATATTCCCTTATGAAATCCATGTATTGCCTTTTCATCTCTGGATTCTTATTTAACTTTCGTTCCAAAGAACGGAACCGACGTAAAGCAATATCCTTGGATTCGCCCAAATTATGCGGATCTTGGGAAAAGAGCAAATTAACCATGAAGCGACCTGTATTGTCTCTTTGTGGGTTTAAGTTAAAATGTGACTCACATCTGAGCTCGGAAACCGTCTTGGGTTGTCTGGTGCTGTCAACCTCCTCCAACTTCCAGAATCTTTCCAATTTGTTCTTCAAGAGTGCCAGCTTCTTGCGAGCACACTCCGCATACGGCTTCAGAGCGTTGTGTGGTTTGCATTCCTCCACCAATCACCCAACCAAATCTGTATTTTGTATTGTGGGTAAATTTTTTCCAAGTTTGATTTGGCCAACAGCCAGCAACGGTCAAATTGTGGATCGGCCAATTTAATGTTCTTGGGTATGGGCCAGCCGGTGATGTCTAGCTGATGGGCCGGTTGGAAAGATTTGATTTGTGGCAATATTAATGCTTCGATTCTCTTCGAAAATCCACTTGTTCTGGATAATAGTTCTATGTTGACTCGTTGTTGAGTCTGCTGTATTCCACGGATATTTAAATGATCCAGAGTTGGCTTTATTGACAATGTCTTGGACATACGGGTGGTTATGACGTTTAGTTGATAGCCGGAATCTAGAACCGCCCTGCATTCCACTTCGACTCCCTCCTCGTTCCTCAATCTCACTAATAACGTACTGAGAAGAACGAATTTCCTTGTATTTCTATCAGTTTGGGCTGCTAAAGTGGTTGAGTGACTGGCTGGTACTTGATTAGCAGCTGATGCTGAATCTGGGCCTGATTGACTTCTCATTAGATGTGTCCTCTCCATGTTGGATGAGGCGTGGCTTGTTGGCCCCCTTTAACTATTGTCTAAATGCACCAGTGTGTTATACTTACCGAACATTTTGTACAGCTTCGTAAGTTGCAACTGGCTGCCGTGTGCTTTTCTTTCATGCAGTTGACACACAAATGGTGCTTCCTCAATAATTGTAGACGATTGTATGGCGATAGTGAGAGAAAGCTCTTGAATGCAAATAACAATGAGTCTCTTTGCAGGCTATGCACCGGTTCCCGTTTGAAGTGGCTAAGAGAGCCGACTTGGGATGCTGGATACCCTTCAGGGTTAGCCTCTCCCGGAGGCAGCTCTGGGTTCTCCCTGTTTCCAGGGATTGGAATCGGATCTCCAAAAATTCTAAAACTCTTTTGATAGAGCTCAATTCTCTTGGGGCCTCTAATAATTGCTCATATAAGGTGTGTGTAGTTTGATCAAACCTTTTAGTTATCAAATGCACCAACAATGGATCCCAATTGTCTGTTGGTATTCCTATGTTTTTTAACCCAAGAAGGCACTTGTTTGTGGTATCGTGCAGGTTCTTTATTGCTGCTGCCGTTTCTATCTGACTAGTCGGCTGGGATAGTAGCTTATTCAATAGCGCTGTTACTAAGAGTCGTTTATTATCGTATCTGTGCTGCAGAGTGCTCCAAGCATCTTCATAATTTTCGTTTGATACTGGTAGATGCTGTATTAATGCCCTTGCTTCTCCTGATAAATTGCTCGTTAAGTAGAGCATCTTTTGGGCATTGCTTATAGGCTGATTATGAATAAACTGGATATAGAGATCTTGGAACTGTGTCCAACGTAAATAATTACCATCGAATGTAGGTAAGACATTTTTTTGCAATTTGATTAAGCCGCTCTGCGATTGTGAAGATGCAGCCTGATTTGTTGCTGTCTTGAAGTCGCTTAATTTTTGCTGGAGTTTTCCTTGTATTCCTCTTCAAGTGGTGCCAACTTTTTGTGATTGTAGTGAAAGAGAGCCCAATATGCCTTGGTCATTTCCAGGCGCTTTGTTATATACTGCTCGTCTTTTCGTGAAGCAGAATCCTTTCCAAAATTTATGTAGATTTTCTCTAGCTTGTCGCCAACCATGGATGTTCATGGATGACTTCTTCGAATACAAATTCTTCTTGGTCTGAATCCATCGTGATTGGATGACTTTTTTTTTCTTATTTCTGTTAAATTTGAGCCTGGTAGTGGCTGGGAATATTTTCCTGCAGCCTGATAACGCCCTTCCTAGTCTGGTGGCGGCCTTCTGGATAGCCTGTGGTGGCTTATTGTCTTAGTAGTAGCGAATGATAGTTTCAATTAGCTTCCTGTAGCCTGGGGGTTCTTTTTAATCTGATGGCGGCCTTCTGGATAGCCTATGGTGGCTTATTGTCTTAGTAGTAGCGAATGATAGCTTCAATTAACTTCCTGTAGCCTGGGAGTTCTTTTTAGCCTGATGGCGGCCTTCTGGATAGCCTATGTGTGGGATTCAGATCACGTCGGGGTCACCAAAAATGTTTATATCGCGACCAGTTCTTTTACTGGCCGCCTGGATGGGGGAGCCTTGGTACAGAAACCAGTGCTCTGGTGAAACATCAGAACAACAAAATTCTCAAAGTAAACGTGTGTAATACTTTACACAAGACACCACCTTTTTTCACTGTAATACTAACTATAAAAAAAAATGCTTCCACTTCTCAAACAATACAAACGCGTCCACTTCTCAAACAGTAATGATTTTATTATTATTCAACACGAAATTTATAATGACAAATTTGCTTAGTTTCCTAAACTCGATAACATGCGTTCTAACTTGCAAAAAAAAACTTGTAAAAAACTTGAAGAGTGAAGATAAAGAATTGCATCGTCGGCTTTAATTCCGCGGCATGACGATACAATCAGTCTTGTATGATTGAGTACGAGTACCAGTAAATACCAGTACTCATACTGGTGAAAAATATTCAGTCAAAATTCAATTTTCTTTACTCGTACTTAAAAATTACCAGTACCATTAATTTATTGGTACTGATGAACTCCAGTAAATCACCAGTAACTACCAGTAACAACCAGTACGCCAGTAAGCGCCAGTAATAACCAGTAACCCTCAGTAAACAACTGTAACCTACCAATAACAAGAATTAAATACCATTTTATCCACCAATCTGATAAATGCATGAATTATTATTAAAGCAGAAGGCTCATTTTTATATCCATTATATAATATTTAACGAAAATAGTTTTGTATCTTACATTTCATTTAAGAATATTGCCAGTTACCCATACTTATTCGCTAATATCATCTTTCATATGTTCCTCTGCTTTCATGAGTATCAATTTTTCGAAATTGTGCCTGCTGATATTCCATGTTGTTGATAGTATATAGGTGCATATATAACATTCCTATACGCAGCTTAAGTGTAGTCATATTATTAAGCCTGTGATAGAATTTAAACACATTACATTTAAATCGGTTAGGACTGTAAGGATTAACGTAATTTTAAACAGAATAAAGAAAGATCAATTGCTTTTCGTGAAGTAATACCTACTTAACGTGTAATAAGAATGAGACTTCTGTTTTAATAATTCATGCATTTATCAGATTAGTAGATAAATTGGTATTTAATTCTTGTTATTGGTAGGTTACTAGTGTTTACTGGGGGTTACTGGTTATTACTGGCACTTACTGGCGTACTGGTTGTTACTGGTGGTTACTGGTCATTTACTGGCATTCGCCAGTACCAATAAATTTACTGGTACTGGTAATTTTCAAGTACCAGTAAAGAAATTTGAGTTTTTACTGAATTTTAATGTCTCTATTGACTGGCCTATAAATAAGCATGAGAAATCAGTCATATAACAATAGGAATTTTTTGCACATAATAGATACGACTTGAAACTAAAAATACAAACAAAAATATGTAATACGATTTTTTCTAAAAATACTTATATTAACGAATTAACGAAAATAAAATTTTTTTCTTCGGCATATCACGAAATTTCTACACCCTGCGGTGGCCAGTGGTAGGGGAAACAAAAAATATGGGTGGTTTTTTTTTTTGTATTACATACAAACTGTGAAAGTTTCATCAAAGTCAGAGATGATTGGGCTCCAAGGTGATAGTTTTCGTGTGGAATAGGCTGTATATGTTGGTAAAGGAGCCATATTTTTCCCAAATAGTTTCGCTATACATATGTATATCGAATTTTCTAAATTCTAGTTTCGCATATTGTATATTTATGTTATTTTGGTTACAGAAAAATATGTACAAAAAGTAATTTTATTACAATACAGTTTTTTGTAGAGAAATATTGTTGTTTTCACCCAAAATCTGATGTTTTTAGTCGTGATGTTCCACTTTTCCTCGGAATGTGCGACATGAGCTTGGGCATTTTTGTTTGTTTTTACTATTTCTTTATTTTAACATAAATACATTACTTATAAAAGGCAAACACACACAGTATTAATTTATCTGTCGATTTAATTTTTCTTCTAAACTACGAATTTCTTCTCTTCTCGAAATGCAGATTACTTTGCTTTGTTCATATTTCATTGATAAAATATCATAATCTTTTTTAAGGCTCACATAAAGTTTCTGAAATATGGAAAATATTAGTAAAATCAGTAAATATTCGTATTTATAAAATTTTCTAGAGGAATTTTACAACTAATGCACGGAAAGCAGGGTTTAAGGTGATGATTCTGATCTTTTGTTGTATCAAAATGTCAAATTATAAAATTAAAATCAACGTCTGGCTTTTGTGCCTTTTTATTCAGCTCATCAAATCTAGCATGATGTAGAATGAAAAATATTATATTGAATAGAAGGACTTGTAAGTGTAAAGCCTTAGTGTAAAATATTCACTTACTTCAAAAATTTTATCACAACCTCGGGAGTGGTTGACAAATCTGTCGTATCGTAGTTTTAGGCGTAGCTATATTCTGACGTTCATTCACTGTAAATTCATTTTAATTCATGTTGTGTTAAATGAAATGGATAGATCAAAATGACCTATGGTGAGAGCCAAAGTCCGACAAAATATGTATGTGACAAATTATCAGCTTCAAGCTCGTTAAGTAGAAATCGAACAAAACGTAATTTGTTAATGAGTATAAATGTTTTTGATGCCAACATTTGTGTTGAAATCGACTGGCATGAGCTGGGAAGGGTTCTGGCATAATGTTTTTCGTTGACTCTAAAAGTGTATCGATTGTTAGCGATATTTCTGTTATTCTCATCACTGATATATATAATATGGACCGTCTGATTTTCTATTTCATATGAGTCAATTTTTGTTGGCAGGGGTGTGACAATTATTTTATATTATTTTACTTTCGCTTTAATATTCATATTAAAGCTTCAATAAATTACAGATGCATTCGAAATTATTTCTATTCTTGGAAGCTTATCTCCTACAACATCAAATATTTTTGAAACTTGATTTTTAAAGAAATAAATTTAAGCAAGTTTTGTCTGCCTATCCCTAAAAGTAGGTATCTATTTCTACTATATATATTTATTTGGAAAACCACTGAACTGAACCTGGATTATGATGGATTTTGTATAGAACATATTATTTGTAGTTCAGCGGAATAAAGTAGTTTAACCAAAAATGGACAACTATAGAAAAGTGATCCCGTAATAATGTCAAATAATGTAAGCAATTTCAGTAGTCCAATTTATATATGTCAGGGATTCACATGCACTAAAAATTAGGGTAAGATACCCAGTTCCGAGCCCCCGTAAGGAAAGTTTTAACTTTTATTTCTTACTACAAGCTTAAAGCTATCTTAGCTTAAAACACGGTTTTGTTTTTAACATCTTGAAATATTAGGTTATTAAAAATAGGTGCAATAACAACTATTTTTATAGACTGTAACTATAAAAACGGTTAAATTGTGAAAAAAGTCCCTTTTCCCAGTTCTGAGCCCCCCCCCCTTTGACCAGTTATGAGCCATAAGCCATTGCTAGTTCCGAGCCCCATTTTCAAAACGAATCTATAAGTTTAAACGATCGTTTATTGTAACTTAAATGCTTTCTTCCTAACAAAAACTCAAAATTAAAAAAATTGATAACAAAATATTTTATATTTCTTGAAAAAAAAACAAGATATAGCAGAGAAAGGAAAAAATTCACCATATTGTATGCATAAAAAGTAGTGCATGCTAATACTTTAAGTACATATTTCGCACGTGAAGCATCTACTACACCAGCGAAGCAGTAACATGTACTACTTTTTATGTATATTTTTAGGAACATTTAGAGCAACTAAATATTTTGAAGCTCGCATACTCTATGCAGCTTTTATGGAAAACTTTCGAACACTGAGAGCATGCCAGACCATCGTTTGTAACCGTTACAAAGTTTTAGCACAGCTATAGAATAATCCAGATATTATGCTATTTATGTTTTCATTAGTTTTGCCAGAATCATTATTTTCGCAAAATAAGTCGCGGATATGCATTTAATACTTTACAGCAATTCCTGTAGAAACATCAAAGGTGCCAATATTTCCTTTTGAAGGGTTTGTTCGTTTTTTTTAGTCCTGGCATTGATTTTTACCGCGTTTTGTTTTCTTTCAATTTTTCTTTTCAATATTTGGGCTGCCTTTTCTTCTCGTTTTTAACTGTTTTCTTCCCTTTTAGTTTTCCGTTCTTCTTTCAATTTGACTTCTAAAGCTTTATTTTCCATCTTTGTTTCTTTTAATTGTCGAAAAGGAGTTGAGGAAACAATAAAACTTCTTCTCTCCGTTTGTTTTATTCCTTTTCTGACTGGTGTTTCAGGTATAAGCAAGAATTGTTCAAAAACAATTTCTTTGGATTCGGTTTCATTATAAGGCTGCAATGAACATAAATTAAAAACGGCCTTAAAAGAAACAAAAACTATGAATACTGCATGATATTCCTGTTTCTGATCTTTATTATTTGAAAGTTTCAGGAAGTCATCTGAATAGGTACACGCTGATGTCTCGAAATTTTGAAATTGTCCGATTATATTTTCCCCTAAAACTTCGACAAAACGTTTGTAGTTTATAGTCTTTTCTTTCTCTCTTGACACATTTTCTATGGTATTTGACTCTTGCGTATTTTCATTTTGCTTTGTCGTTTTACCCAAGCATTTCGATAATCTGCGTTAATAGGGCAAAGGCCACAAGTCCGAAACCCATTAACGATCGCCTCAACTGTGATACAAGTATCGACGACAGTTTTAAGTATGAGAGCAAACTCCGCTCTCGTAATTTTTTTGTCCAAATTATTACGCCTCCACTTGAGAATAGCTTGCTGCCAACCATATTTATTGGGTTTAAAAACAGATACATCGGCGGGCTGTAGAATTCTCGTCGAGTTCGGGTATAGACACATCAAAATTATTTTGAGCCTTTCACATAAAGTCGAGAGAGAATAGGTAAGATGTGTCTTATGACCATCTACCAACAAGATTATTGGAAACTCGACACATTTCTCTTGCAAATCAGCGTAGAGGACATGTTCTACATAGTATAGGAAGACTTCAGATGTCATCCAACCCGAGTCGGTCTTTTGCCATTTAATACCATCCGGTAAAGAGGATAAAATATCACTTTGCATTCGTTTGTATGGATAAATAATCATGGGTGGGACCACGTATCCACTGGCGGAAAAAGAAAACATTACAGTCAAGTTCTCCTTAGCTTGACCGCGATCGGTTTCGTAGACGTTCCGTAAGCCTAAATAAGTAGAACAAACAATTTAAATGTGATACTTTATATCTATACTAAGCAAATAAGCAAAATCTACCTTTCGGTGCCATAGCTTTTCCACTTTTCGGGCACATCAAAAAGTTGGTCTCGTCACCATTAAAGACGCGCTCAGGATAATTCAGTATTTCTCGATAACCTTTCTTACTAAAATATTCCTCAAACTGATAGAACCAATTTCGAATGTCGTTTTCAGACACCTTCGAACTGGCATCAGGTATTAGCTCCGCTGTCCTTATGGCAAAAATAGGGTGGCGTTTTAAGGAAGCCTTATACCATTTATCACCGGGCATATTATTTTTGAACAGGTTCGGCCTTGGTGCGTTGTCCAGGAATTCTTTAACAGATGATTGTACATCTAGCTTGCGTCTGGGAAATCCCTTTTCATGGTTTGATAAGAGCCATTGCTCCTCGTTTAAACTCAGAATATAGAAGGGGGACCTGGTATGTTCTTTTTTGTACGATTATGTAATCGATTTTGAATGGTACCACGTGGAATTTTATATGTTTTGGATGCCTCATGAATGGAAAGTCCATTTCGAATGCGTTCAATAGCTAATCGTAGGTCATCTTCAGATATGTCTATCTTTTTGACATTTTTATCGAACCTGTTTAAATACAATGTGCCCAAGTGTTTGATTTATTTTAATATTAGGTATACGAACAATTCAATTTTATTTTATTTAAATAAAAGAATTAAAGTATATAGGCCTTGGTCTATGTAGTACAAATATTAGGGGGCTCGAAACTGGAAGTCTTAAATTGCTCCAAAAAGCCCTGTTTTGAGCCCCTGGCTCACAAATGGAAAATGTATATAATAGGCTTCCAGTTACGAGCCCCCGGAATAAAAGCAAATGAATAACCTTTATCAAGAATATTTTATTAAATAAACCTCTTAATCTATGTCTAGATTCGAAATTGGCAGGGGGGCTCGTAACTGGGTGTTTTACCCTATTTTGGTTATAGGAAAATATTTACATGGCAACCAAAATGTTGTCAAAGTGTTATATAGTAGCCACCAGGCAATGCGAAGATTTGGTTTAAAAATTCCATACATTTTAGAAGCATATATCGTATTATCCTGGTGTTTAGAACATATAACTAAAGGAAGCGAAATATCATGTAAAAGGGGTGAAAAGGCAAGAAGAATTTAACTTTTGTTAACTTCCTATTAGAAGTGAACGTCAGATGCGCTTTTTTTAAGTTTTTGTATTTTCTAAGTTTTTTAAAATAAAAATCAGTGCGTCTGTTCGTGTACTAGTTTGAAAGTACAAACTTGTAACACTTTTTGTAAGTATTTACTCGAAGGCGTTTGCGTACTCGAAAATTGAGAGAGAAATTGTTGACGTCACTTTTCCCCTCCGTGCAATTTATAACTTGATTTAACTAGAGAAAAATCGTCGAGTAAAAACTTGGAAAGTGTCAGAAGTGATAGCATGCCGCAGGTTTTTAGTTATTGTAAACTGCAGACTCTCCTCTTTAAGTTGATCTATTACACCCGATGTGTTGACTGTAGCCGTTAAACAGTTATTAACTCATAACCTATTCAGGTCACACCGAAATTAGACGATATTTTATAAAATGACGTGCTAAGGAAACAAATTATCGTTGAGAATATTTTTGAAAATAGGTTTGAGAATAGCTTTAGAGCTAATATCTCTTAAAGGGCTTCAGATAGCACATTGGGTGTAATAGTTCAAATTAAAGAGAGTCTACAGTTTACAGTTTTTATAAAAAAATGTTATGTTAACGACATTTTTGCAAAAATAATAGAGGTTAAATTAAAAACAAAATGTAAGAAAATCCGAAATTTTTAGTTTAGACAACCATTATTCTTGAGCGGAGAGGGGTATGGGGCTGGTTGAGCAGTCGTTGGAAAGGCCATGAAGTTCTGCATACAACTGTTACCGTACGCCCTATCGTTTTTGATACAGGGTGCTTTGTGAAAAACTAGCTTTTTTTCTTAATCACCCTGTAACCCCTGCAATACAATTTTTGGTTCGTCTAGGTGAGTACTATCACCTAATGCTCTATTCACCTCCTAGTGAGAAACACCCTGTATAGCGGAAAAAGACATTTTTGTATGGCAACCCTAGGAAGGAGATGCCCGAGTGGTAGCATTTTCGAACTTAATTTTACTTTTTTTTTTAAGTCCGTGTACAAAATTTCAGCTTTATAAGTGAACAAGTTCTCGAGTTATCGTGCGCACAGACGGACGGAAGAACGGAGAGACATGCAAAAATCAAAATAACTTTTAATATGATGAGTGGATATCCAATCTACCATCATTGTTTCTGTGCGTTACAAACGGAATGATATAGTATACCCTACAAATTTCATCTAGGGTATAAAAAGTAGAAAATAAAAAATATTAAAAAAATCTTAAAATAAATAACTTTCATACATAAATTGTACTAAACAGTAAAACATAATTTTTTCTTTCTCTGTGATATACATAAGAAAAAAATGAAAAATCAATATGAAATGCTAGAACTTAAATCTTAAAAGTTTGGGCATGAGTTGCAGTTAGACAATTGTGATTATAGTTATGGATGCCCAAACTTTTAATATTTAATCTGAGTTGTAGCATTTATTTTGCAACTAAACTTTTCTTGTGTATATCACTGAGAAAGAAAAAAATATTTTTAACTTTTTAGTGCATTTTATTTACATAAGCTATTTATTTTAAAAGTTTTTTTAATATATTTTATTTTTATCTATTCTCTCAGAGAAATCGTCCGAAATTACAAAATGGAGTTTTATAATATTTCAATTCGTCCTCTTTAAAATGATACAAAAATCATTAAGTTCGGCTAGTTACTTCTGGAGTTATAGATTATTACAAATAACTCACATTTCAAGAAATTTGAATTACCATATTTCGCGAAGTACGTAGGGGAGGCCGCTAAAAATTAGGATAATACATATATTCTATAATAGACGGAGAGCTAGCCAAGGAAATAGGGCAGCAATTTATAGAACGAGTAAAACCACATAATCAGTCTGCCTTAACACCATTATTAATTGATTCGGGCGCCTGGCAGCTTTTCATTGGTGGGGTTGGGCGTGGTATGGTACGGTTAAGGGGTTGAAAAATCAATTGAAGGTGTTCAATTTATAGAGCGCTGGTTTTTGGTGTGATTGTAGCTAATTATGTTCAAAATTCGAAAATAATATTGCCAGGCGATTTGCTTGGGGGAAAAGTAGTGCCAGGTGACGTTAAAGGTGCGTAGAAAAGTGCCGAAGTCGTCTCATTTATAGAGGGCTGGGACTAAATTTTTTCGTTACGTTTAACCCTCAGGGTCGTGTGTGCAAAATGACAGGCGAAAATATTGAGCCAAACACCTTGGCAGGCGCCGTCAAAGAGCGAGAAGTTCGCGCACGATAGTTAATCAGATGCTACAGTTATTTTTTATTATGAACGTTGTATGTCATTCTATTGTTATGGATTAAAGGGAGAACATTCTTTATTCATTATTATTCATTATTTTTAAGCAGTATTAACATTCACTATGTTAATTGTTTATTTTTTACCAATCAATCAAAAACACAGTAACAGAAACGGTTAGATATCTTGATAATTATTCTAAATATTATTGTATGAAAATTACTGTTATAACTCGTTATGAAAAAAACATATCAATTCTATATAATAAAAATTAAAAAAAAAACTATTTTAAGTATGAAATATTGACATCAATGTTTCTCGGACTATTGGCTTCTCTATCCGATAATTCTCGTGATCTGTAAGATGAAGTCAAAGTTATCAATACATATCTTGCAGCGATCTCATTCACAATTAGTTGATTAAACAATTATAAAGTATACCTCAAACATTAATGCTGCCACGCTTATTCATTCATAGTCGTCTCCATCTGGATCGTCAAAGTTATTAAAATGTTGTGGTTACCTCATCTGCGATTAATCGATATAAAAAATATCGATTAAAATATATATATATATATATAAATATAGTATATATACCGGTCACATCTATTTCCTCCTCCAGGTGTACGGGTTGAATGACGATGTCATTAACGAAGGTTGGCGATTGATCCCCCTCCAAAGTATTTCGAATTTATGTTCGCTTTCTGTCCAGCCATAATTGAGCGGAGTTTTTGACATTCGCGTTTCCCCATACACTACAGATATAGTTTGCTCTAAGAAGTTGTTGATGCAGCTCTGTTTTACATGGCGGCAAATTCGCTGCATCAACATTGACGTCCCTGAATTCGAAAGTTTTTGTGAAAATTTTGAATCTTACCTCGTTGATGTTATCGGTTTGTTGGAAGCCATAGATGCGGCAGACAAATTTCTCTAATACTGGATATACAGTATCCCTTGCATCCGATGAATGAAGATTACACAGGCTCGAAAAAGCTTCTTGAAATTCTAAGCTCTTTTCGAGCAGAGCAAACGGCCTGTTTTCGCCTTTTTTTAAGAACGCCGGATTGTAATCACAGCCCATTAAAGCGTGAAATCCTGGCAATGCGCTGGCCAGTGATTGGCCTAAGTTGTTGTATAGTGAACTAATGTCGATGTACCTTTGATTATTGCCTACATCGACATCCATCCAAATTCGCACAGAATTTTTTACGCGATGCATATTCCCCAGCATTATAGTTAGAATTTCGGTGTCGGAGCTTTTAATAACAATATTAGCATCGAAATCAATATTGCAAACGTGATAATTTTCGTGTCCGCCGCTTCGTGATTCCCACACGACAATTATTCGTCTATCGATTGTTGAACAGTTTCGTTTACGGACTTGTAGCAATAACAATTATTAAAATTCACATATACGGTTTTTTGTCCAATAAATGATGCCATTTCATTGGTCGCCCAGTGTTCGATTAAAAAGCGTACAAGCGCTTCTTTGAAGCTGTTATTCCGTTACACTTTAGTAAAATCGGCAGGCCTCGTTTGTTCTGGTCCCGAAATAACGTAGGCCTGATTTTGAAGTCCATCTCTTCTTTCGGGTTCATTGTTTTTGATGGACGGTAAAAAGTATTGATCAAAAACAAGATAAATCGTTGTTGCGTTGAATCTTGTCACCATTTGGAGAATTTTTTTAGAACTTCCTTGATTAAATGAAGCATAAAAAACCCATCTCTTAGGTTCAGAGCGGTTTCATGGATGCTATCGGTTATTTTTAAAGATAGATAGGTCGATTCATCTACAGTGACGTCTGCGAGGCACACAATGTTCTGATTGTGCATGAAAATGATTTTTAATTGTGTACCAAATCATTTAGAAATTCTATCCCTCATCCGCTGCGGTCTATATTCATCATCTTCATCCTCGGAGTCCTCTTGGTGTAATTCCCGTAAATTACTCTTAAACAAGTTTAATAAAGAGTGCAAGAAAACGCATTTTCGTCGTTTCAACACATGATCTTCGATAAAAGTGGATAATGATTCGAAAGCGATTTTGTAATTATTCCTTTTAATGTGCCAATTAGTAGGTGTGAGTCGGTAAATGCTCGAAATTTAATTTGGTAAGCTCCTCTGCAAGGATCGTGGTAGCTCAAATTTTTACTTTCGTAAATTTTTCCCAACAATTGTAAATCATTCAATTCTGCCGCTTGGGCTTCCAAAGTATCTTTAAAAATAGTTGTTTTTGCTGCACGCAATTCAATTTCTTTTCCTTTTACCTTTGCGCGAGCTTTATCACAAAATATGCATTTTTTTAAACTTCCCTGTGAACTAATCGTTGCAGAGTCTAGCGATAACATGAGCGGTTGTTCCTCCGTTTTTTCTACAATATCTCCTTCGCTGATACTCTGAGGTAGATTGATGCGAAGTTACAGAAGACGTACTGGCTTTTTCATCTTCTTCTTTTTTTAAATATTTACTCATTACCGCGATGAAACGATTACGATATTTGTGGTGGTACCCTTTTGAGTCACTTGGGGCAGACGGTAAATCAATATCACCATATTTTAATCCGTACTTAAAGCGAACTTTTTTAATGTCCCGACACTTTTCCAACGTTTCTTCGTTAAACAATAGTACTTTTGCCCTTGCACTTTTACAAATTATACACAGTGGAGAAGCTGAAGCCATGATTTCCAATTTACGAATAACACATATAACGCACTGTATTCGAATGCTTGTAGGCACAGACTGAAGACCACAATGTACAATTTTTCAGGTAGTCAGTTTTTTTAATAAATTTTATAAATTTATAAATTAAAAATTTTTATAAAATTTTATAAATTTATAAATTTTAAAATTTTATACAATTTAATAAATTTTTATAAATTTTTATTCTTATTATAGAGTATTGATAGTTCTTTTTTATGAACAGTTATAACGGTAATTTTCATACTTAAATATTCAGAATAATTATCAAGATATCTATCCGTTTCTGTTACCGTGTTTTCATGTACAATTACATGCATGAAATTAAAAAAAAAAAAAAATGCATGATATTAATTGGTAAAAAATAAACAATTATCATAGTGAATGTTAATACTGCTTAAAAATAATTAATAATAATGAATAAAAAATGTTCTCCCTTTAATCCATAACAATAGAATGACATACAACGTTCATAATAAAAAATACCTGTAGCCTCTGATTAACTATCGTGCGCGTACTTCTCGCTCTTTGTCGGCGCCTGGCAAGGTGTTTGGCTCAATATTTTCGCCTGTCATTTTGCATACACGACCCTGAGGGTTAAATGTAACGAAAAAATTTAGTCCCAGCCCTCTATAAATGAGACGACTTCGGCACTTTTCTACGCACCTTTAACGTCACCTGGCACTACTTTTCCCCCAAGCAAATCGCCTGGCAATATTATTTTCGAATTTTGAACATAATTAGCTACAATCACACCGAAAACCAGCGCTCTATAAATTGAACACCTTCAATTGATTTTTCAACCCCTTAACCGTACCATACCACGCCCATCCCCACCAATGAAAAGCTGCCAGGCGCCCGTATCACTTAATAATGGTGTTAAGGCAGACTGATTAGGTGGTTTTAATCGTTCTATAAATTGCTGCCCTATTTCCGTGGCTAGCTCTTAGGCTATATGGCTTTCAAACAATTTAACCGTACAAAATATCCACGATTTTGGGCGATAGAGAGAAAAATATATGCAAGAATGCTGGGTCGAAACATGCGAATGAAAGTGCCAGAATCCCAAGCCCAACCTTGATTATTTTAATTTTTTTTTTTTTTTTGTATTAGGTAAATCGATTACCATATTTCGCAAAGTGCGCAGGGGAGGACGCTAAAAATTAGGACATTACATACATTCTATAAGACTTTCAAACATGTTAACCGTCAAAAATAGATAGAGAGAAAAATATATGCAAAAATGCTAGGTCGAATCATGGAAATGAAAGTGCCAGTGATATGTTTAATCTGTAAACTAGGATATAACCATTTAAAGTCGAAATTACATACCTCATAATTCCCAAGTGTTTCGGAGGTATTCCTTTCGTTGATGTTTTGTTGATTATTCACTTCATTTTCTTTTTCTTTATTAATTTTGGCTTCAAGCTCTTCAATTTTCTCTCTTCTCATACGGCAAATTTTCTTTAAATCATCGCATTTTCTTTGCACTTTATCAATTTCTTCGCAACTATAATCAGTTGCTTGTTTGTCGGTCTGAGCCGGTTTGTGAACGTAGATTTTATTGGAATTTAAAAGGCATATGGGGCATTCCGTTTTCTCATTAATTTGGGCCTTAAATGTTTGCTTCAGTTTGGAAATTTCTATTCGTAGTTTCCTTTCTTCTGCTTCCTCTTCAGAGAGTAATCGCTTAAGCTTTTCATTGTCATCTTTAAGTGGATTACTTTTTAATTCTGAGAAGAGAGTATTTATTTGACACTCTTTTATTTTCAAAGTTTTTTTAAGCTCATTAACCTTAATATTTAGCTCTTCACAATTGCACAATTGATCTGAAATAATTATGTATTATTATTTAGGAACAATTAATTTATAAAATTTAAGGATCATATTCACATTTTTATTTAAAAAATCATTGTTATGACTTTTTACGAAAAAAGCTACTTTACTTGTTATTCCAGACCGATAATAGATTGAAGCTAAAAAAACCAAGCTGGAAAGGCTTTTAATTTTTTCTGGTAAAAATAAAAAGCTAACTTGGCTTATTATTTTTTCTGGCAAAAATAAAAAGCCAGCTTGGCTTTATATTTTTTTGAGCTGGAAGTAACAGGTTTTGAAGCTGGTTATTTTCTCAAGGTGGTATAAAACCCCAAGCTAAACTGGTTTCTTATTTTTTAAAGTCGAGTAGCATTTTTGGCTAGAAAATAAAAATTTCCTTTCCATTAAAAATAATTTGGATATGGAAACTCTAATCGCTTTTCAAATATTTTGTCGGCACTACAGCGCGACCATGATCTCCGTTGCAATTTGTTCGGCTACATTCACAAAAGTAAAACTATAATTGCCATTGTCTTCTCTGTAAAATGAACTATAAATACTATGTTTAATTAAATTCAGTTTTTATTGAAATATATATTTTTTAAGAAATTATGGAGTTTTGGCATCCTATGGAATTCAAGGTTCTTTATAAAAAAATAAAAAATAAAAAATAAATTTAAAAGTCCTTTCAATCATTTACTAACCACTTCATAAAAAAAAAGCCAAATTGACTTCTCATATTTAGTCGAAGAAAATACCCAGCTTTGTTATTTTCGGCCGGTTTAAATTTTAAACTCAATGTTCCTTACGGCAAAGCCCAAAGCTCCACTAGTCATAATCTTCGAATTTTCTTGATAATTTTACTCGGAAATCGAAGATATTTCGGAGAACCTTTTTTGCTCCTTTCTGTAATACAAAATTTCATACTCAAACCTAATTTTTCAATGAAGATGAAATTTATACAAAATGGGGAAATATTTGTTTGTTTTGTAAACGATTTATTGTAATCGTCCTTTAAAGGGAAAATATTGAAGAAAAAAGAGGTTTATTAGTATAAAAAATCCTATACCAGCACTTAAAGAAATCATTACGAAAGTCTCTTCGAAAAATAAAATATATACAAAAAAAAAACAAAATGGGGAAAATATTTGTTTGTTTTGTAAACGATTTATTGTAATCGTCCTTTAAAGGGAAAATATTGAAGAAAAAAGAGGTTTATTAGCACTTAAAGAAATAATTACGAAAGTCTCTTCGAAAAATGAAATATATACAAAAATTTACTCTCGGGATGTGAGACTGGAAATAAAATATTTGGTTGTTCATGTTAATTGTTTGCAAAACCAAGAAATATATTTGTTGTTCTAATCGCTTAAATAATTTGGATACTGCTATACGAAAACTCTAGTTTGCATCTTAGTTCGATGCTTGATTAAAAGTTCTCCGGAAAGGCTCAAATTGATATGCAACTAGTAGATGCAGAAAAGAGAGTTGAAATCTGAAGGCAAAATGAAAAGATAACTGAAAATAGAAAAATTCTGTAGGGCTTGATTGATGCATGCTGCTTTTTAGCGATACAAGATTTAGTTTAAGGGGCATGATGAATTATCTCTTTTCAAAAACACATTAATGTCTAATTTTCATGTCTGCTCAGCTCACTAGCCGCGGCTTGTTTTCCCTAGGCAACCAGAAGAAGTTTTTTACGAGCCGAGTTTTATTAGCAGTGACTAGGATGAAGTCCGGAATGGACCACCCAGCCATATAAATTTTGTATACTTTTTTGGTTCTGCATGCAACATCTAATTCTTGTGCCATCTGTGATGATAGACACTCGGAGGAGTGACTCTCAACAACGAAAATGATGCAGTGATGCATGCCACCAGCGTGTACGCAGGCCCTAAAAAATTCAAATATAATGCGTAATAAGAGACAGTTCAAAAATCCTAAATGGCTGGTGTCTAAACTAAAATGCTTTCTTTTTATTGAATGTAAATAATAGAACAGTAAGTAAGAACCAATTTTGGAATTACTGATCATGTAAATTAAGATGGTGAGTGAGACCATAGATGGCATAAGAACTAGATGTCGCATAGCATACCACAGAAAAGTATACCGATTTTACATGGCTGGTCCATTCCGGAATAGGCCACATGTTTCTGAGGCACCGAGAACAAATGTTGCTTTGACAGCAGTGTTGTATACATTTGGTCGACTGCCTCAACATGGTAGATGCGGGAAAATATGTATCTCTCATCATTTTTCTTTCATGTCGCTGTACTAATTAAAGTAAAGGAATGATGCACAACACAACGTACTGGGTGTGGTGGGTGGCGCGTAAGCGTTACTCTTTCTTGTCTCGTTTTTGGAAATACATTTTATTTTGCTGTAATTATTACGATTTGAGGACTCTGTATCTAAATAAATGACCATCATAAAACTATTATTTGAATTAATTCCTGCTAGTAGTATCCTATTATAGTTTACGATAATTGAGATTACATTTTCAATCTGTACTCAAAATTATTATTTAAAATATGAAATTTGTTTTAATATATTTTGTATACAAGGAAGCAAAAAGTAAAGCAAGATGGGATTATGATTGAAAAATCATCAGGTGATTTTTTCATTCAAAAAGCATCATTAACGCGTTCTCGCCGGCGTGTAGTACTGGATGTGTATGGTGGACTGTCCTATTGAGCAGCATGTACCATTGGTGGTAGATGCAAAGGAAGAAATCAATTTTATATGTCTTTTTTTGTTAATGACCTTGTATGAAACTTTCACAGTTTGTATGGAATACCAAAATAACTTACACCTACCTATTGTTGAAATCATAAATAAAAAAAAATCAATTAAGCAATGCCATGAGAGTAGGTGAGTGCTAATATAGCGAAATGAATGGGAAGGTTTCGGGGCAGCCTTAGTTTTAGGAAATGTCGAGTTTTGAGAAAATCTTTGATCGGTTAAGAACGCGGCGTAATTTTATAATTTAAATATACAGGGTGTCCCGTATGTCGACGTCAATCCGGAACCAGGTGATAGACCAAATCGTAACAGTTACCAGAAAAATATATATATAATCTAAGTCATGTATTTTTCAAATTATAGGCATTTCTTTTATTTTCGAGAAAATGTACACCTTGTGATGCTTTTTTAGCTCCTGTTGCTACAATTTTTTACTTTTTTTCAATTTTAAATTTCTTATCTAATCCCGAATAGTGCATATGTAACCTATTGCTTTAAATTATAAGCCAACTGCTCCAGCTAGGAAGAAAATGTCACATTTTGCCGAGCCAAGAATAGAAAATTAATATTTCACCCAACTTTAACTGACTGTACTGAAAAAAAAAATGTACTACGCCAGTTTGGCAAGTAATGTTAAAAGTTGACGCATTTAATAAGGATTCTAAAATGGTACAACACTTGCTACATTATTTCTTAGATTACGGAAAAAAAAAATTTTCTTCAAGAAACCCTGTTTCGAAAAATTTCTTTTCACCTACTAAAATTGATTCTAGTGTCCCCAAAGCTTGCCTTAAAAGCGTAACTTTAAGATTCTAGCTTGAGTGAGACGGAGAGTCATTCCATGAAGTGTGAGTGAGACAGATAGTGACGCTTTCAAGTTAGAGATGCTAACTTTTTGTTAAATTTAGGACAAATTTTCCTTAATTTTAAAATTAAACACCAATTATTTGGATGCTAAGATTTATTATTTACAAAAGATGTTCAAACTGCCTTCCTTCAGCTTCAATACAAGCTCGACATCTTCTTAAAAAAGATCGGGTTATCAGACGGGCAATTCTTCCGTTGTTGACAAATTCAACTGCTTCCGTAATTCTTTGCCGAAGCTCAGCTAAATTTTCAATTGACTACTTATAAACTTTCTCTTTCACTGCTCCCCAGTAAAAGAAATCTAATAGATTTAGATCAGATGAACGGGCTGGCCACGAGATCGTACCAGACCGCCCTATCCATCTGTACGGATATTTTTCATTGAGATATTCTCTAACTGAAAGGGCATAGTACGCTGGTCAGCCGTCTTGCTGATACCACATCTCTCTGTAAATACTTAGTGGCATGTCTTCCAGTAAATTAGGTAAACGGTTTTGTAAAAAGTCTAAATAAACTTCAGCATTAAAGACCTCTGGCAACTCAAAAGGTATTATGACTTTTCCGTTTAAAATTCCGGTCCACATGTTTATTTTAAAACGATATTGAGATCTATTTTGTCCCATCAAATTCGGATTCTCTACGTGGCACTCGTGTAAGTTGTGTAGGTTCATCTATCCGTCTTTTTTAAATGTCGATTCATCCGACCACAAAATTTTCTCGAAGAATCGCGGATCTTCCCGTTGTCTTTGTAGCATCGTTTGGCAAAAAAAAATTTTTTCAAAACTGGGTTTCTTCAAGAAAATATTTTTTTTTCTTAATCTAAGAAATAATGTAGCAAGTATTATACCATTTTAGAATCCTTATTAAATGCGTCAACTTTTAACGTTACTTGCCAAACTGGCGTAGTACATTTTTTTCAGTACAGTCAGTTAAAGTTGGGTGAAATATTAATTTTCTATTCTTGGTTCGGCAGAATGTGATAGTAAGAAACAAATAGATTATAAATAGAACTGCCAAAATAATTTCTCGCCTCCCAAGCAAAAATAAGAAATTATCAATGATAAAACTTAAAATATTCCGCGAAATCTAACACTCATATACCTAATGCAGAAAATGGCGGTCATACACTATTCGAGCCTGCACACTGCAGCCCGCAGCAGAGTTTTCAAAACAAGTGAATACTTTCCGAAAGCACATCATTCCAACTGACGGTGATGAAATCAATTAAAAGCCCCAAATTGTATGCAAAATATATAAAAACAAGAAATTTTTTTCTTTACGATGGTTAACATGACTGACTTTATTTCCTTTATCATTGCACTAAACAATTTGAGTTTTTCAAAATAAACAGAAAAAGATTTGATCTTTGTGATAGTTATTCGTCTATGAAAATAGCAGAGAAAAGAGACTAGGTGACGAGTAGTCGGCTCGGTATTTAATCGTGTGTTGGTTTCTACGAGGTAGTAAATATTAGCGATTGAAATTAGTTTTATTCCGTATAGATACCCGAAACGGTTGATTGCATTAACAGTAAGAGTTTTGTCGGTTGTAATTGTAATCGGTTTTATTCCAATTTGAGAAATACTTAAAAAGGGGTTGACTAAGAAGCTGGATAAATTGCTGTAATTATAACATAAAAGTGTTAGAGAAAAAAGCCCCTCAGTGTTGGGATATAGATAGTTGTCTTATCAGTGGCGAGTCAAAACACCCTTAATATACAACAGAACGAACGAATACTAAAACAAGATTCAAGTCGATCGGATGATTTGTTAGAACTTCAGCAAGAAAAATGTCGTTTTGAGAAAAACGTCTTTCAATACGTTTGTTTCGTTGTTATAAATTGATAAATATCATACCTAGATCTAATCTGCTATTCCAGGCAATGTACGAAAGGTTTGACTGGCATATGCCTATATATACATATCTGTATACCTAGAGGTCGATAGTAGCGTCCCTAATACTATTATAATATTTATAATGCCGACAGAGCCCAAACAATAACTCGGGTACAGCTCTCAGGTTACGAACGTTTCTGACCTACTAGCAGCTGCTCTTGGAAGGCTCTAGTTCAAAAACTATTTGAGACACACACTTGAAATTTAAGTATGTTATTCTTGAAGGTATAGACTAGATTTTTATTTTAAGTGCCCCTTAACACTTAAATGAATAAATACTCAGGACCAGGTATGCTCTTTTTATAAGATGAAACTATTCAACAACGAAGATTTTCGCTTATATATACCGCTACGCCATTACCTCGTGAGTCACCATAATCATTACGAAATACTTGGAATAAACACAGAATGATTATTAATGTCATCCCTTAGTTTCTGTAATCATTATATCCAGCTTACTATACTGAAAAATATGTTTAAATTCATCAATGCTGGAGAGTAAAAATCTGGCATTAATATGGCAAATATTGATACACTGCTCATTAGCACCAGTAAAGCTCAATATTACATCTCATTCAAAAAAGAGTTAGCAAGAATTTCAAGATAATATCGACTAAGAAGTGATGGCATCTGTTCAAACTAGCATGCAAAAGCTTGGAAATCGTGATTACAAAAATGAAAACAATAAAAATTTTTTTAACTTCATGACTAAATACAGAACCTATGAAAAGAAAGAAGGAAAAATAGAAATAAATTATTTGCCACATTACACTTTCTCCGTTTTAAGCATATGCTGTGTAGAACGCTGTTACCATGTCGTTAATTGTTGCACTTAAGGGGAGACTTCAGAATTCAGGTTGCATTTGATATATACAACATCATGAACAGTGAAAACAGAAGCAATTTTGCCGTTGCGCTTGAGTTTAATACACTCATTTAAAATATTTTGATCTGCAGTCGAAAAACATTTTTACATAGGCATTATTATTTTCTTGAAAGCCAAGCTACGTTAGCTTAGGTTTAATTTTTCACACTGCCTTATAAATTTCATTTTTTCATTTGAGCAAAATTTGGGGCAATTAGAACTGCATGCCTTGTGAGTATGGTCTTGCTGCCGTCACCACTATCTTTCCTCAATCTAAACACACTGGTCCCGGATGAATTTAATTTCATTTTTTTTTTTATAAATAATAAAAATATGTACATATATAAGCTATAAAATATTATAAATTATTTATAAAATTATTATTTTTAAAATGTCAGTGGCGTTTGCAATTATTTTTGTCATTATACAAATGGTACATAAATTTTATTATTTATTTTATTTGTTTATTTTTTATGAGTATAATTTAAAAATATTATAAATACTATCAGTGGTGTAGTTATAGAAAACAAAATTAATTCAAAATATTTGATTTATATAAGATTATAAAAAAAACTAAAATAAAAACAACGGCGCCCGTGACATATACGGCCGCGTGCACAATTGCCAGTAAGAAGCGCCCGTGTCAGCAAGGGCATGTGCATGAAGCGGTTAAGTTTATTATAAAGGGTTTTCCAATAAGAAAATCTATGTATATATATAACAACCTATGTAAGGGTTTTCCAATAAGAGGTGTTATTTTAATTAGCCTGCTATTTCGGTAGATGTCACTTTTGGAGCTGTAATTTTTTGACATTTGACAAGTAGAAACTACGCCATTAATAAAAATTGAACGATACACGATTCAAAAACGGAATGAAATTATTAAAATTCACTATAAAAATGGTGAAAATGTGGCAGAGACGGTTCGTAAAACTCGATCATTTTTGGGTCGTCGTGAAGCACCTTGACCGCAATACAGAAATTGGTAGAAAAATTCGAGCTGTCGGGACAAGTTAGTGATGTGAAGAATAAAGCCCGTGCACGTCGCTCAAGAACAGCCGAGAATATTGCTGTTGTAGCCGAAAGTGTTGAAGAAACCCCAGGTTTGTCCATTCCTCGTCGTTCTTTGGAATTAGGCATTCCACAAACGTCATTACACCGTATTTTGCATAAAGATTTGGGTCTTAAGGCTTATAAAGTTCAGTTAACACAAGAACTCAAGCCGGCCGATCATCAACAACGTCGAGTCTTTGCTGATTGGGTCCTTGAAATGCATGAAAATGATCCGGAATTCCATCGAAAACTCATCTTTAGTGATGAGGCCCATTTCCACCTCGATGGCTTCGTCAACAAGCAAAATTGTCGATCTGGGGCTCGGAAAACCAAAGAGTTATTGTTGAAAAGCCTCTCTATCCTCAACGTGTGACTGTTTGGTGCGGTTTATGGTCCCGCGGGGTCATTGGACTTTACTTTTTCGAAAATGAGGCTGGAGCAACAGTTACGGTGAATGGATTGCGCTATCGACAGATGATTAATGACTTTTTATGGCCGGGATTGGATGGTATTGATCTGGACAACGTTTACTTTCAACAAGACGGCGCTACGTGCCATACAAGCAACGAAACCATTGATCTTTTACGGGAAGTTTCCGGACCGTGTTATCTCTCGAAGAGGTGATCACAATTGGCCACCGAGATCTTGTGACTTAACACCTTGCGACTTCTTCCTTTGGGGCCACGTGAAAGAGAAGGTCTACGCCAACAGCCCAGCGTCGATTCAAGACCTCAAAGATGGAATTCGTGAGGCTATCGAGGACATAGGGCAGCCACTTTGCGATTTGGTTATGGAAAATTTCATGAAAAGTATATGGTCCTGTAGGCGTGGTCGTGGTGGTCGTTTGGCTGATGTTATTTTCCATTATTAACGGCGTACCTTCCTCTTTATAATGAAATAAAGATCCGATCATTTATCTCAAAAAATGGCATTTTTCTTTGAATATCAAAATAACACCTCTTATTGGAAAACCCTTTATATATATATATATATTTTTTTAATTTTTGTTTTAATCTTTTTAGGGTTCCGTAAACCTTTTAATATTATGCGTATGTGTCCAATCCAATTTGCTCTTCCATCATTATTTCTAGGTGTTACAAACGGAATGACAAACTTAGTATACCCTATAGATTATAGGATATAAAAATAGGGATGAAGAGGATGAACAAGGTAGACAGGCCGATGTTACCTCCTCCAGAGCCAGCAAAGCCAGTCGCTCCAAAGCGGTCACACACTCGGAGGATGATAGTAGAGCTCGCCTTTCGAAGGTTGCTGTGAGAGACGTGGTTCTTTTTCTACTAGCGGTAATCGACCGGCGACACATTAATGTGTTTTTCGAAATTCATGTAAATAAAAACAATATAAACCTAAACTGAAAAGGCAAGCAGCTTGATAGACCAAACACCGAATGATATGACATGCAATGCGACAATGAAACAGAAAATTAAGTATTATATAGACGTTTTTTTAAAAACATGCTTGGAAATGTCAACGACAAAATGCTCAGCCTTAATATTAACAACAATGCACATGCGATTGATGGGTTCATACATACTAAAGTTGGATCTTGTGGAGTTAACATGCAACAGAGGTAACATTCTCAAATTGTGCGCACTGTCACGGAAAGAGATTTTGCTAAGTAGAAGGGGAGAATCAATATTCGCGTTTAAGAGTTGATGCACAAAAGTTACATCGGCGACCATGCGACGATTTTCAAGGGAGTGTGTATTCAAGAGCTTCAAGCGATCCTCATAAGGTGGAAGAATCAATGAATTGTCCCAGGGTAGGTGCCTAAGAGCACAGCGCAGGAAGTTCCGCTGAATAGACTCGATGCGGTCGATGTGTGTACCGTAAAATGGAGACCAGACCTGGGTACCGTATTCAAGGAGAAGTCTCACAAAGCAAGTGTACAAACGCAATGTTATGGTGGGATTCGAGAACTCTCGGGACTAATGTTTGATAAAGCCCAGCATAGAACTACTTTTAGATACCATATAGTTAACGTGGGAAATAAAATACAATCTATGATCACATTTAACACCCAAGTCACAAACAGCACCTTCGCGACGGCGAATCGTGGAATCCGAGAACACGTAATCATAAGTGATTGGTTTCTGATTCCTGTGGAAAGTCATAACCTCACATTTGTCGATATTGAGAGCCAAAGTATTGTTTTTGCACCAAACGTGAAATTTGTGAAGGACACCTTGTACCAGTTCACACCCGTTAACAGATTTGATCAGAGCGAAAAGTTTAATATCGTCAGCATAAATCAGTACTTTGCAGTGCCTCACAAAAGAGACAATGTCGTCAATAGATAGAATGAAAAACAACGGGCCCAAGTGACTCCCTTGAGGTACGCCGGACGAAGCTTTCAGGGCTCTAGAGATGGAATGACGGAATAGTATTTGATATGTTCTGTTATCTAAATAAGACTCCGTCCATTTTATAAATGTTGGGTGAAAGCCGTACTTTTCCATTTTAAAGACTATCACGGAGTGAGATAACTTGTCGAACGCTTTACTGAAGTCAGTATAAATACAATCTGTCTGATAGCCTTTTGCAAACCCGCCAACAGTATGCGAGACAAATTTGTTATGGTCGTAGCATATTGCATTAAGCAATATGCTACATGACAGCTAGCAGCAGCACTGTACCCGCAAGTTACGTCCTATATGGATGGCGTGACTTGACTACTCGAACACACTCGAATCGACGAGAAGAGCGTTTCCACTTACTTTTTAGTTTTGACGAAAGAAGAAGAAGAGTTTTTTTCTTCCGGCATGGTTGACGGAGTGAACATTCCGATTTTTCGAGACAACAGTTTTTGTCAATTTTCAAGAAAGTTTAAAAAAAAAAAAGAAAAAATCCTAAAGAGTGGAACTGCTGGAATTTATTCCTTTCTTCCGCATAAAAAGAAAAAAAAGTTATTATTCTGGAAAAGTGCACCGATTTGAATGTCAGTGGTGAGAGATAAAGAGGAGTTCTGCCGCAATGACAACATCCCCACATGGGAATTTGTCGCCTCGTTGGATAATTCGAAACCAGGTGCTGTAAATAAAAATATTTCTAATATAGCGAGATTCAAGGTCCTGAAACCGTTTAACCGGGAACATTCCCGCCCCTTGTGCTGATTGAAAACGTGATTGCCGGTGGGAAAGTAACGTCCACGTTGCACATATTTAATTGAAAGCTCAAAATTCTTCATCGACGGGAATATAATTGTCATGCTGGAAAGCAGTAAACGAGAACTTACAACGTATTGCAGTAAACTCGAAATACAAAAAATAACCCCATTACGATATATCATCATTTCCATGCACTAAACGCATAATTTGTTGGAATAAACCACAGTACACCAAGAGGTTATCAACGGTAGATATGACATTGTACTATGCCACAAGAATCTATTTGGATTAAATAGCGACAATCTAATCGTAAATCAGACTCGGATGAAGGATGAAGTTCAACGCATATCAAAACAAGCAATTCGTATAAAAGTTCGACTAGTACCCGTCCCCTAATTTAATAGTATGCTTATATCATCGTTCAGGCTTAACCATATTTTTTCTCCTATTATATCATCAGATATTAGTAGTTTGTAGTGTATTATTATATTAACTTTTTACTGGTGTGTCAGTTTCGAACGTTGTTTGCAGTATTTTTGTCTGATTGAATTCAAATTTTATTACCGAATATGCCAGGTACTCGTCAGCATCACACGAAGCTTCGGAGATGCAGTGGTAAGTACGTTTATTCTTTTTGTTCATAAAGTTATTGGTAGACGACTTCCGTAACATATTTTCATTCGTTTGTTTTTTTTTCATATATTGTCTCCTAGCTATAGCATACATCAATTTATACGTTTGAATTTTGCTAGAGTATATATATATATATGATTTGCGTGGCTGAAGTTTAGCTATAATACATATATGTATACATAATTTACTATATTAGAATGTTAGCTATAGCATACATCAATTTATACGTTTGAATTTTGCTAGAGTATATATATATATATGATTTGCGTGGATGAATTTTAGCTATAATACATATATATATATACATAATTTACTATATTGGAGTCTTAGCTATAATATACATATATATGTATACATAATTTCCTATATTAGAATTTTAGCTATAGCATACATCAATTTATAATTTCTAAATTTAAATTTTAGCTAGAGTATACCTATCTGTACACATATGTTATAGAATTTAAAATGTTGGAATGTTACCTATATTATACCAAGGACACCTAGTTCCTATATATGAATTGTAGACATAACATGAGGTATTTAGAGTTCCTACGTGCAAATAATATCTAGATGATACAACGTAAGGATTATGTCGGTCTCTGTATCTTAGCTGAGGTAGGCGCTGTACCAAGTGTAATAAAAGAGTCCGAGGCTCAAGTTCATTAAAATAAGAAGGTTATAACGTAATGGCTTCATAATTTGTGCATTTCCTCCTTTCACATCCCGGAGCCCCCTCTCATGAGATTATGGTCGTCTAGGTTCGCCTAGTCCGCTCTTAGCTCTCTTCACAGGTCAAAAGGGACTTTGGACGATTGTGCCACCCAAAGTCAATGGGAGGATGGGGCTTGGCCAAGAAGGCATGTCATCTGCGCCTTCATGGAAATGCAGGTAAGTGACGTAAAGGTCCCTTCAGGACTGAGTGAGTGCAAGGCTTTCGTAGGTAGGCACGAAAATCTTTTTTTTGATTATGGTTGGTGACAAGCGGCAGGTTATTTCGGGAACTCCCCCACACTCTACGCCACCCTTAGCCGAGGTGCTAGCGTGCCGCCCTGTACTAACGCTGTCATCGAGTGATCTGTCAGCTCATGCTGGCAGTTTGGACTTCACTCAACATACTTCCATAACAAATTCCAACAAGTTAGTGGTTGTGGACCTGCCCGAGATAAATCCATGCTGGTTTGAAGAAAGCAAACTCTTGCAGGAAATTGATAGCTGAGAGTGATTCGAATAATTTAGACATACAAGATAATTTTGCAATAGGTCTATAGTTAGAAATTTCACTCTTACTCCATTTTTTGTGGATAGGTATGATAAAAGAATTTTTCCATAGCTGTGGGAAACAACCGCTATTGAGCGATTTCTGGAAAATAATTCTCAGCGGAGATGCAAGGGCATGGCAGCATGACTTAAAGAAGGCTGGAGGGATCCCATCAGGACCCGTCGTGAAGTCATTTGGAAGCCCATTAATATGATCGAGTATATCCTCTCTCGCAATTGTAGGGATAGTGAATGAAACGTTATGAGAATCGTTCATATGACAGAAGTCATTTCGAGGAAGGAAATTTGACGAAGAAAATGCATTGCAAAAAATGAAGCAAACATATTGCAAATTTCGGATGATTCATCACTAGCAGAATTTTTGTACCTCATGGTATTGGGGTAGTTGTCCGTTTTTTTCTTCATATTAATAAACTTAAAAAAATACGTGGGTCACGAAATAATTTCGCACGCATGCTTTGAATATATTCATCATAAAGTGTAGAGGAAAGTTCTTTGAACTCATTATAGGATGTGAGGAAATTGTTGTGACTTATAATGTCTTTGTCACCCATATAACTTTTCCACTATTTATTCCTTCTATTTTTAAGATGTTTTAGTTCTTTATTGAACCATGGCGGAGATGTTTTATAGGACCGCTTCGCTCGCGGGGAATGTGAGAGGAAAATAAATCGAAAAGAATTATATAAAATTTAGAGACGTCTTCGTCAACACTATTGCTAGACAGTAATGTGTTGAAATCAATAGAGGTAAGTCTACTGGAAAGTTCCGAAAAGTTAGCCTTTCTAAAATTGAAAAAGTATTGTGTTTCGTCAAAATTAGTAATGTTTTCGGTTTCAAAGCAATATGAAATTAATAGAGGGGGTGATATTTGTCAAGAGTAGACATTATAACGGGGCGGCTAGATTCGACTAATATGTTACCCGCGTCAGTAGAGAAAACCAGGTGACGAAGAGATGACATAGTGTCCAGGAATAGTGATTCCTTTGTTGACAAGTTATTTAGAGGGAGATAGTCATCGTCATCTTCATTTAGTACAAATTGTATATTAGGTAAGTTGAAATCACCAATAAGTAGTAGTTCGTCAAGAGGTTGCATCTTGCCGTGAATAAAATTAGATTCTGAAGTGAGTAGGTCGTAAATATTCTGACCTTTGTCATCAACAATGTTTATGGAGTCTGGAGGAATATAGCAACATAGTATGTATAAGTCGTGTTTTAAAAGAGACAGCTTAAGAACTATAAGCTCAGTGTCAAGAGTGTTGGAAAAACTTGGAACCTCAATTTGGCTGCAATTAAAAGTGTTTTTGCATGCGAGGAGTACACCACCGCCACGAGCCTCAGAATCCGTAAAAATCAGAATCCTAAAAATCTGATAAGAATTGTCTAAGATTTCGGCATCATGAAAGCCAAGTTTCAGTGAAAGCAACGATATCAAAAAAAGGTGCGACAGAGGATTTGAAGATATGTGCAGTTTTTGTCCGAATCCCCCTTACATTTTGATAGTAAAGGGAAAGCGACTTCAGTTTTTTTGGAATACAGTTGCTTATATTAACTGTATTTCTAGGTTGGCGCACGGAAGGTACAAATAATTTAGTGAAAGCGCCGGAGGGCCAGAAAAAGGGATCTAATAACTTGTCCTGCATATCTGCTGAGAGAGTTAAGACAAAGGATGCAACCGGTTTCGAGGATTTACTAATTTTACGACAAGAAATACTCTCTGTTGCAATGTTTTTAGATTTAAGATACGTCAATATGTCATCACACAACGTTTCAGGAGAGAACCGAGTAACGAAACACTCGAAGGTTTTGGTACTGTCCACAAGGAGGTGCCATTACCACTCCCTAATGTGGACACAAGTAATAATGTTCGGTACTGCGGATTCCGTTGACTCCCTGCGCTAGATATGGCCACATCTGCCGAAGAAGGAGCCTGACTATTAGGGATTGACGTATTTTGTGGGCTGAATCTTTCATTCGACAAAACCGCCTGTTTTTTAGATTTTTTTTATTTTTTATTTTTATTTTTTTAATAGCATTAGGTTGTTGAGGGCAGTCAACGACAGTTGAAATTGAGCAGTCAACCCTTTTTTGCTCAATTGACTGAGCATTAAGGTTAACCTTGTCCGATAGGCCAACCACCATGCTCTTAAGGTTGTCGAGGTCCCCCCGGTACAACGCGAGCGTGTCAAAAAACCACATGAATCGCAGACCCACAGCAAATTGCGAGACTTTTTTAAAAGATTTAACTCAGCCTTCTCGAGTTTAACGCAGGAGGTGTGGAACGCTTTACCACAGACACCATCGCAAGCTATAAACTCGGAAGACCCATCGAATTCGGCGCGACAAAAACCACAGCAGTCCATAATTAAGGAGATTTATGATTTAAATACCGACATGGAAAAATTTAGTAAGGTGATGCAACAGAAGCACGTTATACACAGAAAAGTAAGGTTAGAATCACACTAACACTAAAAATATACAATTACAAAAGTGTAAATTAAATTCCACCCAGAAAAATACACAATAATCAAACTAAAGCGATTAACAAAGAACTAAAAAATAATTAAAAACACTTGAAAACATAACATTTGCTAAAACACAACTGCACACCACACTTAACACTTGACAGAATTGTTGTTTACTCAAGTTAGACAAGGAAATAATGGGGTGTTATATATTTAAAACGATAGTAAATATGAGCTTCATTTGTTCAAGTTCTGATTCCGAGTATTAGTTTATTTAGTTCTTTTGACGAGTGTGAATTATTGAAAAAATAACAAAAATTTTATTACAAAATGAAAAGTGATGACGAAATTTGTCTGGATGATTTATCTAGAAATGAAGATTTAAGTGAGAATGAATTCTTTAGCGATAGTGATAATTCATGTGATTCTGGCGATAGTGAGACGGTAGAAAACACAACAAGTAATGAAGATAGTATTGAAGATTGGTGTGAGAGAGATAAAGAACCAAATCTTGAAGAATTTTTAGGTAATGCTTTATAGTTGATCATTGCGGATGATTTTTTTAATTAATTGGTAAATGAAACTAATCGCTATCAAGAACAAAATAAAGACAAATTTAAAGCTGAAAAAACAAGGAAGTGGAGTGATGTTATAATCTTAGATGAAAAAAAAATTGTAGTTCTTATAATTTTTATGGGCTACGTATTAAAGGATAATAAGGACGAATACAGGGGGTGATTCTGATCTCTTTGTCGTAGCTTAGGCGATAATTTCAGTCACATATTTTGACATTTCACCTCAACTTTGTCGTACTTTATGTTCGCCATATTGGTTTTGATTTATCCTTTTCATCAACCACAAAATAAACTAAAATGAATTTGCAATGAATTAATATCATAATACACCCTTAAAAGTAGGACAAATTAGTCAACTGCTTCAGAGATTGTGACAAAAATTTTATACTATGGTAAATGTATATTCTACACCTAATTAGAGCAATACAAGTACTTAAATTTGAAATAATATTTTGAATTAGTCATGTGAAGTGTCATTTTCAGTTCATTCTACGTAATGCAAGGCTTGTTGAGCTGCATAAAAACACAAAAATCATTTTACTTATGCGTATATTTTGACATTTGAGTACGACAAAAGATCAGAATTACCCCTCTGGTCTACAGACCGACTTATATCAACGCCAATTTTTGTCAATATTATGAGTAAAAACTGAATTAAACAGATTTGGAGTGCTTTGCATTTCTCGAATAGTGATGAAATGAATGAAAGTAGTCGAAGTTATTTCAAATAATGCGTGTTTAAAATTATTTTGTTGCAAATTTTACAGCGTGTATAAGCCTATGCAAAATTTATCACTGGACGAGGCAATGCTGCAAAAAATTGTAAAGTATGGTATATTGTTACGTGAAGTATGCGAACTTACAACAGGCTGCATATGTAATATGGAAATATATTGTGCCAGTGAAACAATCAAAAAACTTACGCACCCATTTAAAAATGTATGGTACCATCATTTATTTATTTATTTATTTAGAACTTCATCAATGATCTGATTACTGAGTATACAAAAGTGAAATATAGCAATAAAATAACAAAAGCATACATAACCATAATAACGATAAAAAGTATACATAACAATAATAATGAAAAACAAGTAACATTAACTAAGCTGATCTCTTATTTGACTTTTTGAAAGATGAAAGTCAATGCAATCAAACTGGCGGTTAAAGAGACGAGACATTGATGAAACCGGCTCGTGCATGCCATAGTTTGTACTATGCTGAGGAACAACGAAGAAGTCACAGTTCCTCAAGGAGCGCACGGGAACAGATATATTGAAAGTATTTAAGAGCTCAGGGGAGTTTATCACTCCTTGTATACACTGAAATGCAAAGACAACCCTGGAAGTTTTACGTCTATTCTCAAGAGAATCTAATGGAAAGAGTTTAAGTCTGTCAGCATATGGAGGCAGAATAATAGGGTTGTCCCAATGAAGTCCTCGCAGGGCAAATCGGATAAATCTCCGCTGGACAGCCTCTATGCGATTTATATATACAGAATAGAAGGGAGACCAAACAGGACTGGCATACTCCAAAATGGGTCTAACGAATGTGCAGTAGAGGATCTTCGTTATGAATGGATCATTAAACTCTTTTGACCATCTTTTTATAAACCCCAGAGTAGCATTAGCTCTGGCCACGATTGAATTAATATGATGTTCGAAGGAAAGACGAGTATTAAGGAAGACACCCAAATCTTTGGTTTTGTCAAGTCTAGTTAATAAGCATCCATCTAAAGTATAATTAAACTCCAATGGCCTCCTTTTACGAGAAAAGGACATAGTAGTACATTTGCTAATATTAAGAGGAAGACAGTTAATAGCACACCATTTATGAAAGGTGTCTAAGTCCGAGTTTAAAAATCCGCACTCGTTTTCATTAGAAACAATGCGGAAGATTTTGGCATCGTCGGCGTAGCAAAGAATTCTTGAATTAGCCAAAATCAGAGATACATCGTTGATGTAAATTATAAAAAGGAGTGGTCCAAGATGGCTACCTTGAGGTACGCCGGACGTATTATTTATTTCGTCAGAAAGGGCTGAGCGGAATATGACTCGCTGCGTACGATCAGATAAATAAGAACGAAGCCAATTAACAAAAACAGTATGAAAACCAAGAACAGTCAACTTGTGAATTAAAATTTTATGATTGATTCGGTCAAAAGCTTTACTGAAATCAGTGAAAATGCAATCCACTTGCTTACCGTTTTCAATAGCAGAAATGCAAAAATTAGTAAACTCCAATAAATTAGTCGTAGTAGATTTCCCCTTCATAAAACCATGCTGAAAAGAGCACAGGAAGGGCTTGCAGTGGAAGTACAAAGCATCACAAACCAGGGCTTCAAATATCTTACCAATACAACTTAAATTAGCGACAGGTCTGTAGTTAGAAATGTCGCTCTTATTGCCCTTCTTGTGCAAAGGAATAATCAAAGAAAGCTTCCACTGTTTCGGAAAAATACCAGAAGTTAAAGATAAATTAAATAAATAACACAAAACAGGAACGATGGACGTAGCACAATGTTTTATGAGTGTGGAAGGAACGCCATCAGGACCGCCAGCAAAACTATCAGCTATGCTAGAAATGTACATAGAGATAGACGCTTCATCGAAAAACAGGTCTTTAGGTTGAAGAGAAGTCAGCGGAAGCTTCGTCAAATGGGTAAAATCATTATAACTAATATCACAGTGGTTATCACAGAATGCAGTTTTAAAGAAGTCACCAAAAAGATTGGCAGTCTCTAACGGATCCACACTGTCTAAGTTACCGAGTCGCAACGATGAAGGGTATCCGTCACAGTTGCGCTTAGAGTTAACAAACCTCCAAAATTGCTTTGGTTCAGCACGCAAAGCCGATCTCATTCTAAATACATAATCGTTGTACGAGTCAGTCAAACACGAAATGTACTGAGCACGCGAATTAGAATAAATAACGTAATCAGCATCACTCCTTGAGGAACAGAACCTCCTCCAAGCTTTATTCTTTAAATTTTTAAGATGCTTCAAAGAGCCATTGAACCACGGTTGACAATTCGAATCACGATTCGAACGAACAAGTGGTACACAGTGAGTAAAACAAAGAAATAATGTGTCATAAAACGAGTTAACAGCTTCATCAATGTCACGTTCACCCAGCACACTGGTCCAATCACAAGCGGATAACCATTCATTCATTTTATCAAAATCAGCTTTTTTAAAGTTATAACAGTAATTACTAGAAGCATTAAATGATGAAGTTACAGGATCAAAAAACAAAACTACATCTAGTGCCGGATGATGACTTGTTTCAGGGACCATAGGAGTTAAACAACGCTTAACGAGAGTCCCATTGGAATCGGAGGAAAATACCAGGTCAAGAGATTTTCCCGAGTCATTAATAACGCCGCTAGACTGCATTAGGCCTGAAGAAATAATGTTGTCAATAAAAGATATGGCATGTTGAGGAGTCGCCGAGAAAGAAGGCAGCAAGCCCTCATCGTCCAGAGAGTGTTCCCAGTTAACACTAGGCAAGTTAAAGTCACCAAAAAGCAATAATTCATCGGCAGGCAGCAACACTTCAGTAAGCCTATCAATACATGCAGCCAGCAAGTCAAATATCACAGCTGATGAGCATGGAGGGATGTAAACTGTTGCAATATATACATTTTTGTGTGAGAGCTTGAGAGCTACACATATAAACTCCAGATCACCGGACTCAACAAAATCGATTAATGTGCATGGAAGGTTGCGACGAACGGCACAAAGCACTCCACCTCCAACAGGAGCATCCAAAGATAGACGATGGCGATCACGGCGAAACACCAGGAACTCGGGACCAAAAAGCTCTGCATCTGCAATCTTTCCACATAGCCATGTTTCGGTCAAACAGACCACGTCAAAACATGAATTCATCGAGCTTGTAAAAAGGCGAGTCGTTTTGGAGCGAAGACCAGTTACATTGGCGTAGTGGACGGAGATTTCGCCAACAAGTTTTTTGCCTTAGCAGAAGATCCAGAGCGCCCCCTTGGAATAAATTCACGCACAATAGAATTGTGGGGCCAAATCTCAGGGGAAAGGACCGCCTGAAACAGATTTTCCGGAACCAAAACTCTGAAGGACGCAGAAAATGAGCGTTTCTCACGATCATGTCGAGTAGTTAATTTTTTGCAGGCAATCGAAGAGGTCGAAGTACCAACGCGTGATGAAATATGTCTGGTTATCTCATCCTCGGTAGTGTCAGGATGTACTCTGGATACGAAGACACACTTTGGAAGCCTGGCTGGCCGCAGCGAAACAGCGTCCACAATTACAGTCGGAGTGTCATTGGTGAAGGCAACATCCGCAACCGAAGCAGACCGCAATATACCGACATCCGAAACTGAAGCTTTCGTCCCACTATCAAACACCTCGTCCGCAATCGGAGACACCACGGTATCGCCAACCAAAGACGAAGTCCCGCCAATGGAGGCCACATTGGTGTCTAGAGAAACCTCATGTTGAACTGAAGAAATACTTGTGGCAGTGGTAATATGATTTGGGCTGATGCGGTGATTCCTTTGTCTCTGACGACGACCCACCTTCGCTGAGGAAATATTCTCAGAGGAGGCAGAAGTTAAGACATGCGAATCTAGCTGAATAGATGAAAACTGAGGCTGTAGAGTTTCAGAGCTGCGAGACTCTCTTATAGATAATTTCTCAATATCATGAACCACCGAACACAAAAGCGTAGAATTTTTCAATACGGCCGGCGAACAGGAGCCAATATCGCCCTTGACCTGCTTAATAGTGCGCCTGATATCTTCAATTATAGGTAAAGCAGTCCCGCCGTTAGCACTGGATGTCAAAGGCGCATCACATGCTGCTACCACAGAGTGAAGATCGTCCAAGGTGCTCGACACAAGAGATATTTTTGATGATATTTCATGAGTCTTTTCCAGTATCGCAATCGAATTAGAGTTCAACGTGTCAGTCAAGGTGAGAACGTTCTCCATCTTACAATTCAATATATGTACATCATCATAAAATTGTTGAAAATTAGACAGCTTGGCTGAAAACTGGCTAATTTTATCCAGCATAAGAGACTGGTCCCCAGAGATTGCCTCCGAAAAACTTTTCATGAGTCGTAGGACGTGACAAGGCTTGATATCTGAGCATTCACTGCAAGTGGTGTGTCCAGAAGACGAAGATGGAGCATTACGCTTCAAGCATGTAGCGTGGAAAACATTGCCGCAAATACCATCGCATACTGCCTCCTTGCCACCAACTTTAGTGGAGCAAATCTTGCAAACTGCCATTATTATTAGAAAAATTAGATTAATTAGAGAAAATTACATATAAATATTTAACTATCAGTACAATCAGATGACAACAATATTGAATGTAGTTGATGAATATTTGCGAGAAAGTACCCTTAATAATGTTGTAAGTGGCTTAGTGTCTTTGCTAATATTAAAGTTATTCAAAACACTTTCACTCATAGATGGCGCTATAATACATTCCACAGAAAGTGATCAGTATATGGATAACTGTTGGATAACTGTTGTAATAGTGTAGCTACATGTGAAATATTATTGCAAAATAAAATTAGTGTTGTTCCACAGCAATCAATTAAGGCTTGCCAATCTGTTTTAAAACTGTAAAACTAAAACCCGACGAATCATTTGTTGGCAGAAAAAAGGACACTGATATACAAATTTTGAATTCGAAACGTGTAGTAAGAATGATTTCTAATGTTCATTCAGCCAAACATATAAAAACAGGTAGTTGCTGAATACAATAAATACTTATATAAACGGTGTAGATCGTCCCGACCAGTTTTTATCTTACTATTCCATTTTCAGTAAGAAATGGACAAAAAAAAACGTTGTACTATACATATTTAATTAACATTGCTCTATTTAAATCAAAATATAAAAATTCAATCTAAAATATTTTTACGTAATGTTGCACGGCACGGACTGAATGACGAGCTATCGGATGAGGACCAGGAAAGGTTATCCTATCCGCTGGACACGCTAAACACGATTTCTCTACGAGACTCATTAAATGTAAAACAACATAGAATTATCAAAATTATGAGTGAAGGAAAAAATCAGCCTCGAATGCAATGCAGTGTATGTGCAGCATGAAAGAAAAGAAGCGTTATTTGAAACTCCTCCGATATATTCTTCCATACTACCGCTTTTCTTTTTGAATTTTTATATGTATAGGGGATGGCATATTTCTTTTCCTTTCATTATTTCAATAAATTTTTCTGTGTCAAAATCTTCCATGCTCACTCACTACATAAAATCGCTTCGAAATGACAATTGTCATTCTTGGCGCGCGCCCAAAATTAAAATTTGGAAAGTGCGCTACAGCGCCAGCTACGCATTGTGGCTACCATACGAAAATCGTCCCGTTAAATTGTCAGTTCGCGCTACAGCGCCAACGCCACATTCTGTTTCCCACTTTATAGTGATCATGTGCATTTCATGTCGTGAACCTCTTCACCAAGGATTTTGAATCATATTACACTAAAGACTGAATTACAATGAACGCAACGGAACGCAACGGAGAGAAATGTCAAACTGTAATTACGCAAAAGAACGGACGAGCATAACCTAAAATTTGCGTTAATGGATTGTTTATCTCTATCCTCTATTATAAATAGCAAATTCAATAGAGATTCATAATTTTCTTCATATTTTTCGACTCAATTTGGCTCAACTTTAAATTAACTATGCGTCCATTGTAAGTAACTAGCGTTCACCTGTTTTGCTGCGTAAATTTTACATTTCTCTCCATTCCGTTATCTTGCGTCCATTGTAATTCAGCCTTAACATTATTAAAAATTTGATACACTGATTTACTAAAATGTTCAAAGTCGAGAATATGTTTATTTTTAGTATAATAAAATTAATATATTGATATAATTCTATTTTTTTTTATCACAAATACGACATATTTTGTAAGTTTTATTGTTTCTATACATTCCCTGAAAATTTTGTTCAAAAACAATGTTTTATTGTAGTATTTCCCGTACTATAATTTCTTGGAAAAAGTACTGCTTCTAAAATACACATAATTTTTCAGGCCGTACACTTAAATTTTTCTCCGAAAGGGCCGGGCGGTTAAGTGTTAAGATAGTAAACGTGCATCTTCCACATAACCAGGACATTACAAAAGAATTTATTGATAGTGATAAAACTATCCTCGGAGGTGATTTCAACTGCACTCTAAATCCCTCAATGGATCGACCTTCCGAAATTGAATTCAATTTCATCAATGCTGCTCGATTGAGGAATTTCGTTAGTGTTTTCAGACTCTTGGATATCTAACGTTGGATGTTAGTAATCCAAGAGGACCGAAAATAAGTGTCGGACAGGCAACAAAACATCCAAAAATATCAATTACGTTTGTGCAAAAGTGGTTTAAGAGATATAAAGATTGTGGGAATGTTGATGATAATCCAGGTAACAATAAGTCGGACGCAGGCTTGAAGAAAGAAACTAAACAACTGAGTACAAACCCTAAACAATACTGACAGTAAACCATATCGAAAAAGGCTAAGTTGCGTAAAGAAGAGCTCGAAACGTGATTGCAGCAATGTGATATTCTTTGTCTACAGCTACTCAAAGAAAGTTTAAATAGTTAAATGTTTCTACAACACACATTCAGAAAAGGTTCATGTTTATTGGTGCTTCTCTGCAAAAGGTTTCGGAATGTTAGCGGTGTTCCCAAGAAATCTGAATGATGAGTATATGGTTAGACTTTACAAAAAGAGTTTTTTATAGTCTTCTGAATGCTTATATGGTGCTGACAACCATGATTGAATCCTACAAGAGGATATTGATCCAACATATCTGAGTCGTTTTTGAACTCGTTGGAAAGAGGAAAATAGAATAACGTCATTGGATTAGCCATCCCAGAATCCAGATGCAAGTCCTTTAGTTTGATCGTTAATGAAGGCAATGCCAAAAGGAAAATAAATAAAATATGCGGCAGCTTGAATGGATTTTAAAGCGGATTTGGAGAGGTATCTAAATCAACTAGAGCGCCATAGGGTGGCAACATCAGCTACCGGTCGGATCCTGTTTCCTACTATAGCCCTCAACCCACTCCTGGATCTAACATGTAGCATCTAACACATAATTATACAGAAGACAATATTTTAAAAAGATTTACTTACCAGTGGGTTGTGTCATAATTCCAACATCGCGACTATACTCCCAAAGAATTTGGCGTTTTTCATCGTGTGTACTTTGCCTTCGAGATTTTCTATCCTGTTGAGATAATTTCCTCGATGCTTCCACTTCAGCGATTAATTTATCATATTTAATCTAAAATAAGGAAAAACATTCACGTCATGCTTAAGTAGTAACTTGAAGAATTAAAGATAACCTGGAAATAACTCACAGTACATATAATTATTCATAGACAAATTTAACCCAAATATCAACTTTGTAAGTTTAGGCTCATGCGTTTTAGTCTAATCCATTATTTCGTTGCTTCATTTTAGCATAAATCTTATCTCAATATTTGCACACGTTTTGGTTTAGAGTATTTTCAGCCAAATCAGTGAATTATTAGGCTGCATTCACACCGGACGTTTTAACCATACTGTAATGATTGATTAGAGCTGCTGATTAAATCATTTTGTTGGTATGAATGCAAAGAGGGATATACGTAGAAATTTATGTGGCGTTTTGATTGAATCAAGACTGAAGGATGATTAAAACTTCCGTAGTGAATGCAGCCTTAAGGTTTATTTTTATACCCTAGATAATGAAATCATAGGGTATACTAAGTTTGTTATTCCGTTTGTAACAAATAGAAACTATAATGGTAAAGGAAAATGGATTACACACCCAAGCATAATATTAAGTTATTTTGATTTTTGCATGTCCGTCCGTCCTTACTATAACTCGAGATCGCGTAAAAAAAAAATTTAAGGTCAAAAATGGAACCAATCGGGGAACTCCTTTGTAGGGTTGACATACAAAAATTTCTTTATTCCCTATATATTTGGACACTGCCCGAGAACACGTTGACGTAGAGACCTGAAATGTTTTTATAATAATAATGTTTTTATAATAATAATATAAAATTTCAAAAATGGACTAATCGAGTAACCCTTCTTGGTGCTGTTATACAAAACTTTGGTTTTTCATTATAATTTGGACACTGCCTTAGCATGCGTCGACGTGGAGAGATCAAACTTTGTTTCCAAAAAAATTGAAAATAGAAGTTCAAAAATGAACTTTGATGAACTTTCTTGGTGTTGCCATACAATAATTTAGGTATTTTACGATACTCTGAAAACGATGCGAAAAACCACTTCAAAAATCAAACGTGAACAAATGGGTGACCATACGAAATAATTACATACGTCCATTCATCTAGCTTTTTGCCTTGCTTTTAAATATTATATGGGATTTCGCATTAGACAATTCTAGACATAACCATTTCACATAGGCCTGGAAAATAATTGGATATTGGATATTGAGGCCACTGGAAAGTTAAAATACAATATGACTGTAGTGTAAATGTGATAATGGGAAAATCGAGATTACCTTCATATATTAGAAATTAGTTGATAATATGGTTGGATGATTTTTAAGGGTTCTGTACAAAAAAAAAAAAAAAAGCAAAAAAACGGAACCAATATAAGACCGCTCGTGCGTCCGTCCATCTGCCTGTCACGTCACAGACAAAGATTATCAATTTTTTGTTTTTGTATCTTGTAGGAATGTTTGAAGACTACTTTCAAGAACCAATAAAAATTATTTGGTGAATTTGTAAAAGGATATAGCCAAAAATATGTGAAAAAAATATATACCCCCTCCCCCACCTTGATCTTTTTAAAGCTAAAATTTTGATATTATCAGGGTCAGTACGCAGTACGTAGCTCTTTTCGTCAGTTTCATAGTTGCTGAAAAAAATGTTTTTTCTGTTAACTTATAAGACACTAATAAGACCAACTCTTATAGAATTACTCTTGAGCCAGTCTGTTAGAATATTATTCAAATATCATAAGCAAATTTGGATTAGATTTAAATATAGTTAAATTCGGTCGATCGACAGTTTGTTGATTAAGTTCTGATACATTCATCTCTCGCAAAGTGCCCATCGTTATTCCTACTTATTAAGGTAGCTATTTCCACATTTTTTTTCGAATACTTAAGTTTGATCAAGTACTTGTATCTATTCCTCAGTATTCAGGTAGATGTATTCACACATTATGGATACTTACGTTTGACTAATTAAAATATACATGTAGGAGAACCCTGCAAGTCTTATAAATGTGTGCAACAGTCTTCAACGTATGTACAAAAATGCATCACGAAAGCAGTTGGAAAAGAGCCCTCGTGCGGTCAAGTAGAGCCAAGTTAATTTAAGAATTTAAACGTTTGTTTTGATAGTAAAGCAGAGTTCGGGTGCCAAGCTTATCGTTAATATCTTTTTTTTATAATTTCCAACTTATATTCAAATGAACTAAATTATATTATTGTGAACTTTTCAACTGAAATAATATTCCTTTTTAAAAAATAACTCATCGCGCGTTGTAAATCAATATACCTCGGATCCTACCTCTCCCTTGAAGCCCACAAATGGTGTCAGAATGCTCTTGTGCTATATACTTAACATGTAAATTAAGTGATAAATAGCATTGCATATTTTATAATAAAAAACACAATAATAAAATTTAGCTGAAAATTGCAGTCGAAAGGTGGCAAAGCGAATAACGGATTATACAAAAAAAATCTGATAATATTTTATTAGGAATACCAAGTTTTTTCATAGTATGTGTTATCTGAAAGGAGGCAAACAGCGCATACAATTTTTTTTTTCAATAATAACAAGGTACTTTGCAAAGGAATGTGAAAAAAAATCACCAGTTATTTCGAACCAGATGTCTCTTTTTGAGTAGCCAAAAAATATTCGCGTGAGCAGTGAACGTAAAATATTCTAATATTTCAGACAAGAAATAAATTATATACGGGCGTGTTATCGCGAGTTCGTTAGTATAAAAAGAAAAGTGCTCAAAAATTGAAAACTAAAAGTTAATTAAGAACCAATAAAAGTATGAAAAGAAGCGATAAGATACGTAGAGGAAAAGAGTGAAAAGTTGAATTAAACCTAAAAGATTAGTGGAATATATGCAATAGAAATAAAGGGAAACAAAAGAGCTTAAGTGAAGGAATGGGTTGCTACGATAAAAAGTAAAACCCTGAAAAGTAATAAAATTAAATCTAAAGTCCATATTTAACAAATAATGAAAAATCTAGAATTTTTAAAGCAACTGTGAATCACGGTTATACAAATGGTGGAACTGTATTAGTGCTAATAAAATTTAATTTTTCGAGTGCTAGCATAGAAAGTATACTGCTCATATCAATGTATTCGCTACATAGCTGGATTAATTGACCAAAAAAAAATTTTCGTTCATGTCAGCCAATAAGACTTGGAGAAAACGGGTTAACTAAAATTTTAATTAAAATTTATGAAAACGAAAAATGCTTTTGTAGTGAGTTCTAGCCGCATAATCTGAAAGCTTAACCAGAAAATTTAGATTATCACGAAAAAGAAAAGGTGGCCATTTGTATGGAAGATATAAACAACTTAATTAGTCGAAAAATTGCATTCAAGTTTTACATATAATCCACAAATTAGAGAAGAAGAAAGTGAAGAAAAAAGCGAAGAAGAAAGTGAAGAAAAAAGCGAAGAAGAAAGTAAAGAAAACATAGAAAAAACTAGTGAAGTGCAAAGCGACGATAAAACAGAAAACAGTGAAGCGCAAAGTGACAAAAAAAACGAAAGTAAAGTGCTTAGTCAAAACAGAAGATACAGAAGTGCAAAGTGAAACAGAAAGAAGTGATAAAAAGGTAGAGGACGCCGAAAATATCGAGGTAAAAAGTAAAACAGCAGATAAAAACAACATGTCCGAAGGTAACTTTGTATTTAAAGACGTCGAAGAGTCCTTGGAGACATTCACAGGTGAGTCTTCTAAAACATTTACAATTTGGGTCAAAGATTTTGAAGAAATCGCCACCGTGTGCAAATGGAACGATGTACAAAAATTTCTATATGCACGGAGATTACTTAGAGGGGCAGCAAAATTAGCAATTGAGGCAGAAGATGGTATTACGTCATGGGAAAAATTAAAATTAAAATTAGAAGGGGAATTTGGGTGTAAGCTAACAAGCATTGCAGTTAATCAAATGTTAAGCAACAAACGCAAGCAGCCCAACGAAACCTTCTTAGAATATCTTTTTTCAATGAAGCAGATTGCAAATAAAGCCAGTGTAGATGAAAAATCCCTTTTAACATATATCGTACAAGGAATACCAGATGATCCAAGAAACAAAACAATGTCGTATGAGGCAACATCGATCGGGGAATTGAAAGAGAAATTTAAGACTTACCAATACATTAGAGATCAAATTAAAAAAAGCATAAACAATAATGGTACAAAAACAACAATTCATAACCGGACTAGTTTTAATAAATACAACGGCAAGAAACAAGAAAAGAGATGCGCGAAATGTGGTGCCCTTTCACATAGTTTAGGGGATTGCCCAGATAAGCACAGAGGTTCGAGATGCTTCGCATGTAATGACTTCGGACATATCGCTCCAAATTGCCCCAAACGCAAACCTAGATATGAAACAGAAATAAAACGAATAAAAGAAGAATATGCGTCGGTTTCGGTCAAGATAGGACAGAGTACTTATCAAGCTCTTGTTGATACTGGTAGTTATGCAACCATAATTAAGGAATCTATTATTAGAAGGAACGGTGTCCAAAAGTATACTCATTCCCCCATGCAACTGAAAGGATTTGGATCAAATAAGTCATCGTGGACGTTAGGTGCAGTTGTAGTTACTATAACTGTGCAGTCAGAATCATACGAAGTTCTCATGCAGGTAGTTCCAGACAAATTACTGTCAGACGAAATAATTCTAGGAAAGACCTTCTTAGCTCAAGCTGTCATTACTATAGATGGAAGTACAACTAAAGTAGAGAAAAGGAAATGCTCAAAACTAAAGTTAGAAAATCCATTAGAGAGCATAGACGTCATTAAACTTATTCGAGAAGAATACGACTATTTTAAAAATATCGAAGATGTAGAAATAAGAAAAGAAATCAATGAACTTACCCAGAAATATCGACCACAAAAACCAGAAAAGTCTTGCATCCAAATGACAGTTATTTTAGAAGACGATACATGTATTTATCAGAAGCCACGAAGGTTGGCATCAAAAGAAAAAGAAACAGTAAACAAGCAGATCGATGAATGGTTGAAAGAGGATATCATCCAGCATAGCCAGTCAGATTTCGCTAGCCCAATTGTGCTAGCAAAGAAAAAAGACGGTACACACAGGCTATGTATCGATTACAGAAAGTTAAATAAAAAAATTGTGAGGGATCGCTACCCACTACCTGTCATTGAAGAGGTCCTAGAACGACTCTATGATTCACAGATCTTCACAACCCTCGACTTGAAGAATGGGTTTTTTCATGTTGATATATCCGAGAAAAGTAGAAAGTATACATCGTTTATAACACCGGATGGTCAATACGAGTTTCTCAATGCCCCCTTTGGTCTGTGTAATTCACCGGCAGTGTTCCAACGTTTTGTAAACACAGTTTTCCAGGATTTGTCTAGAAAAGGTGTAGTACTAATATACATGGATGATATAGTGATTCCAGCTAAAACTGAAAGAGAAAATTTAGAAAAGTTAAGGTCAGTCTTAAACGTAGCACAATCAAATGGTCTAATTATCAAATGGGAGAAGTGGCAATTCGTGCGCCGATCAATTGAATTCCTTGGGCACATAATAGAAAATGGTTCAGTTAAGCCTTCCCATGAAAAAATAGCTGCAGCAAACAATTTTCCTAAGCCGAAGAACCTCAAGGATGTTCAAAGTTTCCTGGGACTTACGGGTTTCTTTCGGAAGTTTATACTAAATTACGCAAGTATATCCAAGCCTCTGTCAGACTTGCTTAGGAAAGAAAATCGTTTTCGTTTTGGTCCAGATGAAATCATAGCATTCGAAAAATTAAAAGAATGTCTTTGCAACGAGCCAGTTTTAAAACTTTTTAATCCGCAACTTGAAACGGAGCTCCATACAGATGCAAGTATGATAGGATATGGCGGTATATTGTTGCAACGGCATAATGATGGAAAATTTCACCCTGTTTTCTATATAAGTTTTAAGGCAACCCCATCAGAAAGTAACTATACAAGCTACGAACATGAAATCCTAGCTGTAGTGAAGTACTTAAAGAAACTGCGTGTTAATCTCTTAGGCCAAAAATTTCGTATATTTACAGATTGCCAAGCATTCCAGGCAACGATGAGTAAAAAAGACTTATGTATGTCCCAGAGTGGCGAGATGGGCTATGACAATTAACGAATTTGACTGCGCAGTTCTTCATCGCTCTAGTGCTGTTATGAAACATGTTGACTGTTTAAGTCGATACCCCGTGGTTCTAAAGATCGAAGATGGTATGCTGCAAAGGATAAGAAACGCACAACAGTCGGACGAGTATTGCAAAGCGTTAATGGTCATTCTAGAGGAAAAAGGAGATTATGAAGACTTTCTTGTGCAAGGAAAAATTTTGTACAAATTCATCGAAGGACAGAGCCTATTGGTTGTACCACGATCACTTCAGCGAGAAATATTAAAAAATATACATGAACAGGGTCATTGTAATGCAAAGAAAGTGGAAGCGATATCACGGCGAGATTATTTCATACCTCAGATATCATCCAAGGTTGAAACTATAATAAAAAATTGCGTCGCTTGCATCTTAGCTGCTAGGAAGGAAGGCAAAAAGGAAGGCTTCCTCAATCCAATAGAGAAAGGTGATTCCCCCCTACATACCTTACACGTAGACCATATTGGACCTTTACCATCAACAGCAAAGTCATATAAGTATCTTTTCGTTGTAGTAGACGCATTTTCAAAATTTTCATGGATATTCCCAGCAAAGAGTACTACTTCAGAGGAAACCGTTAAGAAATTAGAAGCCCTAAGTCAAACGTTTGGAGATCCCGTACGTATCATCTCAGACCGCGGAACAGCTTTTACGGCAGGAGCATTTACGCATTACTGTAAAGAAAGAAGCATACAACATATCTTGATCACAACTGGAGTCCCAAGAGGAAACGGACAAGTGGAACGAATCAATAGAAGTACAGGGTGGGCCAAAAGTCACCATGGGGTTTAAAAATTTAATAACTTTTTCGTTTATATATTTTTTTTATTTTTTTTTTTAGATTATAAAATATACAAAATGGAAATTTTTTTACGCTAAGGATGGAAAATAATGTCACTTAAATGACCGCCGTTATTAGCTTCGCAATGATGGGCTCTTTTTAGAGCATTTTCCATAACATCTTTCAACATTTGTGGCTGTAGCGCTCGAATTTCTGCAACAATGTTGGCCTTGAGTTCAAGGATTGTCTCGGGCTTGTTCACATATACTCGCTCCTTCAAATAACCCCAAAGAAAATAGTCCGGTGCTGACAAATCTGGCGAACGCGCTGCACAATTAATTTCCGAATTTCTTGAAATTATTCGCTGTCCAAAAATTTGCCTTAAAAGTGCCATTGTGTCTCGGGCAGTGTGGGCAGTGGCTCCATCCTACTGAAACCACATCTCAGGTCTGTTTTCAAGAGCAGGACGTAAAACGTATAAACGAAAAAGTTATTAAATTTTTAAACCCCATGGTGACTTTTGGCCCACCCTGTATAATCGACATTCTATCAAAGCTTTCAGTCAGCGAACCTATGAAATGGTTCAAATTCGTGCTGTTGTGGTTTCCGAGTATCTTTCGAGTATCTTCCGGAATAAGCGTTGTTAAATAAATGGCGAAGCCAATTGAGGCTTTGCACCTATTTATTTAACGTACAAGTTGTTGTTCAATAAATGGCGAAGCCAAATAAGGCTTTGCACCTATTTATTAAATGTTCAACTTGTTGTTGCCTGAAGAATAGGCGAAGCCAAGTAAGGCTTTGCACCTATTTAATTTCTGAAGACCTGGTTGGAGATCGATCAATAGGCGAAGCCGAATAAGGCTTTGCACCTATTTAATCACTGAAGACTACTTTAAAACTCAACTCTAGGCGAAGCCAAATAAGGCTTTGCACCTATTTTAATTATAGAAAGACTTGTTTAAAACTCAACTCTAGGCGAAGCCAAATAAGGCTTTGCACCTATTTTAATTATAGAAAGACTTCTTTAAAACTTAACTCTAGGCGAAGCCAAATAAGGCTTTGCACCTATTTAATATAGAAAGACTTCTTTACGACTGAACTCTAAGTACTTTATTCTGTACTATATTTATACAAAAATTGTCTTACTCTAAGACTACTAATACTACACAGAATAATGTATAAAATACCTCTGACCCAGCACTTTATTTATTTAGCATATAATTCATACAAAGTGTAAGTCGGAAGTATTTCATTAACAACTATTACTTAATTTTACTACTTACGGAAGTATGCAAGTCACGGCACTCGTTGCTTTTTATAAATTTATACATATATCTTACCCAATCTATGTTGCGGGCTTTCAACTCATTGTTTATTTTAATTTCTTTCCTACTCGAATTACACTCAGTACTTTGCGGCTTATTACAAAAAAAATTTAGTTACTTACAAACATATGTTCTACCTCTGGTGCAAGGTCGTCGTATTTCAACGTGCGAATTCTTGCGCGCAGCGGTATTATCACATCATTCACTGAAATAATTGAGGTAGATCAGTGATGATTCATTATGTATGTACGTATACCGTTTGTTTTTACATGCAGTGAAAACTGATGTAGGTATGTAGGTATACCGTTTGTTTTTACATGCAGTGGAAACTGATGTAGGTATGTAGGTATACCATGCCGTAAACTTTTCGTTTTATTTCCTGATCGGAATACGTGAAATGTTTACTTGCAATGTACTGATGTAGGTAGGTAGGTATGCGATTGATATTTTTAGATTTGAGTTTTTATGTATGTAACAAATCTCCCCCTTGTAAAAAAAAAAATGTGTTATTCTTTGAAGAGGAATAACGCATTAAAACATGATGAAAGGGTTTTATCTTATTGGCAGCACTTCGTTGTTGATTTTATATGTATAAATTATGTCGAACGCCGGGACAAGCATACGGTTAGGTCGTTAAGACTAATAAGTACAAGTTTATCTATGTAATAAATTAAATTAAGGTTAGGAATACGTTACAATATTTCTTATATTAGTACAATAAAGTTATAATATTTGATAGTTTGTTTGACACACATTAAAAATTTCACATTGTAATTGTTTTTTCTTTTCTTTTAATATAGGGCACGGTTAATCATATTGTTTATACATATTTGTGTGTACATATTTTTCTTTATTACAAGTATTGATAATCGGATTGCTTTCATATATTCTTCTTAATTAATTTTATTAATTATATATATTTGTTTTTTTTTTTAAATGTTTATACATAAAGTATTTTTCTTAATTAATTTTCTAATATTATTATACATTTATAGGTATGTTGGTTTTTAAGTTGGTCTCTTTTATAAATTAACATTTTTAGTTTCTATTATTGTACACATAGATATTATTTGTAATTCTAATTTATGTGTATATATGTATATATTTTTACAATTATACATACTCGTATGTATGTTTTTATCTTTAATTATAATATACGTATAGGTATAAATCTTTGAAAAAAGGAAAATTTTTTTTTTTGAAGAATTATATATCAAACAAGGCAGGTATTTCTTATTATTTCTGGTATTTCTATAAATTTATATTCAATGATTAATTAAACTACTTGTAAATTGCGGGGTCTTTTAATTGAATCTAGTTCAAAATAGGTTAAGGATGGTGGAAGTGGTGGTGGTGGAGGTATTGGTAAATTGTGTCTATTATTTGTCTGTGGAGACGAAATATTTTGTGATTTAATTGAACCTTTAAATTCAGAACGAGCGATTTGAGGGGCAATGCGTTCTTTGTTTGTAGTGTATTACAAACTGTGTGATCTTGAGTGTTTATTTTATTAAAAATATGGAGAAGAAAATTGGTGCTGCTTTTGACAAATTGATGGCTAAATCGACTATCCAGCCGGAGAGGAATATTGAAGGTATGCCCTCGAGTCGTACGTGCATCTGGGGCTGCCTGGAACCTCTCAAGAAGTGCCAGCTTACGTACCTGGACCTAGGAGGCTGACTTTAGAAGAATATCGCAGGAGGACTACGAAGAATTGCGGAGAGCAGCCAGATCTGGCAAAGAAAACCAAGTCGACCGGAGGAGGTAGGCGTGTTAGGCTAAGCCGAGAGTTACATTATTTCCGGCTTAGGGCTAGTCTAGCCGCTACAACCGAGGAGCGTGCTCAGTATGAGGATTTGGCCAAGGGAAAATTGAAGGAACTTAACGCCCTCAAAAGGGCTAAAAAGAGAAATTCTAAACATCAAAAAGAAACAAAAAAACATTATGTCTAAGTTATAAAATAAATGATTAGTTATATATTTACTTTCTTTTTCTTTCATTAACCCAAAAGAAATTTTTTACCATTTTTATCCCTAATAGGTAGGTTGAGGGGTATTATTTTTCTGCATGAGAAGTTCTTCTTTTGAATTTTTGAATAGGTGCCTACTATTGCTGCATGGGAATTGCAAAAATATATATATATATATATATATATTTATATATTTTTTTTTTTACCATTACTCATGGAATGGTTTTAATCTGTTGTTATGTACTGTTACTCGTCGTTTACCGATTTGAATAACAGTATTAACAGGGGTAAAAGCTTTTACCACGAGATATGGACCTAGCCATATCTGGGAAAGCTTGTGTTTTTTGGCCGGATTTTTCAGTAAAACTTTATCACCTGGTTGAAATGTTACCGGGCGTGAGTGTTTATCGTAATAAAGTTTTGACTTTTCCTTGGCGTTGAGCAGATTTTTCCGGGCGATAGCATATGTTTTTTGTAATTTGTACCTAAGAATGTGGTAGTAACTTTCGTGGTTGTAAATGGGCTCTGGTTCTCTTTTCAGATTTGATGGTACATCCGCTGTAAACCCGAACAGACAATCCATTGGAGTGAGCTTAGTGCCGTCATGTGTGCTATTATTGTATACGAAAGCCGCGGTTCTCAGGAATCGATCCCAAACCTTTGGATTTTCGGACACAATAGCTCTTAAATACTCCACTAGAGGTCTGTGGGTTCGTTCAAGTGCGCCATTGGATTGCGGATGATAAGCGGAAGTCTGTAATTTTTTTATTTTTAGAAGTTTACAGACACGTTTGAAAAGATCGCTTAAAAAGTTAGATCCTTGGTCAGTTACTACTTTTTTAGGAATTCGATAACGAGTAATTATCTCATCGAAGAATATTCCTGCTACCGTTTCTGCTTCGCCATTCTGCATGGCATAACAATCTACGAATTTCGTAAGATTGTCTTGGAATGTCAATATGTACTTGTTTCCGGAGTGGGTTTCTTCAAGTGGTCCTACTATATCTAAATAGACTTTTTCGAAGGGCATTTGGGCCGTATCTGTTATGATCATTGGCATACGGTATTCCGGGCTAGCCTTCATTTTTTGGCATTTGGAACATTTCCGAATATATCTCTTAATAGAACTGAGCATATTCTTCCATTTATATTTTCTTGTTATTTTTTTGTACGTTTTAATGACTCCTTGGTGACCACCAAATGCCGAGTCATGATAGTCCTTTAGAATTATTTGAATTTCCTCGGGGTCTGTGATAATTTCAGGTAATTTACTTTGAGAATTTATATAATTATTGCTCGGGGATAATTCGCCGTGTTCAGATGTACTACTTCCAGATTGGTTGTTTGTAGTTGATTTGTGTTTCATTGAGTCATTTTGGGGACTCCCTGAACGTTCTTGAATTCTCTGGGGAGTTTTGTGAATTATGTCCTCAATTTTTGTTTCCCTAGCTTGAGCTCGTGTAACAGCATGGCAATGTGCTGGTTTGGACTTCGGTGTAGGCGAAGAACTAGTATCTTCATCGTCTATGTCGGAATCGACACGGTGATGTACCTGGGCCTCTACCATGATCGAATTGGGGCTTGTCTGTTTCAGCTGGGCAGGTATTCGACTAAGCGCGTCTGCATTAGTGTTATATTTGCCAGGCTTATATTCAATCTTGTAGTCAAATTCCGAGAGTTTGTGGTGAAACCTTACTAATCTCGAAGTCGGATCTTTTACATTGAATACGCCTTTTAAGGGCTTATGATCTGTGTAAACCGTGAAGGTTCTACCCTGTAAATAACACCTGAAGTTCCTGGCGGCCCATACAATAGCGAGCAACTCTTTTTCTATTGTGGAGTATTTTTGTTCCGCCTTATTTAAACTTCTACTTGCATATGCTATTGGCTTGTCTTTGCCTATTATCCCTTGAGATAAAACAGCTCCCAATGCTTCGTTGCTAGCGTCTGTCGTTAGATTGAAAGGTTTGGTGAAATCTGGGTAGGTGAGTAGAGGAGGATTAACAAGAGAAGTTTTAATTTCATTGAAAGCGTCTTGGCATTTTTGTGTCCAATTAAATTTGACGTCTTTCCGTAAGAGATTTGTTAGTGGCCTGACTATTTTTGAAAAGTTTGGAATGAACTTGCGATAGTAGTTGGCCAGTCCAAGAAATGATTGAGTTTGTCTCACCGTTCGGGGTTGAGGAAAATTTTGAACGCAACTTGTTTTACTGGGATCTGGAAGTGCTCCTTCGTTCGAGCATTTGTGTCCAAGGTAGATCACTTCTCTGCGAAGGAACTGACACTTTTCGGGTTGTAATTTAAGATTATGGGCTCGAAGTCTGTCGAATACCTTAGCCAATTTCTCGTTGTGATCTTGTAAATTTTTTCCATATATTACAATATCATCGAGATAGACAAAGCACTCTAATCCTTGGAGACCCGTCAGAATGTAATTCATTAAGCGCTGAAAGGTCGCAGGTGCGCCTTTCAGTCTAAATGGCATTCTCTTAAATTCATAATGCCCGTAAGCAGTACTAAACGCAGTTTTCGGTCTATCCCTTGGGTCAACCAGTACTTGATGGTATCCACTTGCAAGATCAAGTGTGGTAAAATACCGTGAATGCCCAAGTTGATCCAGTATATCCTCTATCCTGGGTAGTGGAAAGGCATCCCCTATAGATTTCTCGTTGACTTTACGGAAATCTACTACTACGCGCCAACGTTTATTGCCGTCAGGCCCAGCTTTCTTGGGGACTACAAGTAACGGAGAATTCCATGGGCTTTTGCTTATTTGAATGATGTCATTCTCTAGCATCTCTTTTATTTGTTCGTTAATAACAGCCCGATGTGTTTCTGGAAGTCTGTACATTTTTTGATTTATTGGTGGTTGATTATGCAATATAGGTATGGTGTGTTTTATAGTACTAGTGCACGTTAGTTTATCTCCCTTTAAGTAGAAGAGGTCATTATACTTATAACATAGCTCAAGAATTGACTTTTCTTCTTCGTGATTTAAATTTTCTTCCAACAGTAATTCTTTACGTAAAGCCGCAAGTCTGTCTTGATTAGAGCTTTTAGTATGGTTTACGTTTACTGAATATGGATTGGAAGTGAAATTTGTCTTATCACTTTTGAAGTTGTAGTAGCTATTGTTTTGTGCACGAGGGAAAGGTGGACCACCTTTATTCTGAAAACTTTGGGAATTACTGACGTCCAAAGGTAAATAGAGAGGCTGTAGGTTATAGTAATTAAGTGGAACTAGCGTAAGCGTTAAGTTCTTCAGGAATACTGGTTCTGTGTTTACGTTCAGAACGGATAACGGTATAAAACTTTTATTCGGACTAACTAAGCAATTTGCGACAAATACTCCTTCTCCTATCTCCTGAGACATACAGATCATTTTTTGATCCAATTGTAATGGTATGCTCAGTACGATTTGAGATCGAGGAGGTATTTTATTAGGTCGCTGAAGCTCTACTTCAAATTGCCTACTTTCGTCTTCATTCTTGTTTTTCAAGGTACTCGAAATTTCTTCTATTTGAGGTAAGGAATTTTTGCTATTGGGTGCCATTGAAGTGGTAGCAGAAGATTTAAATTGCTCCTCTATTTGTTCCCTTGGTATTTCCTCCCCATCTTCTGTGGATGTTTCGAGAGGTACCGTGAACTCAATAGGATTGGTTTCCGTGCGAGGAAACCGGAGTAATTTGTTAGGGCCTTCTATATTGCAATTTTTTGCAAGAAAGTCATTATCTAACAGCCCATCGTGAGAGAGTTCGGCGTTATCTTCTACAACCTGTAGATGGCATGGGATACTGCGGCTTAGTAAAAAGTTGCCTTGGCAGCTACCCAATGTTTCTCCATCTCCAAATGGAGTTTTCAGAGTGACCTTTTGACTCTGTTCTATACGTTCTGGCGTATCAAGTGCTTCCTGTTTTATAAGACTTACTTCAGCTCCAGTGTCCACTATCAGCCGAACGGCTGTGTTTTTGCTTATATCTAATGGCAAATCTACTATTGAAATGTTTTCCCTTTTTCGGGGGTTTTTCTTTTGAGAGGACCCTGAAGTAGTATGATAAGTTTTCTTTAATGTCGAGCCGGGGACTTTTCGGTCGACAGTGTGCCGTTTCCCGAATTTGCAGTTTCCCATCGTTGTTTCTGCCGACAGGTGGACACGGTATGGCCCCTTCTGCTACAAAAACTACACATCTCTTGTCCATAATTAATTCTAGGTTCGCGATCTGAAGTGCCCCATTGAAAACTGTTTTTTGTATTTGCTCGCTCAGGTGGTGCCTTAACATTTTGTCGACAATATTGGACATCATGTCCTTTCGCTCTGCAGTTTATACAGAAAGGGGTGTTTTTGCGTTTTATACACTCGTCATACGTGTGCCCCTTGTAGTTGCAATAGCTGCAGGTAATCTTGTTTAACAGTAATTTCTGTTTTTCGTCTCTTCTTTCTCCTGTATGATGAAAGGTAGAATTCTTGTATGGAGGTGGACTTCCTAAAGATTTTCTTGTCGAGCTGACTTGGGTCGAGTGCCAGTTATCCGGTGAGTTTCTGCCAGTATTAAAGGATACTGAAGCTAATTTTGCCGGCTCCTGTGTAGGAGATATATGGAACTCAGTCTTTATGTTAGGTTTTCCTAGCTCATTTGTGTAAAGGTATGGAGCAACAGTCTCGTGAATAGGATGACTATAAGCATTAGCATAATTTGTGGAATTATGCCTTAAAAAGTTGTCCATTGGAAAATAGCTTGCGGGATTATGAATGGCGGGTTGTGGATTATAAAAGAGGCTGTGTTGTAATCGTTCCATGTCTAGTGCCTTTTGGATGAGTTGGTCTACCGAATCTTCATTTAAAGTAAGTAAATAGGCACTTAGATGCGGATTATTAGCACCACTCTTCACTGAAGCCATAGCAAAATCTTCTATTTGTCGCTTCACCATATTGAAATTTTCAGCACCATATTTACTCTGTGCTGCCTCATTACATTGTAACAATAGGCCTTTTAGCCTAGTTGTGAAGGAGTTAAATGACTCGTGCGGGTATTGTCGGCAAGTGATTAATCTATTTATCAGCTCATGGTAAGTCTCACGAGGTAAGTAATTACGATAAAGTAATTGTTCAACCTCTGCAAATGTTGTGAGTGAGCTAGATGCGATTAGCTGGTATGCATTTCCTCTCAATCTAGTGGGAAAAATCTGCATAAAAGCTTGCTTTTCCTCCTCTTCTAGGCACTGTTGTACTTGTTTGCAACAGCCTATAAAGGTTTGCAATTCTGTGAGAATTTGGGGACTAAATTCTCCAGAAAACAAGGGCACCATTTGTGCTGTCAGTTTAACTACTTTTTCATAATTCACTGGCATTTTGGCTGGTTGGTTTGGTTGCTTTCTCTGGGGAATATCTGGAGTATCGTTATTAGAAGTAGGCGAGGTTAATGATTTTTCTGTGATTAGGGCGTTTAAGCTATTTCTGCTTACTAGAAAATTAATTAGGCTGTGCCTTCTGAAACGTTTACCTGAGCGATGCTCACGATACCAGTTTACGGAAGGTCGACTTTGGGATGAATTACACTCTACTCTTGGGCTATCTGGAGGACTGGTATTATCAAATGATAATGAATTTATTACCGTCTCAAAGGTAGAGCATGAAGAACTACGGCCAGTTTTAGGCATGAAAGCAAAATCATTCGAGTTAGAGAGAATAGAGGAGAACAGGGAATAAGTAGTTTTATCAAAGAAGTTTAATTAATTTAATCAAAGCAAAAGAAATTTTCCCGAATATGTGAAAGCTGCCTTGTTTTAGTCTTTTTTCTATTATTAATGAGGAATAACAGTTTTGCCTCTTTTTAACTTACTTAAGAAAGATTGTTGTCGTTTCAGTCAGCTTCGTTTAGCCGTACTCTTTGTTGTGTATTATTTATTCGTAAATGGAAGTCGTATTCTCCAAGTTGGGGACTTCTTATCTTCTTAGGCTGGGTTCTATCGCCAGATTCCACGGTAAGTAGCTCGTATAACTCGTAGGTTGGAGAATCAAGGTTTTTCAAGTGTATGTATATTGACAAACTTCCTTGATCCTACCGGCTGCGCCAAAATTGTTGTGGTTTCCGAGTATCTTTCGAGTATCTTCCGGAATAAGCGTTGTTAAATAAATGGCGAAGCCAATTGAGGCTTTGCACCTATTTATTTAACGTACAAGTTGTTGTTCAATAAATGGCGAAGCCAAATAAGGCTTTGCACCTATTTATTAAATGTTCAACTTGTTGTTGCCTGAAGAATAGGCGAAGCCAAGTAAGGCTTTGCACCTATTTAATTTCTGAAGACCTGGTTGGAGATCGATAATAGGCGAAGCCGAATAAGGCTTTGCACCTATTTAATCACTGAAGACTACTTTAAAACTCAACTCTAGGCGAAGCCAAATAAGGCTTTGCACCTATTTTAATTATAGAAAGACTTGTTTAAAACTCAACTCTAGGCGAAGCCAAATAAGGCTTTGCACCTATTTTAATTATAGAAAGACTTCTTTAAAACTTAACTCTAGGCGAAGCCAAATAAGGCTTTGCACCTATTTAATATAGAAAGACTTCTTTACGACTGAACTCTAAGTACTTTATTCTGTACTATATTTATACAAAAATTGTCTTACTCTAAGACTACTAATACTACACAGAATAATGTATAAAATACCTCTGACCCAGCACTTTATTTATTTAGCATATAATTCATACAAAGTGTAAGTCGGAAGTATTTCATTAACAACTATTACTTAATTTTACTACTTACGGAAGTATGCAAGTCACGGCACTCGTTGCTTTTTATAAATTTATACATATATCTTACCCAATCTATGTTGCGGGCTTTCAACTCATTGTTTATTTTAATTTCTTTCCTACTCGAATTACACTCAGTACTTTGCGGCTTATTACAAAAACAATTTAGTTACTTACAAACATATGTTCTACCTCTGGTGCAAGGTCGTCGTATTTCAACGTGCGAATTCTTGCGCGCAGCGGTATTATCACATCATTCACTGAAATAATTGAGGTAGATCAGTGATGATTCATTATGTATGTACGTATACCGTTTGTTTTTACATGCAGTGAAAACTGATGTAGGTATGTAGGTATACCGTTTGTTTTTACATGCAGTGGAAACTGATGTAGGTATGTAGGTATACCATGCCGTAAACTTTTCGTTTTATTTCCTGATCGGAATACGTGAAATGTTTGTCTTGCAATGTACTGATGTAGGTAGGTAGGTATGCGATTGATATTTTTAGATTTGAGTTTTTATGTATGTAACAGTGCCAAAATTACAACAGGCTCTCAATTCATTAGCCTGCCGTAGCACAAAGCGAAGCCCATTTGAGCTTATGTTCGGCATCACTATGAGAAGACATGAAGAACTTAAGTTAGGAGAAATAATAAAAGAGGCAATATTCGATGAGTTTGATGATTACCGCAATGCTATAAGACAAGAAGCCAGAGAAGAAATAACTAAAGTACAAGAAGAAAATTGAAAAAGTTATAATAAAAAGAGGAAAGCTGCAAAGGAATACAAAGTTCATGATCTAGTCGTTATTCAAAGGACACAATTCGTGCCTGGCCTAAAACTCTATCCAAAATATTTAGGACCCTACGAAGTGGTAAAAGTTAAACGAAACGACAGATATGAAGTTCAAAAAATTGGAGAACATGAAGGACCTGGCATAACCCATTCATCTGCAGATTTTATGAAGCCCTGGATCGATGGCGGAGACAGCGACGGTTATTCGTCTGGGACAGCCGAAATGCAGGATGGCCGATTGTAGGAGAACCCTGCAAGTCTTATAAATGTGTGCAACAGTCTTCAACTTATGTACAAAAATGCATCACGAAAGCAGTTGGAAAAGAGCCCTCGTGCGGTCAAGTAGAGCCAAGTTAATTTAAGAATTTAAACGTTTGTTTTGATAGTAAAGCAGAGTTCGGGTGCCAAGCTTATCGTTAATATCTTTTTTTTATAATTTCCAACTTATATTCAAATGAACTAAATTATATTATTGTGAACTTTTCAACTGAAATAAAATTCCTTTTTAAAAAATAACTCATCGCGCGTTGTAAATCAATATACCTCGGATCCTACCTCTCCCTTAAAGCCCACATACATATGTACATACTAGATTCCAGCATCAAGTAATTGTCACTGTTTTCATGTTTCAGATAATCATTTTCGTGTTTGAGTACTATAAATCTGATTAATCAATAGTATGCATGTTAAGCGATAAAAGCTTACTTTTAATTATTCGCAAATAATTTCCGTATAGAATTTTGTGCACTTAAGTTATAGCCAGTAAAGTTTCATTTTAACGTTATGAGGCGATAATCTTTCAATTTCTCGTCTTTCACTATCCTGGAGCCCTCTCATGAAGTGGTTTGACTAGGTTCGCTTTTCCACTAATTTTCAAGTTGCCCTCAGTGTCATTGGATGGATGGGCACGGCACAGAAGTTAGGACATCTGCACTTTCATCATAAGTAAAGGTAAGTGGTGTAAGGGTCCCTTCTGAGCCGGAAGGTGTGCTGCGTTTTTTGTGAAGACACGAGTCAGGACTTGAAAGACGCTTTCACAGTACCTGGTTATCCCCTCTATCAGTACACAATGTGCCGCCTCATGCATCTTCGTGAAAATGTTCTCGTCTATTTGGACGATTTACTAATTTTGTCACAAGCCTTTAACTCTCATCTCATTTGACTAGCTCGCGTAGCGGATTGTTTGAGGGCCTCACTATCTATGTAGAGAAAAGTAAGTTCTGTATTACAAAGATTAAATACTTGGGGTTCATTGTTGGGAAAGGAGGAATAAGAACTGATGCTGATAAGATTTCAGCCATAATTGACTACCCGTCTCCTAAAACGGTTCGGCAAGCCCGACGCCTACTAGGTATGGCAGGATGGTATCGCCGATTCATTCCGAACTATGCTGATCTAACTGGCTCCATAACTGACACTCTGAAGAGTCCCAGTCAGTTTCAATAGACACCTGAAGCCCAGACGTCTCTGGAACAGCTGAAACAGAAACTTACTTCTGCTCCATTGTTAGTGAGTAGAGATTTCACCAAGCCGTTCGTTATACAAATGAACTCATTAATTTCGAGTGCAGTAGAATAAGTTGATTTTGAGTCTTGAGAGTAAGTCGAGTTAGTTTTTATCAATACAGTGATCGAATGAATTAAGTTAAGTCGGAACAAGTTTAGTTTCATTTATATACATATATATATATATATAGAGTAATAAATAACTAGGAAAATAAAAAGTTAATTTGTGTAATTATACCAAAAATAAAAAGTTAAACTTTGAGACTTGAGTTGTGCTTATTTCTATATATTTCTATATATTTCTATATTTCTATAAAAAGGTTGTGATTAGATATATATATGAGAAAAATAAAAAGTTAATTTGTGTAATTACACCACAAATAAAAAGTTAAACTGGGGGACTTGAGTAGTTAGTGTTTATATATTTCTATAAAAAGGTTGTGATTAATTTGGTTTTGGCGTCAAATCACCTTCTTCTCGCGTGGTACAAAATCAAACACCACATTTGGCGCAGCCGGTAGGATTGGGAATAATTAGATAGTGTTGAAATAGACTTTAAATTATAATCGTCCACTTGTTGTGATATCCACAACCCATAAGTTTCATATTTTACTTCTTTTTCCCAAGAAGCATCATAAATAAATTTCCTATTTCTTTCGCTGAAGAAATCATTATTTTCAAGCGTAACAAAATCCATAAGATTTTGTCACACAAATATTTTAAAATGTCCACTTGAAAAAAAAACTATAAATTAAATTCATGTGTAACAAAACCCAAAAGATTTTGTTACACACATTTCATTTCACACGCTGTATACTTTGTATGCGATAATTAAAAACCATTTTTCAACCACTCAGCAAAATGTACACGGTCTTATCGCGCAGCAAAGAAATTCTTGCTGACACGACAAGCACCACGCCAGTTTGAGGCAATCGAAAGGAACTCAACTCGAGAAGTTGGGATATCGTCGTGATCAAGAATAGATCAGCGCGGGCACACGGAAATTAAAATTGTACTTTAGAAAGTATACTTGAAAATTTAAAAGTGTTTGATTAAAAAATTTAGCTTATCTATTTACGGAAATTAAAATTCTTATCTATTCCCGGAAAAGTTTCTGAATAAAGAAATATAAAATAAATGCGGATATTTAATCATTGTTTTAATTCGAAAAACAAACGCGAATTACCCAAAAGAGTCCCGGCTCCCGCAGGTCGCTCCACTCGGTCTGAAGGCACGGCGACCTGACGTAACAATTGGTTGCAGCGGTGGGATCCTTTATCGCGAAAAGTAATAATAAAAAAAAAAAGTTGCATATACAAAGCAAGGCAACCAATTTTGTGAAAATAATTGATAAAGTGGTACTGACATACATGTAACAACAGTTTTTCAAAAAAAAAAAAAAAATCAATCATAACAATAATAAGAAATAAAATAATTTAAATATATTAAAATTGGATTAACTAGCTTCCCAACAGTAATCTAAAATTCGGAAAAAAGCTAAACAGTGAAAATTTGAAAGTCAGAGGTAACATTCCTGTTCCTGACCCGTTCTGGTGTGATCCTGTGGGAGAACGTGCCCACACTGGTAGGAAGGACGAAACGTTTCTTTTGGGCAATCAGCAGAGTTCGAATTGGTAATTCTCGAGCACATTATATGATCAGCAAATCCAAGTTATCAACAGAAGTCGACACCATTAACTATATCGACTGGTCAAGGTTTGGAATTTTCATTACCAATTATAAATATATTTTTGGAAATACTTATTAAATTATACTTAGAAATTATATATTATATTCATACTGTATTACATATGTGTAATTACATAATTTACCAGTCAACAAAAGCATGTTTGTACTTGAGGTACAATTAATTGGAAAAAACTTTTCTGAGGATGTTTAGTGCAAATTAAATTTTTTTTTAATTACCTGATTTACGAATTTAGTGTAAGTAAAAGCGATCAAGTGTCGGTCAGTGTCTCAAAAAATAAAAATAAAAAGAGAAAAAAAAAATCCTCCGATTTCTGTTATTGTTGTTATTTTCTTCGTGGCCAAAGATAAAAAGTAAAAGTTTTTAGAGAGAGAACATATATGTATATATGGCAGTGAATATTCATACTCCTGATTTGAAATAAATACAATGATACTGAAAATTGACTATAAAATTTTAGCTATAAATTGAATAAAATTTGAAATACCCGATTCTGCTCTAATGGAGTTTGGCATCTCTGTGAGCGAAGTGGTTTTGGGCTGAAGTTCCATTTCGATTCTCTAGCCTAAAGTTATACAATCTACGTGATTCGTATGGTTATGTCTTGTTTTAAATACAATACTGCAATTTAAAATTTTTCGGAATGGAATATAATGCTAAAATCGACCGAACGAATACTTTATTGTTTAGTAAACCGTGATCGGTTCTATTTTGTCTTTCACTAAGTTAAAAATCTTTGATTGTTAGGAGAAGCAAAGTGTGGTACCAACGGAAATCTTGTTATTCTGCTATTTTCTCCTTCATTCTTCCGACGGAGATCACCCAATTTTCAATTAATAAAGAGAAAATTTGAGCTGATAGCTGTCCAAATATTGTGCAGCGCATTCCTCAAGGGGAACGGTGTTGTGTTTAATTTTCTGAACTAATTTGAAATTTTATCTTCGTCTGCTGTCGACTGGTTAAAATAGACGCGACGGGGAAATTGAAGAGATTTGTTCATAAACACCGACGACGCGTACTCGCTCCTAATAATGTATTAACGCGCCAAGAAGTTCGAGAGAGAAAAATTTTCATTTTTTCTCAGGGTAGAAATGCAAACTATGCAGTTTCTACCCTGAACGATGGCTCTTGATCGCGATGAAAATGATCAAGAGCGGAGTTGATTTTTAAACTACGAAGAGAGTTGTTGCTTTTAAAAAAAACTTACGCGAGGTTGTTTCGGTGTCTCGACGGCTAACAGAATAAAATTAAGTGATTAAAAAAGGAAAGTTAATGTGAAAAGAAGAAATAATAGAAAAAGAAAAGTTTATAACGATTGTAGAAATTATTGAAAAAGAAAAGTTTTTGTAAAAGGAAGTTAAAGTTAAGAGTGCAAAATAAAGATATTGGAAACCAATAGAGACTTTTGGATAATATAAAGAAACCCATTCCCACCAAGGTACGTAACAAAAATTGGCGCAGCCGGTAGGATAGAGGAAACCTACTTTACAAAACAACAAAAGTATAAGCGCTCAAAAACCCTCTATCCTACGAATCAAAAAAGGAGTTTAGGACGAGATCGAATACTGGGCAAGACACCCTACCCTCCGCCTGAAGTTGAGTCTATCTTCAGGAGTATTTCGATCTTGTCGGCTTCCAACGCTCGGGGTCGGACAGCTTTAACTACCTGTTTGAAAAACACGCAGCCACCCGCTCATCAAAGCACAAAGTGCCAACGTGGGACAATAGCGGGCTTCATCCCAGCCCAGGATAAAGAAGTCCACATCCGAAAATTTTAAATTTACACTTGAAGGAAGGAAGTTTGGAAAGGGACTTCGAAGTAGGCAACGCGCCCCCCTTTTCAGCTTTTATCCAGGGGAATTTAAGAAGGCCACGGGCCCCCCCGGCAGCAAAAGAACTTCAACCGAAAAAGCAGCGATCCTGAATTGAGTATAATAAAGAAAAGGTCATTAAAAGATCTCAAAGAAATTAACCACAATGAGGCACACTTCAGACCCCATTTGGTAACGGAAAGACGCTGGGAAATTGCCAGGGAAACTTCGTTTTCAAAAACAAAATTCCCTGCAAGTTTCAAGTCGTAAAGAACTTGCCTGGCCTTTCCGATGATGGACTTCTAGGAAATGATTTCCTAGCAAAAAACTGTAACGTTCAGGGTTCTAATAAGACACTAAGGTTTCCTCGCACGGAGACTAATCCGGATGAATTTGTTTTGCCATTAGAGTTTGAAACGGACAAGCTACATTCTGAAAAATCAGTCGAAGTAAGAACCCTTGCAGAAGAGGTAGAGTCTAAACAGGCTGAACTATCCACCTGCAGAGTTTAAGGCTTCTCAAACGAGAAAAGCTGGCTGCCAAGCTCCAAAAGAGCTCAAGGAATGTGAAACGAGCTGTCTGGGCAAACAAGAGACCGAAGAAATCAGGCAGCAATTGGTTACCTTTAAGGAACCAATCTGCATACCTGCGCGCTCTCAAATTGTTGCCCCATTCCCGTTACAAACTCAAGAAGAAATGCTCTGTTTATCACAAGAGATAAGCGATGGAGTCTTCTTGGCAAACAGTTTGCTATCTTCTGGAGTAGAATTAGTGCTGGTTAGTATTCTCAACGCTAACAGTCACCAAGTAGTCATACATAGCTTAACGTTACAGCTATATCCAATAAACGACTACACCATAGTCCCATTAACACACACAAAAGAACACACATTCCACTACCAAATATACAGTCAATATCAAACAACACAAGAGACGGAACTGAGTGTCCAAAGCCTGCCAAAAAGGTGCATATAGCTTTCCCGTCCAAAATCCCGAGGCATAAATCACTATTAAATAAACAACGGCCATATAAGAACGGTGGCGAGTCGCTAAAGCCTATATTAAAGGTGCATATTACTCCACCGTCACACAACACAAAAAATTCTAGATGGTAAAAAAGCAATAGCATTGACGCGCATGAGTATATCACACAACCTAGGGCAAAGACCACACAGGTGTACCAAACTCAGCCGTCAACAAAGCAGGAAGCCAATACCCTGCAACATGCTAAAAATAACGAAATAAAGCCTCAAAAGGAATCAAAAAAGCCCCATCTACTTACAGGTAACAAGTTAAACAGGAAGAAAAAGTCAACCCAAAGTTCAGCTGAAAAATCAGCAATTTTACAACATGTACGATATCTATACCCAGATTATGAGATACCGGACGACGCAAAACAATACGCGCGTATTTCTAGGCTAGAGCAAGAACTCAGCCTAGACCCTAATTTGACCGCGGAAGAAAAAATTTCGATATCAAAACTCTGCGAAGAGTATAACGATATCTTTTTCCTCAAAGGTGACAAACTCACCTATACAAATGCGATAACGCATAATATTCCATTGGTGCAAGATCAAGCACCAATCAATCAAAAAATGTACCGCTTACCTGAAACACAGCGGAAAGTAATCAAAGCCCTTGGAATTCACCTTTACTAGTTGTCCCCAAGAATGCGGGACCTGACGGTGAAAAAAGGTGGCGCGTCGTTGTCGATTTTCATAAATTAAACGAAAAGACAAATGGAGACGCTTTCCCGCTACCCCGAATCGAGGACATTCTCGACCAACTAGGTCACGCAAGGTATTTCACCACACTCGATTTGGCCAACGGCTATCACCAAGTTCTCGTCGACAAAAGAGTTCAAGCGTATGCCATTCGGGCTCAAAGGACCCCCTGCCACTTTTCAACGCCTCATGAATTTCGTCCTGACAGGCTTACAAGGCCTCGAATGTTTTGTTTACCTAGATGACATTGTCATCTATGGAAAAAATTTAAATGACCACAACGAAAAGTTGAGAAAAGTCTTCGAGAAGTTGAGAGAGAACAACTTGAAACTGCAGCCAGAGAAGTGCCAGTTTCTACGAAGAGAAGTTGTTTACCTGGGACATAAATGTTCTAGCGAAGGAGCCCTACCAGACCCAAGTAAGACGGCCTGCGTCCAAACATTTCCTGTTCCAAGAACAGTAAGGCAAGTTCAATAATTTTTGGGACTTGCCAATTACTACAGGAAATTCATTCCAGACTTCTCCAAAATTGTACGTCCAATCACGAATTTACTCCGAAAGGATGTAAAATTCACTTGGACTGAGAAATGCCAAGCAACATTTCAAAGCATTAAAAATGCTTTAATTTCTCTACCACTTTTGATTTATCCCGATTTTTCAAAATCGTTCAATCTGACAACGGACGCAAGTAACGAGGCTCTAGGAGCTGTTCTTTCTCAAGGAAAAGTCGGAAAGGACCAGCCCATTGCCTATGCAAGCCGCACATTAAACAAAGCCGAAAAAAATTACTCTACTATAGAGAAAGAGTTATTGGCTATTGTCTGGGCTACCAAGAATTTCAGGTGCTATCTTCAAGGCCGAAAATTTACGGTCTATACAGACCATAAACCTCTCAAAGGTGTCTTCAATGTGAAAGACCCTACTTCCCGTTTGGTGAGATTTCACCACAAATTATCTGAATTCGATTACAACATCGAATATAAACCAGGGAAGTACAACACTAATGCCGATGCACTAAGTCGCATCCCTCAAGCATTAAAAGAAGACAGTTTAGGCAATACCTTAACGGTAAAAGCCCTAGTCCACCACACGATGGACTTAGATGTGGAGGAAGAAGATTCCACAAATAATGAAAAGAAAAAGAAATCCGCTCATTGCTTCGTCGTGACTGGAGCTCAAAAGCAAAAGGCTAAAGAGACAATAAATAGCTCCAGTGAGGAGACAGAAGAGCACACGAAAGCGGATCAAAACAAAATTCAACTCACGGAGGCAGATATTCACACCCCAGCATCGCTTGTTCAAAAAGTAAGTACTGGCAAGACACCCGAAGTTATTACGAGCCCCACGGAGATCCAAACAATCTTAAAAGATTATCACGATTCTCCATTTGGTGGCCATCAAGGTGTCATAAAAACTTACAAACGTATAAGACGCAAGTATTGGTGGAGACACATGCTTAGCGATATCAAGAGGTACATTAAAAAATGCCCAAAGTGCCAGACAATGAAAGCTTCTCCACAATATAAAATGCCAATGGTTATCACGGACATCTCAGAGCAACCGTTCGACAAAGTTTACCTTGATATTGTAGGTCCATTAGAAGAGACCACATCAGGTAACAAATATATATTGACTTTCCAAGATAATTTAACAAAATTTGTCGACTGGTATGCAATACCTAATGCAGAAGCAGTCACAGTAGCGCAGGTTTTCTTTGATGAAATCGTTACGCGTTATCGCATACCCAAAAGAATACTCACCGATCAGGGAACAAATTTCCTGAGTGAATTATTCAAAAGAGTATGTAAGCTTCTCAAGGTAAAGAAGTTACAGACATACCACCCACAGTCTAATGGAGCACTAGAGCGTGCACAATCGTAGACGAAAATCCCAAAACATGGGACCAATATCTACGAACCGCTGCATTCGTGTACAACAACAGTGTACACGAGGGTACTAAACTTACCCCAATGGACTGCCTTTACGGCTTCACAGCGGATGTCCCATCAAATTTGAAACGGGATCCCGAACCCGTTTACAATCATGAGAGCTATTATCATATACTGAAGTATAAGCTCCAAAAATCATATGCCACGGCACGAAAGAACTTATTGGCAAGTAAACAGCGCTCAAAGGGGTACTACGATAAGACAGTATGGCCCCTAACTTTCCATGTAGGAGACAAGGTCCTCATCAAGAACGAAAGCAGAAAACATAAGCATAGGACCTTATCACGTAATAGCAATACCAAGTGATGTGAATACCACAATCAAAATTGGTAAGCGAATGGTGACGGTACATAATAATCGTTTAAAATCATATTTCGAATAAAAGCATGTTGTACAAAAATGAACCAGGTTGACTTGAAATTCATACTTCCATTGTCCATTAAACGTCATTTCAATACCTCCCCAGAGAAATTTGCGGTGGAGTCACTCCACTGCCCAGTTTAAAACGGCACAATGCAAGTACAAATATACTTAAAGGATTGTTTTCTTCCTCCGAATTGTCCACAGAAATGGCGCTAAAATTCATCGTATTTGCCCTCCTCATCCAATACACAACAGGAGAAATCGCTGACAAACCCTATATAAGGACCCAGCTAAATGGCTCGGGCATATTTTTCGAGGACCTAGGAAGCCTCATGGTATATCATGACACCTGGAATGTCCGCAGGCCGAAAAATAAAAAATAAACTAATAAACTTAGAAAGAAAGGCAAAAAATAAATAAATTAAAACTAAAATTACTTCAAAGAAACTATAGAATTAAAGGAAAATGTCCTAGAATTAAATATAAATATAAAATAGGAAAATGAAAAAACATACAGTACCTACTCGAACAGTAGAAGTAAAAAAAAAAAAAAAAAAAAAACAATTAAAGATCAAGTACACAAAAAACAATGCATAGTACCACAAAATAAAATTAAAATGCATTAAAATTATGAACAAATTAGAATTAAAAATAAGTCAGAATTATGACCAGAATATGAAGTATAATAGTATAACTAAAGAGAAAAATGCTTTAAAAGTAAAACTAAATAATTAGAACATAAAAACAAAAATTTACCAGGCTACTGCAAACTAAAAGACATAAGTAGACGAATAGTACAATAAATAAAATAAATAAATAGCTTTAAAATGTCTACACCGGAATAGCATAGAGCATCATATGCTAAATAGTTTTTAATTAGGCTAGAAGAAAAAACAAGCAACAACTCTCAACAACCAAAATTTTATAGGATCACAACCGAGAATATAAGGCTTAACCGAGCCCGCGCCAAGCCTAGTTAGTACCGCAATATATAGTACCTACATAGTACCCAGAAAAACCAGCTTCTTTTTATATCTCTCTGACCCCCCAGTACATTTTAATTGTCTTTTCAAAAGGAACGGTGAGAAGATAACGACAAAAACCAAAACAAAACGAGCAGAGAAGGGGGATAGAGGCGAAAACAGAACAACATTTTGATACATTTGACAATTATTATTTTTTATTTTGATTACTTTTTTAAATACAAAAACTTTTTTTTAAAAAGAAGGAGAGACAGCATAGATTGACGCGAAATATATAAAAAAAAAAGATATGGTGGAGTGGCCTCGCACTTAAACCTCGTCCTGGTCGGCGGCATTTTCCCGAGCAGCGACAGCAAGCCATGGTATACTACGATTTAACCAATCGATGCACAATTTATTACTCTAAATAATAAATATATAAACCTAAGAGGACTCATGAATGACGTATACAATGCAACCCTGGGAAATCGTATTACTGTCAAGTTAGAGTCACTAACCACATTAAGTACACTCTCCATATTGAGGTATCAAAGTATAGTTAATGCTTTACTTGATTTGGTAACCGACGTCAGAAACGGTAAACCACATCCTCCGGTTATCACCCCCGCGCAAGTGGAATCTCTTCTAGCAACCATACGTAAAGAAATACCCAACGAATTAAAATTAACAAATGCATTAAAGGCAGCTAGTCTGTTGTCAATTTACCAAATGGGAAGAATGAGTACCACAGTTTTCAATGATAATATTCTATACGAATTTAAAATTCCTCTCCCTTATAAGGAGAATTACCAACTATTCAAGATTCACCCCTTACCTACAATTTATAAAAACAATTTTACCTTCATTCAGCCCAGTACAGAGTACCTTGTTGTCGATTTCGATAGGGAACACTATTACGATATGAATTCTCACGAATTAAAGGATTGTTGTTTAGACGGTGAAGGACAATTCCTCTGTCAATTAAAATATCCCATATTTAATGTGAACGATGATAATGTTGTATGCGAAGTTAGCCTAATAAAACGAGAGTACTCTTCACTGCAGTCATGTGACTTTCGGTCAACAGCTCAGAATGCTTTTTGGGTGCAATTATCACAAACAAACAAATGGCTCTACTCGACTATAAATAACATGACAATTGATATTGTATGCCAAAAACTCATTACTCCTCGAACCCTAGTTGGAACGGGAATAGTAGAACTAAAAAATAACTGTTACCTGAGGACAAAACACCTTACCATAAAAGCATAAAATTCGGGTACAACTGAACTGAAAAGTTTCTTCGTATCCACTTTGAACCTAGACCAAAGTGATTTAACACGAAATGTACCAAGGAAAGTAGGTTTAGTAAGATATTCCGCTCCCAATGGGCTCAACAAATTATCGGAGCAAATAAACGCCTTGAAAAAGGAGGAACAAAATGGTCTTGAAACTATAAGTCCACACACTTTGCACCACTATGCACTAGGTTATTTGTTGTTATTGATGATTTTAATAATTATGTTTTATGTAACATATCATAAATGGTATTGTCGCCGCATAAAACGACAAGCCCCAAGAATTGAAATGGAAACTTTAGAAACCCCTATGCAGGAGGTCCCAATACAATTAATTCGTCCATGAAAAGTTTACCAATAATTTTTGCTAGCATACGAGCTTAAGACACGCCTGACATTTGATCTACCACATTTCTATATTTATATAATTGGTAACTGTAAAACTATTTCGAATACTGAGGGCCTGTCCGGATCCAAGTCTTCGTCTTCGTCTTCGTCTTGTTATTACAGCTAGTGACGTTACATCGAGACAAGCTCTATCCGAATCCATGTCTATGCCACCGAGCTTTGCTAGTTTGTATAACAGTTTTGACATTTGGTTAGCTTGATCACCGAGTCAAGGTTCGAGTTGACTTATTTAAATAGACAACGTATTGTGAGGTTATGTTTGTTTGCTGTCTGTGAAATCAAGCTGAGCAAACGAACGAATTCGGACAGGTTAGCTTCGTCTTCGTCTAACTATTATAATAGCTGAGCTTGTTGTGTTACGTCACTAACTGTAATAACAAGACGAAGACGAAGACAAAGACTTGGATCCGGACAGGCCCTGAATACTGTACTTTGTAAAGAACAAAAAATGAATGAAAATTTTTTTAGAGATCAAGTTAAATTAATGTTAAATCAGGACTAGACTATTAGATTATTAGTGAACTGTAATAATGAAACCGTAAATCTTCTCAAATATTTACCTGAAAATTACAAAAATCACCTAATTCTAGTACAAAAAAAAAAAACAAAAAAAAAAGAAATTAAAAAAATAAAATTTTGTTAACCAATTTGCCATAACTGATCCGTTTTTTTTCTCTTCTAAATCTTGACTTTTATGTATTTACCATAGCATTTTGTGAATTAAAACTAACTAGCATTAAATCTATGCAAGATAACAACTAAACAAAAAGAGTATAAATAAGAAAAATAATGTGGAAAAACAAATATAAACATAAATGCATTTGGTTTTAGAGAATAAAAAAAAAAATGTACTATAATTATTAAGATAAAAATATATAAGTTCTTGTAATAAGAGACAATTCCGTGTGCCGCATCGCTGTTCCAAGTAAAGAAAATTCGTGCCCCTCTAAGACCCAAATTTTCTTTAAATTAGGGGGATGGTGTTGTGATATCCACAACCCATAAGTTTCATATTTTACTTCTTTTTCCCAAGAAGCATCATAAATAAATTTCCTATTTCTTTCGCTGAGGAAATCATTATTTTCAAGTGTAACAAAATCCATAAGATTTTGTCACACAAATATTTTAAAATGTCCACTTGAAAAAAAAACTATAAATTAAATTCATGTGTAACAAAACCCAAAAGATTTTGTTACACACATTTCATTTCACACGCTGTATACTTTGTATGCGATAATTAAAAACCATTTTTCAACCACTCAGCAAAATGTACACGGTCTTATCGCGCAGCAAAGAAATTCTTGCTGACACGACAAGCACCACGCAAGTTTGAGGCAATCGAAAGGAACTCAACTCGAGAAGTTGGGATATCGTCGTGATCAAGAATATATCAGCGCGGGCACACGGAAATTAAAATTGTACGTTAGAAAGTATACTTGAAAATTTAAAAGTGTTTGATTAAAAAATTTAGCTTATCTATTTACGGAAATTAAAATTCTTATCTATTCCCGGAAAAGTTTCTGAATAAAGAAATATAAAATAAATGCGGATATCTAATCATTGTTTTAATTCGAAAAACAAACGCGAATTACCCGAAAGAAAGTCCCGGCTCCCGCAGGTCGCTCCTCTCGGTCTGAAGGCACGGCGATCTGATGTAACATACTAATACTTTAACTGGTATTAAAGACGCTATATCCGAATCCAAGCCTACTTGAAAGCGAGAATGAGGCTATCTACGATCTACAAAAGACAAAACCAGTATAAACAGGAATTAGAGCAGAGCATCTAATTAAAATATAAAAAGTGAGGAAGAGGCGAAAACTGCTCAGAAATAGCAGCCTATAAATATACAGGGATTGAGGAAGGTGTAAAAACTGTTAAGAAATAGAACAGCCTACCTAAATACAAGGATTGAGAAAAAAGTGAACTGGCCAGAAAATAGAGACGCCAGCAGCCTTTCAAAATAGAAGGATTGAGAAAGCAGTAAAGAAGTAACTGTTTAGGAATAAAGCAGCCTACAGCATACAGTAAGCATAGCATATAGTTACTTCTCTTTATTTTTTTTATTTTTTATATAATATATAATTCTTATAAAGTGTAAGGCGCGCTAAATTTTCTGACTTTTATTTTATCAAAAAAAAATTTGTTTATATAAGTATGTAATTGTTATTAATTTTTTTGTGATGTTACGGAATCAGTGATTTTTTTTACCCCAACATAGAGTATCTGAATTTTATTCTATAGTTACCTAAAAATTAGAAATTTCATTTTCTGAAGATTACTTTGTTGACTGTGTGTGAATAATATGCAATAGTTCTTTTAACTAAATTTTGAGCTTCTACATGCAATAGTGAAATTATAAAACTCTTTTATTTTATCGGTATAGCGCATGTCTAGATTAGAAGGCGCAGATGCCCCTAAACCCAAAAATAGGGAAGTAAGTTTTCTGCTAGGTGATATTGAACCCCTTGAAAAAACAGTACTGCGATCAGGTCATATAATAGCGAAACCCCATACTCCCACTACGAGCTCTGCCGAAACCTTCATAAATTCAGTCCATTCAGTATGTGGAACAATTTTTTGATCAGCATGCCTCAAGGAATCGCTTGGTATACCGGAGGGTATCTTGATCTGAATCACCCTGTATATAAGATAAATAAACAGTTAATTTGTGTAATTATACCAAAAATAAAAAGTTAAACTGTGGGACTTGAGTTGTGTTTATATATTTCTATAAAAAGGTTGTGATTATTTTTATTTTGGCGTCAAATCACCTTCTTCTCGCGTGGTACAAAATCAAACACCACACCGAAGTTCCGGCCTTTCAGTGACCTCAGCAGTAGACTTGCTCAGTGTAATCTGAAGCTTCAAAGTTTCGAATTCACCATTATATTATTATATTATATTATTCGTTCCTGATGCTGTCACGGATTTACTGTGACAGTCTGACACCATCTGAAGATCCTGGTCCAGAAATTGACCTTAGTTCTCCATATTTCAATTCTTTGGAATATGAGGAGTGGAGGCAGAAGGTTAAATCAGCTTCTATAAAATTACCAGAACTGTGTCAGGGATGGCTTCGTTTATATTCGGACAGTTCCGAGAACAGGCGACCCAATGCAGGAAGAAGAAGCTTGGAAGCTTTGGATTCCACGAGGGTTGTCTCCGAGGCTATTTCAAGAACGCGGACGGTAGTTTATTCGGCGCAAGCTAACGCATCAGAGCGAGTAAACAGGTCCTTATTGTCAGGGATTAGAGCCTACTTCAAAAGCGAACATACTCGGTGGGATGAGAAGCTAAGCCACTTTCCTAGCTCCCTCAGGAGTTCTATCCAGCAAGCAACTGGCTTCTCACCCTACAGAATACTGTTCGATCAGCAAATATAATAATCTTAGAGCTAAACCTGGCAATTACAGAATTGGTCAAGAAGTATACCGACGGAATTTTATGCAGAGCAATTTTCAACAACAGATCAGCGGAAAATTTGGAAATTTTTTTAAGTGCCGCATTAAATCAAAAATAGGAAACTCTCTCTACAAGATTGAGGATCTGCAGGGAAAGTCTTTGGGTACTTACCACGCGAAAGACATCAGGCCTTGAGAAAGACTAAGCCTCGATAAAGAAATTACTATGCCTACTTTTGATGAGAGTCTTACCTCGCTGATAACCCTGACCCTGAATATATACTGGCGTCCTGTTAAATTAACCTTCAGCTTATGTGGACTGTGACAGCGAATGGTATTTGGTATACCCACCCCACAACTCTCCCGCACTAGCCGAGGTGCTAGCATGCCGCCCTGTGTCAACTCTGTTCACGGAGTGAGCTGTCATCTCAGGCCGCCAGAATGGACCTCACGTCCAATACTACTCGACTCAGAAGTGCTTCCATTCTTATGAGCTAGAGACATTGGCAATAATTTATGATCTTGGGCGCTTTCGCATTTACTTAACTGGAATTAAGTTTAAAATTGCTATCGACTGTAGGTCTTTAACGATCAAGTTTAACAAAAACCTTTTGAAACCCCGATTATCTCGGTGGGCTTTGGAGTTGTAGGAGCTCGATTATTCTGTTGAACACAGAATTTCAGATAGAATGCATCATGTGGAAGCATTAAGCAGATGTCATAACATACATTTGGTAGAGCCTGAATCACTTGAGCATGCTTTAGCTACTGCTCAGCTTAAGAATACATAAGTAAAGAAAATTTCACAAATACTAGAATAACAACAGCATCCAGCATATGAATAAATAAATGGTCTCGTATACCATAAAATGAACGACAATGTCCTTTTTTATGTACCATCTCATATGGAGAGAAATATTATACAGGCACATCATGACGGATTATGTCCTGTAGGGGTAGATAAAATGTATGATTATTTAAGGAAAACCTACTGGTTTCCATCAATGAAAACCAAAATTAAGGACTATGTAAAAAACTTCATTTCTCGGTACCCCCGGGCAGAAAGGAAGTGTACTTCGCAGAATAACAAAAGGCCGCAAACTTTTTCATACCATCCATATAGACCATTATGGACCTTTTCCTTCAGGAGTGAGAAATCTTAAGAAATATATCTTCCTCGTAGTCGACGGTTTCACAAAATGTGTAAAGTTTTATGATGTTAGTACCAAAGAAGTCATTCAATGCCTACAATCATATTTCGAAAGTTACAGTAAACCAAATAGGATAGTTTCAGGCAAGGGTAGTTGTTTCACATCTGAAAAGTTCTCAATTTTTTGTCTTGATAATGATATTAAACATATTAAAATGGCCACTATCTCCTCGCAATCAAATGGTCAGGTCGAGAGGATTAATAGAGCACTTACGCCAATGTTGTCAAAGGAAAGTGATATTGAACCAGCCAAATGGGCAAAGTATTTACGTAAAGTCAAATATGCAATTAATAACAAAGCTCAGGCTCAACACCCAGTGTTTTGTTATTTGGTGTCTCTCAGGTGGGGGAAGTTAATTATAGGATACGAGATCACCTAGAAAATAACTGCGCATGAAAAATCGTGAAATTTAGAACAAATAAGAGCGGAAGCAAGGGAGGATATTGTTCATAGCCAGGACCTAAATAAGAAGTTTTTTGATAAAAAATATAAGACCCCTTACAAATACGAAATCGGGGACTACGTAATGATTAAAAATGTAGTTACTACCGCGGGAACCAATAAAAAATTAATCGAAAAATGCAAAGACCCTTATGAGTTTTTCGTTATGTAAAGAGATATTGAAAATCTGCAAATATCGAGAATCCCTTACAATGGAGTATCATCTCCGGAGAACATGAAGCCCTATACGCAATTAGAGAAGCATGCATGAATGTTTAGTAGATTAATCATTATTTAAAATTTTATATAACACGAATTGTGTATGTAAACACGCTCGTTATGGATTTATTTAATTGTTAAAAAAAAAACATTATATTGAATTGAAAATTGCTTTATTGCACAACCTTAGTATATAAGCCTAATACAATAAAGCTGCTTGGCCCACGGCTACTAGGCCAACTTATTCTATGGTTCTTTTACTTGACTTAACCTACTTGTTTCCTCTTTTTTTTTTATATATAAATTATTATAATTCATTGTTTGCGACCATTATTCTTAAGGGAATAACTATGTCTAAGAAGTTATTAAATACAAAGTTTGTTAGGTTCCAGCTAGAAGCTTTAAACATTTGTAATTACAAATTCATTTTTTTTTCTTTTTTCTTTTTTTCCTTTTTTTAAAAGGTTGAGATTCGTCTCTCCCCTACTTTTTTTTTTATATTAATATTTTGTTGGGTGGGGTTAATGGTATTCCCGGTGTACTTGTGCTGTACGTTCGGTTCGTTAGTCCGTTTGAGGTCAGGAGTTGTTTTAGTGCGGGGATAAGTGTGTTAGTATCCTCTCTGGAGTAGTTCAGGAGGTCCGTTGGTCTAGTAGTGATTCCTCGTTCGTTAAGTAGTCTGGTCAGCTCCCCGCACTCAAAGAAGATGTGGTGAGCTGAGGTGCTCCGTCGCAGTGAATGCAGGTCGGACCTGGTTGCCTTCTAAATATGTGTTCCTTGATGGCTAGGAAATGCCCCAACCTGACTCTAGCCATCTCAATCATGTTGCGTCTGGGGTATTCGCACATGTTAGGCTGGTGGATTGATTTGTGGTGGCTGGCCAGGAAATTGTTAGAGCCGTTCCAGGCTAGTTGCCTGCAGGAATCCCGCAGTCTTTTGCAATGCATGGCTGCCGCTCTGTATGCCGGTGGGTAGATGGTGGTGTGCTCGCTTGTGGCCGTGTGTGTTTGCCAGGCGGTCCGCGTTTTCATTGCCGGGAATGCCTGCATGGCCCGGGCACCACGCGATCCAAATTCTATCGCTTTGAATGAGCAACCTGATGCTTTGAATGAGCAACCTGATGCTTTGAATCAGAACATTCCTGTTGTCTAGGTTTTGGATCGCTTTTATAGCCGAAAGGCTATCCGAAAAGATAGCTGTGGTACCCGATTGGGTGGCTGCCCAATTGGCTGCCTCCCAGATAGCCGTCAGTTCGGCCGTGTAGACATTGCACCATGTAGGGAGTTTATGGCAAATCTGCGTGTGATCGCTGGAGCTCTCGGCAATGGCCGCAATGGAGTGGAGTGTGGGGGGTTCGGGTTGAGGGGTGCGTGTAGCACGGCGTCGGCCAGTCGACAGGATTTCCACGACCAAGGCGTGAAGAGGAGCTTGCCGGTTGTGCACATTTTTAAGGAGCAGACTACTTGCGAGCTGGTCTCTTCTCGATGAAAAGGAAGGGAGCCCCACTTCTATGAGAAGACTGTTAATCGGCGTTGTGCGTAAAGCACCGATTGCCGTTCTTGCAGTGTTGTTTATTACCCTCTGCACTTTCGCTTCATTTCGTTTTGTGGAGAACCCGTATGTGGAGATCGCGTATTCAATCCTGCCCATGACGAGCTGTTTTGCTATCAGAGAGGCAGTTGGTAAAGGGGGGCCCCGAATTTCTTCTGCAGATTACTCTGAGGAGGTTATTTCTTTTGCTGACATCCTCTACTATTGTATTAGCGTGTTTGCTCCAGTCCAGCGTCTTGGAGATGTGCAGACCCAGGATCTGGAGCACATTTTGTAGGGCGATAGAAGATGTATCATATTGGACCTGTGTTTCCCTGCAACTCCGTCTTCTGCAAATGTGCAGAGCTTCCAACTTGTTGAGGGCAACCTTGGCACCATTGAGTTCAGACCAGAGATACAGCACAAAATTACCCAGGGACATCCCATTCTTATCCCACAGATCCCATAACTATCCCGGGATATACAGGAAGTCTCCAGTTTATACTCGGGACCTTATTTCTAGGAGTTTTCAGAAATTTCCCATAACTTATTCCCTGGGATATCCCACAACTAATTTACATGGGAACATTTCCGGAATCTTAATATAATTCGAACCAAAATACTCTCAGTATTTTACAAACAGAAACATATGAAACGGGATGTATAGGACAATGATGGGAAGTCCCTGGGATATTTCACAACCACTTTAGATGGGAACATTTGCAAAATCTTAATTCGAACGAAATATTCTCAGCATTTAACGGGCGCAAATACACACGGGATGCATAGGACAATTTTGGGATATCCCCGGGATATGTGTTACTTAAGACTGCTATGTATCTACATTGTACACACATGCGCTCGATTATATTGTCGATTCTTTAAGCACTTAAGAGTTGAATTGGAATATTATAGGAACGATTATAAGCCCACACAGCTTCATTGGTTTCAAGTCGTTTTAAAATTGCGAATGCTATGCGTCTGCGGGTGGAGTGTGCTTTGTATGTATATGTAATTAGAGTGTGAATATGCATTAGATGATTTCGCTTCTAATTCATTCTTGTTTTTTCGCAGTTTGTCGGTTGTAATTTTTAGGACGTGATTTTGTGAGTTTGTAGTAAGAATACCTACCATTTGCGAGTGTAAAGATTTGTGTTTAGCGTGTGTTTAAAGTGAAATAAACTTAATATTTATTATTGCTAAATGAATTCAACTTGATTGAACATTTTGTGGACACTTTAACGAATAATTTGCAATAAAGCAAGGATTACCGAAGTATCTTCGTTTTGTATTACTACAGGTAAGCTATTTTTTTATTTTCTTTGTTAAACTTATACCTTCTACGTATGCATGCACTTTATTATTCGATGGTAATAATGTTCTACATTATTTAAAAATATATACAGACTATGCGAATACTAACCAGTAAAAAAAAAATATTCGTCGTATGTGACCATGTTTGAGACCTTTGAGATTCGAACATCTCTCAATACCTAGGTTTGCGCTTTTATTATTTTACAATGGCATACCATTTAACGGAATATTAAAATTTTTTTTCAGAATAGAAAGAATTATGAACGTTCTTGAGGAAGACTGCATAATTTCTTTTAAAATTAAAAATAATTTTCGAACGAACGTGTTTCCTCTGCTTGTCTCTAAGAAATAGCAAATTCTAAACTTTATCAGTTCCATTTATAAATAAAAACGGTCAATATGCATATAAAGCAAACGTAACGGTTATTTATTTTCGTTATTTACTTCGGAAAACAACAAAATGCCAAAAAGGAAATCGGTTGTGGATATAAGCGCGCGTCATCTTCGAAGACTTATTCAAAACAAAACATTACCTATATCAACTGAAAGCAAAAGTAATTATATTACAGGAAGTAAGAGCCACAATGAAATTTCTGAAGAAAACTTAGAAACTCTATATTCAACACTTCACCCATCAGCGAATATGATGGATCTTGTATTTTGAAATCTGATTGTGCTGAGAACTGTGAACGAGATGTATTCGATTATTCCTTTGAAAGGGTTTCAAGTATAAATGAATCTTGTTTATCTTTTGAAAATGAATCTGACAGCGTCGAAAGTTTCATATTTGAAAAAGATAAACTTAATGAACAACCTACCACTGGGGATTCTTCAAATGTAGGCCCTAGCCTTGCAGAATGGGCAGTTGCCTTTAACATAAAGAATAACGCATTGTCTGCTTTACTTAAGATACTTAAAACACATACTAGTTACGAAAATTGTAATTTGCCTTCTGACGCAAGAACTTTACTTAAAACTCCACGTAAAATAACTACAAGAAAAGTTCACCCTGGAGATTATTTACATTTTGGATTAGAAAGAGGTATTCGCAGCTTGTGCAAAAAAAATATTGTTGAAGCCGGAAATCACATTGATATTGGTATTAACGTTGATGGGCTTCCACTGAATAAGTCCTCTAGAAGCTCTCTGTGGCCTATACTTGGACGTATTCTACCCTTTAAGGAAGTGTTTGTTATAGGAGCATATCATGGATATGAGAATCCTGCTGATGTAAATGAATACTTAAAGGACTTTGTAGAAGAAGCAATACTTTTGGTAACAAATGGAATATACCTCGATGATCAGTACCACCAATTTCGTATAAAATACGTAGTCAGCGATGCACCAGCAAAGTCATTCCTTTTAGGCGTGAAAGGTCACGCAGGGTACTTCAGCTGTACAAAGTGTAATACTGAAGGAGAATATAGGGAGAGAAGATTATGTTTTCCTGATTTAAATGCACAAAAGAGAAAAGACGAAGAGCTACTACAACACAGTGATGAAAATTATCAAATAAAACAAACGTTACTTCAAAACATTCCTCATCTAGGACTTGTGACAAATATTCCCTTGGATTATATGCACTTAGTGTTTGGGTGTGATGCGAAGAATGTTGAATACATGGATAAAAGGTGATGTAGGCGTAAGATTACAGTACAGAAAAATTAAAAGTATATCGAATTCATTAGTGGAAATGAAAACATTTATTCCAAAGGAATTTGTGAGAAAGCCTAGATCTCTTGAGTTTGTAAAAATTTGGAAAGCAACTGAATACAGACAGTTCTTACTGTACATTGGTCCTATTGTTTTAGAAAAAGTTTTGGATCCAATTATTTTCAAACATTTCATCTCGCTACATGTAGCATTCAGAATCCTTTGCAATGAACAAATCTGTAACGCTGATTACATTGATTATGCTGAAAAACTTTTGCGGCACTTTGTTTCATCCTATGAAATCCTATATGGAGCACATCATATATCACATAATGTCCACAATCTTATTCATATTGCTGATGATGTTAGGGAATTTGGTTGTGTTGAAAAATTCAGTGCATTTGTCTTTGAAAACTATATGCAAACATTAAAGAAAATGGTGAGAAAATCTGAAAAACCTTTGCAACAAATTGCTTGTCGTTATGGAGAAGCCTCACGCTTTGAAAAACCGATATCGGAAAATGTAAACACATCGACTTTTGTACCTTGCTTGAAATCTTTTCACACCACCGGACCCCTTTTGTCAAATACAACAAATCCGCAATACACACGAGCGATATGCTCCAGTTTTGAACTTAACGTAAGAAATGCAGCTGATAGCTGTTGTCAATTGAAAAATGGAAAGATAATTATTGTTAACAATGTAGTAAAATCTGAAATTGACATGCATTTTTAATAATCGGTAGGCAATTCAAAAGTACTGAGAATTATTACAACTGTCCTTGTGAGTCATCAACTGTGAAAGTTTACAAAGTAAATTATTTATCTTCAGATCTTAAATCTTGGCCTCTGAGCCAAGTTAATAAAAAATGTGTGAAACTTCCACATGAGCATGGATTTATTGTCTTTGCTATGTTACATGGCAATTAATAACATAAAGAACATTATTTATAATTTTACTTTTTTTTACTAAGAATGGACGATAGAATCACGGAAGAGGACCTATTTTATATAATAGAGTTCAACGATGGAGTGGAATGCGTACCTAGAAATTGGTTATCAACAGATAAATCGTTGTGCTATTGGCCAAAGTATAAAAATAATCTGCAATACGACAGAGCTGTAAGGCTTTCAGAGCTTGTCAAAGATGATTGGGACTTTTTTCCTATAGAAAGGATTTTAGGGAGTGCACGTAAGTTGATTTAGTAGTACATATATAACTAAAAGCATTTATGAAAAACTTTTTATGTTTAAGGTTCCTATGAAAGAGCAAAAGAAAAGTTGGAAATTTCTTTTGCAAAATCGGACCTAAATACTTGAAGACACTCAACAAATTGATAACAGGTATTTGAGAAAAAGAAGACAGAAGGTTGTATTAAGCTCCGACTCCGAAAATGATGATATTACTCCCAACCAAACAGTTATAAAAAAAAAAAATTACCGCCATTTGCAACAATTGGCAGCCGTAAGGCTTTCACAGCCTTCGTAAGCAATATGAATTCACCAAAATGTCCAGCACATATTGAAAAAGAATCGCCGAAAGGTACACTAGACTCATCAAAAGATCGTTTATATGAACAGGGTTATTTACATCGAGATAATCTCTCACCCGTTCAGACGAAATCAAACTCATCTGATACATGCCAAAAAGGTAGGTATCTTATTTCTTCCTGTACAGTTATTCTTTTACGTATATTTAATTCCAAATTAGGTTGTGTGGCCCTATTTAAGGAAACGAAAAGAATGATTGCTCTTTTGGACTACAAGCATTCAACTGTCTTGGAAAACCAAAAGCAAATTTTAGACGTTGTTCTGCAAAACAAGATCGAGTCCTCACACAATGTTCCACTTGAGATCATCCTTGAAGACTTCCCCTTGGTAAAAAACTTGGAGGATTTAAATAAAGTTGAACTGCGCTTACGAAACGATCAAATATTTTATCAGAAACTGGTATGTGCAATTCTTTGATAATATAACAAACCTAAAAAGTATGCAACTGACAAATAGTACAACTTATATGTAGACTCCTTGTGTAGAAAGTCCATTCATTACTTTACGCATAATATAAGTTTATTTAAACAGTATCATTGAATTTCTAAAGAAGTTTCGTGGTAGTTTTAATGGTGAAATAGGCTTTCCTTAGGCTTTATGGCTGCTTTAGTTTATTCCGCGGATTCTATCTGGGAAAAATATATTTTTTTTGCAATTCTTATTTTATGTCATGCTTCTTGTTGTTGATTCTTCTCAGGTGATTCCCTGAAACGTTGTTAAGCAATAAGAAATAGAAGACGCCGGCGACACCTTGATCAACTACGGAAATTACACAGACGCTGTTGGAAAGCCTACTATTGGCGGAATAGTTTGCAGTTTGAGTACGAGTAAATAATCTCTTATAAAATTCATTATTATGTGGAAGATCTTTTTACATATAGTCACGTCGGCTGATTGGGGGAAGATTGTTATTCATAGCTGAAAGCCCAGGTAGATCGGAACGATATTCTATAATTTGCTTTTAAGGCCAAATCGTTGGTGCTTTATCAAAAAATTTACCAACAATACCTCAAGAAAGATCTTCTGGGCTATCAAATTGTTCAATCTAGTTAATAATTGAAGACGTCACAGACGGGAAAAAACAATAAAGCATAATCTGAGAGTAAGAGAATATTCTTCTGTTCTTCGTCTCCAGTCGTTAAGCCACCCGCACTTCTGTGCAATGTGGAGAAGCCGTAACGCGTAGCTGCACATAAGCCAGCTTTCTCTTTTCTGAATGCTGCTTGAAATTAAATGCCCTGAAGTAGTTCTAATTGGATTGGATACGCATCTCGCATTAAAGTCTTTTTATACTGGGACATTCCCCCGGACCAGGTTTTTTCTAAAAATTTACTTGAACATTTTTCAATGGAATTTTTATAAACTTGGTGCTCGAACATTTCAAGACTTGTATTGATTCCGCTTCGCTGCCTTGGTCTGGTCACTAGAAATATTTATGAATGTCTATCAGACAAACATTAATTTTTTTCGTAGAAATATATTCTACAACTTTTCTGCACTATTGCTGGCCGGCATACAACATTCCAAAATCAACAGAGCATAGTGAAGCATAAATTTTTTCTTAAGAATATATTCACACATTTTTCTGCAGAATTCTTGTGCTAATCGAATTTGTGGCAAACAGTCTAGACGAGTTGGATTATTTGGTGTCTGGCCTAATAAAACCGTTTGTTCACTTAGCCAGCCATTCATTCTTTCTTGGAAATTTACTTGAAAATATTAAGCAAAATTGGTATCCGAAAATAACCGGAGTTGTATTGTGTCTGGGCCACTACAAATATTTATTCGACTCGTTAAACAAGCCTTTTCTTAGTAATTTATTCACAATTTTCAGCAGAATTCTTCTAATGAGCCGACTGTCCAAAAATAGTGCGGTGGCATATAAAAGCATTAATTATTTTCTTAGGAATTTACTCGGAAATTTTTCTTCAGTTGGTTCAATAACATTGATAAGAGAATGGTCTCTGATTTTGGAATTCGTTTTCAGAAACTCAGATGGGACGTTAATTATTTCTACAACTACAGCTAATTTAATAGACAGCCATTTAGTGGTTATTATTTCAGTTCAGTTCAAAAATGTCTCATTCTTCTGCAAAACTGCTTCTACTCAATCGTTTATAAAGTTATATCTTAATATCTTACTTAACTTCATATTCAAGCATTGTGCGACTATAACGTTTCTTAATCTGGAGTATTTAGCCGGAATTTATTGACCAAATAATTGTAGGTAGGTACTGGATCTGGCTTTAGATATGGTTTGCATGAATACTGCATCTATGTATCAGAATATGACAAGCTTTCTCCATTTAGACAAGTCAATATAACTTGTAATTAAACCTTGTGTGATTTCACCTGTCGGTTTAGAAACCATATAAATTAACTTTATACAAAAAGTTGAAATGGTTTTCTGTATTTTTTATTATGTTTTTTCATTATGTTATATTGTATATAATTGTTATAATGTAAACTGTATGCACACACAAGAAAATAATTTAGTAATTGAAAGCCATTTATTTTAATTATAATTTATGTCTATGCTTTAGTCGTAAATACTAAGTTATCAGTTCGTTTCCTGTAATTTCTAATTTTGTTTGTTCATAAACACTGCCATAATAATTTCTTTCATCAGATGTTCTTATTAATTTTCCTACCATCCACGATCCTTTTCTTTTTAGAAAACTGAACTAAAATATAGCATTCTCACATTTATTTAAACCATTAACAAATGAGTTTAAACTTTAAGCAGATAAATTTAAACCATTAACAAATAATTTTAAACTCTTAACAAATAAATATAAACCTTGAACAAATGATTTTAAACCCTTAGCAAATAAATTTCAACCTTGAACAAATGATTTTAAACCTTTAACAAATACATTTAAGCCGTTAACGAATGAGTTTGAACTCTTAGCAAATAAACTTAAACCTTTAGCAATTATATTTAAACTCTTTACAAATTTATATTTAAAATATTTTATTTCACTTTAAGTAAGCAATTCATACAATTTTTTTTTTGAAATTTTGGGTGTGTATATAATAGTATATATGCATACATATCTTATATATTTATATCTGCAATACTTTTAGCTTTTCAGTGCAACGGTTGACCACTGCCTTTGGAATAAGCAAAACCATATCCATTATATACTTGGAACAGTTATTAGGTGTGATTTGTTGCAGGCTATCTTCGATCACTGAGACAAGATTATGTTCTCTACTAACGTCACCTAAAACTGAACGCGCGTGTGCCTTCATTTTAGAAAACGATTTTTCTATAGGGTTTAATATAGGCGAGTAAGAGGGCAAAACTTTTAGTGTTAAATTCCTTTGAGATAATAAATCGCGAACTTGTTGTGTCTTGTATTTTTTTATCAACATAGTACAGTTAGAATGTACTAGTTGAAATTTGCAGTGATGAGTTAGTCTTGCATTGAGGGTGCGATTTCTTCTTTTCTGGTTATTATTAGTTGAACAAAACGTAAAACTGGTTTTATTGCTTCTTATACAATTATGAGTGAGAACAGATTAATGCATTTTGAGAAATTTTTTGCATTCAGTATTCAATGCCCATTTGATGCAGTTGCACAGCGATAGAGTGAAGTACAGTAAAAATTTCTTACCAGCGAGCCAAATAATAGATTATCATTGTAAAGTTTTTTAGATTTTCGGAATCTATAATAACATGAGTAGCAGTGAAGATTTTAGCGGAGGCAGCTCTGATGAATGGCGGCCATCTACGCAAGAAGAAGAGCCTGTAGATTATGGAGTTTCAAGGGAATCTAGAGGTATGATAGGTGTAGGTCATAAACAAAAAAACTCGGAAAATGTGCATACTGTGTCCTGGATAATAACCCATACTTTTAAGTTGATTGAAATTATAATATTATACATGCCTTAAGACGAAAGTAAAAAAATTGTGCTAACAAATTTTCAGCCAACACTAGCGCGCATGTTGAAGCGCGTGATTTTTCCCACGAACAGCACAATGACCAACAACAAGAACAACAGCGTCGGCGGGGCTCAAGAGGGAAATATTGCCGCACGAATATTGATGCAAAGGAGCTTTTCATAACGTATTATGAAGAGGGTATGACAGTGGCTGAATCTGCCCGCAGGACTAAAATCAACATAAATACTACTAAAAGCATCATTCGAGCTTATAAAAAAGATGGGAAAGTGCCCAAAGACCGTCGTGGTGGAAAAAAACACGAAAGTTAACAGAGGAAGTATTGGTGCATATAGAGCACTATGTTGAGAGTACTCCCGGAATGACAACTCGAGCTTTCCAACAAAATTTATTCTGTCACAAAAACATTTCTTTGTCCTTAACTACCATCGGAAATGCCCTTCGTGAACTGAAAATCACGCTTCCATTGAAAATGAGCAGATGAATTCACCGCGAACAATACAGTTGCGGCAAACATACGCGCGGGATTTCACAGAGTGGGCTTCGGAGAACAGAGATAAAATGATATTTATTGATGAGTGTGGTTTTAATCTTCATCTTAGAAGATCTCAAGCCTGCTCAAGAAGGGGCACCCATGCCCGGGTTAAAGTTCCAGCAGTACGTGTTAGAAACGTCACACTTATTGCTGCGATAAGTAACCAAGGAATATTGCATTACAAGATCATTGCAAATTCCACTTGCAATTCCGATAGGTTTTTTTCTATTTCTGCGGGAACTTGCTGAAAACTGGAAAGAAATCCATTGCTTAGTGACGCGTTTTTAATTTTGGATAATGCGAGAATACACAAAACACAAGTTCGCGATGTGTTATCTGAAAGGAATTTAACACTAAAATATTTGCCTCCTTACTCGCCTATGTTAAACCCTATCGAAAAATCGTTTTCTAAAATGAAGGCACATGCGCGTTCAGTTTTAGGTGACGTTAGTAGAGAACATAATCTTGTCTCAGTGATCGAAGATAGCCTGCAACAAATCACACCTAATAACTGATCCAACTATATAATGGATATGGTTTTGCTTATTCCAAAGGCAGTGGATGGTCAACCGTTGCACTGAAAAGCCAAAAGTATTGCAGATATAAATATATAAGATATGTATGCATATATACTATTATATACACACCCAAAATTTCAAAAAAAAAAAAAATTGTATGAATTGCTTACTTAAAGTGAAATAAAATATTTTAAATATAAATTTGTAAAGAGTTTAAATATAATTGCTAAAGGTTTAAATTTATTTGCTAAGAGTTCAAACTCATTCGTTAACGGTTTAAATTTATTTGTTAAAGGTTTAAAATGATTTGTTCAAGGTTTAAATTTTTTTGCTAAGGGTTTAAAATCATTTGTTCAAGGTTTAAATTTATTTGTTAAGAGTTTAAAATTATTTGTTAATGGTTTAAATTTATCTGCTTAAAGTTTAAACTCATTTGTTAATGGTTTAAATAAATGTGAGAATGCTATACTTAAACACTGGAAATGCTAAGGGGACAGTTTTTCAAGTTTTGCCGAAGCTCTTTTCAAACGAAGTCGCTGAGCAATTCACATTTTACGGAAAGCGAAACAAGCGTGGATTTTCAACCCTCTCGATTGGTAACTTAATTAAAGGTAAGTTATATCTTAGATAAGCAGCTCTATATTTTGATAAAACCTTAATGTTCGTAAAAACCGGAGGTAGGTAGGTAGGTATATTTATATTCATTATTTATCAGCATTAATTTAATCCAGATGCGATTCGAGCGGACCCTAGAATGGACCAAATAACGAATGGGGAGATAGAAGATCCCATTAAAACCTGGATAAGGCACGCCGCAGAAAGATTAGCCCGGCATAACAAGAAGTGAGTTTTTAATTTAGTAACAATTATTGCAACCATTTATATATGTTGTTTTCCTTTTGTAAATTTAGTTTCCTTTGTAAAAAAATTGTATTCTTAAAATCTCAAATATATTTCAGGCAAAGAGAAGAAAAAGAGAAAGAAGAAGAAAAAGAAAATGAAAATATAATATAGTTACTAAGATAGTAAATAAGGTGTATAATGTTGAAGTAAATGGTTTTTGAAGTTTACATAACTGAGTTTTTCTTTGCCTACAAATAAAATAATCCATAATACCAGAAAATAACTTACAATATCCTAAGATATTTCCCCGCACATCTAAAAAATATACTCGTAGATCCTTCAAACGTCCTACCTATGTGCTATCTTAAACCTGTGATTGGCATTTGCTCAGTGATTTGACGGTGTCTTTGTTTTAGTGGGACTCTTTAAAGAGGTAATTTAGAGACTCCTATACTATGCCGAAAAACTGGAAAAAATTAAAAGCTCTAACGACCTATGACGCACAGGAGGGAAGTAACATTAACACCCGCAGTACTGGTAGAGCACAAACTGGTGACCCTGGGTATGATACACTATTGTTGTTCGGTTCTCCTCCAACTCGAAGCAAAAAGATATTATCAGTAGGCGCAGGGGCTTACAGTTATGTTATCTGCAAGGCTTTTCTTCATCAAGTTGGTATATGTCGAGATCACGATAAAGGAAAATGAGGGTGTGGTGACCTGAAAAAAAATATTAAAAATATATTTTTTTTGTGGAATCAAATGTTATGTACCTTGATGTGTTGTCCCGTGATGTTCAACAGTTGGCAATTTGATTAATTCTGCAAGGAATTTTAATTTTATTTACAGATTGTAATGGGAAATAAGTCCAAGTACCTTTATGCACCTATGGGCACGTATACGCTTGCAACGTGAATTGAATTTCTCAATTGTGCCTAAGTGCAACCACAGGAAAGCCTGTGGGAAGCGGATGGTATCTACCAGGCAGATCCGAGCCGCGGACATTCGGTACTCCTAGGGATGTCCTAAGTTCTTAATTGGGACCGGACGGGATTTCACACGGATAATATATATATCCTAATGGGATTACCCATTAACATACCACGGATATATTTGTGCTCTGTCGGATGTGCCTGAGTACAACCTCAGGAAATCCTGTGGGAAGCGGATGGGATCTCCCAGGGACATCCGAAGCGCGGACATTCGGCAATCCCAGGGATATCCTAAGTTGTTAACTGGGACCGGACGGGATTTCCCACGGACAATCGATATATCCTTACAGGATTTCCCGGTAACATACCACGGACACATTTGTGCTGTGTGGGGTATATAGCGATATGCTACACGTACTGAAGCGTGTAGGCCGGCTGAGTCAAGCATAAAAAAATGACCGCACCCCGACCGAGAGAGATGCGTTTCCTCAAGCTCGAGATGACATGCGGATGCGAAGAAGAAGAAGAAGAAGAAGACAAAAATCGGGTGATGCAAGTCACTTTTAACCTCGAATGGTGCGGTAAAGAAAAGTGTCGATTCCCCGAAATGAATTAAAAATTGTTATCTAAATCTCTGTAAAAGAGCGTTCTAAGCAAACTTTAACCAAATATTCGCATTGGATAACAAGGAATTTTAGTATACGTCAGAAGTAAGTAATGCAAATATATGTATGACTGGCAAACCACATTGCAATTGTTAATTGAGAAACATTTTTTTTTTGTAGTTCCAAAGAAAATAAATCCCGAAAAATCTCGCAGAGTCCAAGGAATCGATCCAAGAAACTGTGGATTTTAATCCAGGTGAGGTGATAATAGTAGGTCTTTTCCCATTCAGAATGAATTGGGAGAAAGTTATCCGAAAGAATTTCCAAATACTGAAAATGGATACATTTTAATCAGTGAATTTTAATCCAGGTAATACAAAGGAAAAGCTTCTTCAGTGCTAACTGAAGAAGCTCATCGATGAATAATTTGGGGCCTCACGTAAACTCAGTTTGATTGCATTATGCCCGATGAGGCCAGGCAAATGCTCAGAAAATATGCAAGAGCAACGTCATACGAATCCAACCGTTCAATTAACAGCTTTAAGAAGTTACGCATATACCAACACACGATGAGTCTCCACTGAGTTCACCAAGTGCAGTGGTTCTATAATATTTTTATCTTTTTCTCATAAAAAGTATTGAGTGCTTAAATGCTTCACATAAAAGGCGATTTAGTTATAAGACGAGGCAGATTGTTTAAGTCCTATAGTAAGGTTTATGTTATTAGTGACGGCGTAATGCAAGCACTGAACTAGGGAACGAATACCTACATATATATTCACACAAATTTTTGCATTTAAGCTTTCACTTTAGACAGATATTATAGATGCTCAACTATTTTTGGATTTAAGCTTTCCCTTTAGACATACCTATTATATATTCACACATATTTTTGCATTTGAACTTTCACGTTAGACACATATTTTATATATTCACACGTATTTTTGCGTTTGAACTTTCACGTTAGACATACATATTATATATTCCTATATTTTAAGAATTGTATTTTGACTAGCATTTACACCTTCAATTGGTATAAATAGATTTAGGTATACTTAGCACAGTCACTTGGCAACAGTATAAATTTCCTTGAGAATTGCGCTTCAATTCAAAAAAAATTTCCGTAAATGAAGCCCTAAACTTGGAATCATAGAACTATGTTAAAATTTAGGCTAGGCTTTACTGCCATTTGTATTTTAAATGTAACATAGCCTAAATTCAGATCAATACAAGTATTTGATGAACTTTTTATAATGTAACGATGCTGTGAGCGCTTTTATTTCCTCCTTCACTATCCTGGCGCCCTCTCGCATGAAGGTTGTGTAGGGTTGCAGGTCAATTAGGGACTTTGGAAAATTGTGCCACCCAATGTCAATGGGGAGGATGGGGCTGGCAAAGGAAGGTATAACACCTACGCCTTCCACCAAAATACAGGTGAGTGACGTAAGGGTCCCTTCAGGACCGAATGTGTGCCGGCTATTTGTGTTAGGTAGGCACGACTTTTTTTATTATGGCTGACGGCAGCGGCAGGTTTTTGTGGAACCCCCCACACTCTACGCCAATAGCCGAGGCGAGCTAGCGTGCCGCCCTGCAGTCAACGCTGTCCGTCGAGTGATCTGTCAGCTCATGCTAGCAGTCTGGACTTCACGTCCTAGCCAATCACTCATCATAGTTCCATAACAAAAATGGCGCCTAACGTGGGGCCACCTCAGTTAGGATTCGATGGTCTAAGTATAAATTTTACTGGGGACTGAGACTTAGAGAGAGACGATCATCTGGTGCCTGCTAGTTGATTGACCTCAAGTCTCACATCCAGTGGAAGTTATATGTGGACCTGAGTAATTGGTTTGGTATTAGAATTTTTCTGTAATGTAAAGTAGATTTAAAGTTTTTATTAAAGTTTTGAAAGTTTGTAACGTAGAGTAATTTTTTTTAAGAAGCTTTGATTTGTAAGTTCGACTTTAGGTTTGAATTCGGTCAAACCCTTAGAATATAGAGACAACAGGAAGTGTTGATACCTGTAAAATTCGTATGCAATTATAGGAAAGATATTGAAAATACATTGATCATGAATTCATGCCAGCAGATAATTGTAAGCCCAACTAGAACACAGACCTCGAAGACCTTAATTGATTTGGTGGAAAAAACGGATAGTACATTAAATATTTCGGATCATGAAGCAATCGTTATAGAAACAAGATTTAGATTTGTGAGACTAACTCTAGATGACCTTGAAAACACTATACGTCAAATGAATAACAATACAATAACTTACTTAATAAACAGATGATAGATTCATTCACGAAGTCAGGCCGACCACTACTTGATATAATCAACAAATCGACAGTTTCCAGATATATGGAAAGAATCCACAGTTACACCAATTCAAAAAGTAAAAAAACGGTAAGAATTGTGTAGAGTTCAGACGAATATTTGGAGAGAAAGTGTTGGAGAAAAGTGTCTATAGACAATTTGAGACGTACCTTGAAAGGAATAAATTGATAGTAGAAAATAAGTCTGGGTTTCGAAGGAATGCGAAAGGGCTATTAATATGAACGATCTACAACGATTTTTAAAACATGCACAAGAGGCATTGTTTGCGGATGATGCTTTGTTGTTTGTAGTAAATGACACAATTGAAGAAAGAAGAAATGCTATGCAAGAAGATTTAGAAAGTGTGAATGAATGGCTAAGAGCAAACAAGTTGAAATTGAATGCAACAAAAACTAAAGGATCAATATAATCTTAATTTAGTAGTAGATAACTCGAATATCGAGCAAGTATATAAAATATATATATTATAGGTGTGGTTATGGATTACAAGATGAAATTTAGTGATCACATTTAATATACAGGGTGTTCCGTAAATGTCTTTAATCCTTTAAGGGGATGAAAGTAGAGGTCATTTGGGTCAAAAAAGTCTAAATACTTTTATATCGAACTCCGCTTGGTTTTCGAGTAAATCGATAATATCGATTTTCGAGATTTTGCATACCTTTTCAGAGTAATTTCGTTATAAGTTCGATTGTAATTAATGGATTGTGACGTTCAAACGTTTATTTAAAAGAACACATATTCGCCTTTCTTAGAATGTATAATAATTTATAATTGTGCCTTCAATTATTAAAAAAAAAAAAAATACAGTTTTCTCTAGAATTTCTTATTTCACCAAAATTTTTGTCGCGCTTCAGTGTACATTTATTCGAAATATCACCATTGCACGAACTTGGCAAAACTATGAAAAAATTTGCGCATTATGTCCCCTTTCCAAAATGACCTCCCTAAGTGCTATCAACAATAACAATCAAAAGTTATAAGCAAACATTTGGAAGATGTGCCCATCGAGGTAATCTTCAGTTTTTTCGTAGGATTCTATCTCCCCCTACAGTTTTTAACCTACGACAACCATTTATATGTCACTGTACGGGAATCTAAACTGGCTATTAGATAGGGTACTTTTTTACCAAACTTGATATTTACGTAGATTTCGTTATTCCGCATCTTCATTTTTGCGGGAGGGGCAACTCTGGGAGGGGCGGGGATTCAAAGTTTCAACTTTAAGCGGCTGACTCTAATTATACATTCCACCGCCGCAACAACAATGCAGCTCATATGCGTATTGGCAATGTTGATCTGGAGATATTAGACCAGCATTAGGGCAATGCTTCAACCCTGCCACAAGCAACAGACAGAACCTATTCAAGAAAGAGCCTCGCCCCCACAAGTATCCAGTCAAGAAGCACATTGATCTCCTAAGGGCTCAATCATGCGACACTTTGATAGAGTACTACCACCTACACCTGGCGGCCCCCAGCATGTTCACGCCTGAACAATAATTTAACATTTTGTTTATTGTAAACGTTGTTTGTAATTAGGTTAAATTCCACAAAACTATTTTCAAGCTCATTTACCCATGTAAGCATTCTTTCATACATTGCACTTATCGGCCATTATACTGATCGGCACAATGCAATTTTATGTAATACAGCATTTTTATACACACAGCATGGGTCAATGAGCTTGACCGACGGGCACCACAAAAAGCTTAGCGGTACAATTTGTAAATATATTTTTTGTCATTTAAGGCATGTGCCTATTAATAAATTTGTTCAGTGTTAATTACTTTACTCAAGAAAATCGTTTTCTTTTACCTACGATTTTCAAAATTCAACTTAAGGTTGACTACTTGACAATTAGTATAATTATATTTATGTGCCTTAAAATTCAATCTATCTAAATTTCTATTTACGTTATAAAATCATTGCACATAACAAATTGTAAATCTTCTCACAGAAAGTATATGCACAAGCATATTGTATTGTCACTGCATAGTTGGTTGATTGCATAGGTTTTGTACTTTGGCAATTCTTCAAAACTACACTGTTGCACAGATATCCAGCTACACGTTGTATAGGTTATTACACCTGCTGTCATGGTTTTTAGGAAAGCGAGTGAGTGAAAGACAGTGAGGACAGGAGGACGTAAAGTCCTGTCGGCCAGCATGAGCTTGCAGCTCACTTCGTGACAGCTTATCCGGACTGCACGCTAGCACCTCGGACTAAATGCAAAAAGTGAGGGGTGGGTTCAGCAAAAAAAAACAGGTATTGTGCTTGGACAAAAAGCGAAAGTCTACTACTAAATACGACGATAAGCGCATCACATTCTAGTCCTTAAGGGACTACGTACATAACTCACCTGAAGATGATCAACTCAAGTGCTTCTGCGCTTTCAAATTTCTTCCTTGTCTTCCTTCTTTGGATTTTGTTAGATGATTTTTTATATCCTTCAGATTGTCTTCTTTAGGGCGTTGGGGCTTATTTTTGGCCCTCAGTTCGATTAGATGTTTTGCTCAGTTCGATTAGATGTTTTGCTTTTTTCTTCTTTTTGATCCTTGGTTTGGTTTTTATCACCTCTCGTGTTGTTGTTAGTTCTTTTCCTTACAGCTGCTGCGCCACATCAGCTGTAGTTAATGACTTTCTCGCAAGAGTTTGAAGGCCTGAAGATGATCCTAAGCATTTGATGTTTTTATCCCTATGCCGTCCCCGGCCGCCTAGGACACCGCTGACATCTAGTTTGCGATGTCCATGCCACCTATTGGAGGAGAGCGGAGAAACCTCGGGAAGAGGACAGACTCAACTATCTACCACATCACGCTTAAAATCTTATTTCTCGTACTCTATCATAAAAGTTATAAAAATAAAAAATAAAAAATCTTACAATCACCCCCGTAGCTTTGGTCACGGTAGTAGACCGGAGAAATCGTCGGCCCGCCGAGAAGGTTGCTTGAACTTTAAATGGTATAGTTCTCTTCTTCCAATGCCCAATATAAATGGCAAGGTTGGCGGACACATAATCTAAGTACACGGAATTCTAAACTATGATTTGATTTCTTACTCTATTCTTTCATTCTGTTTTGACCTACTCTGAGGGAGAAATCAAAACCGTAGGAAGTCCACCGCAATTTATTAAGGACAAAAACTTTCCAGGACGACATTTGCTTGTTACTTACTCGTTCATGTGACGTTCAGAGCTGCTCTAGAAGCCCTCCTGGAGTGCGAACTTGACGGTTTGATCGAAAAGGAACACCACGAGACTCGTAGCGGGGTACACCACCTTTGGGATGGCTTTCACATATTCATTACAACGAAAGAAAAAAAAACAAAAAAACAAAAAAAACAAGGGATATTTACACACCTCCAATTCTATCTCTAAGACTCGCGCTAGACGGCTAAGGCTTCCTTCAAAAACTATCTAAAATTTAGATTACTGCTATATTAAGCTAAGTCTTGGAACTACTAATACATCTCAACTGACTAATATACGATGACGGGATTAGCAAACAGATGCCGTTATAGGCTGCGCAAAGTCTTACACTAGATAATTGTAATATAGTTCGGTGCAGCTAGGCAAAATCTACGCGTGTAATTCACTGAAGTTCGAGGAAACCAAGTAAAATCTTCAAATTATGTTGTAATAATCTACAGCGTGATAAAAATGTGCCTAGTTCGGCTGCGAAAAGTCTTACTCTCATTCACTGTAAGCTCTATGTAGCCAAGTAAAATCTTCAAATTATGTTGTAATAATCTACAGCGTGATAAAAATGTACCTCGTTCGGCTGCTAAAAATCGTACACTATAATTGTAATGTAGTTCGATGTAGCTAAGTAGAATCTTCGCGCCCGCCTTCTCCCCTTTTTCAAAAAAAGAAAAAAACTGGTAAGGACCCTGGATCCGACACCCTTTTCGTGATGCTTTCTCGGCACTTTTCGAGGTTCCTATTTCTCCCCCCCCCCCCCTTTTCGGGCAATTCACACAAGTTTTCTTACATTTTTCTGAATTACTTTTGCTTCACCGCTACCGCCTCTTCTCCTTTTTTTGTTTTTTTCCTGCCACCTCAACCTCTTTCGTTCAACACACACAAAATTATCTGTCACTTTTCCAGCATCTTTCTCGGTCCGATTTCTTTTTTATTCCTCCACATGGTGCATATTGTTTCTCTCAGCTTTGACTGACAGATGTCAGGATAGTCACATAGAGGTGGCATGCCATATTTACACACGACTATATTCGTGCTACTGTCATGCCCACATGCGACAATAACCTAGGCAGGAAGTAAAGTGGTATTTAAAATAACTTATCGCTATACAAAAATACAGCAATTGTCGGAGGTAGAAGTGATAATAGCCTATTTCGTATGCTTTACATTCCTGAGAACTATTCAGTACATTATAAAGAATACTGGTCGTTTTTTATATCAAACATATGAAGCTATTACGATTTTTTTTAAATTTACATCTGATTTTATAATCAAATTTTCGCGCTTCAAATTATGTAGAATTCAATACGTTTTCAAATTATCAATATGCGAACGTACATACAAAATCAAAATATTTTAGTAATAACCGTAGATGTCCAATAAATTTAGCCATCCTTATCTCTGCGCAAATGCAAATGCAATCGAACTTAGCATTATATAACTTCTGTTGCTTATCACTCATAAAGTTGTAGTTAAGATGATTTTCTAATTTGTGTAAAGTAAGCTCTGCCCTGTCAACCATTTTTGTTTTTTGTGAAATATATTATTATCTCTCCATTACCAAACGAGTACACATTTACTGTTATGGTCGTAGCGTATTGTATATAGCAATATGCTACACGTACTGTAGCGTGTATGTCGGCTGCTGTCCATAGCGGAAAGCGAACGCACCTTGACTGGGAGAAGTGCTTTACTCAAGCTCAAGTGACATGTCGTTGAACACAAGTAAGAGGAAGATAATCGTTTTGTCTTGTCAAAACGTGAAAGTAAAAGGATGTGAAAAGTTGAAGACAACCAAATCATAAAATTTCAACGGCATCGGTGGAAACCCATCCCTCATGTAAGTCCGAAATAATGAATAATTATCCCTGCAAGAACCTATTATTAATTCGTAAAAATATTCTCCTCATCACCAGGAGAAAATTTTTCGTACACTTCCAGCCGACATATTCCGAAATATCTGACAGGAAGTATACTGTAAGTACATCGGCCATCTGGGCGAATTGTTACACCACTAGCACAATTTCAGGCAAAACCCTGTTGAACTCATGGATGCCTGTTTTATGAGTTTCTACCGCTCGAAGAGTTGGCAGCCGTAGTGCGAACTGGATTACCTGTTCAAAATTCTTCCATGATTCTACACCATTTAGTACAGTATATTCACCAGCAACAGCTGCAACAAATAAAACTGGGAGCAAAATCAGCATTTAAAATAGTACTCGGACTAACATAGCATATAGATAAAACAAAAGAATCTCTACCTGGAGAATCAAATAATCACTTCTACCAAGAATCTCTAGAACAAGCAACAAAAAATGTTAGGAAGTAAACGCCGAAATAGTATTGAAACTTCAGAACATCTCTTTACAGAAGGGTAAATTGCAGCGGCAATACAGCTAAGTACCATTAGCAAGTAATTTAATAATAGAATAACAAAGAAAAAAAAAAACACAAAAGCACGGAACCAATTATTAAATGTGCAGCACAGATCATTTTAAATAAATATAGCTTAAGATTTTTTTTTTGGTAAGTCATAGCAAATATATAAATAGCATTTTCGGGAGTTCAAATTATCACTCTGCGCACACAGGCTGCACCTGTTATTATAAAGGAAAATATACATACATGCATTCATTGTCTCAAAATCGAGAAAATAATGAAAAGCTTTAAAGATTCTTCTTCATTTATATCTGCATATTAGGTATTATCTTGAATCATTGAATACAGTAATGTTCACATGAAATACGTACATACGTTCCTGTTAAATTAGATACTTACCTCAAAGTTATGTCACTTTACAATCAATTAAACTTAACTAAATTTTAATATTTAAGAGTGATTCTACACCCACATACACAAAGCAAGCTAAGGTTGGGGATTTATGCGCACAAGTTACTTCTTCTTTACTTACTTCGAATCTCTTAACAGCTAACAATATATTCTCATTCATTTTCCGTCTCGCATCGTACGTATATGTTATATTATCACATCACATCGCGGCATATTTTTTGAGACTATGAAACTGGCATACACATTTATATAAAAGAATTTTAATATTTAATTTCTCTCGTTTAGTTAAGGGTAGATAAAAAAAAAATGCATTATCATCCAAACATTTATGTACATACATTTTGAAACATTTCTTACGATAAGTTAGTCTGAAATTAAAAGCCGAAATTTATGAATTATGGCTGCAGGGCAAGATCGAGATATTTTTATATGGAATCATTTTCTTTAAATGGTATTTATCTTTACTCTATTATTATCCTAGGAAGTTCAATAATCTTAGCTCTATTTGATTTAATGTGAAAAGCAAAATTAAACATATGCAATGAGTCTTGCCATGAACGTTGCGGCGATTTCAAATTAAACTAATTATAGGAATCAATAGCATTTTTTTTTTGTAAGAAGGAAACACTTGCGATTATAACGTGAACATGATTGGCTGACTTTTTACTTTTCCTTCACATCCCGGAGCCCTCTATCGCATGAGACCGGGGTCGTCTAGGCTTGCCTAGTCTCTCTCTTTCTATAGGTCAAAAAAGGGACTTTGGACGATTGTGCCACCCAAAGTCGATGGGAGGATGGGGCTTGGCAGGAAAGCATGCCAGCTGCGCCTTCAATGGATCATAGGTAAGTGACGTAAGGGTCCCTTCAGGACCGAGTGTGTGCTGGCTCGTTCAAGTAGGCATGAAGATTTTTTTTGATTATGGGTGGTGACAGCGGCAGGTATTTTCGGGAACCTCCCCACACTCTCCGCCACCCTTAGCCGAGGTGCTAGCATGCCGCCCTGTGCTATCGCTGTCATCGAGTGATCTGTCAGCTTAGGCTGGCAGTTTGGACTTCACGTCCTGACCATTCACTCTCAACATACTTCCATAACATTACTTTAGCGTAAAATTTCAACTCTTGTTACCAAACCATTGGCGTTTTTTAAAACTTACAGTCCACAAACCTATCATAAAGGTCCTATCGAGCCAAATATTTCATAAAATTTTCGCAAAAAGTATCTCATCACAAAAGCCAGCGCTTATTGTAAAACTCATCGCTGATATCATATCATCGAACAATCGGATATCGCAGCCATATTCATCTATAGCACATTCAAGCATTATCTCTGTTCATCGTTAGACAGCTGCATCAATTTTATATTTGCATCAGCATCAGTGCGCTAATTATATCGACAGTATCAGTGTCTAGCGCTATTAAAGAATTATTTGTAATCTTCAAATTTATTGAATATCAACACGTGATTAAAACAATAACATCGTGAGTATTAGCAGCACCCAGTTAATCAAGGCTCCTACTTGGAAATCATTCAATCCAGTAAAAGAATATTGCAAAATTCGCATCATCGACAAAACGTGACACATACTGTGCTCTCATCACAGTGTTCAAAAAATTTTATATATTTTTTCCTCATTATGGCCCCAACGGATGCTGCGGCTATAAAGCTCCTATTAGACTTAAGAGTGCAAAGAGGTACCATAAAGGGGCAACAAACGAAATTAAAAAACTTTATCGAAAGACTACGTGAGACCGCGTGTGAATATGAATTACAGACAAGGCTAGGCCTCCTAGAAGGTTATCTAGAAAGATTTAACGAAATTCAAACAAAACTTGATTGCTTAGACGAGGAAGAAGCAAAAGGAGACGACCGTGAAACTTTTGAAGAAATTTATTGTGTCTGAAATCAAGAATTTTATCTTATTTATCATGTAAAAATGTTCGCGGCTCGCTCACCCTTTCTGGTAGTCAAACTATTAATGGACTTCATAAAAGCTCTCATCTTCCAAAACTAGTCCTATCGAAGTTTTCGGGAAAATTTAGTGAGTGGCCAGATTTCTTTTCAATGTTTAAGACACTGATACATGAGGATGAACTTCTTTCTAATGTTGAAAAATTTCAACACCTTCGATCATGCTTAACAGATAGAGCATTTCGTACAATACAGGCACTAGAATTGACTCCAGATAATTATGAGATCGCCCTAACTCTTTTAAAAAAGCGCTTTGATAATAAAAGGCTTATATTTCTGGCACATATCGAGGAATTTTTTAAGCTACCGGCAGTGGATAAAGGATCAGTGTTCCAGCTAAGGAATTTAAGTGATGCTGCAAGTGTTCATATGCGAGCTCTGCTATCAATATCTACTAAGGAGCAGATAACTGATGGTCTCCTGACATACATCATAACACACAAGTTCGACTCGCAAACACAGTTGAAATGGGAGGACGAAGCTCAACTTGATGTCATCCCTACTTGGGATGAACTGTCAACATTTATACAACGACGATGTCAGACTATGGAAAAGTCGCTCAAATACAAGGAGTTTCTACTCAAGAAAACAAATCGGCAAGTACAACACACTTTACTTCTAAAAAATCAAAAAATAATTTTCGTAAGGCGGCCCTAATTACTGCCAATAGTTCAAATTCATGTTTATTATGCAAGGATCTCAATCATCACATTTATTGTTGTCCTAAATTTCTTACTTTCAACCCGGTTAATCGATATCAAGAAGCCAAACGATTGAATTTATGTATTAATTGTCTGAGAATAGGGCATAATGTGAGTACTTGCAAATCAGGAAGGTGTCGCCATTGTCACTCCAGGCATCATTCCTTGTATGTATGTATGTAAACAATTGAAGACTGCCCAAGGCAAAGCACAGCAACGCCTTCAGCCTCCACTAATGCTGCCTCAGACGGACCTCAACCTCACACTTCTCATCATTGGTCCAACCAAACTACATTGAATACCTGTCGCGCTGCAGGAAATTATAATTCAAATCAAGTCTTTTTAGCTACAGCTATCATTGATATCCAAGACTCACATGGACACTTCGTAACTTGCAGAGTGCTTCTCGATTCTGCCTCCCAGCTAAATTTCATAACGGAAAGGCTACAACAGCAGCTACAATTAAAAAGGGTTAGGGTAGATACTCCTATCAGTGGTATTGATACATCTAACATTCAAGTCAAATTCAAATCAAGCATGAACATGAAATCTCGATTCAACGACTTTTCAACAAATATTGACGCGCTCATATTGCCAACTATCACAGCTAATCAACCTGAAAAATTTGTAGATATCAGTAATTGGGGAATACCTACCAACATAAATCTTGCAAATTCAGATTTCAACAACCCCCAAAGGGTTGACACGCTAATAGGAGCTGGGTTATTCTTTGATTTGCTATGTGTCGGTCAAATCCGACTGCGAATAGGCTTACCTACACTTCAAAAAACCCTATTAGGGTGGATAGTTTCTGGACCATGCACTGCGACCTCGATTCAATCAACATGTCACGTAGCGCTTGTTGATGCCCAGGATTCATACACTCAGTCTTCCATTGATAACTTGTTGCGGAAATTCTGGGAAATAGAGCACCAGGAAAACTTTAATAAACTGGTTACCTCTGAGGAGAGGGCTTGCGAAGAACATTTCAATGAAAATTATTCCAGATTAGAATCAGGCAGATATTCTGTTCGCCTACCTTTTCGCGAAAGTCCATCAGTACTTGGAAATTCAATCGAGACTGCCAAGAATCGGTTTTATCGCCTAGAACAAAAACTATCTCGTTCGCCTGAGCTAAAAATTCAATATGCAGCATTCATGAATGAATACATCAACTTGAACCATATGTCGCAAATAGAACCCGAGGCTTTACCAAAGAGTCACTACTTCTTACCACACCATGGTGTGCTGAAACCAGACAGCAGCACTATAAAACTTCGTGTTGTCTTCGATGGCTCCTGCAAGACAACTAGTGGTCGATCACTCAATGACATATTGATGGTCGGGCCAGTGATTCAAGACGAATTGTTCACAATCTTACTTCGATTTCGCACTTATCGCTATGCTATCACCGCTGATATAGCCAAAATGTATCGCCAAGTTCAGGAAAAGGAGCCAGACACAAATCTTCAATGCATCCTATGGCGTGATTCTGAAGAGAAACCACTTCAGATTTACCGTCTGCAAACGGTTACTTATGGTACTTCATCAGCTTCTTATCTATCTACACGTTGTCTAGCTCAACTGGCTAAAGATGAAGCCTCTAACTTTCCAATAGGCTCAAGAGTAGCAATCAGAGATTTTTATGTAGACGATTTGCTTTCCGGGTCTGACACCATCGATGGTGCTATGAAGATACGCCATGAAGTAGATCTCTTGCTTCAGAAAGGAAAACTTACATTACATAAGTGGTGCTCCAACAGAAAAATTAATTCAAGTTGGTGGTAATAGTGTTGTTAAGACACTTGGCATGATATGGGACCCAAATCAAGACGAATTTCGCTACACCATTTCAAATTCTAATGAAGCTAGTTTAGTATCAAAACGAGGCGTATTATCAAAGATTGCTAGCTTGTTTGACCCACTGGGGCTAATTAATCCCATAATAGTAAAGACAAAGGTATTCATGCAGCAGCTCTGGAGATTAAAGCTAAATTGGGACGAATCACTTCCTCTAGAGCTTCACATCAAATGAAAACATAAGATTTCCTAGACATATTATTACTCATTATGAAAACATGGAGCTTCATGGATTTGCGGATGCAAGTTCATGTGCCTATGGAACGTGCATTTACTTGAAGTGCTCTAACAACAACCAAATAATATCTAGTAGTTTAATTACTGCAAAATCCCGCGTAGCTCCAGTGAAGACAGTTTCCATTCCACGATTGGAATTGTGCGCTGCTTTACTCCTTGCTGAACTAATTCAGAGAATTCACTCTTATATTGACATACGCATACAAAATGTTATCTGCTGGTCAGACTCTTCTATCGTTTTATCCTGACTCTCATCATCGCCATGCGATTGGAATTCGTTAGTAGCAAATAGGATAACAAAAATTCAAAATTTAACCTCCTCTTATTATTGGAAACACGTACCTACTCACATGAACCCAGCAGATCTCATCAGTAGAGGAGTCTCACCACAAGAGCTTGTTCAATCATCATTTTGGTTCAACGGTCCAAACTTTCTCCTTGAACCTCTGGCTAATTGGCCCATCCAGACCCCTTTACTTGAACAAGAAATGCCAGAAAAGAGAAAGATCAAATGTGTTCTCATCGCCACAAACCTGTTGGACGTCGTCACATTATGCAAGTATCACAATTCGTACTCAAGACTGCTCAGAGTTTTTGCATATGTTCATCGATTTTATACTAACGCGCACATAAATAATACTAAGCCAAGAACAGTTGGCCCACTAATCAAAGGCGAGCTGGATGCGTCCCTGATTTGGATACTACGCGTAGTTCAGAGCACTGAATTTTCTGAAACATACTTGCAATTATCGAAAGGAAATTATTTAAACAAAGGCAATCGATTAAAAGGTCTCAATCCATATCTCGATTATGATAAACTAATACGAGTAGGAGGAAGATTACAAAACTCCGGGCTGCAGTTTGATAGCATGCATCCAATACTTCTTCCAGTCTCACGTATTCACAAAGGCGCTCTTCACTCATTATCATCGCAAACATTTACATGCCAATTCCCAAACGCTCGTATCAATCATGAGGACAAGGTTTTGGCCCCTTGGAGCAAAGCAAACAGCTAAGGCAACACAACATGCATGTATTCGATGCTTTCGATCTCGCCCAAAAAATATTGAACAACTAATGGGAGCATTGCCAGCAGAGCGCGAGTTACGTTGTCGTCTGCTTTACATAACAAAAATTCTTTTTGTAATAAAAAACGTAAAATGATATTCTCCAAGAGAACGGAAAATAAAGACATTCCCATGGAGTCAGCAAATTCCCAGACGGCAGCGGACCTCACCATATCATACTTTTCTAAAATGAACTTTCATGAGAAAAAACAGCTTTTGCTTTTAGGTGAAAAAGTTTAGTTCTTACTCGGATCTTAAGTCGTGAAGTTTTAAAAAGAAACTCGATTAAGTTTTCTCTTAAGAGAAAAGCGAATGTATAAATGATAAAAGAAAGAATTATTCTCAAGAACATTTGTGTAGTGAAGAATATCTAAAGAATAGAATAAGGATTTAGTGATTTAAAATAACTAATTTGTTTTCTTTGTATATTTTTTTATTTTATTTTATTTTTCACGTCTGAGAATACAAAAAGTCGCGTACATCCAAGTGTCCGTGTGCACATTCTAGAGTCGATTTTTTTGGACCACTCTTCGTTACTAGCCTCATCAGGGGTCGTCCACCCACAAAGGCCTATGGTTGTATATTTATTTGCTTCGCGACGAAGGCCGTGCACTTGGAGTTAGTCTCAAACCTTACCACAGAGGCTTTCTTAGGTGCCTTGAAGAGATTTATAGCACGTCGAGGAAAGGTCTCTACAATCTTCTCCGACAATGCAACGAACTTTGTTGGCACCCGCAAGGAGCTCGAAGTGTTACGGGTCTTATTTCATTCTCAGCCCCATATCCAAACTCTACAACAAACTTGTCAGGACGATGGCATCACTTGGAAATTCATACCACCCAGGTCTCCACACTTTGGAGGTTTGTGGGAGAGCGCAGTCAAACTAGCAAAACACCACATCCGCCGCGTGACTGGACAGTCGCTACTAACCAATGAAGAACTAAGCACTCTGCTTTGTTAAGTTGAAGCTGTTATCAATTCCAGACCCATAACTCCACTAAGTGATGATCCAAGTGACTTTTCCGTCCTCACTCCCGGCCACTTCCTCATTGGTTCTCCCTTGCTTTCAATCCCAGAACCTAATGTTACTGATTTAAACATTAATAATCTAACTCGTTGGCAGAAAGTTAGAGTAATGCATCAACACTTTTGGAACCTGTGGAGTCAGGGCTATTTACAATCTCTACAACAACGCTCGAAGTGGATACAACCTTACCCAAACATCACTATCGGCACATTGGTTCTCGTGAAAGAAGACAACACGCCGCCGCTTAAATGGCACATCGGACGTATAGTTAATATTCATCCCGGTCTAGATGACGCTGTTCGAGTTGTAGGCATAAAGACTTCCAATGGCATAATGAAGCGAAGGATTTGTCCACTACCCATCCAATAGAATGATGGAAACCCAATGGTGCGTTAATTGGCGGCAGGCAGATGGCCCCAAGGCGGGCAGTATGTTATGAATTATGGAATTTCTATCGATTTAATTTAGTAATCTAAATGCATTTGAACTTAGCATTATATAACTTCTGTTGCTTATCACTCATAAAGTTGTAGTTAAGATGATTTTCTAATTTGTGTAAAGTAAGCTCTGCCCTGTCAACCATTTTTGTTTTTTGTGAAATATATTATTATCTCTCCATTATCAAACGAGTACACATTTACTTTAGCGTAAAATTTCAACTCTTGTTACCAAACCATTGGCGTTTTTTAAAACTTACAGTCCACAAACCTATCAGCCATCCTTATCTGTGCGCAACAAGGAGATCAAATTTATCGGGGTATAAAAAAACGCATGAAATGAAGTTAATTTCGAAAATAAACATATAAAAAAAAACAATTTACAGATTTCATCCCAGACTGTTAGATCATCATACACCTAAATAAGAGGTTCAATGTAATAATTTGTAGCAAAGGACGTACACGGGAAGCTCGTAGTCGCTGCACAGGTGCATTTTTAACAAGTACTGTTACTTACCTTCAGCTGTTTATTTTCCCCAAGAAGATTTTTTATTATTTCCTTTTGTTTATTGCCATCAGCAGATGTATTAAGATTGTCTTTACCAGTATGAACAGAAATCAAAGGATTTTCGTCCAATCTTCCGGGTCTAAAAAAATACAAAATAAATTTAAGTTTTTTATATTCGTATTTTCATGCATTTTACCCTTGCGTTATGCTTGCCTTGGTAGCTACACGTTCTTTTGAAATGGTGTTGTGTGACTTCACGAGTTTTTGGAAAAGTTCAAAGTTCCTGGCCTCTAATAAGTCAATTTTACTTTGCAATTGCCCAGTCTTAAATAAATGCATTTTTTGCATTTCGTGAAGTTGCTTTAATAAATTTTTATTTGGCGACATGACGACGTTTCGTTTTGTATCGCCTTGTGAATCTCTTTGAAGATGGTCATCCAAGTTACTATTGTTGTAATCTCTAATTTGTACTAAACAGCTGTTATATTCACTATTCAATTTTTTTAATTCTTTTGTAAGTTCTTCCACTTTATTTTGGTACTTCTTTCGTTCTATAGATTCAATATTAAATTGATTCTGAGACCTTTCAACTAACTGTTTAATACTTTCTAAATTCTTGTTTCTTACAGTCATTATATTTAATTCCGCTTGCAAATTGGAGCATTCTTTATTACGAATATCTAGCTCCAATTTTAATGCTTTTATTTCATTAGAAGTATTCAGAATTGATTCAATTTGAGATTCGAGATTATTAATATGATTGGACTTTTCTTCAATTTCGCTTTCCAAATACTTAACATTTAATTTCTCATGTAAAAGTGTACGGTTCTCTGTAAGCACAGCATTTTGCTCAGAGATGAGTTTGGACAATTGCGATTCTGCATTTTCCTGAAATAATATATTTGCAGTCATTAAAGATACAAAAATTATCATTTTAGTAATGATTATGCTAATTGGTCTTCACTCATATGCAATCGTAAGATTATGTAGAATTGTATGACCTAACTGTGCATATCAAATAGTTCAAATAGTTCTATCCAAAGCTTTCATTTTTAGTAAAATTGTACATATCACAAATTATCTTGCAATATTTCTCGCTACTGTTGAAGACTGGGACTAGTTATTTTCCAAAAGCTGCGTAAGGGAAAGTCTAACAAGTAAAAAACCTAAAATTGGGCCAAGACCAATTCGTATGATACCCTAGATAAGTGCCCGAATGTCATTTCGTATGGTCACCCATTTGTGTAAGTTTGATTTTTGAAGTGGTTTTTCGCTTATATTTCTAGAACGGTTCGTCGGCCAGTCAAAATGATTAACCAATTTAATAGGATTTCATATTCTGAAGAACTTTCAGTTTAATAAAAACGTCTAGAACTGACGTTTTTAACGTATATGTTAAAACACATAATTTTTGTATGGCACCAAGAAGTGGTGCCAGATTTAATCCATTTTTGAGATTTTATTTACTATTGCTATGAAACAGCCGTGTACAAAATTTCACCTCTCTACTTTGATGCGTTCAGGCACTTTTCAAATATATAATGAAAAACGAAATTTTTGTATGGCAACCCTACGAAGGAGTTATCCGATTGGTCCCATTTTTGAACTTATATTTACTTTTTTTTAAAAGAAGTCCGTGTGCAAAATTTCAGCATTCTAAGTTAACGCGTTCTCGAATTATCGTGCAGACGGACAGACGGGCGGACGGACATGTAGAAATCAAAATAACTTTTAATATAATGCGTGGGTGTCCAATCCATTCTGTCTACCATAATTATTTCTATGCGTTACAAACGGAATGACAAACTTAGTATGATTTCATCTATTTAGGGTATAAAAATGCAGTAAGGATTGCATTTTTGTTACAAACATAGATACATATATATGTAGATGTGTTAAATCATTTTAAATTAAAGACTTCGGGATTTTTAAATTCGATATGAAAAATTGATAAAACTTTATTGACTTCGAAAATGATGAAAATTATGAAATTTTGAAATATTTGAACTTTAAGGCGCTATTGGTGGTTGTAATTTCTGTGGGTGGTGCGAAGTGTTCTCTAGTGTTTTTTGTTTTACTTTCTGTCTGACTTTCACTTATTTCACTATTCTTTTAAATCTGTTTTATTATACATAGCAGATGTTTTGATTGGAATGAGATATTCTATTACATACGTAAAGATTGAACAATCAGCATGGTCCGTCTCAAGCTTGGTGGAATTACAGCTTCTGGTGGTGTACGAATAACGGTAAAAATCGTTTCAACTTTTAGAAATTGGAATACTATTCTCAGTTCCGAATACAAGGAATTTAAAGACGGTGGTCTCCAGGGAGATGTGAAGCCTCGTTTTCACTTTTCACTTCTTTCTTCTAGGCGTTTTACAAGTATTTCTGTTCTCACTTAGTTTCAGCGTAGAAATGCTTTGCTCAGCTTCAAATCGGTGAAGGTTATTGTTTCATTATATTGATTTTGGTCAAACAAATCGTTCAGCAAGGAAGGCAGGCTACCCTTAGCTCAAGCTTGGGGCGTTATTGTCCGTGTTGATAGTGTAACTGGTCATTAGTCCGTCCGTCCGTCCAAGCTGATGGATGAGAGTGACAAGAACCACACCGTACCGGCTGATTGTTAGCGGCAAATTACTGTGTCGTCACTCTCGTTAGTCTTACAGATGAATTTTGCAGTATGCTATCTTCAGCGGTTGCCTATCTCTATAAAGAGTGAGGATAGGAAACTCTGTAGAGGATACACTCCTATGTTACAAGATTAAAGTGTTTCGAATATTTAGATCACATAATGGTATATGGCTCATGTGTTAAATATCACGAGGATGGGTTGAGAGAAGTGTTTGCACGATTAAGACAGAATAATCTTTTGCTGCAACCGAATAAATGTGTGTTCTTGCTAGAAGAAGTAATATATACTTGGGACATATAATAACAGGAGTGAAGGCCTCACCGGATAATGGGCTAATGGGGATCTGAGCAATGGGAACCTTTAATATCCTTAGAGGAACATTGACGAGTGAACCTATTCTTCAATATTCAAATTTTTAAAAGTCCTTTAATCTGACAACGGATGCATCAAAAACATTAAATCATGCAGAAAGCATTTATTCAACCATTAAGAGAGAATTATTGGCAATTTGTGTGGGCATGTAACCACTTTAGACCATATCTCTATGACAGAAAGTTTAATATAATAACAAATCATAAACATTACCGTGGTTTAGTTAGTATAAAGGAACCTGCATCAAGGCTTGTAAGATGGCGCTCGAAATTAGAAGAATATGAATATACAATAATTTACAAAAAAGGAAAATTAAATGCAAACGCTGATTGTTTCATGCATTAAATTGTTTGAAAATAGTGATGACAACAGCGGTAACGAAAATGACAGAATTTTGCCAATCACAAAGAAATAAAGAAGAAATAATAATCTTTCTGTGGGAGATGATAATCCTTAACAGCGATATGAAATTAAAAAAAAAAAAAAACCAAATAATAATCCTCCTTTAAGAGATGATAAGCTTTGACAGCGAACTGAAATTAAGAATAAATGGGAAATTGATAAAAGTCCTGAAAGTGGTTAATTAAAACTTAAAAGGAAAAATAATAAAAATAATATTTAACATACACATATCTTCTACGAACTTTTAAAAATCTGTTAAACAAATATTGATCAGCTTCCAAAAGGGATTGTAGAAAATTTCCTACAAGGACATATTTTATTTATTTTCTATAGGTACCAGTTTTGTTTTTGTTCTTCAATGTTATTTTTTGGTAAATTATGTGAATATTTTATTACGTGTTAATTCTTATAAATTAAGTGTTATTATCATATATTGAGGTTTTTTCCTTTCAAAACTAGCTTGATCACAACAATTCTTTTGCATATCAAGGCTTGTCCAAAATAGAGGCAAGTCTATTTATAATTATTTATTTCCTACTCAATTTGTTCTTCAAACTCTTCAAACTTTTCTCGTCTAAGCATGGCCTATCCGAAGCCTTTGGATATTACACCACTTACGGGACACCGTGTGTATGTGCTGCAATAATGGTGTAATGAAGTAATGTTACAGTCTGTCCTTTTGTATCTGAAAGTACAGTGTACTGAGCATATAACAAATTAAAGTAACATTACTGCAGTGCTTATGTTTCCGTGGTCGTCCTCTCTTTCGAATTGGAAGAACTGGAATGGGTTGGTTTACTGCTTCATCGGTTAGCAAAGATGTATGATCGGTCCCGATTATGTTTTGCGGACTGCTAGGACTAGCGATCTCATAACTAGTTGGTCCCTTTGTGTTGACAATTATATAAGGTTCATCTCGTTTTGGTACAAACTTCGAAGTATGTCTGGAGCTTATCTTACTTTGGCTATGGGTGGAAACTTAAACGTGGTCGCCTATCATATGAACGGCATCTGGTCGTCTCTTTTTATCAGCATATTGTTTCTGTCGACCTTGGCTAAGTACTATCAATTGTAGCTCTTCCAAATCATCATCGATGGCGCAGCTACTAGCATCTGTTCGGTGTTCATCACTGTCATCCCCTTTGAGTAGAACTGCTCCGATGGCGTAGCTACTAGCATCTGTTCGGCGTTCAGCACTGTCCTCTCCTTTGAGTAGAACTGCTCCGATGTCGTAACTACTAGCATCTGTTTGGCGTTCAGCACTGTCATCTCCTTTGAGTAGAACTGCTCTGATGGCGTAACTATTAGCATTTGTTCGGAGATTATATGGCCTACTTTCGTCTGCTTTTGTTGCATGTTTTCCTATTTGTTGAAAAACTGCTTTTGCTTGAACAAGTGTTTAATTTAATTCCCTCTTTTGCTGCAAATTTAATTGAGAAGCTTCATCTTCTCTTAAAATGATTTCTTTTGCAGAAGAGATCCTATAATGAGTTCACACTCATCACTCACACAATCAATCATATCATGCATAATCAATCATATCATATGATCTATTAAATCATGATCAATCACATCATATGATCTATTAATCACCCTTATTACAGTTGTCGACTCACCAAAGTGACAAGCTTCGCAGTCACTCTCACTTCACTTCACTTTTCGTATTATCGTTGTCGAACGGTGTGACGTGACATTTTTCTTCAAAGCCGTATTATAGTTGTCACTTAACATCAGGGCATGCGTCAGGGTGTAGACAAAAGTGAGGTTTGTCTTATTTCGTTGTATTGTTGTTATTTTTGAGTGTTTAAAAGAGAAAAAAATATATAAACGCGATGTATTTTAGCCCTTTAGCTATAACAGGATGCTTCACCATAAAATCTATCATGACTTCAAATTGTTTTTTTGTTGTAATCTTTACATTACAATTGCAAAAAAAAATAATTTAATTTATAAAAATCTATTGAATTTTATGTTTTAATGAACAACTAGAAAGCCATTATAAAATTTATCATTTTCTGCTTGCATTTTACTTTTCCTTACACAAATCTAACATCTGTCACTTACGAAAACCAAGTGAGTAAAATTGTCACTTACATCGACATTTGTCTACTTAATACGACAACAGTAATATGCCCAAAGTCGTATGTTTTCGACAAATGTCATTTTAAACGACAACCATAATACCATTTTTGTGTCGTAACGCCATTTCTTACTTAAAGTGACAACGATAATAAGGGTGAATGCATAATCACATATAATAATTCATGCATCACCAAAAAACCCCCTAAGAATTTCCTAGGCATATTTTACAGTCATAAAGACTGTACACTTTCATTTCAGTCAGCAATATTAATTACTTAATAATTCGCCGCCGGCATACTCTTGGCCTTTACGGCTATATAAATACAAAAGTAGGAAATCCCCATGGAATTCCCTCATGACGATTTCGTACACATAATGTACTGACCTACCCTATACCGGCGCCTCACCCATGCAATGGCAGCGGCATCAGCGTACCTACATATGTACAAATTCACTTAAGCAACCGCAGTGGCGCTTGCAGTACATATGTTGGGAAATTCAACTGTTCACCTTCTGAACAGCTTTAGCGGTGCGGTATGTTGATATTCTGTGATGTATACACGGAAGTATATACAAAGAATATTTCGTATGCCCATTGCAGCTGTATTCTTTTAGGCATGTGTAATAAAAATATTCTTTCGTGTTATGACACCTTTTTGCATTATTACACTTACCTCACGAGTTGCGGCACCTTTAAATTCTCAAAAGGTGTCACAACTCTAGGAAAAGGTAATTTCTATTATGATGATGCAGTCCCTTAGGCAATTATGCCGATTGTTTTCCACTTCGCAACCTTGGTGTTGCTTCTTAAAATTGATTCACCCAAAATATAAAAGAGGTGCGTTTTGAGCCCAGAGGCAGTTAGATTTTAACAGTCTGAGTACTAACAAGTGAAGTGTAAGGAATAAGGTTGACCCCCCCCCCCCCCCACCAGCGATGATAAGGCACATATTCCATGGAATAATAAATCAAGAAAGTCAGTTAGATTTTTGTTTTAAAGCTACGTCAAATTTGTATCAAGATTAAAAAGTATTAATATATCCAGTATTTAATTTCATACGGTATAATAGCCAGACAGTGACCTCCTATAAGAATTAAGGCACTGCTAAGTGAATAAAAGTGATATTCCTCAGGGCTAGTGAACTTCTCACGAGAAAAGTACATCACGGTCCTTGTTACAATCCTACAATCAAAAGGTGTAACAGAACAATCCCAAGATACGCAAGTCCATATCTTCTTTTTCAAGTATTGTTCTTGGAAATGTTGATGGATGTGAGATGCTATCTTCGAAAATTCGGTTGATTGATACAGGTGAATAATTCGCTAGGTTGGTAGCTTCCGAAAATTCGCGGCTCGTGTTAGCTCTTACTGTAATCGGAATCGAGCTAAGTCCTGTTGGAATATTATAACTTCCTTTCAACTTTTAGGTGTTATCATAAGTGGTTCAGGTCCATAATTTTCTGATTTCTCTGGAGGCGTTGCCGCTAAATTTGTTTCTATGTCAACTGTAGATATGTGTTGAATGGTTGGCTTATTTTCTTGTTAAAAGAGATCATACTGTATTAAAGGTGTATCTGCAAAGTGACACGTACGATGCGCAAGATTTTATAGTATATTGGCATCTTCGATAAAATCTACTCCCAAGTGTTCGGTTCTCAACTGTATTTGTGAAAACAATCAACTGAGTTGATATAACCTTCCTTCCTAGTCTAATGTTTACGTTGGTCAACAATTCCTCTTGTGGTCGTTTAATGCCATCAGCAAGAACAATATACGCATAATGCTTCCTAAACGGATATCCATTATCCACAAGCTGTGTATAGAGTTGGTAACTGGTAACACTCATCCTTGCACCAGTGTCAATAAATGCAACACCAATGTTTCCGTCAATTTGAATTTTGATGGAAGCTCTTTATTGCACTGGGATTAAAGTACTTTGTTGATTAACGTCAAATGTATAAAAATTTAGGTTGTCTGCCTCCCTGGGTATGTTATATTTTGGGCACTTGCTTCTGAGCTATCTTCAATTTTAAGAATTGTTGCATAGGTTTGCTGGCTCACTTTCACATCTTTTGCTTGCTTCTTCCTACACACTTGAATACTGTGTCCCTAATATTTACAGAATTCAATAATTCGTGAAACGTCGATATTTTATCTCCCGTGAACGAATATTGATATGCAGCAGTCCAAATAACAAGTCTATTTGCTGAGCTTCGTTATGAGTTTTATCTGGGAGTTCCGCTAGAAAAACTCGTTTTCACATATGAAAATATCAGTTTAAACACTAGCATCTTGTTTGGTGTTAAATAGCTCACAATAAATTATATGAGCCTGTTTTATAGGAGGAAAGCATTCCTTATCAACGTCACAGCTTCGTCCCATTTGTTAACCTGTGACTTTACACCTTGCCACCAAGTAGCAGCAACATTTTGCAAACGTAGTGGTAAACTGAGAAGGGCCTCCTTGTCACTAATGTTGCTCACACTTGTAAAAATTGTTGTTGCAGTTATAAATTCGTAAACCTTATTCCTGGATCTAGTGCGTCAAAACGTGCTGTACAATTCGCGGAACTTTCCACTGCTGGTCGACCAAGGGATGCGATGAGTTCCTGGAACTGTTCTTTCGTTAGTTGCACAGGATCAGACATGATGACTGATGTTGGAGGGCTACGGCGAACAGGCTTGCTAGATAATAGCGAGCCTTTCCTCTTTGCCACGGTCGTTGTGATGGCTTCAAGTTGGGTGTCAAATGTAGCATGGATTAATCTTATAAAAAGCAAATAAAGAAAAAAAACACGCGGGTAGTATTTTAACACAATTAAACTTTATTCTTTCAAGAAAATAAACAATATTAATGCTATTCTACATGTTAATCTCTATTATATTTCACAAGGTAGACAATCGGACCCATTTAGGTGCTCTTGGTGCAAACGTTGCAAATATAATTATTCATAGTCAGTCGTTTTTGTCTTTAATGTGTAGTCCCAACTTCACAGTTTAGAATATCAAGTTGAGCACTCAGGCTTTTTATTTTGTTCTTGATTTCACAATTTTCTTTGTTTTTGTCTTCATTTACTACACTTACTGGTTTAAAAAAATAAAAATAAAACTTTTTCGCGCGCGGCACTAAGCTGTTGATGATTGTTTTCTTTTTTAGATGGGTGCGGCAGGGCAGTTGGGATGGGAGTGGTTCAAGGATAAATGAAGAGCTCTGGAGCTTGGACCAGGTATCCTTGAGGGGGTCTTCCTTCGCTAGGCAGTTCCTATTTGGCGTATCCTGTTATGATGAGGGTGGCTTTTCTTCCGGAGGTCTATCCTCGATGATGTGTTCCGTTGCTGTAAAAGAAGGTAAATCTTTCGGCAGTAAAGTAAATGCCCCTACTCTCAGGGTCAACAATTTGAAGAGGTGAGATGTACCTGAATTCTGCAGGTGGAGTGTATGCAAGCAGGTTGAAGATGGGAGGGGATAATTATCTGTTGATGGTGCTGGCTTTATATAGTGATGTGGTGAGCTTCCATGCAGTGTAGTGAAATTGTGCGGTCTTCGGTAGGTTGATGGTGAATATGCTGTGAGTGTGCTGCCAATAGCGATGGAATATATACATATATGTGCTGCCAATAATGGTGTAATAAAGTAATGTTACGCTATTTAATATTATGCATTAAATAGTGAAAAAAAGTGAACTTATTCAGTTCCCAAAAATACTATAATTATTATTTTTCGTAGTGTAACTCAAAATGATTCATGGTGGATAAGACAACTTTTGATAGTCATCAACTCATATTCAACATGAGCTATTTTTTTCTAATGGGTCACCTGAAGTTTAATAACCAAATATTGGTACGTAACTATCTACACAGGGTGTTACAGATAAAGGGTCCTTCTGGTACCATGCGATTCATTGAGGTCAGCTGATAAAGAATCATTCCACAACATTTAACAAGTATTCGAAAAAATTTTGACAAATTAACCTTCCGGAAGTGGCACCCCTGGCAGGATACGAACGGTGCTATGCGGTCTACGGAACCGGAAATATATTTAACAGTTTTCAAAAGATAAAATAATTGTTTCATTTTCTAACTTTTTATTATTAAAGAACTGTGAAATCTTACTTTTTTATACAAATAAGACAAACTCAAATATTCATGATTAGAATACTCTTTATTGTTTGTAATAACAACCTTTCTTTTTCTAATTTGTTGCTTTGGAACAAAATTAACATATTTCTACGTGCGCGTGGGCTCTTTGAGACCGCAAACTATAATATCAGGACACAAACACATGCGAGCAGAGTTGGCGAGCGACTGATGTGTTCGTCTACTGCGTTCGCGGGAATACACAGCAGCTCACAGAGCTAGATTAATTTACAACAAAAATAAAAGGGAACTAATTTTGGTGCGGACTCATAGACCGCGCACTATTTCCGGAAGAGTATCAGCTAGACTCAAAATACATATTGACAGATGCAACTACTTAAGTAAAGAGACCAAATACCTTCGTCATATACTGACACCTGACGAAATAAAACCAAATCCTAGTAAAATAGAAGTAATTCGCTTCAAACAACCCAGAAACAAGTGAGGTAAGCTTTAGGTATAACAGGCTATTACAAAAAGTTCGTAAGATATTATGCAAAAATTGTACAGCCTATGGTAAAATTCCTTAAGAAGGATGCAAAAATTAATTTTAATGACCTTGCTATATCACAGCGTTTGGCAAACTCAAAGAAATTATCATCAATTATCCCATATTAAGATACCCCGATCTCAATGAAAAGTTAAATTAAACGAATGCTAGTACCTTAGCAATCGGAGCTGACGATGTCGTCCCATTTGCTATGTTTCTAGATCTAAACGATCAAGAGAAAAACTAGTCAACTATCGAGAAAGAGTTAATGGCTATACTGTGGGGAACGAAATATTTTCGACCATACCAGTTTTGTAGGGAGTTCGATCTGCAACCAAATCACCAACCAATTAGTGGCTGCAAGTAAATTACACAGGTAAAGACAATTAATCTAGGGCTACAAAGATGGCTAATACATTTACAGTTTAAGTCGAATTAACACAGAAACCAACGAGTTTAACTTATTCGAGACAACCAAACCCAAAGAAAAGGAAAATATAGGGAAGATCTTCAAAATATAGATAATACTGAAAATCCGAGTACTAACTCATCAGAACAAAGTTTCGAAGGCACTCATACTGAAAATTTGAGTATCAGTCGACCATATACCCTTGTTAGAAACTATAGTTAATAGATTTAGAACACAAATTATATTGGTAAAAAATAAGGAAAAAGAATTTGAACAAATCTTCTTAGATAAGAAAGACTTAGAAGGAGAAACCAGATGTTTTTAAGAGGTACATAGATAAAAGAAAATTTGCCATTTATTCCCAATATAAGGATCACGAGTACAATAAGTTGCAAAAGAAATTAATAAAGCAATTTCCAGAGAGACAACGTAAAATGTGTGTGTGCAAAAGACATAGAAAACGAAGAATTAAGAAAACAAATATCATATCGCTCTTCCATAAAAAATAATCTGGTCATTCAGTAGTAGCTATTTATGAAGACTTAAAATAAGAGTACGAAAATGCTCGCTCATGCGCGGCTTTCCGGAGATCGCTCTAGAAATGTCCGTTGTAAAAATGCTCCTGCTTGCGAGCTTGGTTAATAATAATCACTAAAGATTTGAGTAATACTTATATGATAAGTACATATCGATACCTTGCAAGTACCAACATCACTATTTATAACTTAGACCTCCTGAAGCAGTGACAGATAATCAAGAATACAGTGGAACTATAGCTGTTCTTTTGTGTACCTCATTCTAGAACTCCCATATACTGGAGAGAACAAATTGTTCTGTCGATTTAAGCGAACTATTTGTATTGTTCGCTTCATTTATAAATCTTCTATGAAAATGTATGAGGGGTTCTTTTGTGTATCTTTTGTTCTGCTCTGTTCTGCGGACACAAAAGAACACAGCTTATGTGTGAGTAGTTATCAAATATTACGTGAAAGCCAGCAGCCTCACGTGATTGTTCTATACATATATTCACAAACGATTTTGCACTATAGTCCACTGTAGGACTCCACCGCGTGAAATAACAAATGATTTTATAAAAAAAAGTTTATGGAAGTTTTTGTATATCTATATATGTATGTATAAGCATTACCAATGATGATGAATCCAGTCATGCACAAAAACTGGGACATGAAAGACATTAATGACGAGTGCAACGAAAAATGTAGTGTCTCCTTTGGACAATTAAATTTAAATTTAAGTAGCGTCGGAAACGCCAGTTATGTGATAATTTAACCGATAAGAGACCACTTTTATCAAATATAATAATAAATATACATAATACAATAGTTTGCAAGCATCTTAATGATGTTCTCATTTATAATCATGTAGAACTTTCGTGTATAGTATTCTCTACATATAAATAATTTCTTAAATTTAATAAAATATATTAAAAAAAAACTTTTAAAATAAATTAAATTAAATAAAATTAAATTAAAAGGTGAAAAATAATTGTTTTTTCTTAGTGATATACACAAAAGTTTCTTTGCAAGAGTTCAAACATTTAAAGTCAAGTGAGATAACATAATTTTAAACTTTCAACTTTAAGATTTGATCTGAGTTGTAGCATTTCTTATTTTACAATGAAACTTGTTTTGTTTATTGCTGAGAAAGAAAAAATATTTTTAACTTTTTAGTGCAATTTATTGATAAGTTCTTCATTACATTTTCGCAAAAAAACTCATATAATGGTACATAATCAATGTGAGATATGCATATTAATTCGCATCTACGTTCTCTTGCGAACGTTATTATGTAATTTTTTTTTTCTGTGATAAGTAGTCTAGAAGATTATTACACTTTAATGTAAGTACTTCAATGTGAAAAAATTTGACATGAAAAAACTTGAAAAATTTATTTTAAATCAAAACACATATAACGGTTAAACATAGAAAATTGAAATGTTCCCATGAAATATGTGAGCCATAATGCTAAAGAGCTTATAAAAAACATTAGCCCCTGCACCAACCTAGGGGTGTAGGTATCTGTACTCAAATTCGAAAATCACTCATTTTTACAGAAGAAAAAACAATATGCCATTTGTAGCACTCAGCAAGAGCTTTAATGAAATAAATAATAATAATAAATATCACACACGGTACAAATTACTCAACCTCAAGGGGATAGCTACCACCCCAACCGCAAAACCCCCAAAAAAGTACCCATCGGAAAGCTCAATCTAAGTCAAAAATCTTCATGTAAATCCAAGGGTTAGTTAGTGGATAAAAGTTATTTAAAGAATCAAATATATAACTGCAAAAATTAACTTTTTTTTTATACTTACCAAAGTTTTCATGAGTTGCTTATTTTGTTCTTCCATATTGTTTAGCTTAGCAATTAGTTCGTCGTTTTTCGATTGCAGTTCTTTGTTCTTTCCTTCACATTGCTGAAAATCTCTCAAATTTTTGACGAGTTGCATATTTTGTTCTTCCATATTGTTTGTCTTAGCAATTAGCTCATCGTTTTTTGATTGTAGTTCTTCGTTCTTCCTTTCACATTGCTGAAGATCTCTCAAATTTTTCACGAGTTGCTTATTTTGTTCTTCCATATTGTTTATATTAACAATTAGTTCATCGTGTTTCGATTGCAGTTCTTTGTTATTTCTTTCACATTGCTGAAGATCTTTCAAATTTTTCATGAATTGCTTATTTTGTTCTTCCATATGGTTTATCTTAGCAATTAGTTCGTCATTTTTCGATTGCAGTTCTTTATTCTGCATTTCACATTGCTGAAGATCTCTGTTAATAGTCTTAAAATCTGTCTCTAATGACATACACAGCGTCTTATAATCACATTTTGTTTCAGCCGTGCAAAATTCTTGTTCCAAATTTTGTAATTTTTTTATAGCGGTTATATTCTGAGATTTTAAATCAATTATTTCAGCCGACAGTCTATTAATCTTTTCCTGGCGAATGAAAATTTCATTTTCAAATTCTTCCTTTCCCACCAAAAGAGAGTTTCGCTCCTGTTCCAATTTCATTACATTATCAGCTAACGAATCAGTGGACAATGTTAATACCTTACACTCTTCTTCAGTTTGCTTAATTAGAGAATTACTCTCTGTAATCACTTTTTTTAAGTTGACGTTCTCTTCTTGGCACCTATCACACTTTCTTTCTAATTCATTTTTGAGTTCCTTCAAGGTTTTAACTTCATTTAGAAGTGATTCATTTTTTTCAATTGATTTTTTTAATTTGTCATTTAAATTATTTTTTTCTTCAATGTTTTGTTCAGCATTTATTTCGAATTGATGAATTCTGTTTTCAAGCAAACTGCCATTATGTTTTAAAAAATGTAGCTCTTCAATTAATTTTGTGTTGATATCTTTTTCCGCAGAGATTCTAGACCTCAAATTATTAGTTTCAGTGCTTAATAATATATTTTCCTCTTTCGCAACTTTAATATAGCAGTTTAGTTCTTCCATTATATGTGTTAAATTAATTTTACTCTCATTTACCATTTTTAATTGATACTCAAATTTTTCGCTTATAACTCTCATCAAGTCATAGTCTGATTTTAAGCGATTATTTTCAGAATGTAATAAATTATTTTCGACCTGTAAATCTTTGAATTTATTGTTGGATTCTACTATCATTTTGTTCAGAGTAATTATGTCTTTCTGGCATGTTAATTTAGTTTGTAAATTTTCATTTGATTTTTTAATCAAAACATATTCAGTGTTTATTTGATCTTTTTCACATTTATATTCTTTTTGAGTTGCTAAGTTTTCGTTATTACTAAGACTTTCTTGTTTATAAATACTATCTTTGAGCTTGTCATTTTCAGCTTTCATTGAGCGCAATTCTTCACGTAGTTTCTGATTTAAGGATATGGTTTTATTGTGCTCAGAAGTACGATTGCAATACATAGTGTTTACAATGACAGCTTCTTTCCTTTGAGCTTCTAATTTGAAATGATATTTCTCAAATTGATCCTTCAATTTGTCACGAAGTATTTCCATATTTTCAATTTTTAGAACGAAATCTTCAATTGTATTATTCATTTCACTCAACTTTTCTATAACTTGATTTTGTAAATCTTTACTAAGTTGCGTCAATGAGAGATGATTACCTTTATCTTTAATGCAACTACTTTCGCATTGATTGCTTTTTTCGGTATCTGTTATTATTAAACGATACATCCGTTGGAAATTTTTCAGTTTTTGATCCAATTGTTGAGTTTTATAACCTATGAGCGACAATTTATCTAAAAACTTTATGCTTAAACTTTCAAATAAGCTAGTAATATAAACGTGGATATTTTCGAATTGAACTGGAAGAATTTCATCTATAGCTTCAATCTGTGGAGCACGTTTTATTTCAGTTATTCTACTCATTTGTACGTCATCAACTTTGTCACAAGCAATATTTTCACATATAGTTATCTCTAAATTACCATCACTTATTGGCGAAATATTTATTTCATCCTGTTTAACTACACTTAAGATTTTTTTGTTTTTGATTTGATGTTGCAGAAACGTAATTTGCAAATTTAAATTTGCAATAGTGTCTAAATAATTTGAAATTTGCATATTTATATCTCTTATATCTGCTGTTAAAACAATATTACTGTCATCGAAGGGCTCCAAGTTAATTAATTCATTCATGCAATCCTTCTTTACTTGGTCTAATTTTTTGGCCGGATCATTCAAATTTTTTTCACATGACTTCTTGCTTAAATAAATTTCGAAGGAAGACACATTTTTAAGAGAAGAATTCTCTTTAAGAAATATTACTTTCTCATTTAATTTCTCAATTTCTTCTTTTAATGACATTTCTAACGCTTTCATTGAATTCAGCTTCAGCAAACATTCATTTTTTTCAACTTCTAAGTGCTGTATCTGTTCTCGCAGGTCATTATTTTCATTACGATTCTGTTTTAATTGCTCGTCCAAAAAAGAAATTTCAGTAGTAAGCTTAATATTCTCATCTAATGTTAATTTTTGTTTAGATCTTAAAGCACTGACTTCAATTTTCAGATCACTAATTATCTCAATCTCACTTTTTTCCAAAGTTTCATTTATTCTCCCCAATGAGTGAAGGTTGTCTACCCTATTTAGCTTTGCTTCTTCAAGTATTGCTAGTTTGCCTTTTAAAATATTATTTTCCTTAATTCGTTCACGAAGTTCAAGATCTAAAGATAAAATCTTTCTATTCAAGTTTTCTGGAGAAAATTCTTCTGAAGAGTTTGACATAGATGTTAAGCAATTTCGTTCATCGTACATATTTTCAAACTTACCAACATTTGATGAACTTGCGTCCTTTTCTTGCGGCAACATTGTTTCCTTTCTTCTATTGCAATCGTCACTTATCTTCTTATTCAATTGAATTACCTCAGTGTGAAGTATGCAATTTTCATTTTTTAGACTATCACTTTCCTGAAGAGCTTCCATAAGTTCCATGGAGAGCTCATTATTTTCTTTTTGAAGAAATTCTTTTTCTTCGTATAATTTTTCAACTCTTTTACTAAGGTCTTCAAAGACTTGTTCGTATTCCTCGCATTTCTTATTAAGGTTTCTAATATCCTGTTCAGAGTTCTGCGCACGTGATAAGGCTTCCAATAATTCATTTTCACGCACTTTTTTTCTATGCTTCTTATGCTCTAACTCAAATTCCATGCTATTCTTCTCACTTAACTCTAATTGTAAATTTTTTATTTGCTGCTTTGCGTCTCTCAATTTATTTTCACAGCTTTCGTCTTTTTTTTTTAACGTATTCAAAATTTCAATTTGCTCCTTTATTTGATTTTCCAAATATATACACCTGAATACAAAATGAAAAAAAGCAAAAAAATTAACGGAAAATTTAATACATAAAATTTCTGAACAAAAAAGTTAAGTTATGTACAATTTGAATTGAACTTCACAATAATCTCTCACAAAATTTAAAGATCATGACATACTTTGGGGGTACACTCTAATGTCATTTGTTGGACTCAGTTTCTTCCCTATTATAAGAGGCGCTTTCGGCAAGCACATTCTCAGTGAGACAGTTGGCTCACTGAGAATGCACTTTCGAACTGTCTTAGTTCCATATTGAGCTACAAAACTCGAACGCAACCACTGAGCAACTGAGACAAGTGAAACTGAATTTTCTTGTCTCAGTTGTCTCAGTTTCGTTATTTTGTGATTTTAATTACTAATTAAAGTTTAGTGAGCTATTTGAATAAACTAAAAATACTTTCGTCAATTTATTACTATCCATTTTCTGTGGTTAAAATTATTTAAATGTCAAAATTTGCAAATCAGCTGATTGGTTTAAACTGAGACAACTGAGACGATTGCTCAAAGTTTTGTCTCAGTTGTCTCACTGAGACAGTGCTTGCCGAAAGCCCCTAAGATGCAAAAAATATGGAAACAACACTCATATACAGGGTGTCCCGTAAGTCGACGTCAAGCCGGAATCGGGTGATAGACTAAATCACAATAGTTACCAGAAAAATATAAAAAAAAATCTAAGTCATGTATTTTTTAAATTATAGACATTTCTTTTGTTTTCGAGAAAATGTACACCCTGTAATGGTTTTTTGCTCCTGTTGCTACAAATCTTTACTTTTTTTTCAATTTTAGTTTTCTTGTGTAATCCCGAATAGTGCTTATGTAACCTGTTGCTTTAAATTCTATGCCAACTGTTCCAGCTTGGAAGAAAATGTCACATTTTGCCGATCCAAGAATAGAAAATTAATACTTCACCCAACTTTAACTAACTGTACGGAAAAAAATGTACGACGCCAGTTTGACAAGTAACTTTAAAAATGGACGCATTTAATAAGGATTCTAAAATGGTATAACACTTGCTACATTATTTCTTAGATTACGGAAAAAAAAATATTTTTCTTCAAGAAACTCAGTTTCGAAAAATATCTTTTTACCTACTAGAAATGATTCTAGTGTACTCAAAGCTTGCCGTAAAGTATAGTTCACACAAGCGAAGTTACTGTCCCAAGTAGCCTCGTTTTCAGTCCCTCACCACCTCTTGACATACCTATCAGTTTACTTGCGCCAGTACGAAAACGAGTTCCACTCACTTCAACTTTTTAGCGAAGTGGAACGTGAGAAATAGTCAAATTGAGTGTATTTTCTGCAATTGGTACACGTTTTGATTCAGGTAGTCATTTATAATATCAGCTGGTGTGGAACTTGTAAAATGTCAGCACATTTGTGTTTGCGCTTTTATACAAAGGAGTGCTTTTTATTTTTCAGTAAGAAATTTCGCAAATTTTAAAGATAATTACGTAAGCAAAAATATTATTCCTTAGCAATCAATATGCCAGGAACGTACTCGCACTTTCTTTCTTCTTAGAATTTTTCCTACGAAATTGCCCTTAATTACATTGCTGCACAATTAATGACCTTTTCAATATGTAATTTTTCACTTGAAACCATTTTCTCTCAAAAATAAATATCTCACATTTCACAAGTTCCAGTTCGCGAAAAGTAAAAAAAAATCGTCTCCGACATTTTAGTTTCTTGCTGAATATGCTCATCATGTAAGTGAAACTAGTACCTTTATATTGTTATTTTCCTAGTGAACACTCTGATAGAGTACGTTTCAACACAGTTGATAATATTACACTTGATGCGCAGTAAGTACCAGTCGTCTCCCACCTTAAAATTTGCGAACAAACAAAGAGAGAATGAAATGAGTACACTGTAAAATTGCAGGATTTTTTCGTTTGCTTAATTTTTTTAAATCTCATGCGTACTAAAGTACTGCAGGTAACAGGTAAATTTGATATACTTGGGCTTGCTTTGCTTTCTTATATAATTATAAATTTATAGGAAAGTAATTCTTTCTGTTTTCACTGAGAGGTAAAGGGAAGAACTCTTCCTGTTTTCTTAGGAAGGTATGACAAATAAACACGCCTTCACTTATTCGCATCTCGCATTTAAATGATAATTATCCCCTTCTTCTTCTAAAATAATGCACAAATCAAAAATATTACCTTTGCCTTTTTAAGTATTCCCTAAAAGGTACATATGTAACATACTCAAAATACAACTCATCAATATATGACGCCTACCTTCCTAAACCAGTTCAATGTAGGGTATATTCATGTACTTATTCAGCTTTTTTATTCTTTCTTGTGCATAAGGTTTTGAGATATAGTAAGTGGCACATAGTGCCTCAACAGGTGGAGCTGATTACCCCGTAAGAGGGGTAAAATGTACCGAACGACTTGCATATTTAAAATGAATTGATATCGCAAAATAATTAAATATTTTAGATATATATTTTTTTTGTATTGAGACATGAAACCCTAAAGATTGTATGTTTAAATTATTATATAATTTGACCTAAAAGTTTATGTTATATTGATGACAATTCAAACTATCAGTCAACCTTATTTGTCCGACGGAAAGCAATTGGTTATAAAATTCTACTCCTAGAAGCAGATCGATTGTGTCCGAAATGTTGAAGTGTGGGTCAGTTAACTTGATGTTTTTCGGAATGGCCACTTATCCACTTCCGACGCCACAAATGGTAATTTTATCTAATTTGGATGTCAGCTTCAATCTTCTTACGACATTCTCGGTTATAATATTAATTTGAGATCCTGAATCCAGAATGGTTCGGCACTCGATTTCTGCCTGAGACAGCTGAGAATATCCGCCAACTTATTATCTCGTCAAATGCGCTTGAGACTGGTCAAAGCCTTAATATTACTCCACTTTATCTTAATTTTCGCTAAACTTGATTCACATTTTCAGCGGAAACAAACTGTCGCTTTCAATGACACAGTCCGATTTATTCATGGTTTGCCCAAATCTTCTGATATTTCTCCATATATTGACTCTTTCCTTGGATACTCGCTAGAAACGTATCTACGCATAGAAGGCTAAAATTTGTATATAATATATTCTACTCTAAAGAACCAACGTACCTTAATGGTAGGGTTTGTTCCCTAAGATCTGATCGTCATCGCAACCTTACTACCTAATTACCAAGGTCAAATTGGAGAGCGATCTTACTTTGTGCAGGTTATTCGAATATGGAATAGTCTGCCAGTCAGTGTTCAAAGAGCTTGCTCCGTTGGGGCATTCGGCAGGTTTCTAACTCTGGCTCGCATACCTTAAGGCGCAATAGCTTCCATTGTTTTATTGTGTATTGTGAGTGTGATGAGGCTTCACTTTTCTCGATTTTTCATTCCTAGCTTTATCTTTTTACTTTAATTTTCATGTTTCCGTTTTATACTGTTTTTTTCTTTTATTTTTATTTTGAATGTTGTTTTTACTTTATTTTTTTATTTTTTTTTTATCAAGTTTCCTTTTATATTTTGTTCTTTTTCTTTTTATTATTATTTTTAGATTTACATCATATTTAATTTTGTACATGCTTAGTTAGATACACTTTCCTCTCCTTTTTGTAGTTTTATAAGATTCTAAATCTTTTGTACCTTGCCAGCAAATAAACATAATATTATTATTATTATCTCTACCGAGCAACCAAGCTGATGGTGGCAAATTTTCATCCTTGATGGGAATGTTAATTTTCCACACATTTCATTGCTGCAGTTGTAAAATGTGCTCCATTGACCAACGTCGCCAGAAGTCGCTATGGAGTTTCTAAATATATTTCCATCGTGCAAGTGCATTGATAGATCCGTCTTCATTAATCTGTTCAGGAACAGCAAGTAATGGGCAACGAACCAGAAAATGTGCAGGCGTGAGAGCATCAAAATCATTTTAATCCAAGCTTTTAAGACACATCGGTCGAGAGTTCAATAGAGCTTCCATTTCACACAACAGTGTAGCTACTTCTTCAAACGTCAAGAGTGCATTAACCGTTTCACGTCGCAGATGACGTTTCACTGCCTTAACTCCAGATTCCCAAATACCCCAGAAGTGAGGTGCTGAGGGTGGTATGCAGTACCAATTAATTTCTCGTTAAGCTGCAAATTTAGCAAATTGTTGTTGATGATCAGATGATGGCCAAATTTCACAAATTTCCCTTTGATCTCGATTAGCTTCAACAAATGTTGTACCATTGTCTGAATCACAATATGTGATGGTAGTCCTGGTCTCGAAGAAATTTCTTTAAAGCTGCCAGAAAATCGCTGAAGTTTGACTGCTAACGAGCTCTTGGTGGAATGCCTTTGTTATAAGGTATACGAATAAAGCGATATATGCTTTATATGTTTTTGATCCTCTGCCCTTCCAGCTTCGAACGAAAATTGGTCTTGCGTAATCCAATCCAATATTTTGGAATGATCTAGCAGGCTGCAGACGCACTACGGGTAGGTTTCCCATCTGCTGCTGGCTTGGATGGGATTTGCATCGTATACAGAATGACACAAGTATGAATGACTATTTTAACTATGTAGGGACAACCAATAATCCAGTAGCGGGGCGTTATGAGACTAGTTAGCAAACGCTGTCCAGCATGAAAATATCGTTGATGATAATCTTGGACAATGACCAAGGTTTGACGATATTCTTTGGACAAAATGATTGGATGTCGATGAGTGTATCCAATGTTGGCTTCTTCCAAGGACCACCTATTCGTACAATACCATCGTCATCAATAAATGGTGTCAAGGAAGTAAGTTTGTTTATTGACAACAACGTGATTGTTTAGTTTCATCTTGGAAGGAGTCACGTTGAGCTAGCAGTATCCACAAATTTAAAACTTGTTAAAATTCCTGCTCTAAGAATGGTCCAGATTTTCTATTATCTTTAGCATTAGAACAAAATTGTAGGATATATGCGGTTACTCGTTTCAATCGACAAACATTTTTGCAGAATAGTCGGCAAAGATGAGTCTTCATCGACTGTAATATAATGGCTGATTTACATTACTCGAACATGCGATTTTACTGAGAAAGTGAGTGAGAGGGTCTTATTACTTTCCACTGTTAGAAAAAAAGGAAGAGGTGATCGATTGTCAAAGCATTATTTCCAACTCTTTTATAGCGAAGTGTCACTTGTGGCATTTCATCAATTTGTCAATTGCATAAATTAGTTGAACGTTTATGCTGAAGTTCAAAAAAAGGCACTATTTTCAAGAACAATACAGATACAGAATAAAATAGAGAATACAAAATATTCCCTTTAAAATTTTGACACATTTCATATTTAAAAATTTTTTAAAAAAATTTATAATAAATTTATAAAAAAATGTTTCAACAATTTTTTAAAAAAATTGTAAAAAAATTTTAATTATTTTTTAAAAAATGTTTAAAAATTTTTAATAAACTTTGACACACTCCAGCTGATGTGCTGTATTTTTAATTTGTGTGCGTGTAAACAATTATATTCGTACCCGCTTGTAGTTATATGTATGAGTTTGCTGCCATAATAGCAAAATTTACTGCCATAAAATATATTTCTGGCTAGAACTTTTTATGGCTAATTATGGCAGTAAAAATTTCCCCTTCGTAGGGGAATTTGACATTTAACTCAGAAAAATTTTGCTGGATTATCTTTTGTCCTTATCGTTCTAAAGTATTTTCAGATAAGGGGAAACTATGTTCGAGCAATGTTCGAGTAATGTAAATCAGCCATAAAGGATTACTTTGCGTTGACCAAAGTCAGTTTTTGATATAGCAGGAAATGTTGAAGTATAGTTAATAGCATTTTGAGTTAAAAATGTTGGTCCATTCCACCCAAGTTCATGGTTGATTAGTGAAGTCGATGAGACTCCTCGGAGGCCAGCCAGCTGAGTTTTGTTTTGATTTCAAATGATACCATTTGGCACGTGGAGTACTAGTACGTAGTACCTATCTCTGATGTTCTGTTAGCGATGAAAGTTTCCCAACGCTTGTGATAATTAGAGAGCCGGCTGAAAACAATTGGAGAGTCTGTTCATGCATGTCGACGTCGGTTATCTTACGACTCTTGGCTACTGTCGTGGCCCAATATTCAATTCGGTGGACATCATGTTTATTAAAAAAATGTTATGGTCGTAGCTATTGCATATAGCAATATGCTACATGTAGAGTGCTGATGCATGTACGCTGGCCTTAGAGTAAAACGAACGCTGAACGCAAGCCGACTCGAGGAACGAACTGAGTGTGGCATGCTGGTGGGACGGAAAGAAAACTGGGCTATCTGTCAAAGTCGGTTCCGATTTAAGTCACGTCTCGCAAGGAACAATCTCGTGAAATAAAAATTTTTTTGTAACCATCCAGCTTTGAAAAAAAAAGAAAAAAAAAGAAAAAGGTAATTGCAAAGAAAACAAAAAGAAAAATGCTTGAATGATATTTTTGTTAAAGGAAACTAAAGGGTCCAGTCGGCCAGATAAAATTGGATTTTTCCTCGGCGGATAGCACGAGGAGAGCGCTGCCCATTGTGCAACAGCATATTTTGAAGAAAAAAGGGAAAAATCATCAGTGCCCAGAGGAGCCCTATATCCATTTATCTGGAAAGAACTTCCAGTCTTCAATAAGCGGATGAAAGGCGCAGAAGAAAACATTAGGTAAATTAGATGATCCCTGAAAGCGGAGGCAGCGGCAAAAGTAAGTCTATCGTAATCATTCTCGTAATATACACCGGGAAGTCCATATTCTCTTACTGTATGGCAAAGTACGCTGCCAAAATAAAAAAATCACACGGTTACAGAGTGAACAGTCCAAACGCTAGCATTGAAGCGCTTAATCAGCCATTCTTCGTGTTATATACGTTGAGACCTGTTCTCCATATCTCTAGGCAAACACTGAATGGATATTATATGAGAAGGAAAGAAATTTGGATTGTACAGCAAAGTGTATACAAAAATCAAGTGGATTTGGCGTTGCCATGATATTCTCCCTTAACACAGATGACTATGGTTCACTTTGCGAAATCGCGCGTAGGATATATTCAGTTCTATTCAAAACAAAAGAAAAACTGATAGCTGATATATATATGTATGTAGGCAGTACATAGTTGTTCTTTTCGTAATGAGAGAATTTTTTTATTTTTTTTCACCCTAAAATAATCTTAAATAAGAAAAAGGGAAGACTAAAGTTTCCTTTAATGAGCCGTGGGAATTAGGTACCCACATTTATTTGGATTGTGACAGATTTTTGTATTTTTTGGGATTCACTTAAGTAACAACGTGCGAGATAATCGTTCTTTAGTAGCGTACTCCATGGATATTATGGATAGTTAGCACAGTAAGAGTGTTGGCACAACATTTTTTTTATTATTCTATTAATCATAACTCAAAGTATAATATTAATAGTTAGCACAGTAAGAGTGTTAGCACACAAATTTATTATTATTCGATTAATTATACCTCAATGAATATTATTGTTAGTTAACACAGAGAGAGGTTAAAATCAAAATTTATTATTATTCCATCATTTATCTGTCACTAGACACACCTTGACTCTTGTATAGATGTCAGATTAGCGGATGCTCACCTTTTTCATAAAAGTAGCATTATCTTCAGACACTATTATGGTAACGGAATAGTGGCATAGTATTGTACAGGAAAATCCCAGGCGGACTTTTCAAACCTTCCTTCCGCTTTATTTTCATGCTCCAGGAGGCCTTCGTGGAGAATTAACGTTGGATAAGTATAATCTAATAATGTTGTCTGGGGTTTACCTCCGATTTTTTTAATAGCCTTAAGATGTCGTTATCTTAGCATGATCCAATTCGTATTTTTGTTTGTTCCCTTACGGTATTAGCTAGCAACTACGGGGGGGGGGGGGGGGGGGGGAATTCATATCAAGGTGAAGTATATAGTAGGAAAAGAATGAATTATGATAAAATAATATCTCGATCTATAGATAAAAGAATACACACAATTTTTTGAGTCAGGGAACTTAGTATATTAACATAGTAAATATAAAAGTTTTTTCTTTTTGTAATAAAGGCACCATTATAACTTAACGATGAATTTTTAAACAGTTTCATTTTTCCTTCACATCCCGAAGCCCTCTCATATCAGATGAAGGTCGTCTAGGTTCGCCTAGTCTCTCTCTGTCTCGTTACAGGTCGTAAAGGGACTTTGGAAACAGTGCCGCCCAAAGTCGATGGGAGGATGGGGTTTGGCAGGAAGGCATGCCATCTGCGCCTTCAACAGAAATAGCCCAAGTAGCAATTTGACACCGAGGTTACAAAATAACTAGCATTTCTTTTAAATAATGGTAGCTTTTCAGTTATTTTTTCACTCATTCAAAAAACTCACCAAATTTTAGTGTCAGAAAAACCTGGCAGTGTATGAAAAGAGCCATTGAGGATTTAATGTGCCTTAAAAATAACTGGTTTGAAATTTTTAAGTTCTTTATAACTCTACAGCGACTGCAAGTGAAAAATGGGTATCTTCGTTACTAGCTTGTAATCATTTTGCGAAATTCAGTCATATTCTTACCCATATTTACACCAAATTAAAAAAAAAAAAATCTTTCAGTATTGAAAAAAGACCCAATTGTTTCCAAGAAAACACTGTTGGTAAATTTGAAGTTCCATTGTGACCTCAGAGCAACGACAAGTGACAAAAAAGTTTCTTTCCAAGGGAGAAATGGTTTCGTTGTACCCTGGAAAACACTGTTGGTGAATTTTAAGTTTCATAGTGACCTCAGAGCAACGAAAAATGAAAAAAAAAATTCTTCCAAGGGAGAAAAGGTTTCGGTGTACCCTGGAAAACACTGTTGGTGAATTTTAAGTTTCATAGTGACCTCAGAGTAACGACAAATGAAAAAAAAAATTTCTTCCAAGGGAGAAAAGGTTTCGCTGTTCCCTGGAAAACACTGTTGGTGAATTTTGAGTTCCATATTGCGCTTAGAGCAACTACTTGTGGAAACACGCAACTAAAAGACACCATAATGTACTTAACTGCAGACGGTACCGGTAGTGCTGCATGTAAATATAATAGTGGAAAATTAAATAGTGGTCAATTAAGTTTAGTAGTGGTAAGGGCTAAAGTTAACATCCGCAGCTAGACTTTTTTTTTGTTAAACCTTTGCTCATTTGTTCTTATTTACTCACAAATCACGAATATCTAATTTATTTTAACAGGAAACTTATAGTTTCCGAGATAATTAACTTTGAAAATAGAGAAATTTGCAGAAATTTGGAGCGAAGCGAAGCGCGTGTGTGTGTGTGTGCCCCTGCCAGGCTGCCTGCATGTGTGTGTGTGTGCGCCTGCCTGCCTTGAAGGCGTAGATTTTTTTTTATTTTGATTTTATTTTTAATCTTCAATATCAACCATTTTTTCGAACTGGTAAATAACGCAATGCTGGTAACCCGAATGTTGGGAAGGTATGTAGCCAGCAATAAGAAGATTACATATCGCGAAAATGTCATTTTTATGTTGTGAAGTGCAGTGCAAAATTACAGATTTTTAAAATTAAATATCTCGGAAAGTATAAGATTGCGCATAAAATTAATTTCAGATTCGTGATTTGTGAGTAAATAAGAACAAATGAGCAAAGGTTTGACAAAAAAAAAGTCTAGCAGCGGATGTTAACGAGTTCCGTGGTAAGTTAAATATAACAAATAGAAAATCCACGAAAAATATTAAATTAATTAATTAAATTAATGTGTGTTCGGTAAAAAGAAGAAATCAAAAAAATTATAATAAGACGCAGACTTTTAAGTCGACAAACATTTAACAGGCGTGTTGCTAAAGTTATTCTTAATAATAAAAAAGAACATAAAAACGAAATAATTTCAAATAGTGAAGATAGAAGTGTAAATTATTTGGGGCTTGTTAAATATTCTAATCAAAATTATACTAGTTTAAATGAAAATATTGCATCAAGTGCGAATTCCGAATCGGGTGCGAGTGAAATTGACCTACAGGGTTCAGAAGTTAAGGAAATCTCTTGGAGTGACGATTTGCGTAAGTGGGTTTTAAAATATAATATTTGCCATGCTGCCTTGAGCGATCTTCTTAAATTATTGAGACATAAAGGTATAGTAAATCTACCAAAAGATTCGCGTACCTTTCTAAATACTCCAAATGATCCCGTAAGCACAATATCTGTTCCTCCAGGAAAATATTGTCATTTTGGCCTAGAGGCTCCATTGGAATGTTTGCTTCAAAATAAAAATATTTGCATGCCATCTTCTATTATTTTAGATTTTAACATAGACGGTTTACCTGTCAGCTCTAGTTCGAAAGGTCAATTTTGGCCCATTTTGTGTTCTGTGCGGCATATGCCCTCTGATCCGTTTGTAGTCGGAATTTATTATGGACACGCTAAACCTAACTCAGTGGACCTGTTTTTAAAAAAATTCATTGATGATTTAAAATATCATATTGAAAATGGTATCCTATATGGCAATCAAAAGGTAAATATTACCTTAGGAAATTTTATCTGTGATAGTCCCGCACGAGCTTTTATCAAACGAGTCAAAGGCCACAATGGCTACTTTGCATGCGACAGGTGCAATGTGGAGGGTGAATATTTTCACAAAAGTCATACAATGAGTTTCTACGAAAAGTCAAGAACATTAAGAACAGATGAAACATTTAGAAGTCAATCTCACACAGAGCATCATTTGGCAAAGTCCCCACTTGAAGAATTGCCCTTGAATATGGTAGAGAACTTCCCACTAGATTACATGCATCTTGTTTGTCTCGGAGTAGTTAAGAAGATTATGCTTTACTGGATACGTGGGAATATTTGTTGCTCATTAGGAGTGAAGCTCTGTGCACAGAACCAAGCTGAAATATCAAAAAAAAATTTAGAGGCCGGGCAAACTTTACCCCGAGAATTTAACCGAGCTTTAAGAGGAATAGATGTCGTACATTTTTGGAAGGCAACAGAATTTAGAACATTCCTTCTATATACCGCACCAGTCGTCCTTCGAAACGTTTTGACGCGAGAAATTTACCTACATTTTATGCTCTTCCATTGTACTATAAGAATCTTCAGCAGCAAGTCTCTCGAAAAATATGTACCTATTGGTGAAAAAATGCTAGAACAATTTGTTGAGCATTTCGCAAAAATATATGGTATTGAAAATATTAGCTATAATGTCCATAATTTAAATCATATAACAGACGATGTTAAGCGGTTTGGAGTTTTGGAGGAATACAGTGCTTTTCGCTATGAAAACAAATTACAAGGCATTAAGCGATTACTAAGAAGTGGTAGGCAACCATTAGAACAAATAGCTAAAAGAATAGCTGAAAATTTCGATAGCATGAAGTATGATAAAAAATTTCTACATTCATTTCCACTATTAAATAAGTTCCAACAAAATGAGCGCCATTCTTTTCCTAACTGTAGTGGAGTGTATTTAGAAATTGTTTTCAAAGACTTTAAAATATCTACTTGCAAGAAAAATTGCTGGTTTTTGACTAAATGTAAATCAATAGTAAGAATGAAAAATGCGACAATTTTAAACGGTTCCCCAGTTATTTATGGTTCAAGCTTACTTTCTATTTGTGACTACTATGACGTCCCTATTAAGTCTTCATTTTTAGATATATACCACTCCAACTGTATAGAAAATATATCTCAAGTGTGGTCGGTTGAAAAAGTTCAATGTAAGCTTTATATGATCAAGGATAAAACAGATAACAGCGTATTTCTTCCATTGCTTCATTGTTAGGAGAACTATTTAAAAAACTGAAAATTTTCATTAAACAATAAACATATGTATGTAGGATAATTTATCTCATCATCATCACACAATAAATGATCTCACCAATTCTGCATCATCATCGTCTATAACCAGTGGAGAAAGAATTTTTAACCGTTGCACATTTTTGCTTATTATCAATTTGAGCAGATTATACGGACAGTTGCACAGAGTAATCAGTGGATTAAATACGGAAAGAAAATTGATCGAGTGCAGTGTTTGTAGTCAGTACCTTAGTGGACTTTTAAAATATCATAGTGGACTTAAAGTGGTACTATTAACCTAATTTAATTAATTATATAGCTAAGATTAATTTTATTGAACTACTTAATTAAACATTAAAATAAGTTTATATGTGAATTCGTGAAATAGGTGTATTTTATTTGTTAAAATAATTTATCAACCTACATGTATACATAAATCAAATTACAGTGTAAAAGACTATAAACAAAGTGAATACCACACGATGTTTTGTGTTGTTGAAACCCTTGAGAACGGCCAGAAATTTTGCTCAGCCGTTCCGACCTCTTGGGTTAAGGAAGGAAAACTCTTCTGGCCTAAAAGCAAAGCTGAACAAGTTAAGGGACGGCGTCTGGGGATTTCACCACGCGAGGATTGGGAGCAGTACGATTGCAGAATTATAATGGAAAATATTGGTAATACAATACCGATTTTATTGTTATTTATGAAGCTATTTGTACTTTCTTTGTCTTTTAGATAACTTTAACAGTGCTCTTTTAAAAGAACAGGAAGCAGAAAATATTTCTAGTTCAGAATCTCACGAATCTGGAGCCATGCTAACCAATGCGCAATCTTTGCAAAATTGCGATTTTAATCATCTTGTAACGCAACTTGTTTACAGTGGTCAAGTCCGTTCTGGGAGTTCTGCCGATTTAAATACTACTAACGCATTGGAATTTGAAATAGGTAAAAAAATTTTTTTCATTCATACATTTAGTATGAAATAATATTTATCTCAAGTCTTTTTATTTTGCGATAAACATAGAACTACCCTCAGATGACAACTTGGCTTGTAATGATAAAGTTCCTTCGACTGGTGACAGTACAGCTTATTGTGGAACCCATTTAAGTAACAGCAACATAACAGCCGAAAGTACAAATTTTCAACCAGGTGAGTACTTAAAATCCAGAATAAGTAGAAAATAAAAAGAGAACAGGTTTAGTTAGAAAGAATCGAATAACATATAATAATATATAAAATATGTTATATATATATATAATGTATATAATAGTGAGGTGTTTAAGTAGCCCCTGAAATAAGTTGTAAACTATCAGATGAATGGTAGATTCCTTGGTTGTGTGTTTTCAATAGCTTCGGAAATATGACGTTCAAACACCCTCTATTATTTTATTTAAAAGTATTAATGAAAATATGTAGTTAGTTTCAGATGACAAATATCATCAAAAAGTTCATCGTTAGGTTAATTGCTTTCAAAGTTTTAATATATTAAACCACAAAATACTTTATGGCATTATTACTGCATCGGTGCAGGTATTAACAAGAATTATTTGTCTTATTGTTAGACTAATTTTATAAGATTTTTCTCGGTAATATGTACTTATGTGTCTTGTATATATATGTGTATGTACATATATATAATCTGCAATGAAATTAAGAATGTAAAATTATATTTTTACAGTCTTGAAAGAGATACAAAATCTGAAAGAAGAATTAAAGGAATTCAGAAAGGATTATGCAAGAGAACATGAAGAAAGAATTAAATTTCAGGCTGAGGTTAAAGTTTGTCTCTATCTTCTCCTCCAAAAATTTGAAAATAATTTTGCTCCTATCTCAGAAGAAATCAATAGCGATTTTATGAAAGATTTTCCACTAAAAACCATAGAAGCTTTCGACGATTTTGATAAGCAATTATCAATTGACAAAACCTGGAACACGAGATTGGTTTGTAGGCCCATACTTTTTACAGTGTATAATTTAGTAGTTTTTTGAAAGGTTTATTCCCATTTTGAGAAATTTTGAATTTACGACTATATGCATATACCTTTTTCTATTAAACAGAAAAAAAAGCTTCTAACGTTTGGCGGAATAAATGGAAATAAAATGTTACGAACTTTATGCATTTTTCTGTTGACTACTGTTGAACTACTAGAGCAGCTATCGTGGACGGGGACAGCAACAAAACGCAGTTTTGTAGGTTTTCACGAAACGGTGAAGTTACTTTTTGGAGTTGTTAGACATTTGCATAGCAAATTTACCGATAACGACGGGGCACTGTTCTTCAAAGAATACTTAAAGCATTCTAAAACTAGGGTGGAAAGAAAAAGGTAAACAGTTCTTGTCTATTAATATTTCTAATAATTGATTTATTCATATTTATTTATATTATTAGGAAACGAGAAGATGTTACATGGACAAGCATTTCCACTTCAAATCAACCTTCCACCAATGTTGACGAAGCGTAAATAATAATGACTTTTGCTAATCCCACCCGGGTAACATTAAACCTATGCTGTTGAAAATAATCAAATTGGAACATTAAATTAACCGACTATAAATATAATACTTAAATTTTAATTGTTTTGATTCAACTAATATTTAATATCCTGTAGAAATGGATTTCTTTTATAATACTTGAATTTTTGTTATTTTGATTTAATTATGCTATGTAAGCATATTAACCTTAAGCCTATCATATTATTCAGGATTACAATAACCATAAAATGATGCTATTAAATATAGTATAAATAATAATATTTATTTTTTTTTGTTTTGATTTATTATATTTCTGTAACCTAAGCGTTTTTGAGCGCGAGCATTGAATTATACAACAAAAGTCTACGATATCAGTCTCAGCTATCGCTGTCATCGAGTGCTCTGTCAGCTCATGCTGACAGTTTGGACTTCACGTCCTGGTCAAGTCACTCCCTAACTTACTTCCATAACAAAAACTGTCGCATCCAGTAACGAGCGGCTCCAGGCAGTATAAAAGTAACCAGCCTGTGAACGTCACCTCAAATTCTAACTTACAGAACGCACCCGTTGCGGCTGATTTCGAACGTCAACGTGAACTTAGGAAATTCACAACAGCTAGAATCACGGCGTAAATTGTTGCCACGCGCGGCTCTGTGTTGACTTAACGGGAACTGAATAGCGGTACAAAGTACTCGGTCTTCTTTTCATAAGTGAACGCTGAAACGTCCAGTCGATTTTAAGCCAATTAGAATTAAAGAATCTAGAAGGCAAGAACAAGCCAAGTTGTTCGTATACCAGACTTGTGGAGCTGTTCCCGCAAAAAGGGTTAAATTTAGTGATGAGTAAGCCCAAGTCAAAGAGAAAAGTGTAATTAACATTAGAATCCAAATTTTAAAAAAAGGGGACGAAATAGCAATAAATTTGCTTAGCCGAACGGGCCGAGTAAGAACCCCCCCCCCCCCCCCACCCACTCCTGGAATAGACACCAATACGAGGAAACCAAAAAGGGAGAAAAGCCCAATATAATTAGACCCGAGAAGATTCCGTAGAGGAAATGCAGGTTGAAACTCCAAATTGTAAGGGGGAATCAGTAACACCACGGAGTAAAAAGTAGTTAGGAGCCAATAAGGTAAGCATTAAAAGCCAAGTAGTCATCCAAGAAATCAGCCACTAGGCCGGTAACACCTCAGGGCCGCAACTCGGAATTCCTTCAGAGCCCGAGGGGGTATGGAGTGGGAACGGAGACTCACCTAGCTCAGCCTCGTCTCGACACGGCAAGAATCAAGGCACTCAAGAGAGGAAACTTAGTTATTAGGAAAAAGAAACCTTAGTATTATAAGACAGGAAGCCCAACAATGACGGGACAAGTTCGAAGACAGCAATAATGTGTTAATTTAAGAATATTTAATCATAATTTGTTCAGCAGCAGATCGCCGGCATCATCAAGTGCGCATTTGAGGATCACCGGTGAGTACGTAATCTAATTGTTGAGAACCAAACTTTAATTTTGATAGCTTAAATTATATTATAAAATACATATGCTTAGCTTGTAAATGACGAGATTGAACCCACGAACACCTAAATTTAGAATTACCTATCCTAGTTAAGACTTTGACAATTAGCCACACATATATAGCGATATATATAGATACGCGGATCAATAATTCTTCCTAACATTTTGTTGGAGTTGTAGAGCCACACTCATATAGATAGAAAAAAAAAGAGATTTTGAAATTTAGCTGAGCTCCGTTGGGCCTTTGCGTCTATATATATACAGGTAGTCACAGGGGAAGAGAACAGATAGGAAGACTCTCCAAGTTGAAATTGAAGGGCTACCTGTATGCATACATATAGTTATATATAAAATCCGTTAGATTAACTTAGTTAAGTAATTACATACTACGCATGATCAGAGTGAGAATTAGTACGAGGTGGCTTATCTAGATCTAAGTGCATTGAAGTGTAGCGTTACTATAAATATACCTTGATCAAAGTGAATTAAAGTCTTATATATGTACTTACCCCTTGAGTGAATTGGTAGTGCACGAGGTGGTCTTCCAATCTCTAAGGAAGTGTCGCACAACTAGTTTAGGCATCTTCCACGGTTGGAATTGGTAGAGTGCAAATAGGGCAGCAGCATAATCAAACGAGAACGGTTCGTCACGTCGCTTCTGTGCTAGATGAATCGAAGTAGGGGAGGGGAATGTCTCCCAAGCTCATGTACACTGTTAAGGGTTCCGATTAATTGAGTTCCGCTGTTCCTTAGATTAGACTCGAGGAGCTAGTAAGAGGTGTTAATGAGAGTGCTTGTTAGCTTGATCACTGAAGAGTTTTAGCGTTAGGGATGGATTGAGCCAAGAAGTAGTGCGCCGCATTGATCTCGGGTCGTGTTGTGTGCCGCAGTGAAATGAATAGAGAACAAAGTGCCTGGGGAAGTGGAGGATGTTTGGTTAGTGGTTCAGTAGTCACAAGTTATGTCGCAGCGCCTGTCTCCAGCCCACGCCCATCGACGAGCTATTGCCGGAACCTTGTATAGGAGGTTGAGGAAGATCGGGGCATCGCGATAGGGAGCTTATATCAGTCCTGTTCTATAATAACGGTTCTTGTAGGCGAGATGTGCAGCGTTATGCCGATTGGGCATCAGGTTGCACGTGCTACACCTAATCACGAGGGAGTACCTCACGGAACCTGGCGCCCAATGCGCTTAGCACCCAGCTCGTTAGTATATTTGCCGCCATGGTAATAATAGCTCCAACCCCCGACTTATGTGCACAAGGCGCTTCGAGCAAAGCCAAGTGTTACATATTTGGCGCCCAACGTGGGGCCACCTAGATAAGGTGGTGTAAGGTCATAATATCGTTTTGGAGTTCTGGGGTAGTAGTCGATTTGTAATTTAATATCAACTTTATTGAAGTGCAAACAAATTGATGGGTAGGAATATATATCTTTTACTACATGAGTATCTAACAGATTTTAGTTGCTAACGGGAATACTCCTTTCGTCCATCGAGCAGTACGAGGAAAGGTATTTAACTCGACTGCCAGTCGGGTAGGCGAGGGTTACTTCTATCTCAGAGAGCGCCATAGCGATTAGTAATAATTCGATTATCATTAAATTTATTGTTGGGTGGCTGAAGCGCAATTATGTAGAGCAGTGATTGAACAGATAATTAGGCGAATGATTGTGATAACGGAGTTAACTTGTTGAAGTGGCATCCAGCCAATTAAAATTCGTGAAATGAGCATCGGACTCGAATTAGAATCTATCGAAGTCAGATCTTCGAGTAGAGAAAAAAACAATTTTTTTTTTTTAGATAACATTAGGTAAGAATTGGGAGTGTGTAGTCACAGCCCATGTGCTGATGTTACATTTCGGAGGTTAAAACGATAGAAGGGTAGTCCCACATATCATGTCCTTCCTGAATAGAGAACCGTACGTAATTAGATCGTAGAATAAGTGGTCTTTTCTATCCTTGCTACGATCAGTTTACGAAAAGACGGTGCGGTCTCAGCGGGTTACCTTCATGTCATACCGAATATACAGCCTCCAATCTGGTATCCATTACGGGAGATTATATGAGCCTTCAACAGACGTCGTCAGTATATAACACTGTCCTGGAAAATTTCCTTAATAATCAGTAAGTGTTAAGTGTGGTGTGCAATCGTATTATGCAAATATTGTGTTTTTAAGTGTTTTTAGTTATTTTCTAGTAATCTTTTAGTGGCTTTAGTTTGTCTAGTTTGTTTATTGTATATTTTTCTTGGTTGCTTTTAATTTATACTTGTGTAAATTAATATTTTTAGTGCTAGTGAGATTCTAACCTCACTTTCTGTGTTAAACGTGATTTTGTGTAATTCCCTTTCTAAATTTTTCCCACCGCGTCCTTGATTTAATCATAATTTTTTTTAATTATGGATTGCAGTGGTTTTTGCCGCGCCGAGCTCGATGGCTCTTCCGAGTTTATAGCTTGCGACGGTGTTTGCGGTAAAGCGTTCCACACCTCCTGCGTTAAACTCAAGAAGGCTGCCTTAAATCTGTTAAAAAAGACTCGCAATTTACTGTGGGTTTGCGATTCTTGTGGGCGAGCCCCAGCCCATACTTTTTTTGATACGCTCGCGTTGTACAGGGGTGACCTGGACAACCTTAAGAGCATGGTGGTTGGCCTATCGGACAAGGTTAACCTTAATGCTCAGTTAATTGAGCAAAAAAGGCTTGACTGCACAATTTCAACTGTCGTTGACTGCCCTCAACAATCTAATGCTGTTCCAAAGAAAACAAAAAAAAAACTTCTAAAAAACAGGAGGTTCTGTCGACTGAAAGATTCAGCCCGCAAAATCCGACAATCCCTGTTAGTCGGGGTGCCTCTCCGGCAGGTGTGGACGTGAGCCAATGCGGAGATAATACCGCTCTAGCTCTTGCTTCTGAATCCACAGTACCGAATATTATTACTTCTGTGTCCACATTAGGGAATGGTAATGGTACCTCTTTGAGAACAATACCAAAACCTTCGAGTGTTTTTGTCACTCGGTTCTCGCCTGAAACGCTATGTGATGACATACTGACGTACCTAAAATCCAAAAACATTGCAACAGAGAGTATTTCCTGTCGTAAAATTAGTAAATCCTCGAAACCGGTTGCATCCTTTGTCTTAACTGTTTCAGCAGATGTGCAGGATAAGTTATTAGATCCCTTATTCTGGCCCTCCGGTGCTTTTACTAAATTATTTGTACCTTCTGGGCGCCAACCTAGGAATACAGTTAAAATAAGCAACGTTACTCCAAAAAACTGAAGTCGCTTTCCCTTTACTATCAAAATGTAAGGGGGATTCGGACAAAAACTGCACATATCTTCAAATCCTCTGTTGCAAATTGTTTTGATATCTTTGCTTTCACTGAAACTTGGTTGCATCATGGCTTTCGTGATGCCGAAATTTTAGACAATTCTTACCAGATTTTTAGAAAAGATAGACATACAGATTCTGAGGCTCGTGGTGGTGGCGTACTCCTCGCATGCAAAAACCATTTTAACTGCAGCCGAATTGACGTTCCCAGTTTTTCCAACACTCTGGACATTGAACTTATTGTTCTTAAGTTGTCTCTCTTAAAACACGACTTATACATATTATGTTGCTATATTCCTCCAGACTCCATAAACAGCGTTGATGACAAAGGTCAAAATATTTACGACCTACTCACTTCAACATCTAATTTTATTCACGGCAAGATGCAACCTCTTGACGAACTACTACTTATTGGTGATTTTAACTTACCCAATATACAATGGGTACTTAATGAAGATGACGATGACTATCTTCCTCTTAATAACTTGCCTACAAAGGAATCACTATTCCTGGACAATATGTCATCTCTTGGTCTCAGTCAAATCAATAATGTAAAGAATGACATGGGTAGGCGATTAGACCTGGTTTTCTCTACTGACGCGGGTAACTCTTTAGTCGAACCTAGCCCAGTTATAATGTCTACTCTTGACAAATATCACCCCCCTCTACTAATTTCATATTGTTATGAAACTGAAAACATTACTATTTGTGGTGAAACACAATACTTCTTCAATTTTAGAAAGGCTAACTTTCCGGAACTTCCAGTAGACTTATGTCTATTGATTTCAACACATTATTATCCAGCAGCAGTGTTGACGAAGACGTTTCTAAATTTTACATAATTATTTTCGATTTATTTTCCTCTCACGTTCCTCGCGATCGATAGCGGTCCTCCAAGACATCTCCGCCTTGGTTCAATAAAGAACTTAAACATCTCAAAAATAAAAAGAATAAATTGTGGAAAAGTTACATGAGGGACGAAGACTTTATAAGTCACAACAATTTCCTCACATCCTACAATGAGTTCAAAGAGCTTTCCTCTACACTTTATGATGAGTATATTCAAAACATGCGCGAGTTACGTTCTAACCCTTTGAAGTTAATAAAAAAAAAATAAAATAAAAATAATATTTCAATAAAACACACGACTAGTTAGAACACTCGTACTTTACTTAATGCCAATTGCTTTACAGTCAAACTAAGAATCTTCGCATTTAATTTGATACCTCGCTTATAAAATCTCTTTTTGCTGAGGTTGCGTCTAGCGATATATTTGTTATTTCCTCTAAGTTAAAATTTGAACTCGACTTTACAGAATGTGGGAAAGTAAGAATTGTAAAATTATGATGATAAGCATTTTTGTTCTTTAAGCAATTCTGTCTTTAAGAAATGAATTTGAATTTGGGAAATTATGATATGGATTTTAATGAGTGTAGATGTATATATGATTTAGGTATAAAAGATGTTTAGGCTGGATGCGTAACTCCTCCCTCCTTAAGATGAAGCGGTGGCCAAAGAAACTGGATCCTTGAAGTTTCGTCTGCTGAAGCGGTGAACGAGGCGGTGGGTATTGGCTTGCGAGTTGTATGTTCTTCTAAAACCATCCTTTGAATACTTCTGCTTTTAACTAGGTACATAATGATGGCTATAACAATGCATCCCAGGATCATGAGAGTCCCATATGTTGACAGGTCCTTCTGTTGACTCTTAATTTGCAGGATTTCTATTGCTTTTGAATTTTCGAAATGATATGCTTTCAGCGTTTTTAGGTTCAGATTTTCAATTGTCGCTGTTGAGTTGATTTTACTGAATATTGAAGGATAAATGTGAATGTCGTCCCAATAGCTGTTGCTCTGGTCTTCGTAGCTTATTTCGTTAATTTCGATTCGGCATTTTTCGAAATGGATTAGTGCTGTTCCTTTAATTGTTTGTCGATCAGGTCCACAGGTCGATTGCATTGTAGTTTCGGGGATGTTGATTAGCAAAATGTAGTTTGGTTCGGGTTGTATTATTTCGCTTACTTCTTCGCTTTCTATTAGTCTGCACTCTGCTGGTTTATTGTTGATTAAATTGGCGATGCATGTGGAATTGTTCTTCTTCTTGCGATCGGTCGACTCCTTGCAGTAGAAGGTATCTTCTATCTTCGGGCATTTTTCGTCGAGATATTGAATATATTGGGTATTTAGGATAGCATAGGGTCTGGTCATGATTTTCTTTGTTTTTTCTATTGGAAGAGGTATTATGTGGAATAAGGAGTATGTTTCGTCCGGGATTGCGGGTATTTGGATGTTGAAAATTATATTAGAGTTATTGTAATAGGCCTGGAGTCCAAGGAGCTCATATATGTGTTCATCAGATTTTATGTTTATAGATTGATTTTTAAAAATGTAGTAAATTTCTGACAATTCGTTCGGGCTAAGAATCAATTTTGATATTATGTTTAATCTCGCTAACATTACGGCTTCCGCTATATTGGTTAAGTGATCGTTCAATAAATCTATATTGTAATTAATTTGATTCAAGTATTGGATTTGTTTAAGAAGATCATCTTCTGAACGGATTTTATTTGTTATTTGCTCCTGGGTTCGTTTTAGATATTTTTCAATTATCTCTTGTTGATTATTAATATGGGTAGTGAGATTGTCAAATCTTTCTATCATTCGGCTATTAATCTGAGTCTGCTTGTTAACTTCATTCTTTATATTATATTGGTTAGACATTAGATTTTCTATATCTGTATTTAATCTTTTCGCGTCATCTGCATCCATGTTTCCTGTAATGCTTTTAATTACTGATCCTAAGCCATCTATAAGTCCTCTTTTCTGTCTGAATTTCGGCATTAGTGTTCCTAACTTATTGTTTAACTCAATTAATTTAATTTTTGTAATCTCTAATGAATTTTTTAGTTCGTCAGTGTTTGCAAATGATGTGAGTGCGTCCGTTATTTTTTGTATGTTCTGTTCGTAATTTTCGAGTCTTACTATATGTAGTAGGTTATAGTATGTCCGTATAGTTCTAGCTGTTCCGAGTTTCATTGGGAGAATTCCTTGGTTGTTGTTCAAGTCTTGGATCTCCATCTTCTGTCCGTGAATTGTCAGTACCCTGTAATTTGCGTTTCTTCTTTATTCTAGATTTATGAATTTTTTTATTTTGGCTGGTTAAAATTGTAACTTCCTTATCTTTTTTTACTTTATGTTTGCTAAATCTATGGGTAAGTTTATTGCGTCTACATTCTTTCCTAAATATAATGGATCCTTCTTTGATTATGTGAGGACTTTCCCTATTTTTATTAAGTTTATTAATATTTTTTGTTACCTTCTCTTCTAACTGAGCTTTAATAGATGGGTATAATTCTGCTTGAAATTGATTCAATTTTGCTAGATATTCGTGGGTATTATTAAATTTGATGGTTTTGTTAAATTTATAAGTTCTGCCGTAAAAGAGTTCATATGGCGTATATTTAGTTGCGAAATGTATTGCATTATTGTAGGTTATTAGCACGTCGTTTAATATATCATCGTGGTCTCTATCTTTTTGCTTATCGTATATTAATCGATATATCTCTGTTAAAGTGGAATGCATCCGTTCCACTGGGGAGTTGCTACTTGTCTGTTGGAATGAAGTGGTGTGGTGGTTAATACCGTATTGCTTGCAAAAGTCTTTAAATATGGTAGCTGTGAATTCCGAGCCCAGATCTGAAACAAGTTTTCTTGGAATGCCGTGTAAGCTTATGAAATGTTTTAGAGATTTAATGACTGTGAGACTATTTCGTGCGGGTAATGTATAGGCGGCAGCAAATTTGGAGAATTTGTCTAATATTGTAAGAACTTGTGTATTGTTGACGCTATAGATATCTGTATGTACTATGTCTAAAGGTTTTTCGGGTGTCTCTGGGATTTGGTACTTAACTTTAGGAGGACTCCTGTCATATTTTAAGATTTGACATTTTTCACAGTTGTTGATAATTTCGGTTATTTTGTTCTTCATGTTTGGAAAATAGTATTCTCTTCTCAGATGCATTAAGGTTTCACTAATGCCTCTATGATTACTGCTTATGTGGTAATCATTAATAATTTTGTCTTGATCGTCGCTATTTATAATGTCTGAAACTAATTCTGTGCATCGAATTAGTTTAAAGGTTTTTGACCTCGAAAAGAATTTGGAATAAACGGATTGTATAATTTTGAAAGTGTCATCATCAGTATAGATAGCACTTAATCGATTTGGCGGTAAATAGCGTTTGAAAATACTTACAATATTTTCTTCGGAATAATAGGGCATACGAAAGGTGCGCTTTTGTTTATTTTTGAATGGCATTTCTAAAGATAGCGGTGGGCGTTTGTTAGATTTTTCGAAGACAAATTGAAGGGCGAACTCGTTTAAAGGACGTTCTGAAATTGGTATTCCGTCATTGAGGTCTTCGCTTGCGGAGTGTATTGTAGAGCCACTGGTACCTTGTATTGAGTTACACGTCCTAGATTCATTTGCATTTAGTTCAATTCTTGTATTAGGTTGTGATTCAGGAGGTCTTACTCGGCTCAGTGCGTCGGCGTTGGTGTTTTGCTTTCCTTTCTTATATACCAACTCATAATCAAACTCCTCTAGTTTGAGTCTCCAGCGAATTAATTTTGAATTAGGTTCTTTTAGGCTCATAAGCCAAGTTAAGGGCTTATGGTCCGTTACAATTTTGAATCTATGTCCAAATAGATAAGGCCTAAAGTATTTGGTAGCCCAAACTATGGCTAACAATTCCTTTTCGATGGTGGAGTAGTTGATCTCGGAATTAGTTAGCGTACGACTAGCATAACATATGGGTTTATCACTACCTACAGGGCCTTGCGATAGCACTGCACCAATAGCATAGTTGCTAGCGTCGGTTGTTAACACAAAAGGTTTCGTAAAATCTGGGTATTGTAAGATGGGGTCATTTACAAGAAGATCTCTGCAGGTTTCAAAGGCTTTAACATACCTATCATTTAATTGGACTACTTTACCTTTTTTAAGGCACTCTGTTAGGGGTTTCGTAAGTTTTGCGAAGTCTTTAATGAACTTCCGATAGTACCCTAACAGTCCTAGGAATGCTTTTATTTCCTTCTGATTTTTGGGAATAGGAAATTCTTTGATTGCCTTTATCTTATCTGGGTTTGGCTTGACACCATCGGTTGTAACCACGTGTCCAAAAAGGCGATCTCTTTGTGTAGAAATTCTGATTTGTCAACCTGAACTTTGAGATTTGCGTCTCGCAGTTTATCAAATACACGTCTAAGGCTTTCGACGTGTTCTTGTAGAGATGTAGAGAATACAATAATGTCGTCAAGATATACCAAGCAGATTTTACCTTGTATTTCTTTAAGGACATTGTCCATGACACGCTGGAACGTGGATGGAGCATTTTTCAGCCCAAAAGGCATTCTTACGTACTCGTAATGACCACCTTCCACAGTAAAGGCTGTTTTCTTACTGTCATCGGGATTCATCTCGATTTGATGAAATCCGCTGGCCAAGTCAAGTGTTGTGAAGTACATACACTTTCCGAGCTTGTCTAATATCTCGCTGATATTGGGCAACGGGTACCTGTCATTGATGGTCTTTTCATTCAGCTTGCGATAGTCTATGACTAGGCGCCATCTACCACTAGCGTCTTTCTTTTTAGGCACTATCCAGATAGGTGAGCTCCAGGGAGAATAGCTAGGCCTGATTATCCCTTGTCTCAACATGTCACTAATTTGCTTTTGTACCTCTTGCTTATGGATATAGGGATATCTATAGGACTTGGTGTAAATGGGTACGTCGTCAGTTGTGGTTATACAATGCTTTACGTTATTGGTAAAAGTAAGTTTTTGGTCCTCTTTATAAAATATATCTTCATAACTCTTGCAGATTGAGTATACTGAATTCTTCTCTTCTGCATTCAGATGAGATACTCGAATTAAATTTGTTATGTCGTCCGGTCGTAAAATTGGGTCTGAGCACTCTTCATACTCGACACTGAAATTATTTAATTCTGTATATTCTGAGGATGAAAAGGGGGTAACCTTAAGAGGTTGCTCCAAAAAGAGAAGCTGTTCTTTATCGGAATGATTGATAACCTCTATTATGCTAAACCAATCTTTTGCCGTATATATCCCTTCTGAGACGTATAATTTGGGTTTTACTTCAATATTTTTTATATAAATATCTCCGTTTGATACATCCACTGGTAATTTTGCAGTAAGTTTTGTTCTTCCAGGTACTACATACTTTCTGGACATAAAGTTGGGTTTGAAATGTAAAGGGATGATTGAGTTTCGGGTTATTAGTACTTGGTTCGCTAGATCGACTTTTGCACCTAATGTGGTAAGCGCATCGAGTCCTAGGAGACCATCAAAGTATCCATGGAATCGAAACACTAGGAATCGAGTTTCTCCTGGTTGATTGAATTCTACGAAATTTGGGAAAGTGACTTGTTTATTTAGTTTATGTTTATTTAGAATTGTTGTAATGATTGTAGGTTCTGTTTCAGTAAGATCTTCGGGATGTGCGAAATCCGGGTTTATGAACGATGATGATGCACCCGTATCTACTAGGAATTTTAGAGGTCTACCGAAAGGGGATGATATGTGTATATAAGGTAGTATGTATCCGTGTTTATTTACGTCTAGATAGCCGATGGGTCTATCGAGGCAGGTAAAGGAAAATTTTGGTCATCGACTTCATTATTTTCGGAGGGTCGCATAATACCTTCCTCATTATGTTCATTGATTTGATCATATTGGTAATAGTTATCCAAATCTTGTGGGGAAAAATTTTCTGATACATCATTATGATGGTATGAAGGGTTAGTTTCGGATGTGTAGGAATCCGGATTATTTGAAACTTGCTCTGTCACATTGTATAGCTCTTTACTTATGAAATTTTGTGGCCCGGGTCTCCGGAAGAAATTTGAAGGTGGATTATTTGATTGGAATCGATTTCTCGGTCCGAACTTTAAATGGGTGTTACCAGAGCTTGTATCCATTGGCTCGGGTTTAGGTAGAGTTGGTTTAATTGGAAAATGGTTTTGTCTTTGACTGAAAGTACTCGGATTCTGAGCAGGTGGATTATTATTATTTGATTGTACTTGCTGTGGAGCGGGATATTTGTTAAATGTATTGGGTCTATTCAATGGATAAAAGAAATTCGTTGGCTGCTGATGAGTGAAGTTTTTATATGACGGATTAGGACCGTTTATTGGTCTCGTGGGGTTTTTTATTATCTGTTTATTTCCAATTGATTCTGACCTAATATAGGAGATATTTTGCTCTTTAATGCAGTAAGAGAATGCAATAGCTAATGATTCAGGTTTCATGGCTCGAACTGTGGAACCTAGTGGTTCTCTTAAACCAGTTAAAAATGTATTTAGGCACATTTCCGAATACAAACTCCTTTTTGCACTTATAACATTTGCATCATTTTCATGTATTTGAATGTGGTTATACATGGTCGCTAAGACTTCCACTATTTCGCTATAAAACTTTTCAATTGTTTTATTATTTTGCCGAATATTGTGGAGATCTTTAATTAATGAGGTTTCATTACGCTTATCCGAATAATGCAATATGAGGTTATTTTTTATTTGGCCCCAATCGAGTGGTGTCCCGTACATATTCAGGACCTCATTGGCTGGGCCTTCTATTTTATTTCTAATTGCTCGGAGTAATATTCGACCGTAGGGTGTACCATTTAATGGGTTTAACACAAGTAAAATTTCTTCCACATTTTTTATAAAATCGTAGAGCAATCTAGGATTACCATCATATTTTGGCAAATCCTTTATTGCGTCCGGCACTTTAAGAGAACTAAGTATGTCGTTGATTTGTGTAACTGGGGGATTAGCAACTGAGGGATTAGTAGATGTATTTGGGGGGTTCATTTTTAAATTATTAGAACTAACAGATTCTGATTTATTAAGATAATTAGGTTCACTTTCACTTTCACTTGCTAATAAATCTAATTTGGATTCACTTTTATTAATTAATTTTTCTAAAGATTCTAACTTATCGTACGATTTCGTAGAGAGATTTGACAATCCTAACTCAATTTCGTTAATTTTTTCGTTCAATTCTTCCGAACTTAGGAAATTATTTAATTTTTCAACACTTTGAATATTTCTGTTTTCTATATTCTTAATAATTTCTTCGTCAGAACTATCACTTTCACTTGAATATCTTAATCTAGAATTGAGATTCTTAGAACACCTATATGGACTTGAAATCGGCTTGAAGGTTTTAGATTTACGAAACATTAAGGAATAATAATTTTAAAGGAATATTCAATAATTTGACTTACATGACAATGAAGATAAAAACCTTTATCGTTTCCATCAGGATTTTCTAGAACACGTAGGTTTTGAACCAGAGAGTTGAGACTCACCAAGATGGAAATTCCTCCTTCTTGTGTTCTTGGTAGTTTTGGTTGTGCCACTAATCACAGATAATCCGTCTGCACTGTAGAATTATATTTCGTTTTTCTACAAGACACACAACAACACTAATTCGTTCGTTTTATAAAAAAAAATGGAAAATTTAATCGCCTTATCCGTCAATAAACCGTTGGCGGTTGCAACTTAATTCAGCGATAATCCGTCGCGAATATTTGCGAAAATGCGAAAAAGAATCAATCACGTTATCCGTCAATAAGCCGTTGGCGGTTACAAAATAATTCTGCGATAATCCGTCGCGAATACTTGCGAAATGCGATAGATACCTTTTTTTTAAAACGAACGGGATACCTTTTGGTATCCTACCGACTGCGCCAGTTACGTTCTAACCCTTTGAAGTTAATAAAAAAAAAAATAAAATAAAAATAATATTTCAATAAAACACACGACTAGTTAGAACACTCGTACTTTACTTAATGCCAATTGCTTTACAGTCAAACTAAGAATCTTCGCATTTAATTTGATACCTCGCTTATAAAATCTCTTTTTGCTGAGGTTGTGTCTAGCGATATATTTGTTATTTCCTCTAAGTTAAAATTTGAACTCGACTTTACAGAATGTGGGAAAGTAAGAATTGTAAAATTATGATGATAAGCATTTTTGTTCTTTAAGCAATTCTGTCTTTAAGAAATGAATTTGAATTTGGGAAATTATGATATGGATTTTAATGAGTGTAGATGTATATATGATTTAGGTATAAAAGATGTTTAGGCTGGATGCGTAACTCGCGCGAAATTATTTCGTGACCCATGTATCTTTTTTAAGTTTATGAATATGAAGAAAAAAACAGACAACTACCCCAATACCATGAGGTACAAAGATTCTGCTAGTGATGATTCATCCGAAATTTGCAATATGTTTGCTTCATTTTTTGACAATTCATTTTCTTCGTCAAATTTCCTTCCTCGAAATGACAACTTTAGTCATATGAACGATTTTCATAATGTTTCATTCACTATCCCTACAATTGCGCAAGAGGATATACTCGATCATATTAACGACCTTCCAAATGACTTCACAACGGGCCGTGATGGCATCCCTCCAGCTTTCTATAAGTTATGTTGCCATGCCCTTACAGCTCCGCTGAGAACTATTTTCCAAAAATCACTTAATAGTAGTTGTTTTCCTCAGTTATGGAAAAATTCTTTTATCATACCTATCCACAAAAAAGGTAGTAAAAGTGAAATTTCTATCTATAGGCCTATCGCAAAATTGTCTTGTATGCCTAAATTATTCGAATCTATCATTTACTCTCAGCTATCAATTTCCTGCAAGAATTTGCTTTCTTCAAACCAGCATGGGTTTATTTCGGGCAGGTCTACAACCACTAACTTGTTGGAATTTGTCTCGGATACCATTGGCGGGTTTGCAAAAGGTTATCAGACAGATTGTATTTATACTGACTTTAGTAAAGCGTTCGACAAGTTATCTCACTCTGTGATACTCTTTAAAATGGAAAAGTATGGGTTTCACCCAACATTTATAAAATGGACCGAGTCTTATTTGAATAACAGAACATATCAAATATTATTCCGTCATTCCATCTCTAGAGTCCTGAAAGCTTCGTCCGGCGTACCTCAAGGGAGTCACTTGGGCCCGTTGTTTGACGACATTGTGTCTATTGTGAGGCACTGCAAAGTATTGATTTATGCTGACGATATTAAACTTTTCGCTCAGATTAAATCTGTTAACGATTGTGAACTGATACAGGATGAACTTCACAAGTCTTACGTTTGGTGCAAAAACAATAATTTGGCTCTCAATATCGACAAATGTGAGGTTATGACTTTCCACAGGAATCAGAAACCGATCACTTATGATTATGTGTTCTCGGATTCTACGATTCGCCGTCGCGAGGGTGCTGTTTGTGACTTGGGTGTCAAATGTGACCATAGATTGAATTTTACCTCTCACATTAACTACATGGTATCTAAGAGTAACTCTATGCTGGGCTTTATCAAACGTTGGTCTCGAGAATTCTCGAATCCCACCATAACATTGCGTTTGTACACTTGATTTGTGAGACCTCTCCTTGAATACGCTAGCCAGGTCTGGTCTCCATTTTACGGTACACACATCGACCGCATCGAGTCTTCGCTCTTAGGCACCTACCCTGGAATAATTTATTAATTCTTCCACCTTATGAGGATCGCTTGAAGCTTTTGAATATGCACTTCCTTGAAAAACGTCGCATGGTTGCCGATGTAACTTTTGTGCATCAACTCTTAAACGCGAATACTGATTCTCCCGTACTACTTAGCAAAATCTCTTTCCGCGATAGTGGGCACAATCTGAGAAGGTTACCTCTGTTGCATGTTAACTCCGCAAGATCCAACTTTAGTATGTATGAACCCATCAATCGCATGTGTATTGTTGTTAATATTAAGGCTGAGCATTTTGACGTTGGCATATCCAAGCATGTTTTAAAACAACGTCTATTTAATACTTAATTTTCTATTTCCATGTCGCATTGCATGTCATCTCATTCGGTGTTTGGGCTATGTTTAGTTTAACATACTAATACTAACACCGACTAAGTGATGAAACACATGTATTGTTGACCGTTTATTTTATTAAACGTGTCCGTGCAGCGAGCTTGTGTTAAGCTGGTTCTGATAGTCAATAATTTAAGATGAACACACACGGCTCGAGATCATATGATGGTGTACGCTCAATGCATAAGGTTGATTTTATTATAAGATACTAAGTAAAGAGGAGTACCTAGTTGAAGGAGAAAATTTTTTTGGGGCTTATAAATTTAGTATTTCCTGCTCGGTCCGCTTGGGACTTCATGATATCCGTCTGCTGGGGCGGAATAGATAGGTGTAAAAGAAAAGAAGTTACGATTTTTATAGAGATAAGTTCAATTTAGCGTTATCGCTATGCCTTCAGACGTAAGGAAGGCGGATTATTAATTGATTAGGATTTAACAAATTGATTCGCGGCTGGGCCTTTTTACGACAATTCTCGAGTAAAAGGATTTTGGAAATTATCAAATCCGACTTAATCGAACTACATAGCAATCGGAGTGAGTCCCACCTAGGAGAAGTTAAAGCGTGGGGTTAATTTATACTTGGGGGCTGTCTTCAACCTGATTTGATTGTCTATTCTAAGGTATAGGTATAAGGATTTAAGGAGCAGTTACTACTGTATTCCTAGTATATATATGGTCTAATCTAAGTAGTAAGCGTATGTTGGATCACTATTGCACAAAATTAACTACAGCCAACGACGTCGGGGGGGGGGGGGGGGGGGAGTTGATTAGCAACCTCCGGAAATTGTGCTATAAATTTTCAAAATAAGAAATCGACCAAATAAGAACTAAAGGCAATAGTCCGGCTTAAGGCTAATTTGTAACCAAGCTTGCATTAGCGTATATTCGAGCGGCCTTGGACATTGACTTGAGCTTCTCAGTTAGTCCCAGTTCCTAGCGGGCTGAGCGTCAGTAAGCAAGGACGTTCCTATTAGTTGGAGTTCCTGATACTGAATTGACATTTGACTACTGCGATGAATGCTCATCATTTAGAGCCAGATGAGCTAGAATACGAGCTGAAACTGAGGAAATTACGTATATCCAAGAACTCGAGATCGGCTAAAACCTTGCAGGATATCCTAGACAAGGAAGAGCAAGGCATAAATCGGAAACCGACAGGGTTTCCTCCCATATCCGACCTAGTGAAGGAGTGGAGTAACTGCCAGACCAAGGCAACTTCTCTGCACAAAATCGTGAATATCGCAGTGGCGGCCAAGAACAGTATTGAATTAATCGGTGCGGAGTCTCGGCTGCTACACCTGCTGAACAGACTCGACCTACTAATTAAAGCGGAGCCCACTCCGAATAAGCCTCATACCGAATTACTGGAATTTGTAGAAGCAATCTTAGAAAGGGCAAGGAAAGAATTATCCTCCTCGAATGTGAGGGGAATTCTAATGTCGGCCGGAAACAATCGTGGAATGATAGCCGACGTGGATCAAGACGGCTCTGCTGGAGGAGAACACCCTGTCAGCCCCCTCGAGCCGATAGTAATAACTGATATTAGCTTGCTTCCTTCATTTGCAAAAAGCTCGGTTACGACAGCTTCCCATGTCATATACGGCCTGGCTAGCAACAATGAGGTATGAGTCACATCAGTATCTACCCCATCGGTCGCATCTGGGTGGAGTAATCGTGCCCCGGCCCGAGATAACACCACAGGGACTATTCCCAAGAGTTCCGTAAGTAATAGAGAATAACAACTCGATTCTCAGCGAAATCATCCTGCGCCAGCAGGACCTCCTAGATTCGACCAGACAGCTCACACTCAGAGCAGAAATACTGTCACAACTGCAGCATCTCAGCATTGGTCTGAGTCAGGCAAATTATCAAGAGCGAGTGCTCGGCAACAAAATCCAGTCCAATCTAATGGCGTTCATCAACCTCAGAATAGGTCAGCGGATTCTATTCCTTTCCAGCAAGGAGAGCATCAGTGGAGATCAGTGGCTCAAATCAACGTCCCGCAGAACCAGGTCGGCCTCCACAAGCTCCTCAGCCTGGTATAGCCAGACGAATGAATGGGAATCCTGTTGCCAATTGGCAAATTCGCTTGGACGGTTTACCTCGCAGTCTAGCTGTCGACGATTCTCTTTTCAGAGTGGAAACTCTAGCACGCGTTGATGGCGTTCCCCAACATAACCTGTTATACGCTATCCATCAGCTCCTTAGTAGCCGAGCGGCTACATGGTACTGGCAGTTTTGCATAAAGAATCCCAACGTAAACTGGCAGCAGCTTTGTCATTGTTTAAGGAGTGAATTTGACGACAACCTTAGTGACTACGACGTTAAGAGACTGATCGAGAATCGCAAGTAAAAACCAGTGATTTCCGATTGGAAGTCGAAGGCATGGTACTCAGGCTGAGAGAGCGTTTGAGAGAGGCTGAACTAATTCAACTTGTTATGAAGAATATGCACCCCGGTCTGCGGAAAACGCTCATGTTGCAGGAATTTCGCAGCATAGACGAACTGGATCTGCTATGTAGTAGGATTGAGAAGCTGTGGCTTGAGGTGGGCGAAACAGCTGACGACCAAGTTAGGATGTGTAGACATTATATACATACATGAATTGCAGTATGATTATGAACCCCCGGACTTACCGTACGATTCCCCCACACCTCTGGAGGACGAGATTGCGCTAATGCAGAGCACTAAAATATCAGGAAGATCCACTTACCTTATTTGCTGGAACTGTGACGACATAGGTCACTCGTATGTCGATTGTCCTGCGGAACAACGCAAGAATTTTTGTTATACCTGTGGGGGCGAAAAATATCATACGACCCAATTGTATTCGCTGCATGAAGGGAAACGATCGGGTGGGTCTAGGCAGGACGGGTTACCTGAACTCGCCGAATTTGCAAACCATCTTACCACAAATCCTTCCTCGATTGGACCCCGCCCCGAACCCTGCCCAGATTACGACAAACCCAAGATAAGATATGTTTTGATTTTTATTTAAATTGAAAACGAATAAAAACTGCTTAATGTCAACTCATTAAACGAAAAACTTTTTATTAAAACAGAAAACAAAAACGCCTTAGTTGACTTGATTGACCTGGGTTGCTTCGACGTTGTATGTCGATAATCTTAAACATACTCCCGGCATTAAGATATTGTCTTAATTTATTGGTAGCTTGACAAGTTTTGCTGCAGGTCGTTTGACTTCTCCTTTTGACGTTCTCAACGTCACGACGCGAACTAGATTGTCTCGTCCAGGATGTTCTTCTATTACACGTCCAAGTACCCACGCCGACGGTGGCAGGTTGCTCTCCTTTATTAGAACTAAGTCTCCTGTGCGCAAGTTTGCTTCAATTCGTGTCCATTTTGGCCGACTTTGTAGACTGGTCATATAGTCCAGATGCCATCGTTTCCAAAAATCGTGCAGCATCTTTTGTACGAAACGCCATCTCGTTAGGGTTGATATCCTTGCGTTGACCATGGCTGGTTCGGGTAGCGCTGTAATAGGGCGTCCAATTAGGAAGTGGGCTGGAGTAATTGCATCTAAACTGCTAGTATCATCGGTTGTTGGCATAAGCGGCCTCGAATTGAGAATCCCTTCGATTCCCGTGACAAGTGTGGTGAGCTCTTCGAACGTAAGGCGTGTTTCACCGATGGTCCGCTTCAGTAGAGTCTTCACTGATTTCACTCCCGCTTCCCAAATGCCTCCGAAGTGGGGAGCCGAGGGAGGATTGAAGTGCCAAGTGACGTGGTTATCTGAGAGAATATCTGCCACCAACATATTGTAATTCTGAGAATTTACTAGATGATATAATTCGCAAAGCTTCCTATTTGCGCCTACGAAATTCGTAGCATTATCGCTGTACATATTTAGTGGAATTGTGGCGACATGACGCGACGCACGACAAAGTTGTATTCGTATTGCCGCTGTTATCTGAAAGGTATTTGTCTCCGGTTATTTTGCATTTGTAGTTTTTTTTCGAAAATGAGATTGCGAAAGTACGTTGCAGAATATCTGAAGATATTTGAAGTAGGCGAATGTTTGAATTAGCAAACAAAAAGTTGTAAAATAATTTAGTCAGTTTTTTGTTTTTCGTTGAGACAACACGTTTGTGAAAATGTTTAAAAAAATACTACCGACATTTAAAAAGAATAATAATTGTATTGGAATTTAGAATGTAAAAAAATAATAATTGTACTGGAATTAAGTTTTAAAAAAGGAATAGTAATAACGTTATGGACTTTTACGTGAATTGTACTGGAATTAAAAGTTTTAAAAAAGGAATAGTAATAACGTTATGGACTTTTACGTGAATTTGTTTTTTCTTTTTATCACAATTACAAAAAATATTTTAATAACAATTATCCAAAGAAATTAAATATTGTGTTCTTATTTACATGCATTGCGGATGAGATCTATGGAGATAAACTCTGAACAATAATATCCATTGGTTGCCCCATCCTTTAAGAGATCCACAAACTGGTGACCCCGACGTGATCGGCAACCTGGCCTCAAGTTTTGATGCCGACAGTTTTCCTGACTAAAGTCCGCAGCTCGAGCCATAGAGGATTATTACCTTGCGCTAGCAGTCTTGTGACCATAAGGTTACCCCCTACCCAAGGTAAGGTACCTTATTGGACACCATCCCAAATAAGGAGCTGTACTTGGAACTTTCCTTCAAGAGAATTAGTTTAAAATTTCAAGGATTTGACACTTCTGCTAGGAATAGCTTCTCACGGCAAGAAAGAAGGAGAAATTGAGATCCTTCGCACACTAGTAGGATTCAAGATTCCTGCAAGAGGAGAAAGACGAAAAGTTCCCAGTGTAAGCCAGAAGAACCGTCTTAAAAGCTGCTTTCAGAACTGGTGATTCCGTAGAACCAAGGGGGAAGTAACTGTTTTTCGTATTTCATTTTATTTCTTTTTAAATATTATATTACAAATATAAATTTTACATTAATCTGTTAACCTATCGTATGCGAGCGCGCATTGTTCCTGTTATATACTTATATATACTTACATATATATACTTACATATATTTTCCAATCTATTCATCTGGCGAGTCTCTATATTATATTGTATGTAAAAGAATTAGTTTTAATATACATATACATATATTCTTTAGTCTATCTATCAAGGCTAATTATTGTTGAAATCTTCGGATATTTCTCAAGGTACTTTTGTTTCGGTTCATCAAAGTAGTTTATAGTCGTAGCCTGCGTTCGTGATGGCCCTTTCGAATGAGTCGGTCGCGAGTGAGTTGACAGATGCCTCTCAGAGTTCAAGTGTACGTGTTTCTTCTACTTTTCCAGCAACCGAGTTATCCATGATGCCCGGTACTCTCCAGCAAGCGGTAGTGAACGCAGTTTCAGTTAAAACTGTTCCTTTTTGGAGGAATTATCCGGATCTCTGGTTCCTCCAGCTCGAGGCTCAATTCGAGTTGTCTGGTATCACACAGGATAAAGCTCGATTTTACCATGTGGTTAGTGCTTTGGAGGAGAGTGTGATTCGTGTGGTAAGCGATGTGGTGTTTGATCCTCCAGCGACAGACAAATACAAGAAACTGAAGGAAACTTTAATTCAACGATTATCTGGAAGCGAGAATGCAAAGTTGAGGCAGGTTTTGACAGAACTAACTTTAGGAGACTCTCAACCTTCGCAGCTACTCCGTGAGATGCGTTCGCTGTCAAGAGGGAAACTGAGCGATGAAGTGTTGAAGTCCTTGTGGTTGCAACGGTTACCAACTCACACGCAAGCTATATTAGCGTGTAATCCGGGAAACCTGGAAGAAGTGGCAGCGTGTGCGGATACAATAGCGGAGGTGAGTCCTAATTCTCAGATCTGCGCCGTGACGTCGGCAGATTCCAGCAATCAGAATCAATCTCTGGAGCAGTTATCTCAGAAGGTTGATGAATTGGCGAGGCTGTTTGAGCGGAGTATTACATCACGAAGAGAGTTTTCCAGAGATGGTTCGCTGAGAAATAGGTCTCGAAGTTGGATCAAAGTCTCGCAACTCCACCCCTAAGCGAAATGACGGTATATGCTGGTACCATAGCAGATATAATGATAAAGCCAGAAGATGCATTCAACCATGTTCGTATAAATCTCCAAATTCCAATTGTAAAAATGTTTTAAATAAAGATGAAAATTCCCTAAACTAGTTGGCCCTCCACCCTTGACGACAAGTGGGGGAGCCTGCACTAACAGTCGTCTTTACTTTTCAGACAGATCCTCAAATAGAAATTTTTTAATTGATACAGGTGCCGACGTATCTGTAATTCCTGCAACTCAAGCAGAGCGACGTTTCAAATCAAGTTTACGTCTCATGGCAGCCAATTCATCGACAATCAGCACATTCGGCCAAAAATTTTTATCGTTGGACCTTGGCCTACGACGTGTGTTCTCATGGCAGTTTGTAATCGCTGACGTTCCTAAACCCATTCTAGGTGCAGATTTCTTAGCACATTACGGTCTTTTGGTAGATGTCAAGAGAAGAACATTAATTGATCCTCTGACCTCGATTAAATCTACGGGGAGAAGTATTTTTGGTTTTTCCTCAGCTCTATCCATCCTTATAGACACGTCGATCCCCATCGAAGTTCAAAATCTTCTGCGTAAATTCAGAAACATAACTATAGCGTCAAGTTTTAGCCGCCCAGTCAAGCACACGGTCACGCACCACATTACCACTAAGGGTCCTCCCATAGCGTCAAAGGTACGCCGTCTCGCTCCAGACAAATTAGCTGCAGCAAAGAAAGAATTCGAATTTCTTCTAAAGCAAGGCATCTGCCGTCCATCAGATAGCTGTTGGTCATCACCATTACACCTTGTTAGGAAGAAAAATGGTGAATGGAGACCATGCGGTGATTTTCGTCGTTTAAATTCTTGTACAATTCCGGATCGTTATCCGATTCCATTGATACATGATTTTAGCTACAATTTGCACGGATGTAAGATATTTTCGACCTTAGATTTAACTAAGGCTTATCACCAGATTCCGATCAAACCCGAGGATGTGCCAAAGACTGCAATTTGTACCCCGTTCGGGCTATTCGAGTTTACCCGTATGACTTTTGGGCTATGCAATGCGGCCCAAACTTTTCAAAGATGCATACATACAATACTTCAGGGATTCAAATTTTGTTTTGTCTACTTAGACGACATTCTGGTGGCCTCAAAATCTGCTAGTGAACATTTTGGCCATTTAGAACAAATTTTCGCCCGTCTGGAAGCTTTTGGGCTAATCATCAACGTGGAAAAGTGTAAGTTTTCGTCTCCCGAGGTAATTTTTTTAGGCCACCTAATCTCACCAGATGGCATTAAACCACCTCCCGAAAGAGTAGAAGCCATTGCAAATTGTAACCTCCCGGTTACAGTAAAGGATCTCAGACGTTTCCTCGGCACGATTAATTACTATCGCCGCTTTTTGCCAAATGCTGCAGAACATCAGGCACTCTTGAACAATTATTTAAGAGGTTCCAAAAAAGATGGCAAAAGGAAAATTGGCTGGTCTGAGGAGGCAGTCAGGGCCTTCGATTTAGTCAAAAAGCAATTAGCGGAGGTCGCACTTTTGGCGTTTCCTAATTCTTCTTCGGAGTTAGCACTATGGGTCGATGCCTCTAATACGGCCGTAGGAGCAACAGTGCAGCAAAAGACAGACAGCGTCTGGAAACCTCTGGGTTTTTTCTCAGTCAAGCTCAGTAGTGCGCAACGCAAGTACAGTGCGTACGATCGGGAGTTGTTGGCAGCCTATTTGGGTATCAAATACTTTCGTTTTTTGTTGGAAGGCCGACCATTCACGTTGTTTACTGACCACAAACCCCTGACTTTCGCGTTTAACCAGAATCCTGAGAAAGCATCTCCCAGACAGCTTCGACATCTAGACTTCATCGGACAGTTTACCACCGATATCAAGCATGTGCCTGGTAAAGACAACGTAGTAGCTGACATGTTGTCTAGACTAGAAGTGATTCACATTCCTAGTCTTATAGACTTTGGTGCCATCGCCGACGGGCAAATTAGTGATCCTGAGCTACTAACTCTTCTTCAAAATTCACAGTATAAATTTGAAAAGCATCCTATTTTTGGTACTGATAAGCAAATTTACTGTGAAATTTCCGCTAGTAGAAATCGGCCTTTTATCCCAAAACCTTTCAGGAAACAAGTTTTCGACGCGGTACACAATCTTTCGCATCCAAGTATCCGTGCCACCAACAAGATGGTAACCTCCAAATACTTTTGGTCTGCGATAAATAAGGACGTTAATGCCTGGGCTCGTTCATGCCAAGCGTGCCAGCAATGCAAAGTTACCCGCCACGTGAGAAAACCTTTGGGTTCTTTTCCATCCAGTTCTGGTCGGTTCCGAGATATTCACATTGACATTGTCGGTCCTCTCCCACCTTCAAATGGTTTCAGATACTGTCTCACCATTATTGACAGATTCTCGCGTTGGCCTGAGGCAGTTCCATTGGTTGACATTAACGCGGAGACGATAGCAGACGCGCTTTGTAGTTCGTGGATATCTCGTTTCGGGATACCTAGGACTATAGTCACAGATCAGGGTGCGCAATTTGAGTCAGCACTTTTTGCTGAGCTAGCTAAATTATTAGGTTTTACTCGTAATCGAACTACCGCATATCACCCACAAGCAAACGGATTCCTGGAACGGTGGCACAGGACGCTGAAAGCTACTATCATGACGTATAGAGACAAGACGTGGTCAAAGATTTTACCATTCGTACTGTTAGGCCTCAGAACAGTACTCAGGGAGGAATTTTTAGCAACTCCGGCAGAGTTAGTTTACGGAGAAGGTTTACGCCTGCCTGGAGATTTTCTTCAAAATTTCAAGTTTAATCCTCAGTCTGATTTTGTCATTTCGTTACGTAAACTGTTTGCTGACCTTAGGCCAGTGCCAGCTTCTAATCATTCGAAGCAATCTCCTTTCAAATTCAAGGATTTGGGGAAATGTACACATGTCTTCGTAAGATCCGATGCAGTGCGAGGGTCTTTGCAAGCTCCCTATGAAGGCCCCTATCAAGTAATTAAGAGAAGGGACCAGTTCTTTACACTGAAAATCAAGACCAGGGAGGTGAACGTTTCGATTAACCGGCTGAAACCATGCTTCACGGAAATCGAGGACTCAAGCCAGTCCCAGAGCGAAACGTCATCCACCGAGAACTCGCACTCAACTCACAATTCGGAAGAAGTTTCTAAAAGGACTCTCGAAAACACACCTTCGGAGGCAGCTGCGGAATCTAATGTGGAGTACCCTCGACCTGCTATTCAACATGCAAGTGATCATACCAGCACGCATACAGTCGCCGACGAAGATGAACCACTTTCCTCTGGCTTTAGTCCGCGGAGAGTTAGATTCCTTGCGGACGGTAACACGGTGATACCACAGCGAATCACTCGCGCTGGACGAACCAGCAATCCACCACGACAATTTTCGTATCGCTAAACTTTTGGTTTCGCTGGCGGGGGAGTACTGTGGCGACATGACGCGACGCACGACAAAGTTGTATTCGTATTGCCGCTGTTATCTGAAAGGTATTTGTCTCCGGTTATTTTGCATTTGTAGTTTTTTTTCGAAAATGAGATTGCGAAAGTACGTTGCAGAATATCTGAAGATATTTGAAGTAGGCGAATGTTTGAATTAGCAAACAAAAAGTTGTAAAATAATTTAGTCAGTTTTTTGTTTTTCGTTGAGACAACACGTTTGTGAAAATGTTTAAAAAAATACTACCGACATTTAAAAAGAATAATAATTGTATTGGAATTTAGAATGTAAAAAAATAATAATTGTACTGGAATTAAAAGTTTTAAAAAAGGAATAGTAATAACGTTATGGACTTTTACGTGAATTGTACTGGAATTAAAAGTTTTAAAAAAGGAATAGTAATAACGTTATGGACTTTTACGTGAATTTGTTTTTTCTTTTTATCACAATTACAAAAAATATTTTAATAACAATTATCCAAAGAAATTAAATATTGTGTTCTTATTTACATGCATTGCGGATGAGATCTATGGAGATAAACTCTGAACAATAATATCCATTGGTTGCCCCATCCTTTAAGAGATCCACAGAATGCCTCTTCTTGCAATGAATCTCTTCAAGCATGCTATGAAAGCGTCGGCCGACAAATCGCTAACAACTTCTACATGACAAGCCTTTGTACTAAAACAAACAAATAGTGCGATGTAACCCTTGATGACTTTTGCTCCTCTTCCTCGATGTCGAAGCAGTGAAAATGGGCCTGGATAATCCACTCCTACATTTTCGAAGGCCTGTGTGAATGACACTCGATGAAAAGGTAGATTGCCCATCAACTGATTAGATGTTGCTTTTCTATATCTAGTACAAATTACGCATTTGGTGCTGTGACGCTTTACTAAGAAGCGACAGGATATAATCCAGTACTTTTGCCTAAGGATGCTGAGGAGAAGTGACGTGCCAACGTGATAGTGTCTTTCATGGGTGTGTTTAATCAGCAGATCCACAAAGATATGATTCTTTGGCAGGATGATCGGATGCTTGATGTCGTATGAGCATACAGCATTTTCTAGCCGTCCACCGACTCGTATTATTTTGTCCGCATCAATGAAAGGATTGAGCCTTCTTAGATGTCTTGAATTGGCAATTTGTTTTCCATCCTGTAGCGCTTGAAACTCCTCTGTGAAGGCATCAGCTTGCGTCCATCGTAAGCATATCTTCAAGGCGTCTTTTAATTCACTTGCTGTAAGCCATCTCACTGATATTTTGGTTGATGATCTGTTGGAGTTGATAATGAATCTGATACACCATCCCAGGATGCGAAGTATTAATCGTAACGTAGACTTTCTTGAAAACAGATTCTCAAGTGTGTCGTTCTTGATGGATGCAGTACACATGTTGATGCAGACTTCCTTTTTCTCTAATTCTGTCTCTGTATTGGGAATATGTACTACTGAGATTTTCCTTGCATAATCTTCTATAAGCCATGATGGACCCTTCCACCACAGCTCTGAACTCACTAATATTTGTGGTAGCGTACCTCTCGACGCGATGTCTGCCGGATTCTCCTTGGACGGGACGTGGTTCCAGCAACTCCTTGGTAGTATTGTGAGTATTTCCGCAGTACGATTGCCAACATAGGTTTTCCACCTTCTGGGGTGTGATGACAACCATGACAGAACCACCATAGAGTCTGTCCATGCAAAACACCTAACATTCGGTTTTCCAAAGGCCACGAGGATATGTTTAAGGAGATTGGCTAGAAGCATCGCAGCACAGAGCTCTAGTCGCGGGATCGAGACCTGTTTGATCGGTGCCACTCGTGTTTTGGATGCCACTAATGTGACGCTGACGTTCCCATTGTGAGAAGTGCTTCTGCAGTATACTACTGCAGCATATGCGGATTCGGAAGCATCTGAAAATCCGTGTAACTCTAGAGCTTCCCAATTTGTCTCCAACCACCGAGGGATGCGAATCTTCTGAATGTGATGAATGCTTCTGCGAAGTTCATGCCACCTTTTTGCTAACTCTCCCGTTACTTGGTCATCCCAGCCGTAATTGTTTAGCCACAGAGATTGAAGGATTATTTTGAATGCGATTGTGATAGGTGATAATAATCCAAGTGGATCAAAGATGCGGCTTGATTCTGAAAGTATTGTTCTTTTGGTTACCAGCGAATCGCCAGGGAGATTTATGTCAAAAATGAAGCAGTCTTCTGCTGGGATCCATTTGATTCCAAGAACCTTCAATGCATCTGGATGTGCATCAAATTTTACCGATGCAATGCTGCATATATCTGAGGGAAGTGTGTTTAAAAATTCTTTGGCATTGGAGGCTCATTTTCTCAAACGAAATCCTCGACGCTCCAGTAACGTTGACAATTCTTCTTGGAGTTGAATGGCTTCATCAACCGATCGTGCCCCTGACATTAAATCATCTACGTAGAAGCTATTGTTGATGGCTTGTTCCGCGAGTGGAAATTGTCCCTGAAACTCAACGCAAAGTTGCTTGAGAGCTCTCGTAGCTAGAAAAGGTGCTGACGAGGTTCCATATGTGACGGTGTTTAACCATAGATGTTGAATTGGTTGATTGATATTCTCTCTCCAAATAATTCGCTGATAAGTTCTATCTTGTTGATCGACCAAAATCGTTCGATACATCTTTTCGATGTCACTAGTGACTGCCACCTTATAAGTTCTGAACGATAATAATATGTCAAAAAGATCCCTTTGAGTCCTTGGCCCAACGAGAAGCTTCTGGTTTAAAGATATACCAGACGATGTTTTGGCCGAACCGTCGAATACAACGCGAAGCTTTGTCGTTGTGCTCGATTGTTTGATAATTGCGTGGTGAGGAAGATATACATGTTCTTCATTGGTATTTACCAAGTTGCTTGGAATAGGCTCGAGATGCCTCAGTCGTTTGTATTCATTAATGAATTTACTATAATCTTTATAGAGATTCGGATCTTTTTCAAACCTATTTTCTAATGACTTAAATCTGCGGATTGTTGTCTCTAAGGAGTTTCCAAGAGGTGGGCTGTCTTCTTTAAAAGGAAGGCGAACTGTATAGCACCCAGTGGCTTCATCAATATAATGATTTTGCATGAAATGTGATTCACAGAATTGTTCCTCTACGGTGTAGGATGGCTCTTGTTGAGGGATTTCTTCTATTTCCCAAAACTTCCGTAAGGCTGCATCAATGTCAATAATATCTGCGTGTAAAGTTATAACTGGTAATGTTTCATTTACCTTGTCTACTACTCCCGCCACGATGTATCCGAATATGGTATTTTGTAGTGCTGGATGATGCGGTTGTATGATGCGTTGCCCTTCCTTCAGAATCTGAATAAAGTGTTCTGCTCCTAACAAGATGTCAATCTTGCTCGAGCGGTTGAAAGTTGGATCTGCAAGTGGGAGTCCTTTAATATAATCCCAGTTCTGAACTTTAAAATCTGTTGCAGGTTGTACTGACGTTAGTTTATTCAGAACGAATGCATGAATGGTAATGTGTTGTGCCTTATCAAGCCGCGATGTAAGTTTGAGAGCCAGCCTTCCTTTGGTGTAACCAGTTTTTACCGATCCGAGACCCTCAATTGCGATTTTGGACCTTTCACGTTTCAGTCTTAGACGCTGTACACAATCTTCTGACACGAAAGATGCCTGAGCTCCGGAATCTACCAAAAGACGACATAGTTGTGGTACTCCGTTTACATCTGGAACGTTAACTAGTGCAGTTGGTAGCAGTGGTAGTTGGGTGTGTTGTGATTTAATCGATGTCATAGCATTGATTTGCGGATTCCCAACTGCTTGCGGGTTGCATGAATCAGCTTGAGTTGGCTTGAATGTGGCTGTTTGAGGATTCAGATTGCTTGAGGTGACAGGCCGTGAATTGTTTGAATGAAGGTGAGAGGACTTGCTTGATGAGTGATGTGCGGTAACTTTATCGGTTGAAGTCTGGTTAAGATGCAGTAATGAGTGATGTGCTTGTCTACAGTAGTGGCATGAAAATCTCGACTTACACTTCTGTGCGTGATGTCCACCACTAAGGCAATTGAAGCATAATGCGTGTTTAGTTACCAATTGACGCCTAGCCATTATATCCATAGCCTTGAACCTCGAGCAATGGAAAAGTGGATGCTCTTCAGAACATTCTGGACAACTTTTGGAGGTGTCGGAGTGAAGGGCCCGGATTGCTGGTTTTCCCGGTTGTGTCCTCTTAATAGATGGCTCAACAGTTTCTAAGGCGTCGCATCGCTTATTTAGAAAATTGATCAGATCTTGATAGGAGGGAAGGTCATTGGCTGCAATCTCTTCGGCCCAAGCTTGTTTGGTTTCTGAATCAGTTTTGTTGAGGATGAGGTAGATAAGCCACGGATCTCTATCCATTGCCTCTTTTCCTAGAGTTGAAATTCCTCGGATTAACTCATCAGATGTGTCCGTGAGTTTTCGCAACATTGTTGATGACAGGTGCGACAAATTGCATTGATTGATGAATGTTTTTATGTAGGAGTTTAAGATATGACGTTTCTTGTCATAGCGGGCTACAAGCTTAGACCATGCTTCTTTGTAGTTTGCGTCAGTTACTGTGATGTGCTTAATCAATGCGGCCGCTTCGCCATTTAGAAAGCCCTTTAAATATTGCAGTTTATGAGAAGCCGACAGCCCTTCTCTTTGGTCGACGGATGAGAGAAACAAATCCTTGAATGACGGCCAGTCCTTATAATCTCCAGTGAAAGACTGTATCTGTATTTTAGGTAACCGGATTTCCAAAATATTGTTGCTGTGAGAATTCGATTGATTAAAATTGCCAAAGAAGGTTCGTTGCTGATCGAAATATCTGTTCATGGTTTGATTCAGGTCTACTTCCGTTGAACTAAGTGCGGGATTATCGGATTTTATTGCTTTTATTGTTTTTACAAGTACAGGCTTTATTGTGAGGTATTTGTCTTCAAAATCCGAAAACTCAGAGGGTACTTCGAGGGTGACTAATTTGTCATCTACGGCGACAAATTCTACCATTAGTTTTTCTAAGACTTCTAATCTTGCTTCAAATTCTTCGAGCGTCTTTTTTTCAGGCAGAGTTTTCTCGACAAATGTTTTCAGCTTTGTCATCGAACCCTTTATGCGGCCTCTCTTGACCTTCAGCTCAGCTTCGGACATTTTTATCTAAATATTTGGTTCAATGCAAATTCCCGGGTTTCGGCACTATTAAATGTTTTGATTTTTATTTAAATTGAAAACGAATAAAAACTGCTTAATGTCAACTCATTAAACGAAAAACTTTTTATTAAAACAGAAAACAAAAACGCCTTAGTTAACTTGATTGACCTGGGTTGCTTCGACGTTGTATGTCGATAATCTTAAACAAGATAAGCTCTCATTTGTCAAACATCCCAGATATTCGACGAAAGGCCAGAACTCAAGCCCATCATCGAGGCCGCAAAATGATGAAGAAGCAATTGTTCTCGATGACCATCGAAACAGAGGGAGACGGGAGACCGATAGCGCGGATAAAAATTAAGGACAGGCAACTGAACGGCTTGCTCGATAATGGTGCTAGTATTAGCTGCCTTGGAAATGGCGCCCTTGAACTACTAGAGCAATTCAACACTCTGTGGTCTCGCCTCTCGGCGTCTGTTCAGGCAGCCAATGGGGAAAGGCAAGAGGTTCTAGGCTTCGTATATCTACCTGTGGAATTTAATAATCAGTTCAGAGAAATAACGTTTTTTATTATTCCAAATATCATACGCCAGACCATCCTAGGTGTAGACTTTTGGTCCGCCTTTAATATATTTCCTGCAATTGTCTCAGAGGTACAATTAAACCCAAATTCGGATGGAACGCAACACCAGCTAAGTCCCGACCAGAGACTGCGTCTCGACGAAGTGGTAGCCGCTTTCCCATCATATAGCAAAAAGGATTAGGTAGAACGTCCGTAATAAAGCACACCATAGACGTAAACGGTAATAAACCTGTCCGGCAGAGACATTACCCTCTTTCTCCCCCGATGCAAAAATTACTAGATGAAGAAATCGACAGGATGCTCCAGTTGGGAGTCATTGAGTTGAGCGAAAGCGAGTGGTCATCTCCCTTGGTTATGGTGAGAAAACCCAACGGAAAAGTTTGGGTTTGTTTGGACTTAATGAGGTAACCTGTAAAGACGCTTATCCTCTACCACAGATCAATGGCATTCTAGGTCGAGTACGGAGCACAAAATTTATTTCGAGCCTTGACTTAAAGGATGCGTTTTGGCAGATAGAACTTGAACCCGCTGGGAGGGGGTTGTTTCAATTCGTTGTCATGTCATTTGGCCTGACGAATTCCCCGAACACCATGTGTAAACTGATGGACAGGATCATCCCTTATAATCTACATGACGATGTGTTTGTGCGGCAGATTAGACGCTTTTTAGGACTCTCTGGTTGGTACCGTAGATTTATCGCTAATTATGCTAGCCTAATTAGCCCCATAACAGATATACTGAAGAAAAATATTGCCAGCTTGTGGTCCGAGGAAGCCGAGGCAGCATTTAAGAAGGTTAAAGCTTGCCTCACTCAAGCTCCTGTGCTTGCCAGTCTTGACTTTGCGAAACCTTTTGTGATTCAATGTGATGCGTTCTCAGTAGGAGTGGGTAGTGTACTATGCCAGGCAGACGATGAAGAGAACGAGCACCTTATCGCATTCATAAGTCAAAAACTCAATTCGGCTCAGAAAAATTATAGTGTGACTGAACTGGAGTGTCTCACTGCTGTATTAAGCGTCAAAAAATTCCGCCCTTATATAGAAGGCTCTCGCTTCACGATAATCACAGATCACGCTAGTTTGAAATGGCTGATGGCTCAAAAAAAATGTATCTGGTCGCTTGGCTAGATGGAGTTTGAAGTTACAAGCTTTCGATCTTGAAATAATACACCGGAAGGGATCCGAGAACGTGGTAGCAGGCGCACTGTCTCGTGCTGATATTGCAGTGCTAGGCAATTTTGAAGCACCATCCGGACTTCATTTAAACCATTCGGCTTTTAAAAGTGACGGTATCTGAACAAAATTAGGGCAATGCAGACCAGTCCCGACCGGTTTCCTGACCTACGCGTGTCCATTAACCCTAATCTTCAAACGATCATTAAGTATGAGCGAAGACACGATAACGCCGCAGTGGAAGATTTGGGTTCCGGAGGAGTTGGGCCTTATCATTAATACAGGACGCTCACGATTCTCCTCTGTCTGCACATTGTGGCATCTCAAAGAGAGAAACTCCAATGTATATACTATTGGCCGCGAATGTCTCAACATGTCCGAGACTATGTTCTGAAAAGCCAAGCCTGTAAGGAATGTAAACCTCCAAACGAATGATGGATAAAGAAGAATTTTTAAGAACTTTTATTTTTAACGATTCTAAATCAAATTAATAAATACAAGAAGAAAAAACAACCGTCTCGTCCCCGTTTTTTATCCATCATTGACTGATTCTAACAAGTGTAGGTTCGATTCCCGTCGGGGAAAAAATAAATAAAAATTGAATTTACAATTTATTTGTGCGCTTTCATCGTTACTGGTTAATGTCAGCTGAAAGCAAAACGTGGCTTAGTAGGCTAGTAACAAATTGATAAATGCAAGAGGGAAAATCATCTGTCTCGTTTGCTCAGTGGTAAAAGCAGTCGCCCGGCAAACGGAAGGTCCCGGTTTCAAATTTAAAAATAAAGGTTCTTAAAAACTCTTCTTCTTAATCCATCATTGACTGATTCTAACAAGTGTAGGTTCGATTCCCGTCCGGGAAAAAATAAATACTCCAAACGAATGTCTGCGTTCACCTGTGGGGAACCCTGTTAATCCACAACGTCCATGGCAATTCATCAACATACATCTCCTAGGGCCATATCCACGCTCTAAATCGGGAAATACCACGCTCATTATTGTATTAGACCAGTTCACTAAGTACATTGTCCTTAAGGCTATACGTAAGGCCACAGCCAAGGCAGTAATGTCCTTCTTGGAACAAAATATCTTTCACCTTTTCGTGGTTCCCGATGGCGTGACCTCTGACAACGGCGCACAATTTACCGCAAATGAATTTAAGGTATTCCTCGAAGCGTATGGGGTTAAACACCACAGAACCACCTTCTATACTCCTCAAGCGAATGCATCGGAGCGAGTAAATAGAAGTGTACTATCCGCGATACGGGCCTATATCAACGAAGATCATCGGACCTGGGATGAAAACATTTCTTCTATAAGCTGTGCCTTAAAGAACGTTGTCCATCAATCTACTACCTAACCTTTGGCTGTATCATGATAACACACGGTTCTACCTATAAACTCCTATGGAACTTAAGCGCGATTGAATGTGGAGACCTTTTAGTCAACAGTCCTTAATATACGTATGACCAATCATATGAAAAGGTTATCAGTAACTTAAAAAAGCTCAGCAACGTCATCAGAAGCATTATAACTTACGTTGTACAGAGCGGAAATATCCGGTAGAGCAGGAGATTTATAGGGGAAACTTCAACCAGAGCAATTTTATCAACCACTACAGTGCAAAACTTGCCAAGAAATTTTTGAAGTGTCGCATACGCCGAATAGTAGGTTCCTCATGTTACGAGATCGAAGATATGAAAGGCAAATTAGTGGGAATATTCCATGCTAAAGACCTCAAGCCCGGCTAGTACAAATCAAGATGTTGGAAAGCCACACTATCCTCATGTAAGTCAATTCACCCTGGTAGCCCCAAGAAGGCGTCAAAACCCCTCCCGCATGGTACACTGTGGTGACCAAGTCACTGCAGTAATTCCAGTGGAGGGTTCGTCTCTGAAAATATCACGCTGATGTGCAGCAAACCTAGATAGACGACCTTAGTCGTGGCGTGACCAGGTAGCAGTTAATCTGCTCCAGTAGGACGGCAGCCTCAAACCGCAGGACGAAGGACTTCCGAACCTGTATTGTAACGAGCGGCTCCAAGCATACAAGTCTAAAACTAACCAGCCTGTGAACGTAACCTCAAATTCTAACTTACAGAGCGCACCCGTTGCGGCCGAATTCGAACGTCAACGTGAACATAGGAAATTGACAGCAGCTAAAATCACGGCGTAAATTGTTGCCACGAGCGGCTCTGTTTCGACTTAACGCGAACTGAATAGCGGTATAACGTACTCGGTCTTCTTTTCATAAGTGAACGCTGAAACGTGCAGTCGATTTTAAGCCAACTAGAATTAAAGAATCTAGAAGGGCAAGAACAAGCCAAGTTGTTCGGAAAGTGTAATTAACATTAGAACTCAAATTTTTAAAAAAATTAAAAAAGGAGACGAAAAAGCAATGAAGTTGCTTAGCCGAACGGGTCGAGTAGAACCCCCCCCCCCCCCCCGCGGAATAGACACCAATACGAGGAAACCAAAAAGGGAGAAAAGCCCAATATAATTAAACCCGAGAAGATTCCGTAGAGGAAGTTGAAACCCCAATTTGTAAGGGGGGGAATCAGTAACACTTCGGAGTAAAAGTAGAATCAGTAGTTAGGAGCCAATAAGGTAAGCATTAAATGCCAAGTTGTCATCCAAGAAATGTAAAGGTATTATTGTAGCCCAGAAGTCGGGGGTGGCGCGCAGGCATTGTAAGGCGCACCTCCGACGATCCAATCAGCCAAAAGGCCGCAACTCGGAGTTCCTTCAGAGCCCGAGGGGGTATGGAGTGGGAGCGGAGACTCACCTAGCTCAGCCTCGTCTCGACACGGCAAGAATCAAGGCACTCAAGAGAGGAAACTTAGTTATTAGGAAAAAGAAACCTTAGTATTATAAGACAGGAAACCGAACAATGACGGGACAAGTTCGAAGACAGCAATAATGTGTTAATTTAAGAATATTTAATCATAATTTGTTCAGCAGCAGATCGCCGGCATCATCGAGTGCGCATTTGAGGATCACCGGTGAATACGTAATCTAATTGTTGAGAACCAAACTTTAATTTTGATAACTTTAATTATATTATAACATACATATACTTAGCTTGTAAATTACGAGATTGAACCCACGAATACCTAAATTTAGAATTACTTATCCTAGTTAAGCCTTTGACAATTAACCACACATATATATAGCGATATACATATATACGCGGATCAATAATTCTTCCTAAAATTTTTTTTTGCACGGGACTTAGGATTGTGAATCGTAAAGTGCCTCTGGCCATTATGATATCGGTGATAAGATTGAACAAGTGAAATCTCAGTCCCGAGGTGCTTCGTGCTAGTCGGCAGGGGAAAAAAAACAAAAAACAAAGAGATTTTGAAATTTGCTGAGCTCCGTTGGCCCTGTGCGTCTATATATACATATATATATAGCAAAGCCAAGTGTTACAATCCACTGATGTTGTAATTAAGCATTAAGCCATGGTTAAGTAATTCACTTCGCATAGTGAAATACAAGTTATTGCACTGGTCACTAGGTCAGAGTCGCTTGCACCTGTAATGATTCTAACAGGGGGCCAGGTTTTGTGAGTGGATCGGGTTGATTTGTTGTTTTTTTCGGTGATCGAGTTATGGGTTATCAGTTGTGAATCTGAACTTGCGTTCTTTTTAGAATTAATTGAATACAAGAATTAATGTTTTTATATGTGGTTTACGCGTGTGTTTTATTGGGGACACGACACTACCTTGAATAATAAACGTGTCGCGAGAGTGCTGCACGTAGTTCCAATCATGGGAGTGTAATTTGTTTAATGAGTGATACACGTGTTTTGGATGCAGACCACACGGACTTTTAGTATACTACTAACATCAATAATTGGCAGTCCTTAAAGAATCTGATCGGCAACATTAGATGACCTTGCTCAGTAAATATTTACATACCAGATTTAACTTCGCCCGTGGATGTTACGGAGTGTGAAGCTCTACATGCTCTGCATGACGGAAATTTTTTATGGACTACAGATTCGGAATGTCATTGTGAATTTTATTCCACTCGTCACTTAGGTTAGCTGGTAATGGATCATTCCATGAAAGTCCAGCAATCCATAGTTTCTGCATCAAGACTTTGATTTTGATAACAAATGGAGATAACCAACCTAGTGGATCGAAAATTTTTGCAGCAGACGAGAGAATTTTACGTTTAGATTGTTGTCCATTTGGATTAATAATAGCTTGAAGAAGAAGTTATCTCCTCGCGCGTTCCAATTAAGACCAAGTGTTTTAATTACTGCAAAATTTTCATCAATGGAATGAATGGATTGTATTTCCCCGATGATCATGTGGAATGTGATTGAGAAGTTCCTCTGAATTAGAAGACAATTTTCGTATGTCGAAATAACACAAGTGGAAACAGACATTACATCGTCTACGTAAAAGTCTGTTGTCAGTATTTTGCTCCTTCTGAGAATTCATTCAGTGCTAATTGCTGAAACGTCCTTATTTCCAGGAAAGGCGCTGATGCTGTTCCGTATGCGATAGTGTTACATACATTTTAGCAATGTCGACAATAAACAGAACTTTGTGTTTTCGAAACCTGATGAGAATGGATACCAACTCGTCTTGAATGGTGGGTCCAGCATATGGCGCGTCGTTAAATGATAGACCAGCGGTTGACGGCTTCGAAGCATTGAAGACCACTCTAAATTTTATGGTACTGGATGGATTTAAAACTGCGTGATGTGGAATAAAATGACAACTTTGTGGTGGAAGAGATGGGGTTCCAACTCACGCATATGGCCCAAGCATAAGTACTCCTCCATGAATTGCTGATATTGCTCCCTTTAGGATGGGTTTTTTCTCAAATCGTGCTTCAGCCATGTATAGAGATCGTAAGGCAGCAGATCTGGGTTCCCCAAGTTCGCTAATATTTGGTTTGAATGGGAGTCGTTCTGACGAGTGAGTTGACATGAAATGCTGTTCACATAAAACTATCTTGTGTGAGATGAGTTTTCGGCTTAGCCAAGTCTTTAATTTGCCAGAATTTTTTAAGTAAATTGTCGACATCTGTGCAAACGTGGAAATTGTGAATCTTCTCATCTACTTCTCGTTTTTGTGATCCTCATATTACATAGTCAAAGATAACTTTTTTGAGCTATGATACCAGAATGAAATTGAATTTGCTCTTCTAGTAGGACTTTGAAGAATATATCTGAACCAAGTATGATATCTATTGGTGTAGGCTGATCGAAATTAGTATCGGCCAAATCAAGGCTATATAACTCATTATAATTTGGGAGTTAAATTGTGTGTACTGGTATAAGATTCGTGAGCTTTTTGAGTGAGAAAGCTCTCGTTTCGAACTCAATAAAAGCGTTATTTTATGCTGAGTGTAACTGAACCGCATGACTGTTGTGAGCTTGTTTCTCTCCCATCAAGAATTGGAACTTCTGTGTAGTCCAAATCGTTAAGCGCAACTTTCCGATATAAGGGAAGCGTAACAAGAATAACAGCTGTCGGCAATACCGTCGTAGTACCTTGAGTAATGTGAACACTGTAAGGCTTAGAGGATTGTGCAGCTGGTGCACATTGTGTGATACCATAAGATAGCGATGGTTTCTCTCTTTTATGTAAAAACGTGTGGTGGCGTTTACTGCAAATACGGAATGTAGATGATCTGCAAGTTGATGTATTGTGGTCAGAACGTAAACAATTTGAACATAAGGATGCTGCTGTTACAAATTTATTACGTTGTATAATATTCATGTTAGTAAAATGTTCGCCTTTGCAACAGGAACAAATTGTAGAAGTTGTAGCATAAACTTGTTTCGTGGTTTAAGGTTTCAGTTTGAAAGTGTTCTGCTTTTTACTTTGGTTAGAAGACTGTAACTAAAACTTACGTTGATCTATGAAGTCCAGAAGTGCTTTGAATGTAGGTTTGTGTTCTGGCGCTGATGTTTTTGCCCATAACTGACGTGAATCAGTATAGATTTTTTGTACCAGAACGTAGATAAACAAATAATCCCATCAATCAGTTGGCAGTTTTAAAGCTTTAAGGGCGCGGGCAGATTCTTTAAATGTATTGCTTTGTTTGCGGAGAGACGCTGCTGAAGGTCGTGGTTGCAATAGCGTAAAATCGAAAATGTTTTTAAGATATGCTTCGATGATGCATTTCTATTTATTGTATGTTGACTTCAACTGATCCCAAGCTTCAACATAATTAGCATCGCTTTGTAAGATACATAAGCGTGGATGCTGCCTCACCCTTTAAGCTGATTTTTACAAATTGTAACTTTTGAGCTGGTGGATGTATATTATCGTGCACGAGAGATCGGTATAAGTCATGATATGCTGGCCAGTCTTCGTATTGGGCAGAAAATTGCGGTGTATTTATTCGCAGTAACTTTAAATTTGTCGCTAATTCAGTCAGCTGCTGTAGAATAATATTCATAGCAGCTTGCTGTTAGCGATTGTAAAATAGTATTCGTAGTTTCATTATTTTGAGGCGAATCATTCGAATTGGATTGCGTAATTGATGTATTCAAAATTGTTTCTTGGTTCATAATGGCAAGGAGCTGACTTTTCACGTCATAATATTTGCTTTCAATGTTCTGCCTATATTGACTTTCACTAGATAAATCGTCCGATATATTGTGAATCTCCGATTGTATTTGTTCGTATTGTTTAAATGCGATATCTAATTTTTGCAATCTTACATCTATTTGTTCAGAGTTTTGATTGTCGCACAGGAATTTCTTCAAATATATCACACAAAAAACCTGAAAATGTGACTATTTACTTTCCAGTTGGAATGAAATCTTTCAAATGCGAATGCACACCGCTCTATCCGGCCACGCTGCAACGATAATTTTAATATTATTCTTTAAAATTAAAATTAAAATTTCACGGTTTTACAACTTATTCGGGTCGATTGTACCAAAAATGACGAGGAAGTGGACTATATAATGTTTATATTAATTCGGTTATAGATTACTGGTTCTAATGAAACGCGTTTGATTAAAATGCTATAACAACTTTTTTTGATAATGTGGTTGTTATGTGAACAAATTACATAACTCCACAGAATATTGCATTGACATGGAATAGCTACAGAAGCATAACTCCTAAAATGAGTGATTGGACTAACTTACAAAAGCATAACTCTTAAAGACAGAGTTGGGGATAGCTAAATAGCTTAACTCCACTGAATGGAAACACGATGATTGCTGGATATTTAATTATACTGTGCGTTTTAATCAATTACCTTAGTCTATTTATACAACTTATAATATGCTTACGATTACCTAATTGATAATAATTATTAGTTAATATTTTTTTATCGAAACCCTCATGCTAATTCGCGGTCAGCGATGGATATTGCATCACCTCTTGTTTCTTACGCACCACTTTAGTGGGTCACATTATTATTAATTTCGCTTGTTTACCTACTCATGCAGTGTACAGCATAATTTGGTGTGTCGCGTATTTTTTCATATACGACAGTTGTTTATTGTTTTCGCACATCAGCATTATTATGATGTTATGATTATTTAAGTCACAGCAGAGGATTTGAATATATGTGCAGTTTTTGTCCGAATCCCCCTCACATTTTGATAGTAACAGGAAAAAGAACTTCAGTTTTTTTGGCGCTCAGAAGGTACAAATAATTTAATAAAAGCGTCAGAAGGCCAAAATAAGGGGTCTAATAACTTGTCCTGTACATCTGCTGAAACAGTTAGAAGAAAGGATGCAACCGGTTTAGAGCTCTTACTGATTTTTCGACAAAAATTACCACCAGTCGCGATATTGTTGGACTTCAAATACTTCAATATGTCCTCACACATCGTTTCTGGACAGAGACGGGTGACGAAAACCTTCGAAAATTTTGGTACCGTTTTCAAAGAGGCACCAATACCATTTCCTACGCTAGTGTGGAAGGCTCACTCCCTTCTGTCGCAGTTACATATTTTCGGGATCGGCTATTGCGCTTGCTTTGTTAACGGATTGGCTTAGAACACTCCACAGGAATAGGAGCATTTCTATTCAAACCCAAGTCAACTCGTCACTTCTTAAGTTTGAAGAGGAAGAAGGCAGATTAAAGCTATTAGCCGGAACCCTTGTGCGAAAATCAGATTGCGTTCTGATTTCATTTGCAATATCATCCATTATCACCTTTGTAGCAGATCGTCGGAAATTGTGGTAAGTTTCGTATGTAGTGGGATGGAAGCGGATTCCTGACCAATTAAATTCTCAATATAGCCAGGAATATCCTTTACATATGTCTTAAGGATAACTCTTTGTAGTGTCTCGAATGTGCGGAGACGTCCATGAAGTTCCTGCGAAATGTTTGCACAAACTTACGCAAATCAGAGTCAGAAGACTTTGATTTACCATCCTTTAAGCAGTTGAGTAAAAAACGCAATTTGGATTCAATTGCATCAAGCCTATGATGTAGTGAGCCAGAATTCCACAGTTAGTTTATCGCCTTTGTAAGACAACTCCTCGAGAGCTTGAAAAACAGATGAAAAGTCGAAGGATTATTCTGCTTGCTTCACTTTTAGAGAATTTAGATTATTGGTGAGGTTGTCAGTGTTGTTCAGTAAATCATGCAGTTGACCATTATTACATTTTACTGCCATTAAAATATGTGATAGTGAAATTTCCCTACATTCGGAGCAAATGTAAGATATTTGAAAACTCAAGCAGTGACTTAGCAGACAGCCGACTAAAATTGGATAAACCCATGATGAAATGATCTGCCGCAAATTCCTTGGCACTTGATTAGAGCAAGATTACTATCAGTTAACTGACAATTATTATAACAACCATCAATGCTTCAAAATCAACAAGCAGCAAATAAATAAATAATATAAAGGTTCCGGTACAAGATACGTGTAAAACAAAACTTAACTAAAAGAGCTCCAAGATGAAAAAAAATTGTGCGTGGCTGAAGTGAGAAGAGACAATGAGAACAATACAAATTGGAGTCTTCGTGACATAACGTTAAGAGTTGACGCATTTAATACGGATTCCAAAATGTATAACACTTGCTACATTATTTCTTAGATTATGGAAAAAAAAATTCTTCAAGAAACCCAGTTTCGAAAAACATTGTTTTTTTTTCAGTACAGGCAGTCAAAGTTGATTAAAGTATCAATTTTCTATTCTTGGTTCGGCAAAATGTGACATTTTCGTCCAAGCTGGAGCAGTTGGCTTAGAATTTAAAGCAACAGGTTACATAAGCACTATTCGGCATTACATAAGAAAAATAAAATTGAAAAAAAGTAAAGATTTGTAGCAACAGGAGCTAAAAAACCATCACGGGTGTACATTCTCTCGATACCAAAAGAAATGTCTATAATTTAAAAAATAGATGACTTAAGATTTTTTTTATATATTTCTGGTAACTTATGATTTGGTCTATCACCCGATTCCGGCTTACCGTCGACCATTGAATAAATAACTAATAAGGAAGCGGGGTATCGTGCGAATACAGTGTACGTTTTTAAGCAATTCAATGACAGTATGACCAATGGTCCGGCGGTGGGGGGGGGGGGGGGGATAACAAGAGGGCTTGTGGCTATTTTGCGTCAGTTCAACATTTCTGATATTTCATAATTTTGAAAAGAAGCTCTCGGATTTGAATTCGCGATATTGTAATAAATAAATAATTTAACAGGATTTTTACTTAATAGTAGTGTGAAATAGAAATAAGTGTAAAATATTCTTTTGTGAACGATATTTTATGTAATAGAGACTCCGGAGTCTTAAATAACCGTAATGAATTGCGCAGTGCTGTGCTGCAGGAACGAACCGAGTTATTGTCGTGGGAAAAATAAAAGTGAAATATTTATAAAAATGGCTGTCAAAAATTTGTTTACAATTGAATTGTCATTGGTGGCTATGCCAGTCATACAAAGGCAACGCCAAGAAATATTATCTGAAAATAAGGTGGGGCTAAAAATCTGTTTATTTTACATAGCAATTTGGATTATAAAAAATGTTCCCCTTCAGAATGTCAGGATTTTATTACTGCCATGACGAAACGAATACAAACACAGCACACTAATACATTTCGCCGAGTGGCTTACGTTTTCACCCGATATGCCGTTTCCTTATTAGTTATTTATTCAATGCCGTCGAATTACGGAACACCGTGTATATACAAGTTGTATCGCCTAAACTAAACATTCGCAAATTTTTAATGTGATATGTATTAATGATATAGCATTTCAAAAATAATATTTTTTAGGGGGGGGGGGGGGGGGAGTCAAAAATCCAAAATTTAAAAGATTTCTTTGGAAATTCCCATTTAATACCACTAATTTTAAATATCGTACAAAAGAATCGAGTAACCCGATCCCAAGTAATGAAACAAATTAAGAAACAAGTCCACAGTGAAAACATTAAAATTTGTATCCAACACTTAAGGTCGGCAAGCTAAACAAAAAACATACGGGTACAATATTTTTTAATACTTAATTAATTCTGAAAGTTTCATCGAAATAGAACGTTGTCGGATCTGAAAATTGACAATTTTGATCGCTGTCTAAATCTAAAATGCAACTTTTCCATAAAGTCAAATTGTTTAAGGTTGAGAAGAACTTTAAATATTTATGGAACAAAGAGGAAACATTTATTTAAAACAAAACGATGAAAGTAAAAAATGAGGGAAGTTTGGATTTCATTTCGAAGAGTAATTCCAAGTAATGTTTTTATCATTCATCGCCTCATTTACCTTAATTAACATCTATTATCAAAATGTCAGATCGAGGATGTGAAACTTTTTATTCCATCAAATACTATTAATTATGACATTAGGTTTCAGTGAAACATTTTCGCAGGATTTCGTACTTAGTGGCGAACTTTTTGATCATCGCTATTTGATATATAGGAAAAAGAGAAATTTAAATACGACTTCCAATAAAGATGGCGGAGATTGTCCTATAGCCGTTAATAAGAGATTTTTCTCGCACTGGATGCAGGATATACAGTCTGAGAACGAAGATCAGTTCGGGGTAAATTTATAAAAAATAATTTAAACCGCCAACTGATTCGGCTACAAAACGCGGAACGCCTTGTCATTTTGTGTGGTCAGTAACGCAGCTTTGAAATTGTGCATTTCCTAACCACAATCGCCAGATTAAAGAGGTTTTCCACCTTGAGATTTTCAAAAAATCTAATTTTTTTGTGGTATATAAATTGTTTATACTTTTAGAATAATTTAAGCGCTCAATCATTTCAAAGTCATATTATTTCCGAAGTTATAGATTTCGCTACGACTACGTCACTATTTCTGTTGACTTCAGAGGTTACACACTTTGAAATTTTCAAAAAATCTAAATATTTCTTTTTATCTAGATAAATATTTTAAGCGTTTAACCATTTCAAAATTCAAATTACTTCCAAATTATAGCAATTACAAATGAGCGCGACAGGGAGCGTTTTTTTTTTTTCTTTTGCGCATTTTCTCGAAAGTACGTTTTTCATACTGGTGGGCAAATTATCTCAAGATCTACTCAACCGTTTTCGATCAAATTTAAGCCACATATTTTTTATAATATTATTTAAGATATAGCATAGGAGTTTTTTGGCTGGATTCCGCATTAATTTTTTATAAAATTTTAAAACTCAAAAACTCCATAAAGATCAGAGTTTTTTTTTAAACAGCTGTCATTTCTACAAAAAAATGTTATTTTAAGATTATCCTGTGCTATATCTTAGCTATTACCTTCTAAATGGGAAAAAAGAAAAAAAATATTTTCTAGAAGGAAGTCTGGGGAGAAAAAAAGCACGCCATCAGCAAGGATTTTTATGGCTCATATCTCCGACTTTTATATTTTGTTTATGTTTTTTTTTTATTATTCATAAAACTTTATAAAACTACTATATATATTTGTAAAATAAAATTTTTTTTATATATTTAATAGCTCCGTCAAAAACAATTTTTAATTTTATACCCATTTTTCCGAGCACCGCTTAAGAGGAGTCAGTACTCAGCAAAAGTTTCAATTTAAATACCAGCGAACCTGTAGGCAATAAAATTTACTATACGTAGGTCTCTGTCCTGAAAGTGAGACAATTCATATAAGATTAGCCTAGACCTAGAGAGACATCTAGCGTAAAAAACAGAAACCCAAAATGCGACGCGACAAAACTATACAATTTAAGACGAAAAATGAATAGTTGCAGTCAACTGTCCTAAACATTTTTGCACATAATTGTTATATACATATATTGCTTTGTATTTGAACAACTTTCAATGAAATATTACAATTTCTCGTCTTTGAAATATCGGTCGAAAAAACAAGTACTATTAGAGCCAAACAATTAAAAAAAAACGCAAATAAAAATGAAAAAACTCGACGTTATTCACTAGATCTAGAAATGAGAATACCTACTAACAGGAATTTGATTTATAAAACTTAAATTTTTATCTTTTTTTTAGAAGTTTTCGAGCTAATATCTCCATTCCAACAATTTTTTCATTTTTATTCACTATAGCTCTTCGTTATCTTTGATTTAAGGTATAAATCACTATTCTGCTACAAACAGTTTGCCAGAAATTCGCATTGAAAAATGTATGAAACTTGTAAATTTTGGTACTGACTCCTCTTAAATCTTGGAAAGTTTCAATTTTTTTTTGCCACATGAAATATCGAGGAAAATCTCATCATTTTTAAACCGAAATGATTCGGACCTCTATCACCCTATTCGTTTTGAACAGCTATGAATGAAGCACCCCGTGTATTCACCTTATCCTAACCATTCACAGAGCCGGTGAGAACTAGAGTGGCGTAAGTCAATTTTGCATTGTGTAGAGTAAATTGATGTTTCGCACCTCGGCCCATAAAAAGCATGGACATCTTTTGCTGAAAATGACAATGATACAGCTAATTTTGACTTACTTCATGATGGTGCTTAGAGAGTGATGGTTAAAAAGTAAGATTTTAGTCTTGAAAATTATTGACTTACGCCACTATGATTCTCACCGGCTTATATATAGGAGATATCAACAGACTCATTTCTACTTACCAAAAATATGATTGCACGTTTATTGGTAGAATTGTGTTAAATTAAATTGAGTCCAAATAAAATGAAAGTATGCTCCCTCCTACAGTCGTCGAATATCTATTAATTAAATTTTTAAATCTACAAAAATTAAGCAACAATAGGATGTTTGTAATATCACACCAGAATAATTCTTGAGAAATCTATTATACTTTGATTGAGGAAAACAATCATTTGGTATCAAAAATTAGGATCCAGCAAAACATTAAATTTGATTTCTTCCGATGACAAACCAAAATATTTACCGAACTCAGTTCGGGTGAAGTACACATTATCGATTAAATATTAGATTAAACGTCATTTATAAAAATTATGCGGTAATTTGAAAAAAAAACATCTAAATATTTGCTTATTTTTAAAACAGCAAAACTAACAAGTTTTTTAAGCAATATACCCAACCTCGAAACTAATACTTTTGGTCCAAAAAAGTGTACTCAACCAAAAAAAAATAAACCATACTGAGCATAGTTTAAATATATTCTCCGGTTCGATTTCAATTATTTGTATGTTTTAAATTTTTTGAGCTACAACTCAGTCTATCAGATTCATTTTGCTTACCATGCAATGTGGGCTGCAGATGAAGAAACTGAATCTTTGGTGAATGTGTCTAGTTGATATGAAGAGATTTGAAGTTTTAATGCCAGCCATAGGAATTTAATTTTTGGCTCCTTGGAAGCCCATATATGTAGACTATATAAGTACGTCTTTGCTATAATGAAAATCTAATCAAGATGAACAAAGATCCAGTTTTAGGCCTAATCGACAAACAAGTTTTTATATTTTGTCCCTCATCAAGCATTTTCCCTCCAATCAACACTTCAAGTGCTTAGGGAGTTTTTCTGTACTACATACATATGTATATTATTTATTTAACCATGTTCTCTAAATACGACACGTCATTAATTGCTCAAGAGATAACTGATTGACAAAGTATAAATATTTATATGTATATAAAGCATAGAACGCAATAGGTACATACCTCCTATTCAAAGTTCCTTCTCTCTCATTCCATTCCTCAAGTTGTATATGTAAATACTCGTCCTGATACTTTTTGATTCTTTGCTGAGCATCTTCAAGTTTACCTTTTAGACAAGCAATCAAATCATGTTCAACATTGTATTTTTTCTCTAAATTTGTGAACATAAGAAGTTCCTCCAATTCTTGTTCCACCATCTTGCATCTAGGACAATATCGACGTAAAAAAATATAATTTGTAATTTTTACAATAATTGTATACCTAGTACTAATATCTATAGGAGAATCATACTGTTGTTTACTATTTTTAAACACTTCTGGAGTTTTCAAGACGTCTTGGGGATCATCAACTGAAAAGTCAACAAAATCTATATTATCAGTAGGTTTAAGTTCTTCCAGAGGGGATAAAGGATGATTCCTTAAGGTGATCAAAGGGGTCATCATTTTAGAGACTGGAAATTTTGATAACGTTGTTTCCGACTCAGTGTTAGCTGTCATCATATCTTCTGCAGTCTTCTCAGTATTAACACATGCGGACCAAGTTCTTCTGCGGAATATATCTTTCTTACTAACTTGCGCATGCGAATGCACTATTTTAAGTTCTTCTTCATGTATTTGCTTCTCCAATTGAACAATTTTTATCTGTGGTAAATAAAATTCTTAACATTCATTTATTATCTGGATCAAATGGCATACTTACTTTACTGTTTTTTGTTCTTTCAACTTGCAATTCCGATTCCAAACGTGCTATCTCCTTCTCCAGTCGCTTCATTAAGGCTGCATCAGATAATACTTCGTTGACGTGTGGTTTATTCTTAATTGCTTTCGCGCGCATGGCAAAACTATATCGACATGATAAATAAAGCTTTATAAAACATTGAAAATAAATACCTTAGTGTAGAAGTAGTTTCATCTATAGCCGTAGGATTAATATTGCAAATTATAGCAGTCAATGCATTTCCACCTAAAGAAGCTTGCAATATTCTAGTCAATTTTGAATCTCTATAGTTTATAAATTTTGCAGATTCGTTCTCGCTTAATTTATTTATTACACAGCTCAAATATAATAGACTTTTATTGATGTGGGCTCCTTCCTTCAATCGAGACCCTGTAGCCCCAGTTTGATCTGCTCTTTCAGATCCTGCCAAGTCAACTAAATTTAAATTGCTTATTTGGACTGAACCTTCATCAGGTGGCTTATCCACTTCTCTGGACTCAATTATCTAGAAATTGTAACATTTAATTCATGAAGTAAGCGATTGAAAAAAGGTACAATTCTGAATATCGCATGGGAGCGGCTTGATCTTTCATTAACATTTGTTTCGCCCATTTTCCTGTGCTTGCTACCCGCTTGCAGATATTCAATCATTTGATCCTCAGATGTTATAATAACTTCCTCGCAATTAACAGTTACGTCGCCATTCTGAGTTTCATGAATCTTTAGATCCTGATTTGATTTATGGAGCAAATCAAAGACTTTTTCATTGTATATTTCAATATATCCAATTCTGAAATACTATCAAGTTCAGAAAAAGGTCTTATTAATTTATTTAAAGAGTCGAAATAGGACCGAAACCGACCATTTCTTGGTTCTCTTAACATTTATTAAATCGGTGCCGAAAGTAAAACGGAAATGTGAATGCATGTCAAAAAAGAAAACTACCCTGAATCATATTATTAAAATGTGGCGCCTTCACAACAACGAAATTCAGATGAAACGAATTTAAGCATAAATATACTGAATCTCTAATTTTCGTGTGAATCAGGTAATTTCTCATACTTATCTAAGTAGTAAGTACCTATAACACAATCTGGACCAAATGGAAGAACATAGAAACTCTATATCAAAGATAATAAGAAGATAGGAATCTGTCGAACAACATTGAGAATTTTAAGTGTTTCTTAGAATGAAATAAATAATGTCATATACTTTCGTCTTTTTCATGAATGGGCGAAAATAACTTGGCTATGCAAAATTTTAGTGCGATCGAGAGAACGACAAAATCTTATTGACTCCCTCAAAATCCTATCAAAGTATTGATAATAATGTACCTCGGGTCACACTAACTCACTTATTTAAGAAAAAGTTCGCTTTGGCCAAGTGCTGAAGGGAGATGTAAAATTTCTGTCAAATAGAATTCTTATTTTACCCGAAAATATCAGAAAGAAAATTACACCAACAAACATTGGTTTTGCTATAAAAACATTGACTAATTCTCTTAATATTTCAGCAAAAACAGGTTTTCACATAAGCGCTGGAACATTTTATGAGAGTAAAATCTGAAAACTACGCCCCTTCTCATTTATTTACGAAATTAAATCATTTGCCATTCTGTTTCGTTGCATGTAATCTGAGCTTTCACATTTTTTATCTTTATTCATAAAGTTTTAAAGAGAGATTAATTTTTTTCTTCTTCTTTCTACACGGCAAGAAAAGGAGCCGTGTACATTTTAAATGTAAAACACTCGGAAATCTCGGCTGGTTGTCAACTTGTTATTAAGTTAACTGTGCACTATACTATATACATATATGTACATGCAAACAAGCCCAGCACCACGAATTTCACAGTAAGAAACACACAATATATTAATTCTCAAAATAAGGACATATTAGCTTGTCAGTTGTCATAACTCTAAGAAATAATGCAGATATAATTTATGATTTACATGTTTTTGTCTTTTTCGTATAAGTTCTTTCGAGTGATTGTCCAGGTTTCTCTTTTTCTTTTATTTTCTAAATTTAAACTTAAGTGAACGACAAAAGTCTAAAGATAGCCTCGACAGAACAATATGTTATGGTCGTAGCGTATTGCATGTAGCAATATGCTACACTGAGCTAAGTACCCGTCTACGCGACCCGTCGTAGCAGCATGAGGTGTGCACGGACTGTGTCCTATATGAATGGAGAGCCATACGCGCTGAACTCACCCGAAAAAAGAAAAGAAAGAAGAAGAGTTTTTTTGGGGAAGGAGGACAGTTGACGCGAGAAAGTTTTAGTTGAAAAAATCAGAAAAGTTCTAATCCAAGAAAAATCCATCAGATTCAAGAAGATTGTTGTGGGAAATCATATCTTTCAAGGCAAAAGATTCTTGATAAATTGCGACAGGAAGAAAGCCAAATTTTGTTATTTTGTCAGATGTCGCGCGAGGTGGAATTTTCACCACTAAGCACTACCGTAACATCCAGTCATCGACACTAGATCTATCCGGATAAGGAGTTAAACTTTCAATTGTTTTCACAACATCCAGTAACCTACGCAGCCCTAGCGCTGACAGAAATTTCATTTATCGTTGTTTTCATCGGCACTAGATATATCCGGATAAGGAGTTAAACTTTCAATTGTTTTCACAACATCCAGTCACCTACGCAGCCCTAGCGCTGACAGAAATTTCATTTGTCGTTGTTTTCACAACATCCAGTCATCGGCACAAAAGTGCTTCGGATAAGGATTCCCAGATTCAATTGTGACATCTATTCACCTACACGGCCCCAGCGTTGACAAATTTCAATCTTCCACTGACGTCACGCCATCCAGTCAGAGCTATCCAGCAGAAATAGTAATATCCCGGAGTACTACAACGGCGTTTATTTTTACCCCACCACATCTTAGCATTCAGTTCACGTATAAAGGAGACCAGGACGCAGAATGGCTAGTTAAGTTCTTTGTATATCTATAAGCAATATCGGTGACAGATCTTTTTTTTCAAGCGGATTTAGATAATGGCCTAGGGCATAATTATATACGAAATTTTTGCACTTTTTGAATACAGGACAAGCGGATCACCACGGAGGCCTCTGCGGGGATCATCAAAAAAAAAAAAAAAAAAAACAAAAAACATGAATTCTCGTCCAAAAGCCTCATCAAGGGTACCTTTCTTGCAAAAAATTTTCCCCTCCCCCACAAACCCCCGTGGCACGAATGGTGCCTGTCCTCTAAGGAGACCAGATTCCTAAATAGGCTTTTTTCCGGACACAACTATGATGCTAAATTTTTCACAATTATAGGCAAATCGGACCAAGTTATGTGCCCTGAATGTGGCGTGCCAAACACCATCGAACATAGTCTAGTCAGTTGTAAAATGTTGGACAACACGAGAAGCAAGTTCGACATACTAATAAATGCAACCACGTTAGAAGAACTACTCACTCCGATAAGCCAAGACATTCTCAAGCAGATTGTCAAATTTGCCAGTGAGACTGGACTTCTAGCCTGCTGACCTGATTTTGACGTACTACTCCTACAAACAGACAACCTTATCATCCATTTCCACTTCCCGCCCATCAATACATCTACTCTTTCCCCACTTCTAGCCCACCATCTATTCTCAACACCCACTAATTTGACTCTCACTCTAATCGACACAGCATACACCTATAAACCAAGCTAAGTATCATCATCACCAATAACTTTTCATACTATTTGGCGTTATACCTCGTAAGGTCGAGCCAGGAGAGGAGGAACTCCAGCTCCCACTCAGTGGAGTCCACAGTTCCAACTCTGAAACCAAGATTTGAAGAAGAAGAAGAAGATAATTATAATTAAAACAATTGTGCGAGACATGAATATAATCGCATATTAAAAACAACTAAAGGTAGATAGGTCTCAACTTAGTGGAAGAATTCCTTAGATTTGGCAATTTAAATATCTACAAGTAAGAAGGTTTTCTTTCTTTTGAATTATTACTATATTTATAACTTAGGAATAAATACGAATGGATCTGTGTCACTCCTGTTGGAAGACACGACTATATTTATAATATCACAATAGATAACGTAAGATACCGAACTAGCAAAATAGTGAATAATTACAATTAACTTGACATTAAATATAATCATGTCCTTCTGAAATACGAAGATGCCTTTCTGTTGTTATGAAACATGAAGGTATATGAATTTATAAGTGATTTACAAGTAGATTAAGCGAAGTGAGAGACCGTTGTACAAGCCATCTGCATGTACAGGAGATTTAAGATAGGGACGACGGAGAGCCGATATTGCTTAAAGTGATTGACCAATGTTGAACAAAATGCGAAATACAGTATTGATTTTATAACGTGATGATGCGCTAGAGTTATTCTTTCTCCCTTCACTCTCCCGGAGTCCTCTTCACTTGGCTAGGGGTCGACTACGTCCGCTACTCCCCTTTTCACAGGTCAGCACAGGGACTCTGAAAATTATCTGCCCTCAGTCAGTTGGGTGGTTGGGGCAAGCAGAGAAGGCCAAACATCTGCGCCTTCCCAATGGATGTAGGTAAGTGATGTAAGGGTCCCTTAAGGAATGAATGTATGCTACGGCTTTTTGATTTGTAGGCACGAAATATTTTGTTTATGGGTGGTGGCAGTGGAACCTCCACACACTCTCCGCCAATAGCCGAGGCGAGCTAGCGTGCCGCCCTGCAGTCAACGCTGTCCACCGAGTGATCTGTCAGCTCATGTTAGCAGTCTGGACTTCACGTCCAAGTACATCACTCTACATACTACCATAACAAAAATGGCGCCCAACGCGGAGCCACCTCAGTTAGATTTCGGTGGTCTAAGTATGACTTTTTCTGAGGACTGAAATTGCTTCGTAGATATGGACAATTGGCTGTCAGCTAATTGTCTGACTCGGTAATCTCACAATCAGTGGAAGTTATATGCAGACTTGAGGCTAATTGGTTTTGTTATCTGAAATTTTTGTAGAGTATGTAACGTAAAAGTTTTGAAAGTTTTGAGAAATTTGAAAGTTTGAGATTTTGTAGTAAAGAGTAAAGTAAAGTTTGTTTTTGAAAGTTTTTTTTGAAAGTGGTACCTGAAATTCGACTTTAGGTTTGACTTTGGTTAAACCTCAAGTCTTCAAAGTTTGCTTTTTGAGTCTTTTTGAATTGTTGATCTTTCCCGCTGGCCTTCTGCTATGGAAATAGTAGTTGGCCTCACAAATTTTTTGATTGTGAGACAACTTTTTGGCTTTTAGCAACTAGTTGACCAGATTCATGACTCTGCCCAGCTGGAAGGTTAGCTAGATATGACAATCAGGCGATGAGGAAGGCAGGAGTTGTTAGAGGATGGAAGTGATGCTGGAGACCTTCAGTAATCAGGAGCTGGCATATTGCTAACTGCCTGGCTGAAGAATCTCTGGTAACATTTCCAGTCTTTGACATCTCCGACCCTACTTTTCCCAGATCTCGGTGAGAGCCCAAATTCTTTTCATGCACACATTCACATCACTTATCTGTATCATATGATGTTTGACCTGATTGGAGAGGGAATGGGCTTGAGACATATTGGATAGTGAAGGAGGAAACTTTTATGAAATTTTTATTTTTGAGCATCCGAGCTAGTTCACGAGCCGGAATGTTAGTATATCTCCATTTGTAACGGGTAGTTATAGTTTAAATCCTTTTTGACTGTACGAGAGATTTTGAGTTATAGCACATCAACTTTACGATAGCTGTCGTGACATTGAATTTTTCTTTTGATTTTTTTGGATTTTGATCGACCTTCTTTTAGTACGCTATAGCTTAGTATATACAGGTATTAGCTGCTATAATTATACCGATTAGTCATGTAGCCACACTGTAGTTGTCTAACAAATTTTTGAGTAACATCAACCGTCAGTTGATGCAAAACCTTTTGGCCTTGGTAATTTGAAGTATTGAGTCGTTTTGTTTTAGCTCTCGATAGTAGATCCCTTTCGTTCCTTTTAAATATTCGTGTGTCCAAGCATACTTACATCGTCTTCTGAAAACCGAAGTTGTTTCATAACGGCCACAGTGTGAACACCACCTCCCGCGACAGACAGTGTGAACAAGTTGCCTGAACAGTGCTCTAGCTGTCAAGATAGAGACTGGTCAGTCGAAAGGAAGCCTGTCAGGACCATATGTGGACACGTGTTCCACAAGGCATGTTTGCGAACGTGGATAGGCGAACAGGCCAACTGTCGAAACTATCGGCTCCGTCTTACACAATATGATTTTACCGAATATACTGGAGCCATCCCAAAGAAACCGAAGACGAAACCTGTCAATAACGAGCGTAAACAGCCCGCGCCAACGTTTGACTTACCACCTCCAACGATTCCACCAGTTGGTAGAGGATCTCTATCACTTGGAATATCAAATCCGTATTCCATGACCTTTTCCCATCCTAACTCGCGACGAAATAGCCCATTGCCTTTTGCCAATGGTCAAAACTTAGTAGCGACAGAAGCTTTGATGGCAGGTCTGCGCATACAGCTGCAAGATTTGGTCCGCGAAGGAATTGAACAAGGCTTAGAGACTCTGCGGACGGAACTGTCGAATAACGTCAGACAGCAAATATCAGCTGCAATGTCACCAGTCGACTTATCACGTCCACCTCCTCCGGTGGGTGAACCGATATTACAGAGATATTTTCCGGAGACAAATAGATCTTCGAATCCAATGGCATCGTCTGCAAATGTTCAGCAGAGACCAAATAATGCACGCCTTTCACAAACTCCATTCAGTCGAGCCTCGTCCAGTGCAGGACAACGATGTTCTGGTAGTCCTATCAGAAGATGGAATATTTCCTTCAACGGGGAAGCTCTCGACTGACTGTAGATGAGTTCGTCTTTCGAGTGGAAGCACTCACATATTCGGCCATGGACGGAGACTTTGATCTCCTAGTCCGACATAGGACAACCTTGCTGTCTGGTCCAGCTATGGACTGGTACTGGTCTCTCCTGAGACAAAACTCCACGCCTTCGTGGGAGTACGTAAAAGCAGCTTTGTTAGCTGAATGGGGAGTACCGAAGGATGATCTCAAGGTCAAGGTTCAGCTGATGATGCGGAAACAGAGAGCAGGGAAGTCATTTGTTTTGTACCACTAACACTTGGTACATCTACGGGACCAATTACAAAGCCCTTTGCCAGACTTCGAATTTCTGGAAATAGTTAAATCCAACCTATTGCCGGAGATTTAAAACAAGTTCTGTTTGCACCCCACCAATACTATCGGCCAGTTGAGATCGCTCGTCATACAAATACAAGCTACAAAGCTGTGAATTGCCACAGCTTGTAGCTTGAGCCTTTACCGGAGCCAGAGAGTAAACGAGATTGACGACTGCCAGTCTTTAAACCCGGGCTTGTCACTAGTAACAAGCCGTGACACCAGCTTAGGCGACGTGTCAGTCATTTCGACCAGGCACGCAACAGTGTGCTGGAATTGTGATCAGCCAGGTCACTTTTACCAGGATTGTCTGCAAGAGAGACAACGAGTATTTTGCTACGGATGCGGGCGCAACAATGTCTTTAAACCGAACTGCAGAGCATGTGCACAGAAAAACAAGAGACGGGTGTCAGGAATTCCAACACCTTTTCCCGACCAGTCTCAACGGTCCAACGGCCACAGCAGCGACCACCCCAGTTCAAGCCTTGAACAGGGAGGAAGATCCGCTCCATCAACGGTCCTCGACAACGAAACATTGACTTGCCCGCTGATATCATTCAGTGACTCTGATGATGCCAGCAATCCACTTGATTGTACGAATACTTCACTGATAGAGACGGAGAATCTAATAGACTTCTCCGCAGATCTTCAAGCTCCTTTGGAAGATCCTTTGATCTTTGACGTCCCGATAACAACACTTTTCGCTGGCAATGTTACCGAGCAAACGGCCACCAAGATCTGCTATGACGAGTGGGCGTGAGCCTGCTGTACATCCGCTGACACCTTATCATACGCTTCTGCAGAATTACAATGCAGTAAGAGACTGCATGTTCTCCTCAGTAGCGGAGCTAGCTGAAATTATGTATCCTGACCTGGACCTTAGACCAAGAAAGAAACGATCGACCGTTTGTTGGTGGGAATACTGTCGACGAATGAGACAGGAAAGACAGCGAGTATAAACCCTGCTACTTCGGGATTATCAACCTTGGGTTGCGTTTTGCCAAAGGATGCTACAAAGACAACGGGAAGATCCGCGATTCTTCGAGAAAATTTGGTGGTCGGATGAATCGACATTTAAAAAAGACGGTTACATGAACCTGCACAACTTACACGAGTGGCACGTAGAGAATCCGAATTTAATGAGACAAAATAGATCTCAATATCGTTTTAAAATAAAGATGTGGACCGGAATTTTAAACGGAAAAGTCATAGGACCTTTTGAGTTGCCAGAGGTCTTTAATGCTGAAGTTTGTTTAGATTTTTCGCAAAACCATTTACCTAATTTACTGGAAGACATGCCACTAAGTATTTACAGAGAGATGTGGTATCAGCAAAACGGCTGCCCAGCGCACTATGCCCTTTCAGTTAGAGAATATCTCAATGAAGAATATCCGGACAGATGGATAGGGCGGTCTGGTACGATCTCGTGGCCAGCCCGTTCACCTTATCTAAATCCATTAGATTTCTTTTACTGGGGAGCAGTAAAAGAGAAAGTTTATAAGAAGTCAATTGAAAATTTAGCCGAGCTTCGGCAAAGAATTACGGAAGCAGTTGAATTTGTCAACAACGGAAGAACTGCCCGTCTGACAACCGATCTTTTTTAAGATGTCGAGCTTGTATTGCAGCTGAAGGAAGGCAGTTTGAACATCTTTTGTAAATAATAAATCTTAGCATCCAAATAATTGGTGTTTTAATTTTAAAATTAAGGAAAATTTATCCTAAATTTAACAAAAAGTTAGCATCTCTGACTCGAAAGCGTCACTATCTGCCTCACTCACACTTCATGGCATGACTCTCCGTCTCACTCAAGCTAGAATCTTAAAGTTAGGCTCTTAAGGCAAGCTTTGGGTACACTAGATTCATTTTTAGTAGATGAAAATTTTTTTTCGAAACTGGGTTTTTTGAAGAAAACATTTTTTTTCCGTATTCTAAGAAATATTGTAGCAAGTGTTATACCATTTAAGAATCCTTATTAAATGCGTCAACTTTTAAAGTTACTTGCCAGACTGGCGTAGTACATTTGTTTTCAGTACTGTCAGTTAAAGTTCAACGAATTAATAATTTTATATTCTTGGTTCGTCAAAATGTGACATTTTCTTCCAAGCTGGAGCAGTTGGCTTAGAATTTAAAGCAACAGGTTACATAAGCACTATTCGGGATTACATAAGAAAAATAAAATTGAAACAAGTAAAGATTTGTATCAACAGGGTCTAATAAACCATCACAAGGTGTACATTTTCTCGAAAGCAAAAGAAATGCCTATAATTTGAAAAATACATGACTTAGATTTTTTTTTTTATATTTTTCTGGTAACTGTTACGATTTGGTCTATCACCCGGTTCCGGCTTGACGTCGACTTACGGGACACCCTGTCTATATGTCATGTGCATAATAATAAGCTGTGTACATTAGGACTATGACAGTTTAAAAGTCTAGATTATGTTTAGTAGTTCAGTTTCATCTTGTTATCGAAGTACGTGTAAAATTAGGATGATGATACAAGCTTTTGTACATCGTATTGTATTCCACCTTCTTATATACACATAGTTCGATAGACGAGCTACTTCCACATGTGATGAACATTGATTTTTTCTAAATATCTATTTTGCTTTGGTTTTTCACTTTAATCTTATTGGCTATATTATATTATTTAAGGAGCGAATGTCGTTATGATTATTATATTAAAAATTCTGCGAAACCAAGGCAGGCCATTGGCGATGCAACCGTATGGCAATTAAATACATCGGTGTGATTTTTCGATCAGATGACATATATTATATATATAGATACGTACACATGTATCGGTATTACTAGTATTATTATTCTTAATACTTCCTTTTAATTAATGTAATAAAATTAAACAGTAAACGCGGAATATTTTACGTCTAAGACAGTTTGAACATTCAGAAATTTTATACTTCAAAATACATGTAAAACAAGGAACTTTTATAACGTAATTATGCAGTGAACGCTTTTATTTCCCCTTTCACTTTCGCGGAGCCCTCCTACATGAGGGTCGCCTAGGTCCGCTACTCTCTCTCTTTGCAGGTCTACAAGGGACTCTGAAAATATCTGCCCTCAGAGTCAGTTGAGTGGTTGGGGCATGCAGGAAGGCAGACCATTGCGCCTTCAATGCGGATGTAGGTAAGTGACGTAAGGGTCCCTTCAGGACCGAATGTGTGCCGGCGTTTTTGGCTTAAGGCACGAGATTTTTTTTTTGTATATGGCACGCGGCAGCGGCAGGTTTTTCGTGGAACCTCCCCACACTCTCCGCCAATAGCCGAGGCGAGCTAGCGTGCTGCCCTGCGCTGTCCGCCGAGTGATCTGCCAGCTCATGCTGGCAGTCGGGACTTAACGTCCAGTCGTCAATCACTCAACATAGTTCCATAACACGATTAATTAAAAATGAAAGACACCTGGGTAGTAAATAATCATAATAATTTTCAAAATAATGGATGGCAATACTTATGCATACAAACCGAAAAAACTGATAAAACCATCCGCTAATGATGCAGAGATGGCTCAAGCTATACTACATCGATGTCAGAGAAAATGTATTGAGCATTATGAATTGTGCTGAAAAATAATTATGGTGTTGTTGGCAAGTGTCGAATTTCACTTAAACAAGATAACTTGGTCAATTCTGTGCAACATATTAAGAAGATGGTCGGCGAGGAAGAACATGGCTCAATTCCTTCTTTAAACGAAACACATCATTGGCTGCAAGATAAGTAGAAAGTATTACCAAAGGCAGAACAGTGATTACTATTTTTGAAATGGCTCGAGAACTGGACCAATATTTGAAAACTATTGGATAGGACGACATCCTTGTCCGAATACTAAATGGGGATAAAATGATTTTGTTTTCTTTTCCGAAAACCAGTAAAGTAATTACATGTCGTGGATTCAACGTCTATCAAACCTAGACCGAAGAAAAAACGAATTTTATTTTCTGCAGGCAGAAAAATATTCTCCAATGGTAGCCTTTTCATATTTGCGTCACTAAACGATAAATAGGTAAATAACATCCCAGCGAAACTGTTTTTGGGAACAGAAAAAGGATGAATGAGGAGCGATATCTTTTTCGAATATGTAGTTAATGGATGTTTCGAGGAGTAAAAAAATACCAGACTGGCACCCTTTTCTTAGACTTGACGTTAGAGCTGAGTGAAAATTACAAGGAAAACAGTATAATTTTATATGCATTGCCACCAAACACCACTCATATGATGCAGTCACCTGACGTCAGTTAGAAAAAATCGTTCGAGAATGGCAGTCGAGAATGTTGGCAAACGTATTATAACAACACTTTCTGTCCTTTGTTGGAAACTGCAATCTTGAGAAATCTAAAAATTTGAAAACACCATAAAAAATACTTCAGGAAATCTGAGCTTTTGCCCTTACGACCCGAAAACAGTTATTTTCAGTGAATGTGTGAAAAATGTGGTTGAAAATTTTGCAGCTACTCGAAATACTGATATACCAAATACAATGCAAGAATCAATTCCAGAAGTTTTACACTGCTATTGAGGTTATTGAGCTAATGGATCATAAGTTAAGAATAAGAAATATTCACGAAAATCAAGCTTTGGACATCATCAAGGAAATCGGAGCACAAGCTTCGACAGAAGCGTTACCAGAACTAGATCTTACATTCAACGATCTGACGGGTGGTATACCTATATGATTTGAATGACGGCAGAAATTTGCAACTGGTAAGAGTACTGATTAGCTATTGATTCTAATTAAAAAAGTTGAAACCAGAATCTATTCCTCCTTGTGTGCCGTCAACGATTGGTCCTTGTGTGTCGCCGGGATCAATTCGGTGCCGTATAGAAAAGACTAATGAAAAACGAACAAAGTCTATATCAATATTGTGGGAATTTTAGATTAAAAATGTAGGAAAAATGACCGAGTTTTCCCATTTTCGTGGGAATTTCGTGTTCGTAAATGTGGCAACGCTGATTTGGACATACTAAAGGATATGCCGTTTTGATGGATATTTCAACACGATAATTATCCGAAGCACTCCGAAAATGGTGAAAAATTGGTTGTGGCACAAAAAAATTTCGGTTCTCGATTGGCCGGCGCAGTCACCGGACTGTAATCCTATTGAGAACTTGTGGAAACGCAAGTCAAGGATAAGGTTTATGTACGTAAACCCAAAAAAACTTCGAATTCAGGACTGCAGTAAAAAGAGAGTGACACCTGAAAGCTGTGATCGTTTAGTGGATTCGATGCCAGCTCGTTGCAAACAAATTCTTAATGAATAAGGGTCACGCAACAAGTTGAAATTATAAATAAGGATTTCATTTTTCATATTGTATTTATTTTTTTGTCCACTCTATAATTAAGATAATCAATCCGAATCGGAATATACTAAAAACCCTGTGGCGGTGTATTAGCGCGTTCAGGATTGAGAAAAAAATACCAAATTCAAAGTAATTAAACAAAAACTTTAATAAAAAAAAAACCAAGCGACGGGACAGAAATATCAATTGTTTTCACGAAAGCTACTCGATAGAAACTATTACAGTCAGTGAAGTGAAGTCTGAACTGAAATCTCTAGGTTTACTAGATTTACTGGTTTTGATGCGAGATATGTACATATATACTTGCGAGTCATTGTGGCTGTAAATGCGAATTTAGTTCAAAATTCAAAATTTTAATAAATTACAAAGTTAATGGGCAAAATTGACTTTACTAGTAATAAACTTATCGTGAAGAAGCATAGTTTCATTATTGGTCGCGAAAGTTCGCCTTCAGCTGTTCTTACGGCCGCGACCCGAACTTTTCCATCTTGTCCAGGATGTACCTTAGTAATACGCCCCATTTTCCATTTTTTTTTTGGGAAATCTTTCGTCGCGAATGATGACCAAATCCTTAACTTGAAAATCTCGAGCAGATTAAATCCACTAGGTACGTTTTTGGAGGTTGACTAAGTACTCCCCGCCCCATCTTTGCCAAAAGTATTGGCGTATCTGTGAAAGTGATTGCCATCGGTTAAGCTAAGTACCTTTGAAACACAACATGTCAGGCTCTGGAAGTGCCTTGACCGGCCTCTCCAATGATAAAGTGCCTTGGCGTGAGCACCTGTAAGTCATCAACCTCGCTGGGCAATTGACATAACGGGCGAGAGTTTACGCATGCATCGATATCAGCCGGAAGCGTGATGAGTCCTTCATAGATAAGCGTGATGTTCAAACAACAAAGAGCACGTCGAAAGTGGAACTTAACACGTTTCACAGCTGCATCCCAAGTGGCTATATAGTTTTAGATGCGTTGCACCTGCAGCCATGCAGATAAATATGGCTATGTAGCCTTTCGTAGCCTTAGCTCCTCGTCCCTTGTAATAACGAATTGCAAAAGGACCTGCAAAATCAACCACGCTGCGTAAAAAGGGCCTAGCAGGTTCAACTCGAGCCTTGGGCAAATCTCCCATTAGTTGGAGATGCTGGGTACGTTTGTAGTGATAGCATATAATACAGTCGTGAGCTATTTTCCGAAGAATTTCTCGGGCGTTTAGTACTCAAAAGCGTGTTAGAAGTACAGTTTGCATGAGTTGAGGTCCAGTGTGAAGCGTAATGGAGTGAATTTCCGTACAAACCAATTTAGTGAGTGGTAATAGAATTGGGTATTTGACGTCCGTTCGTAATGGAGCCTGCCGGAGACATCCTCCCACTCGGAGCACTCCCTTGCAATCCATAAAAGGGCGGAGTTTGATAAGCTTAATCCTAGTTGAGAGTGGTTTCTTGTCCTGCAAATTATTGATATCTTCTGAGAAGTGATGAGCTTGAACAATTCTTACCAAAATTCGAAAGCATCGTTGTGCTGTGTATGCTTGATGCGTCCTTGGCGTATGTTGATATTACTTACGATTCGGCATTTGCAGTTATATGTAGAGCGATGAGTACCTGTCGAAAAGATCCCATGTCTGCATAGTAATTTGGGTTTGTAGTACTGCCTGGGTTTTGAAGCGTATATCCAACTCTATGTCGTACGATGTATGTTGGTGAAATTTCCAGGAATGTTCTGGTTTGCTAAGCCATGGTGGTCCAGTCCACCATAAAGCATGATGTAAGAGTTTCTCAGGGAGTAAACCGCGGGATGCGCAATCAGCGCGGTTGTCGGCTGATGTCTCCAATTTTCTGGGCCAGAACCTTTTGAATTTGTGCAACTCGGTTTGCTGGGGTGGCCATGAATCCAGGTCAAAATTACTGTGGAGTCTGTCCAGTCATAAGACCGACAATGATTACTGATTGTAAATGGGTTACTTCTAAAGAAGCCACCTTGGTCTAGCGGTGACTAGCTTCACAACGATTGATCCATTAGCGAAAATTGTGCGAGCATAAATTACAGTCGAGTAAGCAGACTGCGAGGCATGTGCAAAACAATGTAAGTCGGTAACAACACCAGCTTGCCCCATTCCTAGTCATCTCGGAATTCGAAGATTAGATAGGCAATCCAAATTACGTTTGTAGTGAAGCCATTGTCGTAAAGTGTGGTCAGGAACTTCATCATCCCAATCTAGCTTTGGTCGCCATAGCTGTTGAAACATCCTTTTGGCGAGGATTGTGCAAGGCGATAAAAAACCTAGGGGATCGAAAAGCTTAGCAGAATCGGATAATAACGAGCGCTTGGTTACTGGCAACTTGACTTCTGGTAAATGGACAGCAAAACTAAGATAGTCATATGGTGGATTCTACTGAAGGCCCAGAGCCTTTACTGTACCTTCATCAGCAAGTGAATGAGAGGCCTTGGTTTCACGGAGCTCAATTGGTATTGCTTTAAGAACTGCGTCGGAATTAGAAACCCATTTACGTAGCTCGAAACAGCCTCGCAGGAGTGGGACACAAATTTGAGAGCGAAGTATGTTGAGATCAGCTTCGTTATTACATCCAGTAAGCAGATCGTCCATGTAAGTCAGTGAGTACGACTGCTACAGCGATTGGAAGATCCTTTTCCTCATCTATAGCCACTTGTTGCAGATATTTGACTGCGAGATGCGGAGCGGAAGCGACGCAATAAGTTACTGTCAGTAACACGTAATCTTTGATAGGATCATCAGAAGATTCACGCCAAGCAATGCTCTGGTACTCGCAATGCTCCTTGGCAACATTGATTGTCGGTACATTTTAGCCACGTCGGCTGTCATTGCGAAGCGGTGGGTGCAAAAACGTAACAATATCGTTGCTAAAGCGAGTTGCAACTGATGGCCAATCATCTGAGTGTCATTGAAGGAAATTCCACTCGAATTCTTTTTCGATGCATTGAACACTACCCTGAGCTTGGTTGTAGTGCTCGATTCTTTTGTAACAGCTTGATGAGGCATGTAGTATGATTTCTCAGGAGGTGGATTAGGAGATACATGAGAGCCAGTGTCGAAAAGAACACGAGCTGGCTGCTGACACCCAGAGGAGTCCAAAATATTCACGATAGCAGTAGCGAGCAATACTTGTTGACGAGTGTTGGCGCAGTTTACAGATATGGTTCCATCCGTATGCAAAATCGTGTGATGACGTTGATCACAAATGCGGCACGAGTGTAGGCTGCGGCAAGAGCCAGACTGATGACCATTGCTCAAACAGTTGAGGCATAGGCTCTTAGACTTTACTGCATTAGATTTAGCTGTACAAGCTAGGGATTTAAACTGTTGACACGCGTATATAAAATGATTTCCTCCGCAGTATGTACACACGGTACGTTTAAGGGTTAACGAGCGGCTTACAGATGCTTGTGCATAATTATGTTGCTTTTCCTTGCTATCAGTTCGTTTTGAACTAATATGGAGGGAATTCCAAGTGTGCTTAGCTTTTGAGTTCTTAGATGCTTGCGTTTGTGCGGTATGTGACTCTAAGGCTGATAGGGAGCGACATCTCTTCTCCAGGAACTGCGTGAGGTCACGAACAGTGGTACCGTTGATGTGGTTAGAGACATTTCCCATTGCTTCCAAGTTTGTTGACAGTCAAGTGTACTAGGATGTGTTGTTATTGGTGTTGCTTGTTCACTAGTTTAAACAATGATAGTAGCTGGTAAAAATTACTTAATTCTCCCTTATAACACTCTTCAGCTTGAATAAACTCATCTTCTTGCGTTGATATAGTTGTTTCAGGGTTCGAAAATATCCAATATTTATTATAAATATCAAAATATCGGATATTTATGATATATATCCGATATTTATCAAAAAAGTGATATATATCCATTTTGTACAACGGAAAGAAATATTATTATTTTGTTGTATTATTTACGTATACTGTTTGCATATGTGTTTTAGAAAAAAAAAAAAACTAAAATAATTTTATTTAGGTACTTATTGAACAAAATAATTGAAAATCAACTCAAAAACAAAATCTTATAAATTAAAAAAAATTAACTAAAAAGCATAAAATCTTCTTATGCCTACATCAGGAAAATAAACTCAAAAAGATAAAATCTTACAAATTCTGATCAATCAGTAGGTTCATTAGTTTTTTCATGAGTATAAATACCTACACTGTAGGTAACAAAACAAGAAACAATAGAAACAAATCAAATAAGTCTTTTCGTTATCAAATCAGTCATGGTGTACATTTGGTAAACTATGAATTATCAAATAAAATAATCAAAAACTGCTGTGTTCATCATTTTGACTGCAAGGAAGGTAAAGGTAGGTCATCTTCCGATTCTGAATCAGGCCTGGTTATGACATCAACGACATTTTGAATCATATTATCTGCTTCTACTACATCAGCAGTTTGAGTAACATCTTCATCGTGTGTTGGATCTGAGAGCCAATCCAAGTTCCTTTTCTTTCCTGAAAACTTGTTAAGGCGTTTAAGCAAGTACACCAATTTATTAGCCTCGTCAATTCCCAAACGGTTTCTCAGCTTTGACTGCACCAGATCAAAAGTTGAAAAAATCCTTTCAAGATCCGCTGTGGATGCAACTGCAGTCAGAAGTTGTTCACACATATTCAGAAACCTTTTTTGTGTTGCCATTGCTGCCATTGTACATCTGTGGTGTTCAAGTCTAAAAGATTCCACCAATCCATTGGTGGGGTTGTTTGAAACTTAGACCCAAATAGATATTGCGGAAAAATTTATGATTGGGTCATTATCAATGTAACCATTGACATAAAGTCTATTTCCAATTCAGCAAATACTGTGTTCCGTTGATCAGGGGTCAAGTTTTTGCCTGCCAATCTTTGATCAAGAGTATTTGCCAAGTAATGTGGTGCATCTAACGTCATATCGCGCCTTTTGTTGAAAGCAGATTTCACTTCAGTCGGTTGAGTTTATAAGTCTTTCTCTAGATTGTTTTAAATTTCGACAGCTACTGAAATCGTCGTGCCATCTCGTTGGGAGCGATCCAAAGCTTTCGCGATTGGACCCAGTCTTGTTAGCAAATCCAAAAAAATATTGGCAACTTGAATGTAGTTGACAATTTGGTAAATGTCACTCTCAATCGCTTCTCGATGATTTTGGCACATCTGCACTACTATTCCGTGATTTTCAACGAATGATCGTACTGTATCACAAATCGAGTTTCAGCGTACGACAATAGGTATGATCAATTTTTTACCTTTGGCTTCTTTATACCGCGCTGCTGGCAAATGTTTATTCCTGAAATATTTAACGACTTTAATGACGTGCTTAGTGACACCTTTAACTTCTACATCTTAAGCAAGTAGATTTAAGAAATGTGCTCTACATTTGTATTGGATAATATCAATGTACTCTTGCATTTCCAACTCACGTCGCATCTTTCCAGTATGTCCGTAGCAAAACTGCGTACGTTAACTCCGAAATCTTCTTCAGTCTTTTTGATTGATTGCTTAGCAACAGTTGTCAAATATTCGGCAGAATGTGAATTTCCTGATGTATCGACAGTATCGACGAGAACGGAATCTCCTTCACCTGTTGTGATGCTACAACAAGCAGTCGGTTCGTTGTGTATGTTCGACCAGCCATCTAAGTTCATTGATACGGTTTTCCCGCACAGGAGCCCGCGTGATCTTGACTTTGATTGACGAAATCGGCGGGAAACGAACAGTTATTATCGTCTGATTCGTCTGTTCATTCTCTATGCATTGATATACATTGATATGGCTTATTTAAATAGGAATGAGCTATAATTTGCCGCGAGTTGTATTGTATTGATATATGTATATCACAAAAAATCATTTGATATATATCGGATATATATCCATTGATATATATCCACGAACCCTGAGTTGTTTGTCCGCAGGATTCCAGTAGTAGATTATGAGCTAGTTGAAAGGCGTTCCATTTTGTCTAATAGTTTAATGTAAGCTTTAATGCTGCTTTGATCGTGGGTGCCTGCTGTCTGTTTACTTGCAGCTAATGAACGTTTTATAGCGTTTTTTGCGGTGTCACGTTTGCTTACAGACATCGTGCGAACACAATTTTACGCAATAAGTTTGAGATTAAGTGACGTACTTCCCTTTCTCCTGCGTGTATATTGATAGTATGTGACATGTAAGAATTAACAGGGCTTGCAAATTAAAAGTCTTCATTTGCGTTTTCTTCGCCTCTTGAAAATGCTGGATGTCTTGTTATCGAGAACTGCACATTTGATGATAATATCCTGAATATGCGGGATGCCGATTGAAACATCTCACTTGTAGTTTAGTGAAAATTTGCTTGGACTGCTAGGCAGTGAAATAATTAACGAGCATGCCGTTTGTACCGAAAACGAGAATGCATAATAGCGATCACGTGCTGGTGGTCTCTTTTCTTCTCAATCCAGGCTCGAACGACCAAAAATATGTGGCGGTGTATTAGCGGGTTCAAGATTGAGAAATAAAAATACCAAATTCAAATTAATTAAACAAAAACTTTAATCCAAAAAACCGAACGACGCACGGGAGAGAAATATCAATTGTTTTCACGAAGGCTACTCGATAGAAAGTATTACGGTCAGTGAAGTCAGAACTGAATTCTATAGGTTTACTAGATTTACTGGTTTTGATGGAGATATGTATATACTTGGGAGTCATTGCGGCTACAATAACCCCTTACAGGTAACACTTTTTTGCTACATACTAATATGCTCTACACATTTCAACGTATCGTTTTAATAACTGGCTTAACGTTTAAGGTACTGAAAACTGAAAAAACAGATGTTTTTCAAAAAATGCAGGGATGTATTTATTATTATGACTACCACTGTATGTACATACTGGTATGTGTCCATCTATACATAGCATTATTGGTGTTTTTATTTTAACTCAATAAGCAATATCCCACTAAACGGACAGTATTTCTTGGTTCAACGTCTGTCCGCCGAGAGGTTTCACTGTATAACACTAAAGTAAGAATCTAATATGTGCAAGAAAAGTAATGATAAAGGTTAAGTTATTAAGAGGCAGGAAGGTAGCCATTCTCATCTTTATTTTGCACCTCCACTGCAAAACTACATCTCAAAATCATCAATTTTGAATTCTTTATTGTATTTTACTTTATAACTAAAGTATTCTTTAATGAGAAGTCATATTTACAAGCTACTAACTAAAGAAAAAACTACACCAGAATGGAAAAATTTGAATTTATAGTGATTTGAAATGTTTAAACGTCAATTAATATTTGTTGAGTTGTGGTCGTCTTGCATTGAAGATACGATTTAATGGTTAGTTGTAAGTTAAAACCTCAGTCAAGCAATATTTTATCCAGATTTTACACTATGGATCATATTACATGTTGGAACACACTTCCTGAGGCGGCTAGGAAGGTCTGCTCCTGCAAGTAGTTGAAGGAACTCGTTTTGTTTCACCTTATGGACCCTAATGCACGCTAGAGTATACTCCGTCGACACACTAGCCCACATTTCCTAAGCACTCTGGTGTTCTTGTCCGGAATCGTATGCGAGATGGTTTCCGGTTTCTAGTTTGTGGTCTCTAATTTCTATATTCTAATTTTTATCGAATTTTTAATATTTATTTTAAGTGAAGGCTTATATTAGTATCTAGTATTTAGTATTTTATATTAATTTCATATTTGTACTTTGAATTTCTTACTCCACATTATCATATGTGATGATTCACATTGTACAATGTTACTGTATATTCATTTACTCTCACTACTGATCTTGTATCTGATATTGTATGCTATTTCCTTTTTAGCTTTGAATAATGCTTTTATGATTTTATTACTGTCATTATTATTATTATTGTGTTTCATTATCTTTGGCTAAAGTGTCAATATGACGTATGAGCTCTCTATTGCTACAAGTCATTAACTTAATGTATAATACTAATTTCTACTGCAATGAGTTAGTACGTTGCTACTTTGTTAGTTGTCTTATAAACTTTGATTCTATCGCTTACACCAACTATCTATTACTTACTCGATGTACCTAACGTTGTAACGTAGCGTAAGCTGAGGTTCTTCAATAAATGCTATTCTATTCTATTCTATTATATTGTATCTTCTAATACAACTAATTTCTTTGTCTATATGCTATCGTTAATCTTAACATTTATTTTGTATTCATTCTAATTAAGACTCGTGAAATGTAAATCTCTGTAAAATCGTAATACCCAACGTCTGAGGACGTGGCCAAGCGGCCGGGGTTGAAAATAAATGACTTTTCTATTCTATTCTATTCTATTGAAAGGATCAGGCTTTATGTATATATTCTAAACTTTGCAGTTTGTGGAATATATAGGGTTGTATATATGGATGACATGCTTAAAAATCAAGGAACTATATAATGGGATGTATATAATGTCGTTTTAAAAAATAGAACGTTAGAGAAACTACCAAATTTAATTTGGCAGCTACTAAATAGATTTGACGGCCAAGTATGTCGCCGTAATAAGCTTTAAATTTGAAGTCAAGCAAATTAATTTCAATCGAAATACTATAAAGAATTTAGCTGTAAAAATATATATATAATTCAGTAGTAGTTTCTGTTTTACATTCTGGTCCTATTTCGACTATTCTTACCTGAGCAAGAACTGCCGTTCTATAGCTAATTCTATTTCTTTAAAAATTTCTTTCGCAGCCAACATCATTACTCCCGGATCCTTTTCATCACCAAGCATTGTATAAGTTTTACCTTCAATTTAAATAACTTTACTCGCACCTAACTCTAATGAAATCACTTTACTTACCTGAGCAAGTTTGTCCATAAGCAAAAATTGTTCCGTTAAATCCTTGGAAAGCAGCTTCTACTATGGGCTTGGCAACAGTATTAAATATAACACGGTTGGAAACTTCTTGGTCAAAAATGTGATCTGCAATTAACTTAACCCTAGTATACTCAAGAATTGAAATTAATGGATGAAATTAAAAACACACCAAAATAAAACGGCTCCGACTGACTCTCTGTTTGTCGTATAGAATTCTCTACAATTTTCCATTGTGATGACAATTTTGCATCTTTTTCTTTTTTCAATATTGGCCTTGCCTTAATTGCAACTTTAATATTTCGAGAGGACATTTTCATACAAAATAAAGCTATTAATAATAGTGAATATTTTAACGTATCAGAAAATTAGACAAAACGCACGCAACTAACAGAAATCTAGTTTAGTTTTCACAAGCAGTTTCAATATCAATTCAAGACATATCGATCGATAAGTTTTCACGATAAACCACCAAAGAGTGCGTTCACTATTAAAGCGAGTTACTAACTAAAGGCAGAAACACATCCAAGCAAGCCTCAGGCCTGGCCTCTCTCAGGCTTCCTCGCAGCTCGCCTCAAGGCTTGCCTCAGAGAAATGAAAACAAAATGATACCACCGGGCTCTGTACAATATACTGTGGCTCGGTGCTGTCATTTTAATTTTGTTAGTACATCTGTTGACAGAAGTAGGCCTGAGAGAGAAAAATTTCGAACATTGAGCAAAGCGAGCTTTGCGGCTAGGCCTTGAGGCTAGCTGCTGGCTTGGTTTTGTGTTGCATCATTTAAAACCCCGTGTTGGAAATTTTGACAACACCTCGAGGAAGCCTCGAGGCCTGGATGTGTTTCTGCCATAAAGTGCTGATTACAGAGCGCCAGTTCCATTCCGTCACGTAAAGCTGTCAATTTTGAACTTATCTATTGTAATAAACGTATCGGAACGGGACGGAGAAGATGAGCAAATTTCAATTTCGACCACTGACATATAATAAATGCTAAAACACAGTGTGGACGACACAACAAAGTCGCCGTAAGTTGGTTGCTGTCAAAGATTCGAATTATGCTAATTCAAGCTAAATGTGCTGTGTTTACCTCTAATAAGAGATGATTCATGTCATCTGATGTATATAGTTAAGCTTATTTTTAAGTTCAGCATTAAGTAGTCATTAGTTACCTTTACTATAGGTATTGCTTAGATGCTATAATCCCCTACTACTTGTCGCTGGTCTGTTCAGTCTTTCTATTTTGCTATTATATTGTAATCTTGTTATATCAAACTATAAATCACACTACAAATATTATATTTTGCTGTAATTTTTAATATTGTTTATTCTTAATGAATTAGCTACTATGGACGCTCTAGCCTCCACTGCTCTTACTTGTTTATGTTTCGTTTTGCTGTAATGTGTATCTACTAATGTAACTTGCTATGATGTGCCCAGCGCTCTGCGTGCCTTTGGCATGGGTGCTCAAATAAATGGATGTTTATATTTATATATGGAAGTCCCATATACTTGACACAATGAGGGCGACGCGACAAGTTGCCAACAAAAAGTATGGAAAATCTCTAAATTAAGCAGGATTTACATTATGATGACATGCAAATTTTACAGAAATTGTGAGGGAGATAGTGCATCGTATACGGAAATTTATTTATGAGTGACGAGAGAAGCAAACGCGTCCGGAATTTTTTCCGGACGTCGATTTGGCACTGTGTGCGTGTCCGGAACCATAAAAAGACCTCAAGCATAGGGAGTTTTTATAGTTACTGAAACTAAAACATATTTATTGGCAACCCTAATTTGTCAATTTCGACTACTGGAGCTGCCATATTGCTGTTTTGTTACTATAATTTTATGGCATATACATATCTGCCAAGTAAAATTATTTGTCGAAATAAACAAAAGTAAGTTTTGAGTTTGTAATTAAATATTGCGAAATTGAAAGTTATTAAATATTGCTTTATAGAAAATATTGAAGTTATTTCTGAGGTAGTTTTTTGTCCACAAGCAGAGAGTAGTGTGTTTAGAGATTGACTGCAGTGGTCCTTTTCCTTTATAATTTGCTAGAATTATTCCGCCTTTGAGATAATCCGTCATGTGAACACGAACCGGGCTGGAATTATCTTCACCGGCGTTAGTTCGGTAGGGTAGTGGAGTGGGATTATTTTCATGTGAGCACTTGAGTGGATGAAATGGATTGACGTTTACAAATTAGCAAATTAGTTACTGAGCTTTTTGTTTACTATATGAAATAATTATTAAATAAAAATTTCGTTATCGTACAAAATGATGATTGTAGAACTGGATTACAGTACCACCTGATATTTTGCGACAAATTTTTTCGATATAATCTCATCATTTGATTTGAACTCCCGCGTGCTTTCATGCAATATTTTAGAATTTGTAAAATTATACTTCTTTTCATGATCCGTCTTTGAATATCTACGAAAAAACCATTAAAAACTTGACAATTTCCAATTAGACAGTTTGAGAATTTTGCCATAAAAAGTAGAGGGGACTGTACGTGTGAGGTATTGCGATGTTGCTTCCGCATCATTTAAATTTCAATAAACTATCTCTCTCACAATTTCTGTAAAAATTGCATGTCATCATAATGTAAATCCTGCTTTAGTCGCCAACATAATTGACATTTCTGTGTGGACAGTGAATAATTGATATTCATGTTATGTGGAATTGAATATTTTTATGAAACATAGTAAATTAAAAGATAATAGTAAATAAGCTAGTTATTAAAAACCGATATAAAATTAATTGCATTTATTAGTTTGACAAATTATGGGATTGAGGAGGAATTAATAGAGAAAATGAGGGAAAAAGTTATGTTGTGCAATAAACGTCATCCCATGTATACAAATCTGTTTTTAGTCTTCTTTTTAGTTTTTTCTTTATGCTTTGCAATTTTAAGTAAGCCGCATAAGCTATACTAGCAATTTTCTATAATTTTTTTCTTTTTGCCATTTCTTTTACAATAAATAAGACAGATATAGCTGTCAAAAACAATCGTCGAGTCGCGTTCACTGTGCTTTAAATGCGACATTATCGCCAACTAAGTTGCCAACATTGTTGTGTCGCTCTCGCTGGGTTTTGGCCTTAAGAATGGACTGAGCGTTCTGATTCAAAAATGGCGCAAATATTGAACAGGCTGTGAAAACCCTTTATTTCGTACAATTGCACACCTATTCATAATTTATTATTATTTGTCGATTGGAAACACTAAAGATGTTATAAAATAGTACGGCATTAAATTAAAATTATTTAGAAAGTTAAACTTGTTTTAATTAACACAAAAATTAAGTTTTAATATTACTTAAAAAAGTGCACCTCTGCAGATTTGTTGTCAAATTTCATTGAGCTTGTAAGAGATAGACGTATATAAACAATATACTTGTCTGAATTTTTATGTCAATTCCAATGCATTCCAATTAATACAGCCGTACTGTTTCCAAAATTGGTTACAGCTCAGTGTATATTTTGAGCTTGAAAGAGACAAATAAATTTTAGCCAAAATTTGTGCCATTTTTGACTATAGGAATTATATAGTGCAGGATGGCCCAAATAATATAAAATTTCTTCGCATAACTTTTATTCAATAACATGGATACTTTTACTCACAATTGACAATCTTTCCTTTCGGTCTCTTCTTCTTTCTCTACCTTCCAACCTTCATAATCCATTCCTATCACAACTTGCCGCTAACGCCATCTATCCCTTCCTCTGTTAAGCTTAAGCATTTTCAGCTACTACAACTCGGTCATTCTGACAATCAATCGACTCGATTGGCTTCAAAAAGGTTTAGAAGTTTTACATTTAACTTAAACCATAAAATCTTGACATGACATAACATAATTAAATAGACAAAAATCTTAATGGTCAACTTCATAGTTCTCTGACATTAAAACTGTAATCTTATCTGTTGCTAACTCATACTCACATAACAGTTCAAATCGCATAATAGTAATTGTTCTAACACAGCACAAAGTTTAGGTTCTTAATAAAACTAAAAACGCCAGGAGATTCTTTTTCTCTAACACTTTATTTCAGTTTAATGAACGAGATAACTTTTATTACAATTTAAAGAGATAATTTGCTACTAGTTAACAACCCGACAGTGTAATACCCTTTCAAACGAGCGACGAAAAACTACTAACATAAATCGAATTTAAGCCAGCTAATCTGGAATTTACATCACAAAAGAAAACTGTACTCAGCTAAACAATGCCTATTGTCTTCGATATCAGCAAATATGTCTAGTCTATATGTACATAAATTCTGGTTCGCAAAATTTTCTATTTTAATCAATTCTTACGGTAAACTGAAATTCCACAGTATGGAAAATATTTAAAATGAATTTAGTGAACTAATTTAAAGTTACGTATGAACATGCCGCTCTCCTTGAAGTGACAGACTTCAACTGCATCCTAATTGTCTATTGGAAGCATGCAAATTTTTTGTATAGATCGTTGAATAGTACCGTTCTTCGTCTTAATGAGTACCACTCTCACTTTCGAATCAGGACCCTTAATAATTTCGACTACTCGACCCATTAACCATTTTTGGGGAAAAAGATTCTCATCGGTGACCAAGACCAGTCCTTTTCCACATTTGGTAGACTCGAAATCCACTTGTTCCGCCGCTGCAATTGAAGTACATATTCCTTCGACCAGCGGTTCCAAAAATGTCGATTGAGTGCACAAAGGCGTTGCCAACGAGATAAATACGAAATTTGTAGATGTGTTACGTCAGGTTCAACGATGGCCGTAAGTGGCTCTCCTATAAGAAAATGACCTGGGGTAAGGACTTCCAAATCTGATGGATCACTGGATAGTGCACTGTACAAAATCTTGCAATGACCTCGCCGGGATGTAAACCTTTTGAGTGCTGCTAAAAACGCTTCTGTTGACAAGTTCGATACGACCTCTAAGTGAACAGCCTTGGTGCTGAAGCACACGAAAAGAGCGATGTAAGCCTTCACTGGACGTTTTCCACGGACCTTAAAATGCACCCAAACAGGACCACTAAAGTCAACACCGGCATGAATGAAAGGGCGGGCTGGTTCAACACGCTGAGCAGGCAGGCTTCCCATGATCTGCTTAAAAAAAAACTGGCTTCATACGAAAACAGCGAATGCAGCGATGGACCTCTCTTCTAATGACGTCTCTAGCATTAATCACCCAGTACTTATGTCGGAGGATGGCCACAAGCGCTTGAGGACCTGCATGGAAGTTAATTTTGTGTAAATGTATTATGAGAGAGGAAACGAAAGGATGCTTCTTGGGGAGCAGGATTGGAAATTTTATTGAGAAAGGGAGATCTGCATTCTGCAGTCGTCCTCCAACTCTAATGAGTCTTTTCTTCGAACCTTCATCAAGGAAAACATTCAAATTTTTGATGAAGCTTTGCGGACTAATAACACCATTCTTTTCCAGTTGATGAAACTGTGTACAATATTCAACTTGTTGTATGTTCCAAACTAGCGCTCTTTCAGCTTCGTTCAACTCTGCAACTGTTAATTCACCAAACAGTCTCTGATTCTGAGGGCATTTCGAATTATTTGCGAATCGTAGAACAAGTGCGAAAATTCTTAGAAGTTTATGGAATGAGTTTAGATATTTAGCTTCCTTTACAATGTCTTGAATTTTTTTCTTCTCAGCAACTGCGATACAGGATTTTCTATTCTTCTTTTCTAGGGTGCTTTAGTTGAACAAACTGTTCAACGGGGGGGGAGTATGTTGAGCACACCTGAAATAAAAATAAAAACATTAAAACAAATCTACTAAATATTTCATACTTCCCTCAATTTCTTTCGATTCCTCCAGTTACTTCTGCATGTAGGTCCTCCATGTCAGGAACGCATCTGAAATAAAAATTAGACATAGATATTAGTTTAAAGTAACTAATTAAACAAAGTAGTATACAAAAAACTACAAGTACAAGCAAATTACATGCAAAACTGCCAAGAAACAAATTTCTTGGCAGTACAACAACAAAAACATGCAAATTCAATTAGTGCAATTTCTGCGCGAAATTCATATGCTCTGCATAATAAACATTTGCAAAACATGCAAATATGTTTAAATATGCAAAACATAAGGAATTGCAACCCGCACATACTTTAAAATTAATGAAATGCAACAATTTATGCCATTGTTGACATTTCATAATTCACCTTTCCAACATGAATAATTATCAAAATTAACATAGTTCCTGCAAATTATTCATGCTGGAACTTATACACAATTAATAATAAACACTTAAATAGTGATAAAAGACACTTACCTGGATAATTAATCCATAATTGGCCGAGAAAAACACATAAACAAACCCGACACTTTCACAACAAAACACCGCGATCGCGACTGTCAAATTGACTCGCGAGAAAGTCAATTAAACGAAGTTGGCTACGCGCTACCTGTTGGTAATGCTTAGAAACCGCGAAAGTTACCAGGTAAGCAAATATTCGCGAAAAAAGGTAAATTAAATTCCCATAATAAGTGGGAAAGAGAAAGATGCGAAAACGAGATGCAAGAAAAATGAGAAATATTTGCGTTCCACATTGGAAATTGTCATAATATGGCAGGAAGTCGCCATCTTGATAAATTTCAGAAAAATTAAATTATTTAATAAAATAAACTACGAAAATTCATGGATAATTTAAAATAAATTAGTTGAAGGAAATTGGCACATTTTGACATAAGTATATAAGTCAAGCAAAGTCGAAAAATATGCTTAATTTGCATTTTTCTTGTGGAACGTATGTCAAAATGGCCGCTTAGAGCCTATAAAAAGGGGGCAATTTCTAAGATCTTACTCAGTTTTTCGACAGCGATCTTCGAGTATAATTCAAGGCAATATCAAGTTTTCTCAGTTTTTCAAATCGATCATCAGTGTAGTTTAAAGCTAGTTTTTTTTCAGTTTCAAATTGATCATATATGCAAGTTCTAGCATACGATCAAGTGTTCATAAATATTTTTCAATTTCAGCAATAAGCATAAGATAAAAAGTGCCATAGTTAAGGTACATTGTCATACATGCTGAAAATTTGTGTGCAGTTGGTGTTTGGCAATTAACAAGAAGTTTTGGTTGGGATTTCTTAAGATAAGTATTGTGTGGATATCAACTAATTTAGTATTTAAGTTTCTTGCATAAAAATTAAATACATGCCAGCTTTCGGCATTTTAATTATACATGCATAGAAACAAATTAGTTAAGTAAGTTAAGAAGCGCAAAGTGAATAAGTGTATAACGCGTAAAATTGCAAGGGCTACAAATTGCATCTAGTCAAATACATGCCAAAATACGGCATACTGACTACACATGCAATCGAATAATTACTAATAAATTAGTGAAATTATTAATTTATAGTTAATTTGTAAATTGAAGTGTTTCACACATAGAATTATTGAATAAACACAGCATTAAACATAAGCACGCATATCTTTTTTTCAAACCGCTACACTGTCCACCTAAATGCCGTAATATAGCTGTAGTTATCGATTGCAGCTACATTACAAAACATTTATTGGTGGTTCCATCCAGGAATGTGTGCCTGTTTACTGTTGTGATTGCAAATAATTCTAGTACACTCAATTTAGTGATAAACATTTTTTAAAAATTATTTTTTCGAGTTAAAAACCATCGAAAATTAAGTTATAACCGTGCTTAGACGTGACAGTTCTAATTAAAAAAAAAAAAACATCGAAAATTAAGTTATAACTGTGCTTAGACGTGGCAGTTCTTATTAAAAAACTACAGAAAATTAATTTATAAACGTGCTTAGACGTAAAACTTCAGGGTGCCCAGACGAGGCAGCTCGAATATAATCGAAATTTTTGTGATAATTACTGAACTTACATGTCAGTAAATCATGTTACATAGTTAATTGCTGAACTTACATGTCAGTAATTCTTAAAAAATAGTTGGTTAATTAAATTAATTAGAATTAGTAACAAAAATTTATATAAAGATTTTTCACGTCAATTTGTCATATACGGCATCAATTTACGTTCTTCGACTAAATTTCCATTTATCCCACACGTTACATTAAATTGCTTCTTTCAATTATCTTCATCATTTAACCTACACGGTTAATTACCTATAATAGTAGAATATAAATCAACATGGATTCAGTAGATAAACTAATCCTTACAGAAAACATATTGCGTGCACGAATTGAAAAGTTAATCGAAAATGGAAAGAAAACGAACCTTGTTAAACGAACACAAGGCTTTTATGAAACTAAAATTACAGAGTTGAAGAAACTATGGGAAATATATAGCGATACAGATATGACAATAAATCAGGCTTTATTAGAAAGTTCTGATGAAAAGCAACATGAGTATTTAGCCCAAGATAATCATAGCTCAACAGAGTTAAAATATTCCGAATATATGGGAGAATTAGTAGAAGGATTGCGGAAATTCGTCCCCACTACTGAAGCATCAAGCTCGGGACAAGTACCAATTCATTCGACAACTGTTGTTCAACAGGAATCATTCCTTCCGCGCATTCAGTTGCCCAAGTATAATGGCAACTACGATTTATGGCGATCATTTCATGATCTATTCATTTCTCTTGTTCATGACAATACAAAGCTAACACCAGTTCAAAAGCTGCATCATCTGAAATCTTGTTTAGTGGGTGATGCTGAGAAATTGTTGCGGCACACCCCAGTAACAAATGAAGATTACATGCCAGCATGGAACAAGTTAAAGGCTAGATATGAGAACAAGAGAATTTTAGTTAATCATCAATTAAAGGTTTTGGTAAACCAAGCCAAACTAAATGCAGAGTCTGCTAAAGGACTCAAGTCAATAATTGATACAACAGACGAATGTATCCAACAATTACAAAGTTTAGAAGTTGATACGACATCATGGGATGTACTTCTAATACATCTGTTAGTACAGAAATTACCCTTCATCACCCTCAAACTGTGGGAAGAAGAGCAGGGAGGCACACAAGAACTCCCAACATTCAAGTCATTTAAGCAGTTTTTAAGTACGCGTTTAAGAATTTTAGAATCGTTAGCAGATAGTCTAGTTAAGTCCACACAACCCAAATCAAGCTGCACACCTGAAACAACCAAATCATACCATACTACAAAGGGAATCAAATGCCCAGCATGCAATGCAAGTCACTTTTTACAAAGATGCCCGAACTATCGTAAGATGGACATACCATCAAGATATCAGATAATCAAGGCATCAAGCCGTTGTACCAATTGTTTAGGCTTGCATCATGTCAACAACTGCACTAGCAAATATAGCTGTCAAAGATGCAACAAAAAGCATCATAGCACCTTGCATGAAGAATACAACCGGGACAAACCCAATCATGCAACGGTCGGAACTGAGCATAGGTCAAATACTAACAACGTTAGCTCGAATTCAAGTCAAGTCAATCAAGCTAGCAATACTATTCACAAACGCTCTCCACGGTTACAGTCAGTGAACAACACTGACGACTTAAACACTAGTCAAAACTTTGTAACTAGAGAGGACCATAATGCCCTACTATCAACAGCGTTAGTAGTGGCACAAACAAAAAGCGGGAACTCACATATTCTAAGATGTCTCATAGATAGTGGCTCGCAATCATCCTTTATTACAGAGGAAGCCTGCAGGAAACTGGGAGCATGTCGCAGCCCAACTGCAGTATCAATTACTGGCTTAAACACTAGCCATACAGCAATTTCAACACAGCAAACCACACTCACACTTCGATCACGAAAGGCGAAGTCTACAAGAATATTAGAAGAAAATTTTCTAATATTGAACAAGATCACAGATCCTTTACCTTCCAGAATAATATCTAAAAGGGAATGTTTACATCTCAATAAACTGCCACTAGCTGATCCCACATTTTGGAAGCCTGGAAAGGTAGATGCTTTACTAGGAGCAAGAGTTTATGCTCAGATAGTCTTAAACGGCATTAAACAAGGATCTGATACTACCCCTACAGCCATTAAAACAATATTTGGTTGGATTTTACTAGGGTCAACAACAAATGATGTAGAAAACAATACATCAGCGTTTACCGTCACAACTGATGACTTAGCTGAACAACTTAAAATGTTTTGGGAAACAGAAGAGTTTCCCACAAATCCGATTCTCAACAAAGAAGACAGAGAATGTCAACAGAGATATCAACTCACCCATCAACGTCTTCACAATGGTACTTACCAGGTGAAATTACCATTTGTGAATGATGAAGTGCCTGATCTAGGGCAATCAAGACAACAAGCAATTAAACGCTTTCAAGGAATACAACGTCAACTTGAAAGGAATCAAGCTTTAAAGTCCGAATATGAGAAATGTGTAGATGAATACCTCGAGTTGGGTCACATGGAGGAAAAACCTCCACCCAACAACAACGAGCCACACTACTACATACCTCACCATGCAGTTGTCAAAGAAAGCACGACAACAAAGGTGAGAGTAGTATTTGACGCTTCAGCGAAAACGTCAAATGGCAACTCACTCAATGAGTTCCTATTAAAGGGACCAGTTTTACAACCCAAATTATTATCTCTTCTGGAAAAGGATTTACGACAAGTCATTCATGCCTCAACACCAGAAGCAGTAAAATATTTGTCCTCCAAGCAAATCAACTGGCACTTTAACCCTCCAGCCTCTCCACATTTCGGAGGAATCTGGGAAGCGGGGGTAAAGTCAGTAAAATATCATCTTCGAAGAACACTACAATACTCCAAATGTACGTTTGAAGAGTATGCAACCCTATTAGCTCAGGTCGAAGCGTGTTTAAATTCTAGGCCACTATGCTATGTTAGAAATGATCCAGCGGATTTATTTATCCTTACACCTGGACATTTCTTGATTGGCCAAGCACTAAACGCGATTCCAGAACCTGATTATACAAATGAACCTGTAGTATTGTCTAAAAGATGGCAGTACATTCAACAGTTGAATAAACAATTTTGGGATAAGTGGTCAAAGGACTACCTTAACCAATTGCAGAACAGACCCAAATGGTACACAAGACAACCGAACATGCATGTTGGAGATGTTGTCCTTGTTAAAAGCGAAAACATGCCACCCACTAGCTGGGCAATGGGTATAATAGAGCAAATACATCCAGGTGCCGATGAGCTAGTGCGGGTAGTACGAGTCAAAACGCGAAATGGTAGTTTCTTACGACCAATCGCTAAAATTAGTCCTCTATCACTAGCATAAGACTAACTGCCTGTTATTAGTGTCGTCATGTGTCTGTCCAAATTGTCACATTGTTGGCTAAGGGTCATCATAATTTTGATACACCATACTAACAAGCTACTATTTCAGATGTCTTCCACATATGAGCAAGAGGATATGCTGTACATTTTAGAGGATATCAACAGACAGCAGTAGTCAATGGCAGGCGCATTACTGCTTTGACAAAGCTGCTGCCGACTACAACCATCAACGAATACATAATGAGAGCAAATAACAGCTTTCAAAAATTCACAACGCGAGAAGATATATATTTGCCTCGATACGTTTTGCAGCGCATTGACGTCAGAGCCATACAACGGCGACGAAACAGGGAGAAAACGATTAATCTTCCAGATAAATATCAGGTTCGACTACGAGTCAATAAGGATGGCAAGTTGACCTTCCATCACTACCATAAGAGGGGTATACGCAAAATAAAAGATGCTTTAGTTGAACAAACTGCTCAACGGGGGGGAGTATGTTGAGCACACCTGAAATAAAAATAAAAACATTAAAACAAATCTACTAAATATTTCATACTTCCCTCAATTTCTTTCGATTCCTCCAGTTACTTCTGCATGTAGGTCCTCCATGTCAGGAACGCATCTGAAATAAAAATTAGACATAGATATTAGTTTAAAGTAACTAATTAAACAAAGTAGTATACAAAAAACTACAAGTACAAGCAAATTACATGCAAAACTGCCAAGAAACAAATTTCTTGGCAGTACAACAACAAAAACATGCAAATTCAATTAGTGCAATTTCTGCGCGAAATTCATATGCTCTGCATAATAAACATTTGCAAAACATGCAAATATGTTTAAATATGCAAAACATAAGGAATTGCAACCCGCACATACTTTAAAATTAATGAAATGCAACAATTTATGCCATTGTTGACATTTCAAAATTCACCTTTCCAACATGAATAATTATCAAAATTAACATAGTTCCTGCAAATTATTCATGCTGGAACTTATACACAATTAATAATAAACACTTAAATAGTGATAAAAGACACTTACCTGGATAATTAATCCATAATTGGCCGAGAAAAACACATAAACAAACCCGACACTTTCACAACAAAACACCGCGATCGCGACTGTCAAATTGACTCGCGAGAAAGTCAATTAAACGAAGTTGGCTACGCGCTACCTGTTGGTAATGCTTAGAAACCGCGAAAGTTACCAGGTAAGCAAATATTCGCGAAAAAAGGTAAATTAAATTCCCATAATAAGTGGGAAAGAGAAAGATGCGAAAACGAGATGCAAGAAAAATGAGAAATATTTGCGTTCCACATTGGAAATTGTCATAATATGGCAGGAAGTCGCCATCTTGATAAAATTCAGAAAAATTAAATTATTTAATAGTAGATATACTATAAGAGTTCTGGACCACTGTTTTAGCTTCCAGAATTTCACGACAGATGGCGCCACCGTCGCTAGGCGGTGTAAATCCATACTAAATGTGGGTTTGTGCCTTGGATGTCCTGGTTTATGTCTTGGATGTTGGGGATACGAGACCACTTTGGGGGATACGAGACCACTTTTAGCACTCTCCAGCATAGGGAAATAGCATAGGATTTCGATTTTGTTTCTGAAGTTCGCTTATTTTTCATCTCGAATCTTGGGGATACGAGACCACTTTGGGGATACGAGACCACTTTTAGGTCTCTCTAGCATAGGGAAATAGCATAGGTTTTCGATTTTGTTTCTGGAGTTCGCTTATTTTTCATCTCAGACTCGTAGCCTCAAAGTTTTTCATCTCGAGTTTTGGGATACGAGATCACTTTCAGTTCTATATATTTGTGAAGGGGTGGGAAGCTTTATTGATGGATTTGGTCTTCACTGCGCCCTAGCGGCATTAGTCGGTACTACGGTTTTCTTGGATAGATATGTGGTGCGCCTAAATGTAGGCTTTTGGTTTTGAACTAATATTAGTAATAATTAAAGTTAACGGTAGGAAATTTTTGTTCATGCCAATGGATTCTAGATGGGTGGTTTGTGAGGGGGTATTGTAGTATAGGATAGGGAGGGGGGGTAATGAATTTTTCATCAGAAATCCTCTACGGGCTCCGGTTTTCGAGATATTAGCGTATAAGTTATTTTTGCTCATGGAAATGGATTCTAGGTGGTGTAGGGTGGGCGTAGGGACGAAATTCTCATCAGAAATCCTCTACGGGCTCGCCATTTCTTGAGTAAGGTTACCTAGCGGCATTAGACGGAACTACTAGCATGCCTTGGTTTTGCTGTTTTCTTTTATTAGCCTGGAAGTTCTAGATATCAGCATGACGTCATCTTGGTTTTATTGTTTTTAAGTGCTGTTGTAGATATCAGCATCATTCGAATTTCACAACATCATATCACCTTGGCTTGATGTTTTCTTATTATTATTGGGTCCTGGGGGTGCGCGGGGATATGAGATTACTTTCAGCACTCTCCAGCAAATGAAATAGCATAGGATTTCGATTTTATTTTTGGAGTTCACTTATTTGTCATTTCGGAGATCGTAGCTGTAAATATTATAAACAAGAGTGATCATGCTATGATATTCAATATCTAAAAATTGATCACGGTTGCTTGGGATGATAAGAAATATGAAGTAATAGAAATTAAATTTTCGATGTAGGTGTGTGTGTGTGTGTGTGTGTGTGTGTGTGTGTGTATTGATAAGTCGCTATAGGTTTCGAGATATTAGCGATCTTACTTTTTCGGGTATAATTAATAGTAGTAGTAATAATTCAAGTTAACCTTATGATATTTTTTTTTGTTCATGCCAATAGTATTAGTACTAGGGGGGTAGAATTTTCATCAGAAATTCTCTACGGGTTATGGTTCGAGATATAAGCGATCTTACCTCCTCAGGTGTAATTAATATTAGTAGCTGAAAAACAGAAAAACAACAACAACTATAACCTAAGTTGTGGATTAAAGATTTGATTATATTTATCTGTAGGTGCACCATGTAATCATATATCTAAAAATAGATCAGGCGAAGCTGGTCGGGGCGAATGTAGGTAGATATGTTCACTTAGATAAGTAATGGAAATTTGTAAATGCCTAATTTTCCTCTTCAGGTGTAATGCTTCTAATTTGAAGCCTTGCATAAACAAATTCGCATAGTCCAGTAAAGTAAACAAATTCGCAGTCGAATAAAGTAAACAAATTCACACAGCAGACGAGTAAAGTATACAAATTGAGAGATTTATGAAAGATTCCTAATTTCTTTAGCAGAAAACAACAACAACAACTGATATTAATCTGTAGGATGTGATGTCGTAGATGAGTAGTGGAAGTTATAATTGAAAATGTCTTTTGCTGAAAATAACAACAACAACTATAACGTAAGTTGTGGATTAAAAATCTTTTATAAACAAGAGTGATCATGCTATGATATTCGATATCTAAAAATAGATCACGGCTGCTTGGGATGGTAAGACACATGAAATCATTAGAAGTAATGGAAATTAAAGCATTAGAAAAGGTTGCCAGGTGGCTGGTAATTTGATATCTTGCGTAAACAAATATAGCCGAGTAAAGCAGACAAATTGAGCGATTAATGTTTTTTAGTATCTACGAGTTTGTATTGAAAAGTCTTTATGACGAATTGTTTTTTATTTTCAATAAAATTTCTCAATCAGTCACACTATTATGAGATTTGATTGATCCTCGATATCATAGTTCACATGAAGCTGATAAGAATATGATAATTTTATCTTCATACTATTGGGGTGATCACATTATTTTCTTACCATTAGATTGAGAGTGGGTTTAATTAAATGTTTTGATGAAAGAAGGTGGTGTTATGATACCAATGTAGTATGATATCTTGTCTTAGATGAGTAATGGAAGTTGTTTGGGAGCTGTGAGTAAGGAATAAAAACCTTATCAGCAAGGTCGCTTCATATTTATCTCCCTAAATTATCATCCAAATGGTGTTGTATGAAGGAGCAAAAAATTGATAATAGTGAAGATCGTGGTGGAGGTTGAGAGGGGGTGCTGTTAGTTGTGGATTAAATTGAAAGTTTTCATGAATCTCAAGGTTTAAACTTTTTAGCCTCCAGCAGGAATGTCTTCTTTTAGTTGACTCGGTGGCTAGATAAGAACGTGTTAATTTCATGTTCATAATATGATCTTGTGGTAAGCATATGAAGGTAGAAGAGTTTTTTTTATAAATCAAGCAGTTACGCTGTTATGAGATTTGATTGACTCCTATATCTAAAAAATATTCCACATGAAGCTGATATATGTAGTTACTATTAGGGCAGGTACATTCTTTACTTACCATTAAGTTGAGAGTGGGTTAAATTAAAAGCTTTGATAGAAGAACGCTGTGTTATGATATTAATGTAGTATTATATGTTATCTGAGGTGAGTAGTGGGAGTTGTATGGGAGCTATGAATAAGCAGTAAAATCCTAATCAGCAATCTCGCTGGATATTTATCTCCTCAAAAGTATCGCCCGAATGGTGGAGTATGAAGGAAGAAATAGTTGATAATTCTACAAGCCCATAGTAAAGATCGTGGTGCGGGGTTTAGAGTGGGTACTGTAAGTTATGTATTAAGTTAAATGGATGGTGTTTGGTATTTATCTCCTCGAAATGGTGTTGTACGAGTATCAGAAAATTCGGAAAAAGTTGATAATGCTTCAAGTTCAATAGTGAAGACCGCGATGTTGAGAGTGGGTATTTGGAATGATATAATTCTAGTAGGATATGGAAGTATTATTTATTCATCTTTAAATCTTACCATGAAATTAGGTTGGGAGTGGATTAAATTAAAAGTTTTGATGCAAGAAGGCGTAGTTATTATATTAATATAGTATAATATGTTGCCTTAGATGAGTACTTGAGAGCTGTGAGTAATATGTGGAATATGTTGTAGATGAGTAGTGAAAGTTGAAAATGTAAGATTCCCACATTATTCACATCAAATTCATTATTTATTTTTTATATCTTAAGTTATAAACTTTTTTTTCTGTGTTTCACATCCGAAATGCGATCCAGAGCAAATGCCTCCCATGATCCTTTTCTGCGTTAGGCTATGAGAGTTCGGCAGCAAAATCCAATGTTATTTCTTATCATCTGCCTTGCTCTAACACATTAGGAAGCTTTAGTGAATACCATAGTTTGAAACCATCTCACTCGGGACTTGTTCATATACTTGCCAGCTGTGGATATGTAGAAAAACTTTCATGGGCGATATGGGGATTGAATCGATGTATGTTATGCACTAGATTGGTGGTATATGTGCTTATTTGATTGAAGTAAAATAGTTTCACGGCTTCCTTACCAAGACTTAAATATATTCATAAAAACGTTGAATCGATGTCAAGAACATGTTAATACTATGAGCAGAGGAAATCGTGATCATTGCAGCATGTTATGAAATTCGATATCTAAAAATAGACCACATGAAGGTTATTGGGGTGGTAAAAAAACATGAAAGCATTAGTTTGAGAATGGCTTCAATTTAAGGCTTTGGTGAAAAAGGCGGCATCAGTCACTTTTGGTGAGCCTCAGCGATAGGTCAAATAAAAAAAAAAAATGTCAACCGCGCTAATAAATGAAAGTTTTTCTAGTAAAAAGAGTGGTACAAAACGGCATATGGGGAGCTGTATTGGACAGACTAAATCACCGAGAGTGTTATTGAAAGCCACCAGTCGAGGTGGAGAAATTACTCAGCGTGTAAGAAAAAGTGATTTTGTAAAGTGGGAGGAAATGAGTTCAGTATTCACAGACAGAATTAGAGCTGGAATTATTGTAAATATAAACCATACAGATCCTAAGCTATTTATACAGGATGCTGGTGATTTATTTATACGCCGTATTAAGAATATTTTAAAATGCCATCTCAATATTAAAATTAATATAAAGTTGTGTGCTGATTTTGTTAAGGATATCGGTGACAATGAGGTTATAAAAGATATTAAATATTTACAAGCAAGAACTACTCCAATCAATGTGGACGATAATTTAAATGAGTGGTATAAAGTTAACATATTGGATTCAATACTCACTCAGCTGGATGAGTTTCAGAAAAAAGATAGTGGCTGGACATTGGACTCCATTATACATTTAGCAGTACATATCAACAAATTTGAACAGCGCCGAGGATCTTCGTATATATCTCTACCGAAGGAGATTGCTTTAAAGCAAGCTTGCATCAATGTAAAAAATAGTGATGAAGCATGCTTCGCTTGGGCCGTAACATCAGCGCTATATCCTGTAAATGTTCACTCCGATAGGACCTCATCGTATCCACATTATTCTACTGTGCTGAATTTAACTGGATTAACATTTCCTATGACGCTTAAGCAAATTAAACAATTTGAAGACCAGAACGATATATCAATAAACGTATTCATCCTAAAGAAAGAGCGTTCCTTCACCACTGTTCTAGTTAGACCAACGAAACATAATATGAAGCAACATGTGAATCTATTAATGATACAAAATAACTATGAGCAGGATGATGATGATGATGATGCTGCTGCTGATGATGATTATGATGATAATGATGATGAAAGTACCAGGTTTCATTTCTGCTGGATTAAATATCTTTCACGGCTTGCATGGAAACAAGCTTCAAAACATAAGGCTAGATTGTATATATGCGATAGATGTTTGTTCTATTTTTATTCTGCTAAGGCATTAGCATCACATATTCCTGAATGTGAGAAACAAAAAATTTATCTTGAATTAAGGAAGCCCAACCGTAAAATTAAATGTTAGTAGGACAACGGATACTCTACCATTAACAAACATTACTGAATTCCATCAGAGCAACAAGGAGCAGCCGCAGAAAACATATGACCTAATTCTAGTGTATTGTAAATAAAAAAATGTATTACATATAGTTATAGTTCAATTTATTTAAGTAATTTGTTTTAATTGTATTATAGTCTAAGATATACATTATTGGAAAATAAAGAATATATTATAGTTATAGGCATATTCAAATAAGCAAGCCCAACAATAGAATGACACACTAAGAATTAAATGTTAATATTGTTTTAATTTATAATAAATCGATAATGATATTTTATATATGTTATTCTTTTTATTCAATTTCCCTACTAAGTCCAGAACTCCTGAAAGTATTCTGTAATAATATTTGTCTACTACAGAGGGCTCTTAATCGGACGGTTGAACCTTTTACCCAGAATGCTAGGTTGAGCGTGAGCGTGAGAAAACACGTTGACACGTGGGCTTGACCTTGGCCTCTGGCATCACCTTTGAAACCGGAAAGGTATTTTGTCCTTGACTTTGATCCAGAAGTGTGTGTCTTGGCGGCTATAACCTTAAACAATTACGTCACAGGGGACTCTATACAGCTTTTCAAAACAAATTTGATAACAGATAAACAGCTTTCAAACAGCTCTGATAACAGGTAAAGAGCTTTTAAACAGGTCTGATAACTGCTTAACAGCTCTGATAACAGCTCTGATAACAGCTTAACAGCTTTTCAAACAGCTCTGATAACAGCTTAACAGCTTTTCAAACAGCTCTGATAACAGCTTAACAGCTCTGATAACAGGTCTGATAACAGCTTAACAGCTTTTCAAACAGGTCTGATAACAGCTTAACAGCTTTTCAAACAGCTCTGATAACAGGTAAACAGCTTTTAAACAGGTCTGATAACAGCTTAACAGCTCTGATAACAGGTCTGATAACAGCTTAACAGCTTTTCAAACAGCTCTGATAACAGCTTAACAGCTTTTCAAACAGCTCTGATAACAGCTTAACAGCTTTTCAAACAGCTCTGATAACAGCTTAACAGCTTTTCAAACAGCTCTGATAACAGGTAAACAGCTTTTAAACAGGTCTGATAACAGCTTAACAGCTCTGATAACAGGTCTGATAACAGCTTAACAGCTTTTCAAACAGGTCTGATAACAGCTTAACAGCTTTTCAAACAGCTCTGATAACAGGTAAACAGCTTTTAAACAGGTCTGATAACAGCTTAACAGCTTTTAAACAGCTCTGATAACAGCTTAACAGTTTTTCAAACAGCTCTGATAACAGGTAAACAGCTTTTCAAACAGCCAGCTAAACAGCTTTTCAAACAGCTCTGGTAACAGCTTAATTGCTTCTAAATTATAGTCAATAACACGTTTTTATCTAGCCACCGATCTCGAATATATTCTGATAACTGTAGTTCGTTAAGGACTTGTCGATGCGATTTCACAAGAAGCAGTACGTCATCTAGTTGCCTGGCAGAAGTTTTCGGCAGGAAGAAGTACTCGGTTGGAGTTTCGCCTTCCCTCAGCCAGCGTGATTGATTGCGCAACACAAACTCCAAGCTGCGCTTGTAAGTTTGTGCTCCAAGTGTTTATTTATTCTATTAAAATAAAGAATCAACTCCGATTGGGGGAAGAGCTGCTATCCGATATAGTTTGGACAACAAACTGGAAGCTTGATACCCAGTTCGGTTGAAACTCGTTTCGATATGGGATCGAATTTGGAGCTTGCCAACATCCCACCGTTGACTAAGAAAAGGAAGTCAGCTTTCCTCTCTTGCCAATCGTGCCAGAATTCAATGAACTCATTGATGAACTGCTCTGAGTTGATGAATAGCCAGTACGCAGTTCTCCTTTCAATTGGAGTGATGGTTGCCCCTACAAGAAGATGATGACGACCGGACACAATTCATGAGTGAAGCCAACGAAATGTTCTAGTATTCCAGGGGGGACGTAAAGTCTATCAATTCTCGAGCCTGCGAGACTTCCATGGATATTTCGCGATATCCTCGTGTATGATCTAGTCATAGGATGCATCAAACGATAGATATCCATAAGTCTGAAAACACTAACAAAATTCCTCAATCCAGCAGCATTGAGCTGTTAAGCTGTTATCAGAGCCGTTTGAAACGCTGTTAAGCTGGCTGTTTGAAAAGCTGTTAAGCTGTTATCAGAGCTGTTTGAAAAGCTGTTAAGCTGTTATCAGACCTGTTTAAAAGCTGTTTACCTGTTATCAGAGCTGTTTGAAAAGCTGTTAAGCTGTTATCAGACCTGTTTGAAAAGCTGTTAAGCTGTTATCAGACCTGTTAAGCTGTTATCAGACCTATTTAAAAGCTGTTTACCTGTTATCAGAGCTGTTTGAAAAGCTGTTAAGCTGTTATCAGAGCTGTTTGAAAAGCTGTTAAGCTGTTATCAGAGCTGTTTGAAAAGCTGTTAAGCTGTTATCAGACCTGTTATCAGAGCTGTTAAGCTGTTATCAGACCTGTTTAAAAGCTGTTTACCTGTTATCAGAGCTGTTTGAAAAGCTGTTAAGCTGTTATCAGACCTGTTTGAAAAGCTGTTAAGCTGTTATCAGACCTGTTATCAGAGCTGTTAAGCTGTTATCAGAGCTGTTTGAAAAGCTGTTAAGCTGTTATCAGAGCTGTTTGAAAAGCTGTTAAGCTGTTATCAGAGCTGTTATCAGAGCTGTTAAGCAGTTATCAGACCTGTTTAAAAGCTCTTTACCTGTTATCAGAGCTGTTTGAAAGCTGTTTATCTGTTATCAAATTTGTTTTGAAAAGCTGTATAGAGTCCCCTGTGACGTAATTGTTTAAGGTTATAGCCGCCAAGACACACACTTCTGGATCAAAGTCAAGGACAAAATACCTTTCCGGTTTCAAAGGTGATGCCAGAGGCCAAGGTCAAGCCCACGTGTCAACGTGTTTTCTCACGCTCACGCTCAACCTAGCATTCTGGGTAAAAGGTTCAACCGTCCGATTAAGAGCCCTCTGTAGTAGACAAATATTATTACAGAATACTTTCAGGAGTTCTGGACTTAGTAGGGAAATTGAATAAAAAGAATAACATATATAAAATATCATTATCGATTTATTATAAATTAAAACAATATTAACATTTAATTCTTAGTGTGTCATTCTATTGTTGGGCTTGCTTATTTGAATATGCCTATAACTATAATATATTCTTTATTTTCCAATAATGTATATCTTAGACTATAATACAATTAAAACAAATTACTTAAATAAATTGAACTATAACTATATGTAATACATTTTTTTATTTACAATACACTAGAATTAGGTCATATGTTTTCTGCGGCTGCTCCTTGTTGCTCTGATGGAATTCAGTAATGTTTGTTAATGGTAGAGTATCCGTTGTGCTACTAACATTTAATTTTACGGTTGGGCTTCCTTAATTCAAGATAAATTTTTTGTTTCTCACATTCAGGAATATGTGATGCTAATGCCTTAGCAGAATAAAAATAGAACAAACATCTATCGCATATATACAATCTAGCCTTATGTTTTGAAGCTTGTTTCCATGCAAGCCGTGAAAGATATTTAATCCAGCAGAAATGAAACCTGGTACTTTCATCATCATTATCATCATAATCATCATCAGCAGCAGCATCATCATCATCATCATCCTGCTCATAGTTATTTTGTATCATTAATAGATTCACATGTTGCTTCATATTATGTTTCGTTGGTCTAACTAGAACAGTGGTGAAGGAACGCTCTTTCTTTAGGATGAATACGTTTATTGATATATCGTTCTGGTCTTCAAATTGTTTAATTTGCTTAAGCGTCATAGGAAATGTTAATCCAGTTAAATTCAGCACAGTAGAATAATGTGGATACGATGAGGTCCTATCGGAGTGAACATTTACAGGATATAGCGCTGATGTTACGGCCCAAGCGAAGCATGCTTCATCACTATTTTTTACATTGATGCAAGCTTGCTTTAAAGCAATCTCCTTCGGTAGAGATATATACGAAGATCCTCGGCGCTGTTCAAATTTGTTGATATGTACTGCTAAATGTATAATGGAGTCCAATGTCCAGCCACTATCTTTTTTCTGAAACTCATCCAGCTGAGTGAGTATTGAATCCAATATGTTAACTTTATACCACTCATTTAAATTATCGTCCACATTGATTGGAGTAGTTCTTGCTTGTAAATATTTAATATCTTTTATAACCTCATTGTCACCGATATCCTTAACAAAATCAGCACACAACTTTATATTAATTTTAATATTGAGATGGCATTTTAAAATATTCTTAATACGGCGTATAAATAAATCACCAGCATCCTGTATAAATAGCTTAGGATCTGTATGGTTTATATTTACAATAATTCCAGCTCTAATTCTGTCTGTGAATACTGAACTCATTTCCTCCCACTTTACAAAATCACTTTTTCTTACACGCTGAGTAATTTCTCCACCTCGACTGGTGGCTTTCAATAACACTCTCGGTGATTTAGTCTGTCCAATACAGCTCCCCATATGCCGTTTTGTACCACTCTTTTTACTAGAAAAACTTTCATTTATTAGCGCGGTTGACATTTTTTTTTTTATTTGACCTATCGCTGAGGCTCACCAAAAGTGACTGATGCCGCCTTTTTCACCAAAGCCTTAAATTGAAGCCATTCTCAAACTAATGCTTTCATGTTTTTTTACCACCCCAATAACCTTCATGTGGTCTATTTTTAGATATAGAATTTCATAACATGCTGCAATGATCACGATTTCCTCTGCTCATAGTATTAACATGTTCTTGACATCGATTCAACGTTTTTATGAATATATTTAAGTCTTGGTAAGGAAGCCGTGAAACTATTTTACTTCAATCAAATAAGCACATATACCACCAATCTAGTGCATAACATACATCGATTCAATCCCCATATCGCCCATGAAAGTTTTTCTACATATCCACAGCTGGCAAGTATATGAACAAGTCCCGAGTGAGATGGTTTCAAACTATGGTATTCACTAAAGCTTCCTAATGTGTTAGAGCAAGGCAGATGATAAGAAATAACATTGGATTTTGCTGCCGAACTCTCATAGCCTAACGCAGAAAAGGATCATGGGAGGCATTTGCTCTGGATCGCATTTCGGATGTGAAACACAGAAAAAAAAGTTTATAACTTAAGATATAAAAAATAAATAATGAATTTGATGTGAATAATGTGGGAATCTTACATTTTCAACTTTCACTACTCATCTACAACATATTCCACATATTACTCACAGCTCTCAAGTACTCATCTAAGGCAACATATTATACTATATTAATATAATAACTACGCCTTCTTGCATCAAAACTTTTAATTTAATCCACTCCCAACCTAATTTCATGGTAAGATTTAAAGATGAATAAATAATACTTCCATATCCTACTAGAATTATATCATTCCAAATACCCACTCTCAACATCGCGGTCTTCACTATTGAACTTGAAGCATTATCAACTTTTTCCGAATTTTCTGATACTCGTACAACACCATTTCGAGGAGATAAATACCAAACACCATCCATTTAACTTAATACATAACTTACAGTACCCACTCTAAACCCCGCACCACGATCTTTACTATGGGCTTGTAGAATTATCAACTATTTCTTCCTTCATACTCCACCATTCGGGCGATACTTTTGAGGAGATAAATATCCAGCGAGATTGCTGATTAGGATTTTACTGCTTATTCATAGCTCCCATACAACTCCCACTACTCACCTCAGATAACATATAATACTACATTAATATCATAACACAGCGTTCTTCTATCAAAGCTTTTAATTTAACCCACTCTCAACTTAATGGTAAGTAAAGAATGTACCTGCCCTAATAGTAACTACATATATCAGCTTCATGTGGAATATTTTTTAGATATAGGAGTCAATCAAATCTCATAACAGCGTAACTGCTTGATTTATAAAAAAAACTCTTCTACCTTCATATGCTTACCACAAGATCATATTATGAACATGAAATTAACACGTTCTTATCTAGCCACCGAGTCAACTAAAAGAAGACATTCCTGCTGGAGGCTAAAAAGTTTAAACCTTGAGATTCATGAAAACTTTCAATTTAATCCACAACTAACAGCACCCCCTCTCAACCTCCACCACGATCTTCACTATTATCAATTTTTTGCTCCTTCATACAACACCATTTGGATGATAATTTAGGGAGATAAATATGAAGCGACCTTGCTGATAAGGTTTTTATTCCTTACTCACAGCTCCCAAACAACTTCCATTACTCATCTAAGACAAGATATCATACTACATTGATATCATAACACCACCTTCTTTCATCAAAACATTTAATTAAACCCACTCTCAATCTAATGGTAAGAAAATAATGTGATCACCCCAATAGTATGAAGATAAAATTATCATATTCTTATCAGCTTCATGTGAACTATGATATCGAGGATCAATCAAATCTCATAATAGTGTGACTGATTGAGAAATTTTATTGAAAATAAAAAACAATTCGTCATAAAGACTTTTCAATACAAACTCGTAGATACTAAAAAACATTAATCGCTCAATTTGTCTGCTTTACTCGGCTATATTTGTTTACGCAAGATATCAAATTACCAGCCACCTGGCAACCTTTTCTAATGCTTTAATTTCCATTACTTCTAATGATTTCATGTGTCTTACCATCCCAAGCAGCCGTGATCTATTTTTAGATATCGAATATCATCAGTTGTTGTTGTTGTTTTCTGCTAAAGAAATTAGGAATCTTTCATAAATCTCTCAATTTGTATACTTTACTCGTCTGCTGTGTGAATTTGTTTACTTTATTCGACTGCGAATTTGTTTACTTTACTGGACTATGCGAATTTGTTTATGCAAGGCTTCAAATTAGAAGCATTACACCTGAAGAGGAAAATTAGGCATTTACAAATTTCCATTACTTATCTAAGTGAACATATCTACCTACATTCGCCCCGACCAGCTTCGCCTGATCTATTTTTAGATATATGATTACATGGTGCACCTACAGATAAATATAATCAAATCTTTAATCCACAACTTAGGTTATAGTTGTTGTTGTTTTTCTGTTTTTCAGCTACTAATATTAATTACACCTGAGGAGGTAAGATCGCTTATATCTCGAACCATAACCCGTAGAGAATTTCTGATGAAAATTCTACCCCCCTAGTACTAATACTATTGGCATGAACAAAAAAAAATATCATAAGGTTAACTTGAATTATTACTACTACTATTAATTATACCCGAAAAAGTAAGATCGCTAATATCTCGAAACCTATAGCGACTTATCAATACACACACACACACACACACACACACACACACCTACATCGAAAATTTAATTTCTATTACTTCATATTTCTTAGCATCCCAAGCAACCGTGATCAATTTTTAGATATTGAATATCATAGCATGATCACTCTTGTTTATAATATTTACAGCTACGATCTCCGAAATGACAAATAAGTGAACTCCAAAAATAAAATCGAAATCCTATGCTATTTCATTTGCTGGAGAGTGCTGAAAGTAATCTCATATCCCCGCGCACCCCCAGGACCCAATAATAATAAGAAAACATCAAGCCAAGGTGATATGATGTTGTGAAATTCGAATGATGCTGATATCTACAACAGCACTTAAAAACAATAAAACCAAGATGACGTCATGCTGATATCTAGAACTTCCAGGCTAATAAAAGAAAACAGCAAAACCAAGGCATGCTAGTAGTTCCGTCTAATGCCGCTAGGTAACCTTACTCAAGAAATGGCGAGCCCGTAGAGGATTTCTGATGAGAATTTCGTCCCTACGCCCACCCTACACCACCTAGAATCCATTTCCATGAGCAAAAATAACTTATACGCTAATATCTCGAAAACCGGAGCCCGTAGAGGATTTCTGATGAAAAATTCATTACCCCCCTCCCTATCCTATACTACAATACCCCCTCACAAACCACCCATCTAGAATCCATTGGCATGAACAAAAATTTCCTACCGTTAACTTTAATTATTACTAATATTAGTTCAAAACCAAAAGCCTACATTTAGGCGCACCACATATCTATCCAAGAAAACCGTAGTACCGACTAATGCCGCTAGGACGCAGTGAAGACCAAATCCATCAATAAAGCTTCCCACCCCTTCACAAATATATAGAACTGAAAGTGATCTCGTATCCCAAAACTCGAGATGAAAAACTTTGAGGCTACGAGTCTGAGATGAAAAATAAGCGAACTCCAGAAACAAAATCGAAAACCTATGCTATTTCCCTATGCTAGAGAGACCTAAAAGTGGTCTCGTATCCCCAAAGTGGTCTCGTATCCCCAAGATTCGAGATGAAAAATAAGCGAACTTCAGAAACAAAATCGAAATCCTATGCTATTTCCCTATGCTGGAGAGTGCTAAAAGTGGTCTCGTATCCCCCAAAGTGGTCTCGTATCCCCAACATCCAAGACATAAACCAGGACATCCAAGGCACAAACCCACATTTAGTATGGATTTACACCGCCTAGCGACGGTGGCGCCATCTGTCGTGAAATTCTGGAAGCTAAAACAGTGGTCCAGAACTCTTATAGTATATCTACTTTTAATAAAATAAACTACGAAAATTCATGGATAATTTAAAATAAATTAGTTGAAGGAAATTGGCACATTTTGACATAAGTATATAAGTCAAGCAAAGTCGAAAAATATGCTTAATTTGCATTTTTCTTGTGGAACGTATGTCAAAATGGCCGCTTAGAGCCTATAAAAAGGGGGCAATTTCTAAGATCTTACTCAGTTTTTCGACAGCGATCTTCGAGTATAATTCAAGGCAATATCAAGTTTTCTCAGTTTTTCAAATCGATCATCAGTGTAGTTTAAAGCTAGTTTTTTTTTTCAGTTTCAAATTGATCATATATGCAAGTTCTAGCATACGATCAAGTGTTCATAAATATTTTTCAATTTCAGCAATAAGCATAAGATAAAAAGTGCCATAGTTAAGGTACATTGTCATACATGCTGAAAATTTGTGTGCAGTTGGTGTTGGCAATTAACAAGAAGTTTTGGTTGGGATTTCTTAAGATAAGTATTGTGTGGATATCAACTAATTTAGTATTTAAGTTTCTTGCATAAAAATTAAATACATGCCAGCTTTCGGCATTTTAATTATACATGCATAGAAACAAATTAGTTAAGTAAGTTAAGAAGCGCAAAGTGAATAAGTGTATAACGCGTAAAATTGCAAGGGCTACAAATTGCATCTAGTCAAATACATGCCAAAATACGGCATACTGACTACACATGCAATCGAATAATTACTAATAAATTAGTGAAATTATTAATTTATAGTTAATTTGTAAATTGAAGTGTTTCACACATAGAATTATTGAATAAACACAGCATTAAACATAAGCACGCATATCTTTTTTTCAAACCGCTACACTGTCCACCTAAATGCCGTAATATAGCTGTAGTTATCGATTGCAGCTACATTACAAAACACAATGTCTTGAATTTTTTTCTTCTCAGCAACTGCGATACAGGAATTTCTATTCTTCTTTTCTAGGGTATTTATGCTTACAGGTCTTTCCCATTTTGGCCATTCCTGTGCTGAATGCCTTAAAAATTCTGGTCCTTCAAACCAAAGAGTTGAACCAATTAATACTTCTGGCAACATTCCTCTAGAAACGAGATCAGCTGGGTTCTCTGTAGATGGCACATGGTTCCAAGTAACGTCAGGTAATAACTCCTGAATGATCGAAACCCGATTTGCCACAAATGTCGTCCAATTAGATGCATGCGATGATATCCAGTCCAAGACTATCTTCGAATCACTCCAGCAGTAAAGTTTACTTAGTTTTTCCGCAAAATTCTTGCTGATACGAGAAAGTAACTGAGCTAATAACTGAGCTCCACACAGCTCCAAGCGGGGGAGAGATATTGTCTTAATAGGTGCTACGCGTGATTTAGCACATAGTAATCGTGCAGATGACTGGCCCAAATTGTCAGTAGAGCGAACATAAATACTGCATCCATATGCTCTCTCTGATGCGTCCGAAAACCCATGTAGTTCGAAACTAACGATGCTCGTGCTCATGAATATTAAACGAGGGACCTCGATTTGATCAATGAAGCTTAACTGATAACAAAAGAGCTCGAATTTCTGCTGCAATTCAATGGGAAGTGGCTCATCCCAGCCGGTTTTTAAAATTCATAGCTCTTGCATAAAAATTTTAGCGAGCACAGTGATGGGATTTAAAAGGCCAAGAGGGTCAAATATTCTGGCAATCAACGACAACACTTCTCGTTTTGTGCTTAGAGATGTCACTGAAAACTTGGGACACGTGAATTGAAAATTGTCTCGGGTGGGATTCCAAATAACACCCAATGCCTTTGTAACATCTGTGTTGTTCAACTTCAACAACCTTTCTTTGTGGTCCTCGGGGATGGTTTCCAGCAACGTAGGAATATTTGAGCACCATTTCCTTAATTCGAAATGTCCTTCCGACAAAATCTCCTTTACCTCCATCATGAGCCTTTTAGCATCCTCCAATGAATCTGCCCCAGTTATCATGTCATCAACATAAATGTCATTTTTGATTACCTTTGCTCCTAACTCTCTCCCCTTGAATTCGTTGTCTGTCAAATATTTCAAACATCTTGTAGCAAGATAAGGCGCGGAGGCTGTACCATAGGTAACAGTCTTTAAACTGTTACATACATACCTCCACCCACAATTTTAAGTGAGCATTGTAACATACGTACATACCTACAACAATTATCAAAGAAATGCTAGCAAACGCAAGCATACATATTTTCATCATTTTTCAATGAACATACATACCTACATCATTTTCATTAAATTATAATTCCACTCGTTACTGACCTTCCCCAATTACTTAACAAGTTGAGGAAATAACTAAGGTAGATTGAGTGACGCAATACCCTGCGCGCAAGAATTCGCACGTTGTAATACGATAACCTTGCGCCAGCGGTAGAACCCAGGTGACCAAATGATGGTTCACGATTTGTGTATGAAAAAAATGATATTTATGTGGGTATGTATGTAAATCATGAATATCACGATGAACAAACAACAAGCGATTAGCGTTTGTCGAGATTTATGTATGTACGTATGTAAAAACAAATGCGATAAAGTACTGACGAAACGCTCAGTACGACTCTAGTCAGAGAAAAATATATGTATGTATGTACGGAAGCGACGAGTGCCGCGATTTATTTATAAACAGAAATAAATGAAGTGCAAATGACCTAACACTTTGTACTGTTATATACAAAATGTTTGGTCGGAAGTATTTCATTTATTTCCGTATTAATAAGATTACTCTGTATAAATAAGGTAAGAAATTGTAAAAGAAGGGAGTCGAGTTAAATAAAGAAGTCGAGAGCAGTCGATTGGAAGAAGTGTACAGTAAACAGTTCGTTTGAATTAGGAGTTGTCCTTTAAACAAGCTACTCCATACTAACACTAGGAGTTGTGCTTTAAACAAGCTACTCCATACTAACACTAGGAGTTGTGCTTTAAACAAGCTAGTCCATAATAATACTAGGAGTTGTGCTTTAAACAAGCTACTCCATAATAACACTAGGAGTTGTGCTTTAACAAGCTACTCCACGCATCTACTCTCACATTAGAGTTACGACAGTCGCTACTGGGAAAAACAAAGGCAAAAACAAAAAATTAAGTCAAACGGTTTCTCCAGAAAGAAACCACAGCAAAGTTTAAGTAGGATAAATTCCTACTTAACAATTTGGCGCAGCCGGTAGGATTAAGGAAGTTAATTCAATATACTTGAAAAACCTTGATCCTCGAACCCACATAGAAGTGAAACAAAAACTAGCGTCAAAAGCATGACGTTAGGGCACTTCTGACTTAATTTGTTTGTTCCTGATTTAATTCCAACAACTACTACAAGAAATAAAGGGAATATACTTCTAAGGAAATTTATCGGCTCAGATCTTAAGAAGACGTAAAATCCACATTTTGGACAGACATCAAAGCATTGCTGAAACTACATACATCAAGCACTAAGTAAGTTTCAATCTAAATTCAGCGATTGGCAGAGCTTCAATATTACTCATTGCTATCTCCCCAAAATACTTTAAATAAACTATTTAGTATAAAACACACATCAAATAATGTCAGTGTAATACATCTTCAATCAAACTTCTGTTATTAACATATATTCAAGCATATATATATATGTACATAAAAATTAGTTAAACTATCGTTTCTTCGAGAGAATTCTGCACATATTCCGTCAAACTTGTTCTTTTTTTTCAAGATTATTCATATACATACGTATATACAAAACTAGTCAAGACTACCTCCTTTTCGAGAAAAGTCTGCTTTCATGCACAAATCTGATCAAAGCCCTGCTTGCTCAGGTTTTGAAGCAACAATAAATTCGTTCTTATTCCCTGTTCTCCCCTATTCTCTCTAACTCGAATGATTTTGCTTTCATGCCTAAAACTGGCCGTAGTTCTTCATGCTCTACCTTTGAGACGGCAATAAATTCATTATCATTTGACAATACCAGTCCTCCAGATAGCCCAAGTGTAGAGTGTAATTCATCCCAAAGTCGACCTTCCGTAAACTGGTATCGTGAGCATCGCTCAGGTAAACGTTTCAGAAGGCACAGCCTAATTAATTTTCTAGTAAGAAGAAATAGCTTAAACGCCCTAATCACAGAAAAATCATTAACCGCGCCTACTTCTAATAACGATACTCCAGATATTCCCCAGAGAAAGCAACCCAACCAACCAGCCAAAATGCCAGTGAATTATGAGAAAGTAGTTAAACTTACTGCACAAATGGTGCCTTTGTTCTCTGGAGAAATTAATTCTCAAACCCTCACAGAACTGCAAACGTTCCTAGGCTGTTGTAAACAAGTACGACAATGTCTAGCGGAGGAGGAAAAGGCAGCCTTCATGCAAATTTTCCCAACAAGATTGAGAGGAAATGCATATCAATTAATAGCGTCCAGTACACTCACGACATTTGAAGAAGTTGAGCAGTTGCTTTATCGGACTTACTTACCTCGTGAAACATATCATGAGTTAATTAACAAACTAATCACTTGCCGACAATATCCCCATGAATCGTTTAATACATTTACTACTAGACTAAAAAGACTTTTAGTACAATGTAACGAGGCAGCACAAAGCAAATACGGTGCTGAAAATTTTAATATAGTAAAGCAACAGATAGAGGACTTTGCAATGGCTTCCGTAAAGAGTGGTGCAAATAACCCCCATCTAAGCGCCTATCTGTTGACAATAAATGAAAGCTCGTTAGAGACTCTCATTCAAAAAGCATTAGATATGGAAAGGTTACAACAGGGTCTCTTTTTCATTCCACAACCAATAAACTACTTACCTCAACATACAAATTCTTTTCAAACGGACCATTTCTTTAGACCAAATACCTCGACTTTTACTAATGCTTATGGTTATCCCATACACGAAAATTTAAACTCCTCTATATATCCCTACACAACTGATACAGGAAAACCTAATATAAAAACTGAGTGTGGTAAACCTCCAAATCTGGAGTCATTAAAGGTACCTTCAGTATCCTTTAATACTGACAAAAATCAAACAAATAATTGGTGCTTTACTCAAGCCAGTAAGGCAAGAGAATCCTTAAGAAGTCCACCTCCATTCCAGAACTCTTCTTCTCAATATCCAGACAAGAAACCATACGAAGAGCAAAAATTACTTTTAGGTAGGATCACCTGCAGTTATTGCAAATACAAGGGACATACGTATGATGATTGTTTAAAACGTAAAAATACTCCCTTCTGTATTAACTGCAGAACAAAGGGGCATGATGCCCAATATTGTAAACAAAATGTCAAAGCGCCACGGAATCACTTAAATAGTAACAACAACACTCAGTGGGGCAATCCAAATCACGAACAAAGATTTAATGTTCAAGAGATGTGTAAGTTTTGTGGAAGAAGAGGTCATACAGTACCCACTTGTCAACAGAAGCAACGATGGGAAGCTACAAAATCGGGAAACGGCAAACTGTCGACCGAAAAATCCCCGGCTCGACATTAAATAAAACTGCGCAAATTACTTCAGGGTCCTATCAAACAAAAAAAACAATCAAATAGAGAAAATGTACCAGTGGTAGACTTACCACTGGACATAAGCAAGAACACAGCCGTTCGGCTGATAGTAGACACTGGAGCTGAAGTAAGCATCATAAAAAAGGAAGCATTAGATAACCCAGAACATATAGAACGAAGCCAAAAGGTGACTTTGAAGACTCCATTTGGAGAAGGAGAAACATTGGGAAACTGCCAAGGCAACTTTTTATTAAGCCGCAGTGTCCCATGCAAACTCCAGGTAGTAGAACACATTGCCCAAATCTCCCACGATGGGCTGCTAGGCAATGATTTTCTTGCAAAAAATTGTAATATCGAAGGGCCTAATAAATTACTCCGGTTCCCTCGCACGGAAACCAACCCTATTGAATTCACGGTACCTCTCGAAACATCCCTAGAAGATGGAGAGGAAATACCAAGTGATCAATTGGAGGAGCAATTTAAATCACGGGCACCAGATAACAAAAATGCCTTACCTCCAATGGAAGAAACTCTGAACACCTCAAAAAAAGATGAAAGTAGGCAATATGAAGTAGTACTTCAGCGATCCAATAGAATACCTCCTCGATCTCAAATTGTACTGAGCATACCATTACAATTGGACCAAGAAATGATCTGTATGTCTCAGGAGATCCAAGAAGGAGTATTTGTCGCAAATTGCCTAGTTAGTCCTAATAAAAGCTTTATACCATTATCTGTTCTAAACATAAACATAGAACCAGTATTCCTAAGAAGACTAAAGCTTACTCTAGTTCCAAGTAGTCATTACAATATTAAACTTAAATCACGAAGAAGAAAAATCAATTCTTGAGTTATGCTATAAGTATAACGATCTTTTTTATCTAAAGGGAGATAAACTAACAAGCACTAATACCATAAAGCATACCATCCCCATTTTGCACAATCAGCCACCAATAAACCAAAAGATGTATAGACTTCCAGAAACGCACCGGGCAGTAATAAATGAACAGATCAAGGATATGTTAGAGAATGACATAATCCAAATAAGCAAAAGCCCATGGAATTCTCCGTTACTTGTAGTCCCCAAGAAAGCTGGGCCTGACGGCAATAAACGTTGGCGCGTAGTAGTAGATTTCCGTAAAGTCAACGAGAAATCTATAGGGGATGCCTTTCCACTACCCAGGATAGAGGATATACTGGATCAACTTGGGCATTCACGGTATTTTACTACTCTTGACCTTGCAAGCGGATACCATCAAGTACTGGTTGACCCAAGGGATTGACTAAAAACTGCATTTAGTACCGCTTACGGGCATTATGAATTTAAGAGAATGCCATTTGGGTTGAAAGGCGCACCTGCGACTTTTCAACGCCTGATGAATTACATTCTAACGGGTCTCCAAGGATTAGAATGCTTTGTCTATCTCGATGATATTGTAATATATGGAAAAAATTTACAAGATCATAACGAGAAACTGGCTAAGGTATTCGACAGACTTCGAGCCCATAATCTTAAATTACAACCCGAAAAGTGTCAGTTCCTTCGCCGAGAAGTAATCTACCTTGGACACAAATGCTCAAACGAAGGAGCACTTCCAGATCCCGGTAAAACAAGTTGCGTTCAAAATTTTCCTCAACCCCGAACTGTGAGACAAACCCAATCGTTTCTTTGATTGGCAAACTACTATCGCAAGTTTATCCCTAATTTCTCAAAGATAGTCAGGCCATTAGCAAATCTATTACGGAAAGACGTCAAATTTAATTGGACTCAAAAGTGCCAAGACTCTTTCAATGAAATTAAAAATTCCCTTATAAATCCGCCTCTACTCAAGTATCCAGATTTTACCCAACCTTTTAATCTAACAACAGATGCTAGTAACGAGGCATTGGGAGCTGTTTTATCACAAGGGGCAATAGGTAAAGACAGGCCAATAGCGTATGCAAGTAGAAGTTTAAATAAGGCGGAACAAAGATACTCCACAATAGAAAAAGAGTTGCTCGCTATTGTGTGGGCCGCCAGGAACTTCAGGTGTTATTTACAAGGTAGAGCTTTTACGGTTTACACAGACCACAAGCCCTTGAAAGGCGTATTCAATGTGAAAGACCCGACATCGAGATTAGTCAGGTTTCACCATAAACTCTCAGAGTTTGATTATAAAATTGAATATAAGCCTGGAAAATATAACACTAATGCAGACGCGCTTAGTCGAATACCTGCCGAGCTAAACCAGGCAAACCCCAATTCGTTCATTGTGGAAGCTCAGGTACATCACCGAGCCGATTCCGACATCGACGAAAATGATTCTAGTTCTCCAACACCCTCAAAGCCTAAACAAAAACATTGTCATGCTGTTACGAGAGCTCAAATAAGGGAGGCACAAAATGATATTGAAGAAGAAAATCAAAACCCAAAAACTCCCACTATAGTCCAAAATCATCCACGGAACCTCCAAAATGAATTAGTCGAAATTGACTCAACTGATAGCAGCAGATCCGAAAGCAGTGCATCTGAACACGACGAATTACCTTGGAACCAAAATCTAATAAATTCCCAGCATACATTACCGGAAAATATCTCAGACCCTGAAGAAATCGGGACAATTTTAAAAGACTATCATGACTCCGCGTTTGGTGGTCACCAAGGAGTAATGAAAACTTATAAAAAAATAAAGAAAAAATATAAGTGGAGAAATATGCTCAGTTCCATCAGGAAATATATTCGAAAGTGCCCTAAATGCCAAAAAATGAAGGCTAGCCCGGAATACCGTATACCGATGATAATCACAGATACTGCCCTAATGCCCTTTGAGAAAATCTATTTAGATATAGTAGGACCACTAGAAGAAACCCACTCCGGAAACAAGTATATATTGACATTCCAAGACAATCTTACGAAATTCGTAGATTGTTATGCCATGCCGAATGGCGAAGCAGAAACGGTAGCAGGAATATTCTTCGATGAGATAATTACTCGTTATCGCATTCCTAAAAAGGTAGTAACTGACCAGGGATCTAACTTTTTAAGCGATCTTTTCAAACGTGTCTGTAAACTTCTAAAAATAAAAAAATTACAGACTTCCGCTTATCATCCGCAATCCAATGGCGCACTTGAACGAACCCACAGACCTCTAGTGGAGTATTTAAGAGCTATTGTGTCCGAAAATCCAAAGGCTTGGGATCGATTCCTGAGAACCGCGGCTTTTGTATACAATAACAGCCCACATGAAGGCACTAAGCTCACGCCAATGGACTGTCTGTTCGGATTCACAGCAGATGTTCCCTCTAATCTTAAAAGAGAGCCAGAGCCCATTTATAACCACGAGAGTTACTATCACCTTCTTAGGTACAAAATACAAAAGGCATATGCTATCGCCCGAAAAAATTTGCTGAAAGCCAAGGAAAAGTCGAAAGCGTACTATGATAGGAACTCACGTCCGGTAACTTTCAAAGCAGGAGATAAAGTATTGCTAAAAAATCCCGCTAAAAAACACAAGCTTTCCCAGATATGGCTAGGACCATATCTCATGGTACAAGCTTTTACGCCTGTTAACACAATCATACAAATCGGTAAAAGAAGAGTAACCGTACATAATAATAGATTGAAACCATTTCACGAATAATGGCTAATCTTCCAGGAAGGGATTACAATTGCATTTAAGATAAAAAAAAAAGGGGTAAGGGAAAAATTTTGTTTAAGAAAAAGAGAGAATGATCAAACAAATCATTTTATTTTTATAGTAACAAAAAAAAAAAAATTATTTTTTATTTGCAATCAAACACCGTGCTACCCAGCCTACACAGTCAAGTAACAAAGTAAGTTTAACAACAAAAGAACCGCCTCCACCCCCTCCTCTTCCAAAATCATTAATTCATGTTGAGCAGAATCCAATTACACGTACCCGTCATCTATAGGTAGTTTAACTATTTTAAACATAATAGAAATTTGAAAACAAGATTGAAGATGTGAAACATAACACACAAAAAAATGTATTTATAAACACATACTATATATGCATTAGAAGTAACATACCTATTTATAGATAAATCTAAGAAAGAAAAAATAGGTATAAACAGATATAAAATTTTTTTTTTTTAAGAATTTGAAAACATATTATAAACACATATAATGAATTTAAAAACATATGTATAAACACATATAAAAGAAAAAATATGCATAAACACATATAAAAGAAGAGATATGTATAATCACACGTAAAATTTTTTTTTATAAAAAGTATGTATAAACAAATATAAAGAATCTAAAAACATATGCATAAACACACATAAAGAATTTGAAAACATATGTATAAACACATATAAAGAATTTTTAAGTAAATAAATGAAAACATATGCATAAACACATATAAAGAATTTTTAAGTAAATAAATGAAAACATATGTATAAACACATATAAAAGAAAAAATATGTATAATCCCATGTAAAAAATTTTTTTAAAAAAAAAAAAAAGTATTAAAAGTATTAAGTAAATTATGTATACACACATATATAAAGAGTAAAACAGCCATAAGTATAAATGTATATATGTAGGAATTACAAAAAAGAAATATATATACAGTATGCACATGTAATAAAAATGCACATAACATAGCAGTAATACTAATAATCTAGAAAAATAACGGATATAAATTTGTAAACCGATAAGTCAATTATTGTACCGACACCCGGCGTTATGTATATACATGCATATAAAAACAATAAATTTCTCGAAAATTATCGAACGATTGAACCATATTCTAATGCGTTATTCCTCTTCTAAGAATAACACATATTTTTTAAAAAGGGGGAGATTTGTTACATACATACCTCCACCCACAATTTTAAGTGAGCATTGTAACATACGTACATACCTACAACAATTATCAAAGAAATGCTAGCAAACGCAAGCATACATATTTTCATCATTTTTCAATGAACATACATACCTACATCATTTTCATTAAATTATAATTCCACTCGTTACTGACCTTCCCCAATTACTTAACAAGTTGAGGAAATAACTAAGGTAGATTGAGTGACGCAATACCCTGCGCGCAAGAATTCGCACGTTGTAATACGATAACCTTGCGCCAGCGGTAGAACCCAGGTGACCAAATGATGGTTCACGATTTGTGTATGAAAAAAATGATATTTATGTGGGTATGTATGTAAATCATGAATATCACGATGAACAAACAACAAGCGATTAGCGTTTGTCGAGATTTATGTATGTACGTATGTAAAAACAAATGCGATAAAGTACTGACGAAACGCTCAGTACGACTCTAGTCAGAGAAAAATATATGTATGTATGTACGGAAGCGACGAGTGCCGCGATTTATTTATAAACAGAAATAAATGAAGTGCAAATGACTTAACAATTTGTACTGTTATATACAAAATGTTTGGTCGGAAGTATTTCATTTATTTCCGTATTAATAAGATTACTCTGTATAAATAAGGTAAGAAATTGTAAAAGAAGGGAGTCGAGTTAAATAAAGAAGTCGAGAGCAGTCGATTGGAAGAAGTGTACAGTAAACAGTTCGTTTGAATTAGGAGTTGTGCTTTAAACAAGCTACTCCATACTAACACTAGGAGTTGTGCTTTAAACAAGCTACTCCATACTAACACTAGGAGTTGTGCTTTAAACAAGCTACTCCATAATAATACTAGGAGTTGTGCTTTAAACAAGCTACTCCATAATAACACTAGGAGTTGTGCTTTAACAAGCTACTCCACGCATCTACTCTCACATTAGAGTTACGACAGTCGCTGCTGGGAAAAACAAAGGCAAAAACAAAAAATTAAGTCAAACGGTTTCTCCACAAAGAAACCACAGCAAAGTTTAAGTAGGATAAATTCCTACTTAACAAAACGAAAAACTTTTAGTTGTTTGTCAGAACTGCAAAAATGCACTGAAAATCTGTGTCATCCTTTCCAATTAAGATTTGACGGTACATTTTACAAATATCTGCAGTTACAGCGAATTTATGTATTCGAAATCTGAGAAGGATGTCGAAGAGATCCGGTTGCACCTGCGGGCCTACCATCATTATGTCATTCAATGACAAACCATTGCTTGTACTGCATGATGCGTCGAACACAACTCTCAGTTTAGTGGAAGAACTCTCAGGCCGAAGGACGCAATGGTGAGGCATGAAATAGTGGATGCTGGAAAGAGTGGAGCGATCAACTTCCTCCATATGACCCAGTTTGCAATATTCCGCTATAAATTCTATGTATTGCATCTTTATCTCTGGTAAACTTTCTAATCGTTTTTCTAAATTTACAAATCTACGATAGGCAATGGCTTCAGAACTACCCAAATACGAAGGATCATTTTTAAAGGGAATACGAACAGTTAATTGACCATTTTCTAATCTGTTTATGTTTTCTAAGAAGTGGTTCTCGCACTCTTGTTGCTCCTTAGTCAAACAGTGCGATGTTTGATTCAAATTTTCAACTGACCAAAATCTCTCGAGAATTTCGCAGATTGATGAACTTGTTTCAGAACCTTGTTTTTCTTGTTCTGACTTATTAAAAACGCACAATGAGCGCGAGGGAGCTTCTAATTTTCCAGAGACGACCCATCATAGCAAAGTATTCTGCAACATTGGCAACGAATGTCCAAGCTTGATATTATCACCCAACAATAATTCGAAAAAAATTCCTGCTCCCAAAAGGACATCAATTTTTTACGGACTGGAGAAACAAGGATCGGCCAATTCAATAGTTGCAGGAATATTAAGAAGAGATGTCAATGCGTTGATTTGGTTGTGTATCAGTAATTGTAGGAAGAATCCAGAATTCCAAGTCAACTTCAAAATTTGTAACTCGTGATCTTATAGAGGTCGTCACCTTATGTTTTACACGAGAGCATACTTCTCCTATGCCACTAATTTCACTATCTACTTTGTATTTCTTAAGTTTCAGACGTTGAGCGAGACGTTCGGTCATAAAGTTAAGCTGGGAGGCAGAATCTAAAAGAGCTCTAAAGGGTATAAATGAATCAGAAGAATCTTTGATGCATGCCACAGCAGTAGCCAACAGAACCTCTTGACTTGGACTTGACTGTCTTGCTTCAATAACATTCGATTCTGAATGAAGAGAAACCTTGAATGATTTAACGACGCTTGATGATGATGAACGCTCCGTTATAGATTCGTTGGGTGGTGCTAATATATGATCTGACTCCGCTGACTTAAGGGACTCATTGTTTTGTTCTGCAGATGATGAGTTTGAACGATGAAGTAACGAATTATGTGGATCATTATAAGTATAACATTTTTGTCCCGTGCATTTTTTTACAGCATGCCCGTGGCTAAAACAAATAAGACACAAGGACAGACGCTTTACTTCATAACGTTCAAGAGGCGACATTTTTAGGAATCTCGAGCATTGAGTTAGAGAATGGTCTCTAGATTTGCAACACAAGCAAACCTTGTTTGAAGACCAGGACACCAAAGAGTTGTGACGTTTGTTGAAATTTATTTTGGACTCAGTCTTTGTTGAACTACTGAATAAGCTAGGATTTATCTTAATGTCTCGATTTTCGAGCATTGTGCACCGATTATTCAAAAAACTGCAAAGCTTGTTCCAATCAGGAAGATCTGCGATAGCTTTAGACTCGTCCCATTTAAATTGAGTTTCATGATCAACTTTGGTTAAAATTAAATGCATCAACATTGCATCCAAGATGTTTTCGGTTGAACCTAATGACTTTAAAGCCCTTAAATTGACGTTTGCAGAGTCGACTAAATCTCTTAATTGTATGCTTGAGTTCTTTGTCACTCGCGGTAATTCAAAGAGGTCTTTAATGTGCGCTTGAAATATTATACTTTTGTTATCAAATCGAGATTTTAACAATTTTAATGCTTCCTCGTAATTCTTTGCAGTAATCTCTAAGGCCTGAATAATTTTTAGCGGTCGATCACTTAAACAAGATCTTAAATGCGTAAATTTTTCAATATCAGTAAGATCACTTTCATCTACTAACGTTGTAAAGGTACCAATAAATCCTGTCCAATCCGTATATTTACCAGAAAATTGAGGCAATTTCAATTTCGGAAGCTTAATGGATGGACTTTGAGAGATGGAAAATGTGGTTTGTTGATCCCTTTCCGAACTGACAGCTTGTCTTTTTGTTGCCAACAATGAAAGGATCTTAGCTTTTAATAAACAATAAGAATCTTCTATAACATACCATTTCTGTAGCTCTGTATCCGAATTTTCAATAGATTCCTATTCACTGCGAAGTGTCATAGCCTGAGCAAAGTACGAATCAACAAGAGTCAGGCGAGTTTGCAACTCATGCTCATCCATAGAAGGTGCGTTTGACTCAATTGCATTTTTTATCCTTGTTAATGAACCCTGGATGGATGTCCGCTGTTTGGTTAATTGCTCTAATGGTTTTGGCTCAGACATTTCACGAAATTGAATTACAGTCACCTTTAACTATTTATAGTTCACTTTAATATTCACTACTAGTCCAATGTTCGAAAGTTCTCGCGAACAAAATGATAAATTCCGATAACGAAACGAAAGTTTTTGAAATCACTTGTCGCACAAAACCATAAATTGTTTAATAAGATAAATAAGAATCTCCATGAGAAAAAACTGAACGATAATATTTCGCGGATTTCGCTCAAAAATCCGGCTCGAAGGACCAAATGTTCTAACACAGCACAAAGTTCATGTTCTTGATAAAACTAAAAACGCCAGGAGATTCTTTTGCTCTAACACTTTATTTCAGTTTAATGAACGAGATAACTTTTATTACAATTTAAAGAGATAATTTGCTACTAGTTAACAACCCGACAGTGTAATACCCTTTCAAACGAGCGACGAAAAACTACTAACATAAATCAAATTTAAGCCAGCTAATCTGGAATTTACATCACAAAAGAAAACTGTACTCAGCTAAACAATGCCTATTGTCTTCGATATCAGCAAATATGTCTAGTCTATATGTACATAAATTCTGGTTCGCAAAATTTTCTATTTTAATCAATTCTTACGGTAAACTGAAATTCCACAGTATGGAAAATATTTAAAATGAATTTAGTGAACTAATTTAAAGTTACGTATGAACAGTAATTAACATAAGTATGACTGGCTATGAGAGATTTCATTCATATTGGTAGACATAACTAATACACATATATGAATACATAAGCATAAATACATAATTTGTTCGCATAAGCCATAGCAATCGTACGTGACATAAATCTAAACACATACATTACTTAAAAGCGTAAACGTACATATTTTTTTTTTTCATAAATTTCGTTTTGTTTTAACATAATCAAATAAATGCCAAGGCCAAGCTGTAGTTCACATTGATCACACATAATTAAAGGCATAACAAATGAGATTCTAAAATTAAACATATGCAAGTTTGAATTTGAATATATACCTTTAACTGGAGGAACGACTTATTATTTCAGAGACCAAGCATACGGTATCAAAATAAAATTCAACACAAAATAATTTCGTAAATAACTTTCGACTTAATTTCATAAAATAATATCAATTCAGTTTCAAATAATGTATAGGTACAAACTAATTCAACCTCAAATATGGCTTGATTCTGGACACATCGTAGATACCTTCAAATGGTTTCTGAGTAATGCGATTACCATCCATATCGGTTATTATGCCCAATCTACAATGCATGGTTAAACCACAAGGTATATAGAAGAAACAAGGTATGCCCATTAAAATTTTGACATATCACAGCTGATCAAACAGCTGATAGTCTGTGACGTACTTCAGTGAATGAATAAAAAAGAAAAAGGAAATCTGACAGTGGCAGTACAAGCGCAAAGAATTTTGACACATTACAGCTGATGCCCTGTGACGTACTTCAGTGAATGAAGAAAAAGGGAAAAAGAGTTTTAACAAAAATGGCGGAACGTGGTTCGAGTCGGGAATACCTTGTCTTCTATATACCTTGGTTAAACCACATCGTCAAAACGATATCGTTTGCTGAAGAATGCATATAAATACACGAAATATGTAAGAAGTGGTAAGCTGCCAAATTAAACAGCTGTTTACCTGGCAATTATCATAAATGTAATTGTTTCCTCGATTTCATTGCAGAATTACATCGAAGGAAGTATTTGGTCTCAATAGTTTATACTATAATTTAGTAAACTTAGTAAACTAAGAAATTGCTTGGGACAAGTCAAATAATATAAAATATTTCTTTTAAGATTGAAAGTACAAGTTCCAGTTTACAGCTGTTTTGTTCTAAATTCCCCTACATGGTTCTAAATCATGCTGAATACACCTGAGGTATTACTATATCGTTTTTGCTGATTAACTACTATACATAAGCTCGTGCTCATGTCGTCAAATGAATGAGAGAGAAGGGACATTTTTGCAAGAATAAATTTTCAAATGCAAGAGTGGGAAGCAAACACAAAAATCCATATCGTTTTGACGACGTGGTTTTACCATGCATTGTAGATTGGGCATTACCAACGTGGTAATAACTAAAAGAGATGCAATCATATGTATCATCCTTGTACATTAGCGTACCCAAAATTGCCCTGCATTTGTGTATGTTTCACTCCTCCATTTTTGGTCTTCGCTGTCAAATCCATACATAGGTTTGGTTGGTTTTGGGCTTGACGCAGGAAAACCCGTGAAATAACCGTAGGGGCACGAAGAAAATATTACTCACACACTTTTTACCACTGAACTTTTCTTCTTAATTATTAACTTTTTTACGTTCACGTTTGCAAATTCAGTAAATACTTTTGAGTATATGAAAATAAAAGCGATTAAAATTGCGCATAGGTTGTACAATTGTGTACAGGTGTACAAATCTTACGGCGCTTATGTACAAACAATATTAGTGTCAATCATTAGAATTGGGTCCGCGATATTTTCTCAGTTGCATCTCCTTTAGTTCTTACCTCGTTGGTTATTACATAACGATCATTCCCTAAAAATTTTTTTATTACGTATGGTCCTTTATACTTTGGTATTAATTTTTTACATACTCCCTGAGTACTATCTCTCCTTTGCTATAAACTCTAGCTTTTTTTCTCTTTTTATCAATATACGCCTTATTGTAACTTTGACTTTTATTAATTTTAATTATTGCATTAGCTCTAATCTTATTTAAGTCTCGCTCTGACTCATTAATATCATTTTCAATGAAATGCTTAATTCTATCGATAACAGTATTACGTTGCCGTACACCAAATAGCATTTCGCTAGGTGGAGTTCCAACGGACCTATTTACGGTGTTATTAATAGTATATTCAATCTGATACAAACAATATCCCAGTATTTGTTTTCACTTGTTAATTTAGCAAGTATAGGAACTAAGGGCCGTATTCACCAAGCAAAATTAAAAAAAAAATCAATTAAAGCTATTCACCAACCACACTTACCGAGTCGATTTAATGAAAATTTAATTTTAATTTAATTTTAAGTGAGGCCTTACCCTCTCTTAAATAAATTTAATTTCGATGTCAGCTGATCTTAGAATATAGAACAAACAGGAATGGTTGAATCGTGTAAAATTCGTGTACATGAGCGTAATTTGTCAAGAGCAGGAGGTTATACATAGGAGTAAGTGAGATGCTGGGAGAAAGATTTGTCAAAGCTGGGTGCAGAATTGTCAAATGTGATTTTGTTTTGTGAACAGGTTTATGCAATTTGAAATTCTTTTGCGAAATTTAACAAAAGTACGGAAGTAATTCTTTTCAAAACTATTTATGTTTGAAGTTTATTTTGTGCAAAGTTTGATAGTGCCACTAGTGCCTGTTAAAATCTTCATATCAATTAAAAAATCAGAAATGAAGTGTTCGGTCAGTGATTGCAAATATAAATTGGATTATAAACTAGGGAATCCCGTTTGAGGCAACTTCACTATCTAAATTATCTTTTTTGTTAATAGAAGCAAAGTTTTATATTAATTAAATATGTGAATTGTTTCAAAATAAAGCAGAAAAAGAACATTTTTTACCACAGATGCTCCTCTCAAAATATTTGTTTACTTTTTGCAAATTGACAAGTTGCTTAGAATAGGGATGGCGTGTAAATACATGTAAAAATGGACTACCAACACAACCAGAAATTCATTACGCAAAATCTGGCTTATCACCATTCCTGTTTGCTCTATATTCTAAGCAGCTGATTGAAGTGTCATGCAGTCAAATGTCATAATTTTAATAGTGCTGTTAAAAGTTTGAAGAAGCAAGAATTTAACTGTGTAGTTATATTATGATTTCAGTGAATAGAACCACGGTTTTTAGTTTCAAGTGTATTAAAAAAAAGAAGTAAATACAAATTAATTTAATCTTAATCACTGCTATGGATTTTTGGTTCAATGATTAGTCCGTTTATATACGTGTCAGTGGAAATCATATATGATTCGATTTTGATTTGATTTTTCTTTTTTAGAAATGCGAGTAGCGCCCACAACAGAGTAATTGTTGCGACAGCTGTTTTAAACAATCTTTTAAGAGACAGGAAAATTCCACCAATCGAAATTGTATTTGACAACCGATTTTTCTGCGCGTAATTCAGTTATTGCAAATTTTTTTAAAATCATTTTTAATATGTGAATTGCTTAATATGGGCTATTTTTAATTAAAACGAATTGTACATATATTATAAATTATATTTAATAATACATAAAAACGTCTTTATTTAAATAATACTAAAGAACTTCTTTAATAAAATTTAAATTACATGAACTGTCACGAGAACTGTCACTTGCCAAATTCGGAAATCTTGCAGCTGATAGTCCGAAATGTCCGAAATTATTTATTTCATTAAAGTTGGTGAATAGCTACAATAATTTAATTGCGGTACCTCAATAATAATTAAATTAAAATTAAATTTGTATTAAATGGCTTGGTGAATACGGCCCTAAGTCTCTGTTGATACGTTCAACTTGGCCATTTGACTTCGGAGGACCGGATGTTACCATAATGTGCTTAATAGCAAACTTTTTCGCAAAAGTTTTAAATGTATTTCTGCACGTGATACTCGCAGTAGCAAAAACAATAAACAGCTTAAGCCGGTTATGCACACCAATGCAGCTTCAAAATCTGATGGAGCTACCGACTTTATTACAGTCTTGTCTGGGACAATTTCCGATGGACTAGCACTGCCTAGCCCAACAACATCTGTTTTCTCATCACCATCTCTAGAATCATTAGAAATTCTCATTAAGACAGTGTCTAGCAAACTTACAGCTAAGTTGGAGAAATTGAGTGAAAGCTTTCGAAGTGAGCTTAATCAGCTACATCAACGTATTGATAATGTGCTCGAAGAAAGTGTTGAAAAAAGGCATTGCACTTTAATGCAAAGATAACTAAGCTTGAAGATCATATGGATTTACTTGAAAGACGTTTTATCTCCAACGACTTGATATTGAATGGATTACCTAGCTCCCCGGACGAAAACTTGATTAGTACTTTCAACACCTTGTGTAAATCATTAACCATCACCACACCCCCGTTCGAGAAGTTTTCCATGTCAAGAACAAAAGCAACCTAGACAGCTCTGTTGTTATTAAACTGAATTCTGCTTCAGATAAAGTTAATGTTTTTAAGGCAATGCATGCTAAATACAAACGCAATCGCGTGGGTTTGACACTTCATGACCTTGGCATTGATTCTACGAAACGGATTTTACTTCATGAAAGTCTAACAACAAAAAATTATCTATATATCGTAATGCCTTGCGTTTGCAAAAATCAAAACATTTAAGTGCTGTATTTACTCGCAACGGTATTGTTGAATCTGCTTCACCGGTATCAAGCACCACGGCACTTAATCAGCTTGCAGCGATGGATAATCATCAATAATTTATGACGTCTCTCGTTTATATTAGCGCATACCCATTTCATCCTTTATTCTGCTTGTTTTTAATTGTCGCTACTATTATGAAATTTTTATTTTTATTGTATTGTTTGTATGTGCATTTGAATTTTGCCTTTGAATTTCTGTTTATTCTCAACCATATTATATTTACTGTAGATCAATCTTTATGTATAATAACCAAATTTGTTAACATTACAGATCTTTACTTTGAAATTGTGGTTGCTGCTGTCTATTTATATGTACTTAATATTATTTCTTCCTCTTTGTTTGTTTTGCTAAATGAATAGGTTTGTTCGATGAAAACACCGGGTAAGGTAAGCCCCGGGCTACACTATCTTGTTTTTTGAAAACCCTGGGCTTACACGGGGTTACAGAAACTTATTCGATGAAAGCCTGGTGTTTCTGATTTCGTGCCCCGAACTTGCACTAAAAATTCCTAGGGGTAAATGTTTGACATTTGTCATTTGTGAACTGTCATATGGAATTTGTTCGGTGATTGCGGTTGGGGGCTGTATATAACATTATAACATGTAAAAGTGACAAAATCGTGGAGCTCATCGTAAAAATGTTTCTTTGCCATTATTAACAAGTAATTTTTATAGACTTCACGTTATCCCTGCAGCTACCAAGCAAATAGATTTGAAGCAAACAACATATAAGAAATTCTCTAAATTCTTAAATGAGATGTCAGGAAAGGGTTTAATAGTGGCTCGAGAAGAAGCCAATGGGATAGAGAAAATCATTTCTGCAGATTTTGATCATCCAAACTATTAATTTTATACCTAGAGACAAAACATCTGATGATAAAAGTGAAAATAGTGCAGCACAACTGTTTCTTGCAAAACTGATGGAGCTATATCTGGTCACAGATGATCCAATTGTCATTTTTTCAAAGTAAAGTTACAGAAAAGGCGATAATATCGATGTAAAAAAGCTAATAAAAGAACATGTAACTAAGAAAAAACTGAGAAAAATGTTTTGTGCATTTTAATATTTATTTATTCTGAAATTTTTAATTATTTCACCTATTTTATAAATATATTTTCACAAATCACTGGAAATTATTAGTTAAATTATGCTAAGGAGAACTGTCAGAGATTAGATTTACCCGGTGTTTTAAAAACTTGTTCGATGAGTGCACAAAACCCCGGGTAAATTTGTGGAAAATTGTAGGGGAAAATTTACACGGTGTTTTCATCGAACAAACCTAATATCGATGTAAAAAAGCTAATAAAAGAACATGTAACTAAGAAAAAACTGAGAAAAATGTTTTGTGCATTTTAATATGTATTTATTCTTAAATTTTTAATTATTTCACCTATTTTATAAATATATTTTCACAAATCACTGGAAATTATTAGTTAAATTATGCTCAGGAGAACTGTCAGAGAAATGTCATTACATTAGATTTACCCGGTGTTTTAAAAACTTGTTCGATGAGTGCACAAAACCCCGGGTAAATTTGGGGAAAATTGTAGGGGAAAATTTACACGGTGTTTTCATCGAACAAACCTAATGACACAGTATATCCATACAGTAGAACAGCTCTGTCAAAACTGTCACATGGACATGACTATACTTTCTCTTTCAACATTTTTGCCTAACACACTAGCCAATTTTTAATACAAAGACTCCTATCTAAATCTAAAGTGGAACAAAGAGAACTTAAGGCATGCACAAACTTGTACTAGAGGAAAAAGGGCAAAATGACAAGGAAATAAGCTAATAACAATTTGTTCCACTTCCCATGCCATTCGGCTTGGTTCTACTCTCAAATTGTCACAAACATTATTACAGCCATTTTGCATATATTACATTAAACTAATGTTTCTTCCCGTAGATTGTGCAACTAGCTATACCGTTCGCACATTACTTCCGTATCATACTTAATAGTTCTCTCTTATGGGAGAAATTTTGAAGTTTTTTTTTTTGTAATGAAAATTTTAAAATTCACTTTTCAGTAGTTTGTTCTAAGCTGGTCTACTGTATGTATACTGTGCTAATGATTCCACCTCTCAGATGTCTAGTAGGTTGAACAATTCCAGAATTTTATTGGATATTATGTGCAAGCAAGCGCAGGGATTAAGGTTTTGCCACATAAATGTGAAGAGTACCGATACATATATATTCTTAATTCCAATGCAATATACAATATAATGCCTATATTTACTTATTTTCTCTAAAACTAGTTATACTAATTAAATTTTTTCCACTCTCATTACGTTTCAATTATTATACCCTAGATGAAATCATAGGGGTATATAAGTTTGTCATTCCGTTTGTAACACCTCGAAATAATGATGGTGGAGCAAAATGTATTGGACACCCATTCATAATATTAAAAGTTATTTCGATTTTTGCATGTCCGTCCGTCCGTCCGTCTGACCGTCCGTCCGTCCGTCCGTCTGACCGTCCGTCCGTCCGTCTGTGCGCACGATAACTCGAGAACGCGTATACTTAAAGAGCTGAAATTTTGTACACGGACTTTAAAAAAACAAAGTAAAATTAAGTTCGAAAATGAGACAAATCGGGCAACTCCCTCGTGGGGTTGCCATATAAAAATTTCGTTTTCCGCTATATATTTGGACACTGCCTGAGAACGCATCGACGTAGAGAGCTGAAATTTCGTACATGATGGTTTTACTACATTAGCAAAAAAACGTCAAAAATGGACTAAATCGGGCAACTCCTTCTTGGTGTTGTCATATAAAAATTTCGGTTTTTTACGTATACTTTGAAAACGATCATCCAAGACATTTTTATTGTACTAAAAACTTCTGCAGAATACGAAATCCTATAAAATTGGTTATTACCATTTTTCCTGTGCGACAAACTGTTCTAGAAATATATGCGAAAAACAACTTCAAAATCAATACTTGAATAGATCGGTGACCATACGAAATTTAATACGGGCATTCATCTTCTTTGCAGAGGGTAATGCTGGTGGGGGAGGAGGTTTGACTTGTTGCAATTGAGTCGCTTGTGCTTCAGTTTCCGCAATTGAGGTTGGTGACTCAACGTCCTGTAGTTTTATTTTTGTCATTATGGATGGTTTGGATTGTTTATCCAATGCCTTTTTCTCAACTTGTTGTACTAGCTCTACGGTTTACCAGGTGTACGATCTCTCTTCCTTTTTACTAGCTTGATTACCTTAATCATCCCTATTATAGTAAATAATAAGATAGCCAAGGAGCTCAAGCTTAGCGAACTTAGTTGAATGGCTCGTGTTTTATTTCCTTCACGACGTTGGGTCTCTAAATTGTGCATTTCTTGCTCTAATTGGTGTAGGGAGTAGATGTTCTCGTTTAGAGTTTGGTTAGAGCCTTCCCCCCGTAGTAAGATAATTCGGTTAGGACTACTCGAGTTACTCAATGTTTTCAGTAAGCTCTGAACGGTTTCGTTTAAATTCAAAGTTTGGGGTTGTATGTGTTCTGGTTGTGATAATTTTATGTCATGATGATCTTCATCTTCATAGAATATCACTTAGTCGTCAACTTGAAATTGACACGGTTCATTGAGTATTAGTACTCCGTGATTGTTGAGGCTAGAACTATGTAGTCCGCTTTTGCATGACATCGTGATCTTTTGTTGGGAACAGAAAGAGAATAACCAGGCATTTTTTCGAGTTAATTTCACTAGAAGTTGTGGTGCATACGCTTGTGCCAAATACTCGCAATAATTCGACTCATTGAAGGGGTTAAATTAGAAGTTTATTGGGCATTCTTTTACAGTTTGTCCCTAAAAAATTTCATTTAGTAAAGGGTCAACATACGTGTTTTGATGGGAATTAATTAATAACTTTTTGTATACTCTAAATTCTGTTTGTCGAAATAATACAAATTCTTGGGTGGTTAGGTGACCAGCTAGATAGGAATGTTCCAAATTCAGAAATAGTGAGTGGTTGTTAGATGTCTTGATAGGGAACAGATATATATATTATTTTTATGCTTTTCGCACAGTTGGCTTACGAGGAATCCAGTATGCTCCACCAACATGGTTTCCGTCTCAAGGTTACTTATATTGATTTGGGTAAATAGATTCCATGTGTCGTGAAAAAACAAAATCTCTCCTAAATCTTCAAACATAATACCCGTATTTGTTAGAGGCTGGACTTCGAAAGGTAGAGTTGCTCCCAAAGAAATAGATATGCTGACGCAATAGAACCCTAGTAATAGTAGCGCCATGTCTGGGGAAATATATATACATATTTTGTTTTAGACTTTATTCATAGAAAGATTTTAATCTATTATTATGGACTACGACTTTCCTGTTACCAATTTGGATTTTAGTATTCACTGAATTGAGCACTTCAATCACCTGAGAAAGTTTGTGTTTTTTGGGTGTATTTTTCAGTAATACTTTATCTCCGACATGGAAAGTTATTGGCCGTGAATGCTTATCATAAAGTTCTTTAGAGCGATTTCTGCTATATAAAAGGTTCTTACGAGCAATGGCATATGTCTTCTGTAGTTTGTATTTCAGAAGATAATAATAACTTTGATGAGTGTATACTGTTTTGTTTGAGTGCCGTGCTCGCTGAGGAGAGCACTCAACCTTGTTAATGTTAATAAATTCGGGTTTTAAGTCACAAAGTAAACTCTCTCTGTTTTTAAAATTTATTATTTTAATTTTATATTTCTTTACACTTTTTGTCGGTTTGGATTTTACAATTTCGACTTTTAATGATTTGGGTTTCGCAACACCCTTTTTTAACACATTTTTTTTTGTAATTCGGAGTATCTCTTTTTTTTATAACTTCGACTTTTTTTTAAAAAAATTTGGGTTTCGCAACACCCTTAATAACACAATTTTTGTAATTCAGAATATCTTTTTATAACTTCGATTTTTATTAATTTTCTTATGCGCAAGTCCCTCGGACTTTTCTGGTCTACGACTTTTGAAAGAACTTTGCGAGGATCGGGCTTGATGGCCCCAGGTACCCACGATCGCTTCAAAAACTCTTTTTTTCTTTTGCTTTCTCACGACGATGGAAGATCGTACGTGAGAATATGCGAATTATAACATATTATGTGCATTTAATTTGCACGACGAAAAATTATATCCGATTACACGGCATGTAGGTAGGTATACCGTGTGAGTGGAGTGCATTACTGATAACGAAATGCAATTTATGCTAAATTGCATTTTGTTACAACATGCAAATGCATTTTTAAATGCATTTGAAATTTTTGAATGCGACAAAAAAATTTAAATGAAAATTTAAATTTGTATGATTTTTCGTTTTCAGGGTCGAGTTTTCAATACATCAATATATTGTATAGGACAATATATTGATGTATTGACTATATGGTTGTGATTGGGATGATAGGTACCTGAGTCACAGCATCCCTCCCCCCTGGGGAAAAGAAAGTTTTATTTTTTGAGAAGAAAACTTTCTTTATATTATGGAAGGAGTGGTTCAAAGATTATCTTATAATATATGCATTATAATGTATATCTACATATTTATATCCTAGAAGATAAATTTATAGCTATTATTAAGGTGAAAAAGGAAAAACAATACAGGGGAGTAAAATGACTAAACACAGGTCGTTTTTTCCTTAAGCGGATTGAATATATTTATGTGCTTTTGTCTTACATTTCTTGCCGAAGTAAATGTGTGGTGGCTTTCCTACTAAATAACTGCTGTTATCCGGGATCTGTGGAAAAAGGAGAACAACTTTTGAGTATAAAACTCAGTGAGATGCAGCAAACAATCCTATTTTAATCATACACCTAGATACATTCTATCATAACTTTTCTACATCAATCACACACACATATGCATTCCATCATATATTCGTTACATCCTTAGCGTTTTCCCTCAATAGACACAGAGCCTTCATGTGTACCGACAGGTTGGAGAGAGCGACTTACGCCGAACCGATGTTACCTGCGGACTCATAGTTTAAATGTATTTGCGACACACGCATAGTAAATGAAGTGCGATATACGCAGGGGCAGGCAAGTACTATGCGACTCACGCACTGATGGTGAGATGCGACGTACGCAGAACAGGAATTCGCTAATAGTGTGGTGCGACATACGCAGTACAGGAACTCGCTGATAGTGGGGTGCGACGTACGCAGTTCAGGCACTCGATTCTTTCGTTAATCACACACACACACAACCTAACTATCCTTGGCTACTCATTACAATTTAGAATAGCGGGACTACCTGCCTAACCTTCAATTTACTATATAATTTAATATAAAATGTGTGTGTCTCTCACCCAATGATGTATATTCGCACTTCACACGATTAATTGCACGCGACTTCTCATTTCTCACTCACTGCACCGACTGATTAAGTGTATGCTCACTCAAAACTTTGCGCAATCTAATCCCTACGCTTCTCAACATCACATTCGCAACAGTGCCTACCAAACTAAATAGATACTTAATTTACAGACTTACCAAATATTCCTAACACTATAGAGCTGTTGAACTTAGGATTGCCTTACCTTATTATAGTTTATAAAAAAAATTATACATATATATTTTTTTATTATGACTAAAAATTATTTATCATTTATTTATTTAGTTATTTATTTTTTTTATTAAAAAGGAGATGGAGAGGAAAAAAGTTAGTTTTAGTAATTATAGGTAATAATAGAAATTAATTTGCATAATATATTTTCTTATAATATTAATAACTGCTACTTATTTATTTATTTTTAGAAAGAGTGGTGCTATTATATAAAATATATTACTAGGATGTTTTTCGGTTTTTTTTTGTTATATTTTTAATTATATTTACTTCTAATTATTCCCTTATTACAGTATACTCATATAAATTATCTTTATATAATTGAAAATCATGTAGCGATGGCAAATTGTTTTTTTTTATGTTCACCTTTATTTTTTTCTCTATCTTTTATAGTTTTTTTTTGGAATTGTAACATTTTTCATTTCTTCATCGAAGTTATTGGAAATTGTGTTCTTTTTGAGAAGATGAGGGAGTTATTAGAGTGATAAAATTTAAGGAAAGGAAAAGGTTACTGTTGTCAGTTTGTTAGTGTCCGTAAGTTAGCCGTTTTCTGTAGTTTTTCTTTTAGGTGCTGGGGTTATCTTGAAATTTATCTTTCTAGGTGTGGGTTTAGGCACATCTTCTAATTTAGGTTCCGGCGGAATATGGTTAGATTTGCGGGCCCTTGATTTATATTTCATGTATAGATATATGCAGAGAATAGATACGATCAAAGACACTGTTAAATATGACAGCGCGTAATGATGAATATGATGACTATTTATGGGATTGAGAGGAATTAATTCTTGATGTTTTTGGAAACGAATGGATTCTAGAAGTTCATCTAGATCCATATTGTTCGTAATATTTAAAGCATGTATTTTTATATGCGATCCTATTGGGGAGGACGTCATATTCGATATTATACTGGAAATGTTTATTGTTGGGATAAAATAAGAATTAAATTTAGAAACTTTTACACTATGTCCGTGCAAGATGAATTCTTTGCTTCGTACATAGCAACCGGGATAAATATACATTATTCCTGTTCCTTGAAGGATTCGTGAGCTAATGGAATTTTCACAAATAATATCTGTATGGAGGGCATTCTTTAGGGAGAAAAGCCAAGCGTTCTGCTGCGTTAATTGCGACCAATAATAGTCTTGTTCCAATGGTAGGATTTTACATTTTGATGTAATTGGTTCCTTTTTTATAAGATTTACTTCGCATTGGTTTGTTTTTGTATTTGCGTTAAGGATAGGTGATGATATCTTGCAATAGAAATGCATATGATCCAACGTTCCGCAATTGTGGATATCTTGGACGGTTAATTCAATATAATGTTCGCGATTGTAATCTATTACCATGTATTCCTTCGATGGTTTAATATATATGAACGATCCGTTAAGGAGTGTTGGTAATGGCGTTACTTGGAATATTTGGTATGGTTCCTTGAAAGGAAGTGGAATTCGGAGTTCGATAATTATTTTATTATTAAAAATATTTTCCGAAATTGTACTTAATTTGTAGATTTGTGAAAATATGTTGTCTCTGGCGTTTATAGGAAGCATCAGTGAATTTGGCAATTCCTGTCTTATGTTCAATACGAGTTTTTCAATTTGGCTAGGGGAAATGAGTGTAGGACGAAATTTTCCATGCCTTGAATCTGTTAAGAGATTTATTAATTCCGACTGGGTATTTTGGTATCTGAATGCCATTAACGAAACCAGGGAAATAAGTCATTCAATTTCAATGGATATTTTGTTATCCAATGTTCTGTTTTCCATTAATGATGTAGCTATCTGTATTGAAATTAACTTTTTATGCATAACCATGAAATCCTTTTCAATTGCGGCTTTAGTTTTGTTGAAACATTTGCGGTTGCTTCGACTATCGCAGTTTGGCTTTTCATAAATGATAGGAGGGAGTTTTGGTTAAGGGTGAGATTTCGTATTTGTTCATCATATAGCTTGGCATCATCTTCGTCTAATGTGCCGAAAAGGGCTTTGGAGATTGAGTCTATAGCATTGAAAAGTGCTCTTTGTTTTCTATTTTGGGGCACAAATAACATATTCTTATATTCTATGTTTGCTAATATAAGATTTATTTGTAACAACGTACCGTTACAAGTGTGGCTCAAGGCTGAGTATTTGTCCAGTTTCTGGCAGGTCGCTGTAATTTGTTGGGCTATGAACTGGATGTTGTTGAATTCTGTTTTAAAATTTTCCAGGTCGTAGAATGTCACTAATTTCCACTCGTTGGTGTAGAAATTGGCTCTGCCAATTTCCTCAAAATAAATGCCTGCAGTAGCATTTAGCTGCCTCACCTCTATTCCTGAGCCGTAGGTTAAGGGGATGAAAATTAGAATGAATGCTATATGCATAATTTTGGAAACCTGGAAGATGACACTATGTTAATATCTCTGAATGATATTTGAAGACTATGAAGTTTTTACTCTGAGAAAAGTTTTAGGTCATTGTTATGGACTCTTTTGTTTTTATTATTGATATTAATAGTGGAATTTTCGGGGGAATTAATCTCCATTATCTCATACGGACCTGACCATAGTGGTGAGAATTTGTTCTCTCGAACTCTGCTCTTAAGTAGGACTTTATCGCCTACCATAAAAGATTTTTGGACGGAGTTCTTATCGTATTGCAATTTTGACCTTTCTTTGTTTGCCATGGCTATGTCCTTAGCTATTTTGAAGCTATGTTGTAGACGCGCTCTTAACTCGTTTGCATAATTGTCATAATTATAGCAAACGGTTGGAGAAGATTTCAAATTGTTTGGAATTTCGGCTGGGAATCCGTACAGGAGTTCGCGGGGAGTATAATTAGTACTCGAATGAGGGGTACTATTGTATACAAACATGGCATAAGGAATCCATGTATCCCAGTTTTGTGGATCTTTTGCTACATAAGATCGGAGATATTCTGCTAAGGTTCTGTGACTTCTCTCCAATGCGCTATCCGTTCGAGGGTGGTATGGAGTAGTTTTGAGCCTTTTAATTCTCAGAAATTTAGATACCTCGGCGAACATGCCACTTATGAGGTTAGAACCTTAATCTGTGAGGATACTTTCTGGAATACCATGTCGACAAACTATCGTTGTCGTGAAGGCTTCCGCTAATGTCTTATTGTTAGACTCGGTGTCGACTATGGGAATAGCCTCAGAAAATTTTGAAAGGTCGTCTTGAAATGTAAGGATGTATTTGTTTCCAGAATGAGAAATTGGGAGAGGTCCTACAGCATCTAGGTACACTCTTTTGAAAGGTTTGGAGCTAATGCTCGAGATTTTCATTGGAATTTTAGGGTTTCTGGATACTTTGTTCACCTGACAAAGTTTACATTTCCTTACATGCTTTACGATGTCGTCTGACATGCCAGGCCAGTATAATTGCTTTTTGATTCTTTTAATTGTACGGGAAACACCTTGATGGCCTCCCGTCGGTAGTGAATGAAAATCTTTTAAACCTTGTTCGATGTCATTAATGTCTGATAAATATTTAATTGAATCCTGATGCAGTTTTATGTTTATTTGCTTATTAGCGAAGATTTTGGTAAAAGCGGTTTTAATAATTATTAGATTCTGAAGATCTAAAATTGGGAAGGAGATATTAATTTGTTTTAATTGATTTGCCTCTGTGTATGAGCAGATCTCAGTTAAAATCTTTTCGAGGTCTGATCTATCTCTTTGCGATCGACAAGGTAAATTAGTTTTAGATATAATTATTGATGAGTCTTTTTTCTTGAAGAAGTTCAGTTCAGTTTCTGAAAGTGGGGATTTATCTGAAAATTTTAGTTTCGAATCCAACACTCTTTCAAGTTCGGTATCTTGCATTGGCAAGATGAAGAATTTAGGATTCGCATTTTTAGTCAGTAAAAGAGGAAAATTAGTCTCAGTTATTATGACTGAGGAATTGTTTGATGACGATGGAGCTGGGTTTGGAGTAATAATACTCGTGTCGGGAATGTTCAGATTTGCCTGAGCTCTAGCGTGATTCCTTATTACCACATTTACGAAGGTGGTTGGCTCTGCAGAATGTTCGGAATTTTCCGGAATTGCTTTACTAAGAGCATCTGCATTTCTGTTGAGCTTACCTGATTTGTGAACTATCTTGTAGTCATATTCCTTAAGACGTATTCTCCATCTCATCAGTGTTGAGGAGTGATCTTTCAGATTCATGAGCCATACTAATGGTTTATGGTCAGTTATAATTGTAAACTGTCTGCCATAAACGTATGATCTGAATTGCTCAACTGCGAAAACGATAGCTAAGAGCTCCTTTTCAATTGTTGAGTAACGAGTCTCCGCACCATTGAGAACTCGGCTTACATAGGCGATTGGATGATCTCCCTGATCATCAATTTGTGAAAGGACAGCCCCGATGGCGTGGTCACTGGCATCGGAGGTGACAAAAAATTCCTTGCCGAAATCAGGATAAGATAGAATTGGTGCTGAAATTAATTTAGTTCGTAATTCGCAAAATGCCTCGTCGCAGATTGCGTCGAATTTGAAAGGCGTATCTTTTTTCAAAAGATTTGTGAGTGGTTTGGCTATCTTCGAAAAATTTGGTATAAATCGCCGATAGTAGCCGACGAAATCAAGGAAAGCTTTGATATCTTTTTCCTTCTTGGGTCTGGGATATGACTGAACTGATTTTATTTTCGCAGGGTCTGGTTTGACTCCATGTTCTGTAATTATGTGCCCTAAATACATAATTTCTTTCCTTAGGAAATGGCACTTGTCGGCTTGGAGTTTCAAATTGAAGTTGCGGAGACGGATAAATACTGCTGTGAGTCTGGAATTGTGATCTTTGAGGCTGTATCCATAGACTACGATATCGTCCATGTATACGAAGCAATATATGCCTTGAAGTCCAGATAGAACATTATTCATGGCTCGTTGAAAAGTAGCAGGGGCTCCTTTTAAACCAATTGGCATACGATTGTATTCGTAGTGGCCATAGGGTGTGCTAATGGCAGTTTTCTCCCTGTCCTTCAAGTCCATTTTTATCTGGTGAAATCCACTGGCTAAGTCGAGTGTGGTAAAATATTTCGACTTCCCCAACTGGTCTAATATATCAGTGATATTAGGCAGTGGGTACGCATCGCCAATAGTAATGTCGTTAATACGACGAAAGTCTACCACTACTCGCCACTTTTTGTTGCCATTCTCATCTGGTTTTTTGGGAACCAGGAGAAGTGGAGAATTCCAGGGACTATGTGAAGGTCTGATGATGTCTGACTCAAGCATTTCTTGTATTTGCCTATTTACCTCAGTTCGGCTTGCTTCAGGAAGTCTATAAGGCTTGGTATAGATGGGCGGTTTGTCTTGGAGTGTCTCGATTTTGTGGGTAATCGCATCTGTATATGAAAGGAAGTCCCCTTCTATGAAGAAGAGATCGTTGAATTCCCTACAGATATTGCGAATACTCTCAGATTCCTCTGAATTACAGTGATCCAATTTTATAAGGTTTTGCAGTTTAATTATTCTGCCCTTAATTGGATCTCTGTCAAAGTCTGTGGAGATGACCACAAAGTCGTCCAAGTCTTGGTAAACTGGTTTCACCTCGAGAGGTGTCAGATCGGCGTCCTCCTCATTTGTGTTGAGGATTAGGACTTTTGCCATACCGTTGACTGGTTCGACTATCGAATTTCCAAGAAACAACCCTGGCCTTATTTCCTTCTTGAAACAGACCGATTGATTTTGAATAGAAGGAGTTGGAATTTCAATGATGAATTCTGATCGAGCCGGAATTTTAATTTCATTTAACTTATCCGATTCTTTCGGATTTTTAAAAGGAAGGAGATATGATTCCGATTTTTGTGGAATTTGGAAGGAGTTATTCGATGAATCCGACTCGATAGAATTAGAAGGAGTTAAAAATTCATTGAAATTCTTTGATCTTTTTTTATATTTACTCATAGACCTTACCTTTTGTGAATCTATTGTTGATGGAGATTGAATTTTATTTAGTTTAGCCTTTCGTGCGGCTATTGATGGAGATATATTTTCATTATCTTTGGTCTTCACTTCTGATGAAGTATTGGATAGAGATCGATTGTTGTTGCTTTGTAAAGCAATTAATGGAGATGGGGTTGTATTAATATTTTTATTGGAGAATGTTATCTCCGTATATAGTAAACTTTTAGTTCGAGACCTCTTTTCTGGGTTTTCGCTTTTCAAATAAACATAAGGGTAATTTGAATAGTATTGTTCATATGGATAAGATGAATCAGATTCATTAACTTCCAGAGAAATGAATTTATTTTTATAGTCGATCTGCTTGACACTCATTATAGATTTCAAAATCTCTTTTAAAAGATAATGAGTGTCAAGCAGTGAGAGCTATAGAGGACGGATTATCCAATCCACAACTCCAAACTTTAGCCAAAGTGCATTCCGAAAAATCCTTTTCTGCATTAAAATCTCACATTTAAGATCATGCATCGCGTTTGGAGCTCAAGCAAGCTATCTTTCAAACGAATTACAAGACAAATCCAGTCCCTTTCAGACAAAACACGAGTCATAATTTACAATGCTTTAAATGTAATAGACTGGGACATGCTGCTTCAAAATGCCCAATCATACAACGCCCTGCACAGAACCTCAACACAGTTCCAAAACTAAATTCGCAATTACGACTCCCTCCGGATTTTAATAAGGTCACATCTCCGTCACAGGTACCATTCGATATTGTCATCGAATGGGACATACAATCGAAGAATGCCGGATAAAAGCTGCAAACGACAGTCGTTCTGGCTACAATCAGAGAAATCAAAATAATTTCCAAAAGATGAACAATACTCCACCAACAAACACGGCTGACAGACAGCCTCAAAATAGGAACTGGCAGCAGCCAGTATTCCGAGAAAGTCGAACTTCACCGCCGAAGTATAACAATGCGAATATCTCGGCTAGATCACCATCTCCGAACAGGAAGAATAACAAAACTCCATCGGCATCCAGGCAGGGAAACTGGATGCAGCGGGTGGTCTCATTCGGCAACCCCTCGCAGATAGAAACAACGGCGCAAGTTCATCGCAATCCCGAGACAATATCGACGAAAAACTAAACAGCAAAAAATTAATTCGTATCCCCGTCCAAATTAATAACAATTCACTAACGCTTTCTTTGCCTGTTGATATATGCTCTGCTCTAAAACTTACCTTTTTAATTGATACTGGAGCAGAGATCAGCTTAATTAAACTCCATCCATTAAAGCCAGATAGCATTTGCTACAGAGATGCTGTCTGCAATATAAACACATTATTCACAGAGTCCACTTCTACGGAAGGGCTCATCTTTGCTAATTGAATTTAGAATATTCGAATAATAATAACTCCATCCTAGAACATCCATTTCAAATTGTGGGAAATAACTCCATCCTCTCATATGATGGCCTGCTTGGTCATGATTTTTTATCGCGATACAATACGAGTATCGACTATAAAAATAAAATCATTTCTCTGGAAGTTAATGAATCTGATTCATCTTATCCATATGAACAATACTATTCAAATTACCCTTATGTTTATTTGAAAAGCTAAAACCTAGAAAAGCGGTCTCGAACTAAAAGTTTACTATATACGGAGATAACATTCTCCAATAAAAATCTTGATACAACCCCATCTCCTTCAATTGCTTTACAAAGCAACAACAATCGATCTGTATCCAATACTTCATCAGAAGTGAAAACCAAAGATAATGAAAATATATCTCCATCAATAGCCGCACGAAAGGCTAAACTAAATAAAATTCAATCTCCATCAACAATAGATTCACAAAAGGTGAGGTCTATGAGTAAATATAAAAAAAGATCAAAGAATTTCAATGAATTTTTAACTCCTTCTAATTCTATCGAGTCGGAATCATCGAATAACTCCTTCCAAATTCCACAAAAGTCGGAATCATATCTCCTTCCTTTTAAAAATCCGAAAGAATCGGATAAGTTAAATGAAATTAAAATTCCGGCTCGATCAGAATTCATCATTGAAATTCCAACTCCTTCTATTCAAAATCAATCGGTCTGTTTCAAGAAGGAAATAAGGCCAGGGTTGTTTCTTGGAAATTCGATAGTCGAACCAGTCAACGGTATGGCAAAAGTCCTGATCCTCAACACAAATGAGGAGGACGCCGATCTGGCACCTCTCGAGGTGAAACCAGTTTACCCAGATTTGGACGACTTTGTGGTCATCTCCACAGACTCTGACAGAGATCCAATTAAGGGCAGAATAATTAAACTGCAAAACCTTATAAAATTGGATCACTGTAATTCAGATTAATCTGAGAGTATTCGCAATATCTGTAGGGAATTCAACGATCTCTTCTTCATAGAAGGGGACTTCCTTTCATATACAGATGCGATTACCCACAAAATCGAGACACTCCAAGACAAACCGCCCATCTATACCAAGCCTTATAGACTTCCTGAAGCAAGCCGAACTGAGGTAAATAGGCAAATACAAGAAATGCTTGAGTCAGACATCATCAGACCTTCACATAGTCCCTGGAATTCTCCACTTCTCCTGGTTCCCAAAAAACCAGATGAGAATGGCAACAAAAAGTGGCGAGTAGTGGTAGACTTTCGTCGTATTAACGACATTACTATTGGCGATGCGTACCCACTGCCTAATATCACTGATATATTAGACCAGTTGGGGAAGTCGAAATATTTTACCACACTCGACTTAGCCAGTGGATTTCACCAGATAAAAATGGACTTGAAGGACAGGGAGAAAACTGCCATTAGCACACCCTATGGCCACTACGAATACAATCGTATGCCAATTGGTTTAAAAGGAGCCCCTGCTACTTTTCAACGAGCCATGAACAATGTTCTATCTGGACTTCAGGGCATATATTGCTTCGTATACATGGACGATATCGTAGTCCATGGATACAACCTCAAAGATCACAATTCCAGACTCACAGCAGTATTTAGCCGCTACGCTTTAACAGGTTTGCCATTAAGAATTAACAAAAATAAATATCGGCAGCCCGCTTGAAATACTGAAATTCTACAGATGAATTTTATATTACATGGGAAAAGTTTTTTTTGCACATAGATATATGTGAGTTTGGAATAGTGATTTCTTTGCTTTCTTTTTCTCTTTTATTAAATGCATAATATTTAAAACTTTTGTGTATTTTTTATTAAGCATGAGCATTTTCTTTAAAAATATCGTGGATATCATTATTTAATATTATCTGAAGTTTGTGTTTTTTTGTTTGTTTTTTGTTTGTGTGTGTGTGTGTAAAGTACGCTACTCCACGAAGCGACCTCTGCGGTAAGACCTTGTGAGCTTGCTGGACAGAGGACTTCAGAAAAATCAATAATCGATCACCTGCAATAGAGCTTTATAAGCCTATCAGGAGAAAGATTTTGGTTGGAGGAAACGCATTTTGCAGCACATGCTTAAAATGTAAACGATGATACAATTCTGAATCTTTCATTTTAATTAATTCTAACAAAAAAAAAGTTTTTTTTGTTATATCTCCTATTCACGAAGTTCACAAATCTTAGTTAACCACCATATCGCTCTGTTTTTCCTATTTGTTTTAAAAAAAAAAAAGTAATTCCCAATTTTTTTTTTAACAGAAATATTAATAAACAACTTTCTCCCTTTCCTTGATATTGCGTGTCATAACAAATTATTTAAATCTTTTTGGCTCTCTAGCAGGTCTGTTCCATACTAGCTTACCACAATATATATATATTTTGAAAATTTGACAAATTTAGTCCCAATTTATCACACCTATCACGTATCTAAAGAAATGACAGACGGAACCAAAAACCATAAGACTTTTTCTACTAAATAAATATAAAACTATTTTTTTTTACTTTTCCCTTGTTGACAAATTCCACAATTCTTCACATTCCTATCGCTGTGTTTTCCTCAACTTTTTCAAAATTTACTTAAACATAATTATCTCCGCATAACCAACTTGCTACCTGTTTATTGTTGTTGGGAAAACTTAAACTAAAAAAAAAAAATAACACAAACATGACTGAAGAAACCAAATATTTCGATGAGCTTTGCTTGTCACAAGTCCCAAAAATGGCAGAAATTAGACAAATTCTGGCCGATTATCACAGAGCGAATAAACCTAAAAGGACTTCAGATTTTACTTCTGAGAAACTCCAACAGTTGGAAGACGTATGGGCTTCATTTGAAAAAAAAGGAAACCCTGATTCAAGATCATGAAGATTTGACTGAAACTCATGATTATTTTAAGCAGTCCTGCTATGACAAAACGGAGGACTGGTACAATCTTACAAAGGCAACTCTGTCTGATAGGTTGAAATCCATATCAGTCCACACAGAGCGCAAAAATAACCTGTTTTACATCCCACCTCCAAAAACTTCGCAAAAAACAACTGCAGCTGATAACCAAGACAGCGCAGACAAGGATCAATCAAATACAGTACGCTTTCGATTGCAAGACGATAGACGGAAAACATTATCCCATATTATGGGGACAAGATGGAGTTAACGCCGCATCAGGGGAGAACTTTCCTAAGCAAGTCCCTTGTGTTGCAAGTCCCTCTCTCAAGACCGTCCGTACGTGACGTAACAGTCACATCCTGCCCGACGTGTTCCTGCACAGGCAGACGGTGGCACTCCTTGGAGTGAGCCAGATGCCTGACTGAATACGGCGGATCTAGAGAGGAAAACTCGATAAAACCCGCAATCCCGGGTGTAAACAATCGTACCCATGGGATGAATGGCACTGCGTGAGTGTGTCTTCTAACGATAAACTCTGGATACCAGGCGACATCCAGTTTAAATTAGCCTTCCCACGGTATACGAATCTCTGCCGTGGGTGACTCTCCTTTCTTCGTAACTCGTGGGAATCACATGGAGATAGTTACTAAAGAAGAGGGTGGTGCCCCTCCCAATGCACCAAAACCAAAGGCAGCTACGATGCCTCAAATAGTAGACGTAGAAGACGACCTGCTCATGGAACAGGACTTCGAAGGTCTAGCGGAGATTATGCGAGAAGACTGTACTCTCTCTGATGAGGAGGTCGAGCTGATCTCACAGCCGGACCGTGAGAGTGAGAAGAATCCTGATGAGTCGATCGTAGCTCAACCCTCTACATCTGGTGAGGTAAAAACAGATGATCTGACAGGAATCCAGAGCTCCGCTAAGGATTCAAAAGGATCCATTGGGGGCTCAAATGTATCTAATAAGGATCCAATAAGCCCCACGAAGGATACAAAAATGAAAAGCCGCAAATTGAGCGGAGCAGCCAAGAAAGGGCTTCAGTGGCTGGTGAAACACGGGCACTGCCCAGCTGAGGCCCGTGAGCTAGCAATAAAGCCAATGCCGAAAAAGGAGACCGTCAAGGGATCCAAACGGAATCGCTCCGAAGACTCTACCCCTAAACCCACACAGGTCAAGAGGTTGAGAACTCAACAGGGTGAAGAAGCAGAAAGGAAGCAGGAGCATTCCAAAAAGGAAATAGCTCCCAGGTCCCTCTCCTACAAACAAGTGGTTGTAGGCGTAAAAATGGGAGTCCATTCAGCGAACTTCCCCGAAGAAATGCTGACGGCAGAGCAAATTATATCTGTCCGTAAGGCGATCCTGGGAAAGATTCTGGAGATGGAGAATGACCAGCTCAAGCCGGCATTCCTCGGATACAGTGCTAGACCAGGATGGCTAGTCCTCATCTGCTCTGACAAGGCTACCTCGGAGTGGCTAAAGCAGATAACGGGTGAGATAAAACCATGGGAAAATGCCAATCTAAGGGCTGTAGAGGAAAGTGAAATTCCTCGAGCAAAGATCCTGGTTGGCTACTTCCTTGAAAGTACAGAGATGCCTGCTGAAGAATTGTTACGGTTCGTAGGTGCTCAAAACCATGAGTTTAAAGTAGCTGAGTGGAAGGTCCTAAGGAAAGTGACTGAAGGGGTTGTCTCACAGGTCACTCTCTCAGTGGACCACTGCTCGGCGGAAAAGCTCAAGAAGTTAAACTTCAAGATTAACTTCCTTTTTGGACAGGTGCAGCTTAGACCGAAAGGAGACCTAAAGCTGCAAAAGGAGCAAAGCAACACAACAGAGGCCAACCCAAAGGCTGGGGCGTCCAAGACTGCACATCGGCCATTAGGCCCAGCAGCTGCGGTCACCTCAACCTCGAGCATAAACCTCGAGAGCAATGCTGAGGCTCCTGAGAAAATGGAAGTGGCTGAACCGGAGCCACCAAGGGCGATAACCCAAACGGGAACCCCAAGACAGGTTGAGAAGGTAGCCACAACTACCAGCGGGCCTAACAGGCCGGTAATTGCGACACCTTCAACATCTAAAAAGAGCAATAGGCTGTCCAGTACTGCTGGGGAGCAGGCAGTGGTTAAATTAAAACCGCCCTGCAAAACCACAGTACCCCCAAGTTTTTATTTAAAAGGGCCAAAATCCTTAAACGAAAACCAGGGGGCGAAAGCCCGTTAAGGCTTGAAAAAGGGAACTAAAAGGAGTCCCAGAAAAGAAGGTCATTCTTAATGACCAGAAGCAGGAGTGATATTAGGCTACTCCAAGTGAATTGTCATCATGCAAAAGCTGCATCAGATGTGCTTAGCAGAAGATTCATTAGGGGTAGTATAGACATAGCACTCCTGCAAGAACCCTGGGTTCTTGGAAGTCAAGTAAAAGGGCTTCCAACTAAACAAGGTAAGTTGATCTATGATAGGAACCATGCCACCCCAAGGGTGGCAATGCTTTTTAAACCTAATATCAACTTCCTTCCTATTACAGAACTAATCTCTCGGGACCTAGTGGAGGTCCCAACAGATAAAGGCAAACATGAGGTGGTAATGGCCTCAGCCTACTTCCCGGGTCAGATGGATCCACCTCCTCCAGAGGAAATTACAAAACTGCTGGAGTTCTGCAGAAAAAGGAATAAATCCTTCATCATTGGGTGTGATGCGAATGCCCATCACATCGTATGGGGAAGCAGTGACACCAACAGACGAGGTGACTACCTTTTTGACTACTTAGTTAAAAATAATGTAGACATAGCCAATATAGGGAATGAACCAACATTCTGCAACGCTATTCGCCAAGAGGTGCTGGACTTAACACTCATCAGCCCAAATATGGCGGATGGCATTGTGAATTGGCATGTCTCAAGCGAGGCCTCGATGTCGGACCATAACCATATCAGGTTCGATATTAAGGCTTCCCCTATGCAAAGGGAGGAAACAACAGTTCCACGACTCACTGATTGGAATTCCTACAGGGAATACATCAGAATGGGTCTGGAGGAACTCGATAACGGCCAAATAGAGACCCGTACGGATCTACACGGTATCTCCTCCCAGTTGCACAGACTGATAATCTGTTGTTATGAACAAAGTTGTCCTGCTAAACAAAGGGAAACAACGCGAACTGTACCCTGGTGGAACAGGGAACTAGATAGATTAAGAGACAAGTCCAGAAGGCTTTTCAACAAGGCAAAAACAACTAGTGCTTGGGATGAATACAAGCGCGCCTTGATTGAGTATAATAAAGAGCTTAGGAAATCCAAGAGAAGAACTTGGAGAAATCTGTGCGAGGGTATAGATGATCTACCCACAAGTGCAAGACTTCAAAAGGTTCTCTCTAAGGATCACTCCAATAGTATCGGCCTTCTACGGAAAGTCGATGATAGCTACACGAGTAGCCGGGAAGAAACAGTAAGTTTGTTATTACAAACTCATTTTCCTGATTCAAGAGTTATGCAAGATGACGACGGAACCCCTGAAGAGCTAAGACCTAAATGCAGGCCTTCCAACAGGATTAAAAGTCTCTCTGGCAGAATTTTCACTCAAAAGAAAGTTAAATGGGCCGTCAACTCCTTTAAGCCATTCAAATCGCCTGGAGCTGATGGCATTTTTCCGGCCCTACTTCAACAAGGGCTAGAGGAGATACTGCCAAATCTCATTAAGACCTTTAGAGCAAGCTATGCTCTAGGGTATATACCCAGGACGTGGAGGGAAGTTAAGGTATCATTTACACCTAAAGGGGGAGGGCGTTCAACTGCAGTACCCAAATCCTACTGACCGATCAGTCTAACGTCATTTCTCCTCAAAACAATGGAGAAAGTGTTAGACAATTATATTAGGAGCGGTGCACTTAAGCGATCACCGCTGCACCCAAACCAACATGCTTACCAAGCAGGAAAGTCTACTACAACTGCCCTACATAGTCTTGTTCTAAGACTAGAACAGGCGGTAGAGGATAAAGAGACAGCGCTATGTGCATTCCTAGACATCGAAGGAGCATTTGATAATACCTCCTTTGAAGCCATTGAGAACGCAGCTACCAATAAAGGAATCGAACCTTCCTTGATAAAATGGATAAAAGCTATGCTTGAAAGCCGGAGAATCACAGCTAACCTGGGGGAGGACTCTATAACAGTAGTGGCTGCTAAGGGATGTCCCCAAGGTGGGGTTCTGTCCCCTCTACTATGGTCACTGGTTATAGATGATCTTCTACAGAAGCTAACCAACTCCGGCTTTGAAAATCAGGGATATGCAGATGACCTGGTTATTACAATTAGGGGCAAATATGATCAGATAATCTCTGAACTATTGCAGAATGCCCTAAACATAGTCTGCAACCGGTGCCAAACAATGGGACTTCGAGCCAACTCTGGCAAGACAATAGTTGTTCCATTCACAAGAAAAAGGAAGCTTGGTTTGAAAGCACCATCTCTTGAGGGAACAACAGTGGAATTCTCAAAGGAGGTCAAATATCTGGGTATTACGTTAGAAAATAGACTAACCTGGACCTCTCACTTAAAAAGAATACTAGATAAAGCTACAATGGCAACATGGACATGCCGCATGCTTTTTGGCAAAACTTGGGGTCTAAAACCAAAAATGACTCTGTGGTCATATACATCTATTATAAGACCCATGGTCACATACGCTTTACTCGTTTGGTGGCCAAAAATAGAACAAAAGACGGCTCAAGCTAGTTTGCAAAAACTACAACGGCTTGCATGTCTAGGAGTAACAGGTGCCATGCGTACCTGCCCAACCACAGCCTTACAGGCTATGTTGGACCTGCTACCCTTACATTTGCATGTGAGAGGGCAGGCCATACTTAGTGCAATAAGACTGCAAAGGGCAAACCTTCAAACCACAAACAATTTGGCTGGCCATCTGAGAGTCCTCCAGGAATTCGTAGAGCACCCGATGACTAACCCAATTTCAGATGTTATGCAAGAACGCCATAACTTTGAAACGCCATTTAAGGTGATCTTGGGGGACCGTCAACAGTGGCCCACTGGGGACCTACCCTTTGAAAAAGGATCTCTTAAATGGTACACGGATGGATCTAAAATGGAAGGTAAAGCAGGCGTGGGCATATATGGGCCAAGGTGCCATCTCGCAAAGGCACTCACCAACCATTTTTCAGGCAGAAATACGCGCAATAGAACTCTGCGCTCGCGAGATAATCCATAAGAATATGCGTGGAGCAAAAATATACATAATATCAGATAGCCAAGCAGCACTTAAAGCGTTAAACTCGTTTACGTTTGAGTCTAAGCTGGTTTGGGACTGTCTTACTGTCTTGAAGCAACTGGCTGAGACAAATAGGGTGACACTAATATGGGTACCAGGACATGAAGGCATTAAGGGGAACGAGATTGCGGACCGCCTTGCAAAGGAAGGCGCCAAATCTCCGTTTATTGGCCCGGAGCCTGTCTTTGGACACCCAAAGAGCCACCTCTTGGCTCAGATCAGGCTTTGGGAGGACAGAACTAAAAAGGAATACTGGGAAAACACCCCGGGGGGGCTGAGACAAGCGAAAAAATTTATAAAGTATTCGCAACAGAGGACAAAAGAACTCCTCACACTCAGCAGAAAGGAACTAAGGCTCATAACGGTCCTACTTACTGGGCATTTCCCACTTAGATACCATCTCAAGAAGATGGGTAAGGTCGATGATGAGACCTGTCGATTCTGTATGGAAGACGATGAAACTGCTGAGCATATCCTGTGTGATTGTGAAGCCCTATGCCGCATAAGGCTAAGACATCTAGGAAAGGCATTTCCACTGCCAGAGGATGTTGTTAAAATGCCCCCCAAGACATTATAGGTTTCATTAAAGACCTTAAGTTCGAATGGGCGCCCTAGGGCGTTTAGGGGTAATGTCACAAAAGATCTCCTAGGTCGCGGTGGCAGGATGAGAGACGGGAGTCCTGTCTGCATCCCCCGTAATAATAATAATAATCCCATATTATCCAGTCTATAGATAATAATTCACTTGCAACCGCAACCCAGGCATACTTAAACCAAAAATTAAACTCGCTGCACAAATATTGGGACGATTTTGAAGAAACACATAACGAAATAATCTTGAATGTTGGCCCAAACGACAGAGACAGCGATTACTTCGTAAATGATGTTTACATAAACGTGGAAACATCATTCTCAGACACTGTAATTGCGCTGCAAGAACAATAGGACTCTCGATTTCAAAATGTAACGAATACTACAAATAATTCCACAGAGCATCACCACAATGCCTCTTTCAGAGACCAATCAAATTTTTTCCCATCTGACGCGAGAACATTAATTCTCAATTTCAATGGAAATCCGAATGATTGTACCTGAAAATATCATATGCATCTGCAGATAATTTACTTTCCACTTCCCAGGTTGTTCCATTCTTTCCTGATAAGTTTTTCCTGATATCTTCACACACTTAAATTTCTAGGGGTAAACGTTTGACATTTGTCATTTGTGAACTCTCATATGGAATTTGTTCGGTGATTGCGGTTGAGTGCTATATATAAAAGTGAAAAATCGTGAAGCCCATACTAAATCCAGATTATATAAGGAAGTTGGATAAGAAAGTAGATGACAAAATACCCATCCATAATATGCATATAGGAAATTCGAATGAAAATTATAAGGAAATATTTGAGGAGGCGATTAAGGTCGTAGAACATGGATGAAATCTTAAGATCTGCCTTTCTAGTAAGAAATTTGATCGTAAAAATGTTTCTTTGCCATTATTAACAAGTAATTTTTATAGACTTCACGTTATCCCTGCAGCTACCAAGCAAATAGATTTGAAGCAAACAACATATAAGAAATTCTCTAAATTCTTAAATGAGATGTCAGGAAAGGGTTTAATAGTGGCTCGAGAAGAAGCCAATGGGATAGAGAAAATCATTTCTGCAGATTTTGATCATCCAAACTATTAATTTTATACCTAGAGACAAAACATCTGATGATAAAAGTGAAAATAGTGCAGCACAACTGTTTCTTGCAAAACTGATGGAGCTATATCTGGTCACAGATGATCCAATTGTCATTTTTTCAAAGTAAAGTTACAGAAAAGGCGATAATATCGATGTAAAAAAGCTAATAAAAGAACATGTAACTAAGAAAAAACTGAGAAAAATGTTTTGTGCATTTTAATATTTATTTATTCTGAAATTTTTAATTATTTCACCTATTTTATAAATATATTTTCACAAATCACTGGAAATTATTAGTTAAATTATGCTCAGGAGAACTGTCAGAGAAATGTCATTACATTAGATTTACCCGGTGTTTTAAAAACTTGTTCGATGAGTGCACAAAACCCCGGGTAAATTTGGGGAAAATTGTAGGGGAAAATTTACACGGTGTTTTCATCGAACAAACCTAATGACACAGTATATCCATACAGCAGAATAGCTCTGTCAAAACTGTCAAATGACTATACTTTCTTTTTCAACATTTTTGCTTAACACACTAGCCAATTTTTAATACAAAGACTCCTATCTAAATCTAAAGTGGAACAAAGAGAACTTAAGGCATGCACAAACTTGTACTAGAGGAAAAAGGGCAAAATGACAAGGAAATAAGCTAATAACAATTTGTTCCACTTCCCATGCCATTCGGCTTGGTTCTACTCTCAAATTGTCAAAAACATTATTACAGCCATTTTGTATATATTACACTGTCCATGGCATCTTTATGAACGTACACCACTTTGCAGTCAAACAGATGTTCAGTTCATGGAACAATACATTTGTAAGTAGATTGTCGAAATGTGTACTTACATTAAACTAATATTTCTTCCCGTAGATTGTGCAACTAGCTCTACCGTTCGCTCATTACTTCCGTATCATACTTAACAGTTCCCTCTTATGGGAGAAATTTTGAGGTTTTTTTTTGTAATTAAAATTTTAAAATTCACTTTTCAGTAGTTTGTTCTAAGCTGGTCTACTGTATGTATACTGTGCTAATGATTCCACCTCTCAGATGTCTAGTGGGCTGAACAATTCCAGAATTTTATTGGATACTATGTGCAAGCAAGCGCAGGGATTAAGGTTTTGCCACATAAATGCTCAGAGTATTTATCCCAAAATCGATGAATTACGGTTCGCTTCTCGATGTAACATGCATTTCAGAAACATGGTTAAAGCCTAACATTGGCTCCGAGTTTGTAAAGGCAGAAACACATCCAAGCCTCGAGGCTTCCTCGAGGTGTTGTCAAAATTTCCAACACGGCTTTTTAAATGGTGCAACACAAAACCAAGCCAGCAGCTAGCCTCAAGGCCTAGCCGCAAAGCTCGCTTTGCTCAATTTTTCTCCCTCAGGCCTACTTCTGTTAACAGATGTACTAACAAAATTAAAATGACAGCACCAAGCCACAGTATATTGTACAGAGCCCGGTGGTATCATTTTGTTTTCATTTATCTGAGGCAAGCCTTGAGGCGAGCTGCGAGGAAGCCTGAGAGAGGCCAGGCCTGAGGCTTGCTTGGATGTGTTTCTGCCTTAAGCCTTCATAAATATAGTATTTTTCGTAATGATCGTATTGTATTGTCGGGGGTGTCGCGATCTTTGTTAAGTCTTCATTACAGGCGTGTGTTGTTCCAAAATCTTTAGATGCTTCAGTAGAATACATTTTTATAGAAGTTGTCGTTAATTCCGAGAAGTGTCTCGTGGGTAATGTTTATAAGCCGCCTAATGTCACTGATATCAGTTCTTTAGACACCATATTGTCCGATTTGAGCCACAATTAAGCCCACATATTCATTACTGGTGACTTTAACATTGATCTCTTGCAACTTAACTCTAATACCCGTACATTTAGCGATATGTTGAATACATATTGTCTATCTGTATTTAACTCCATCCCAACACATGTTACGTCAACTTCCGCTACTCTATTGGACCTGCTACTTGTAGCCAATTCTGATCACGTATTCTTGTTTAATCAAATTTCAATGCCTTGTTTTTCCAAGCATGATCTAATTTTGGGGATTTATGATTTACGCCCTCAGTCTGATGCTGAACAAATGTTCATGTATCGCGACTTCAATAACGTCAGCTCTCAGTCTTTGCTCGATGAAGCGGAGGGCATGAACTGGAATTTGGTTTTCTCATTGGCATCTGTTGATGATCAACTCCTGCATCTAACGAGCTTAATATCGTATCTTCATGATAAATATGTACCATTAAAAAGACCGCGTATTATTAACCCCCAATGTCCTTGGCTTACTTATAGAATTAGAGAACTCATTTTACGGCGTGATATCGCATATCGTAGATGGAAGCGTTTCCGTACTCCTCAATGTTGGGAGAATTTTCGGATCCTACGTAATACGGTAAATATAGAAATAACTCGGTCAAAGCTTCAATATCATAATTCTAAATTTAACACTTCTTTGCATAAAAAACAATTATGGTTTGCTTCCCAGAATTATAAAAGTGCTACTGCCCAAGATATATAGAAGAAACAAGGTATGCCCATTAAAATTTTGACATATCACAGCTGATCAAACAGCTGATAGTCTGTGACGTACTTCAGTGAATGAATAAAAAAGAAAAAGGAAATCTGACAGTGGCAGTACAAGCGCAAAGAATTTTGACACATTACAGCTGATGCCCTGTGACGTACTTCAGTGAATGAAGAAAAAGGGAAAAAGAGTTTTAACAAAAATGGCGGAACCTGGTTCGAGTCGGGAATACCTTGTCTTCTATATATCTTGGCTACTGCCAATATTACTTCCCAGTCTTACACATGTCTTTAATATTATCATTATGAGATCAATTTTTCCAGTGTCATGGAAGTTTTCGAAAGTTTTACCCATTCATAAAAAAACTCTCGGTGTGGCAGAATATCGCCCAATATCTATTCTTCCATTTTGTGCTAAAGCTTTTGAAAAAAATTTGCATAAGAAAATTACTAATTATTTAGAGAATAATAATTTGTTATCAAATTTACAGTCAGGTTTCAGATCTAAGCGTAGCTGCATTACCGCACTATTGAAAATAACAGACGACATTAGAATCTCTATAGATGATGACAATTTAACGGTATTAACCCTTTTGGACTTTTCAAAGGTTTTCGATCGAGTCAACCACGCCTTATTAATCCAAAAACTTCGTTCATACTTGAATGGTCATACTTGAATGGTCGCTTTCAGAGGGTTGTTTGTAATCAAACTACATCTGATTTCCTTCCTGTACACAATGGAGTTCCACAAGGATCCATTCTTGGATCATTACTTTTTGCCATATTCATAAATGATCTTCCATTAGTTCTGCGAAATTGTAACTATCATCTATATACAGACGATGTCCAACTTTATATTTCTAGACCGCTCGGACTTATTGAAGATGCTGTCTGCCGTATGAATGAAGATCTTGGTCTCTTATCTAAATGGGCTCAAGTTAATGGCCTCCTTTTAAACGCATCCAAGAGTAAAGCTATTATTATCTATAGAACTGAATTAGATACGTCCTCTTTTCCAAACGTGATGCTTGATCATATCGTCCTACCTTTTAAAGATTCTATAAAAAACCTGGGCTTGATATTTAATACGACTTTAAATTGGTCTCATCGTGTTAATAATCTTGCAAACTCGTATTATGCTTGTAAAAACACTTATTATTCCTTTGTTATTGTACGGGTGCGAAGTATTTTGTAAATTAGACTCTGTTTCATCACGTAAACTCAATGTTGCTTTCAATTCTGCAGTACGTTATGTGTTTTCTTTGCGAAGATATGATCATATTACAGTGTATTCAAAATCGATTTTGGGATGTACTTTTGACAATTATATTAAATTTCGTATATTAATTTTTTTAAGGAACCTTATGATAAGTAAGGAACCATACTACTTGTACTGTAAACTAATATTCTCCAAATCTAGCAGAACATGTTCATTAATCATGCCACGATTTATTTTTATCCCGAGTGAGCGCCAATTTTTCGTCCAGTCCATTAGACTCTGGAATTCTCTTCCATCTGAGCTCAGAAGGATTAGCAGCAATCGCAACTTTCGTATAAATTTGTAAGTGAATTTTTCATAGTTAATGTATATATGTAATTAATTTTGTACCCTATTTTTCTCTTTTTTTTTTACTTTTGCGTAATTTATAATAGTATTGGACTTATTTGCTTTATTTTATTAATCAATTTTCTTAATTTCTTAATTATAAGTTTTGTTACTATTATTTTAGTTTTATAAATTTGTTTTTGCTTATTTATTTATCTCTAAGGGTTCTCCAATGAGAGGTGTTATTTTGATATTCAAAGAAAAATGCTATTTTTTGAGATAAATGATCGGATCTTTATTTCATTATAAAGAGGAAGGTATGCCGTTAATAATGGAAAATAACATCAGCCAAATGACCACCTCGACCACGCCTACAGGACCATATCCTTTTCATGAAGTTTTCCATAACCAAATCGCAAAGTGGCTGCCCTATGTCCTCGATAGCCTCACGAATTCCATCTTTGAGGTCTTGAATCAACGCTGGGCTGTTGGCGTAGACCTTCTCTTTCACGTGGCCCCAAAAGAAGAAGTCGCAAGGTGTTAAGTCTCAAGATCTCGGTGGCCAATTGTGATCACCTCTTCGAGAGATAACACGGTCCGGAAACTTTTCCCGTAAAAGATCAATGGTTTCGTTGCTTGTATGGCACGTAGCGCCGTCTTGTTGAAAGTAAACGTTGTCCAGATCAATACCATCCAATTCCGGCCATAAATCATTAATCATCTGTCGATAGCGCAATCCATTTACCGTAACTGTTGCTCCAGCCTCATTTTCGAAAAAGTAAGGTCCAATGACCCCGCGGGACCATAAACTGCACCAAACAGTCACACGTTGAGGATAGAGAGGCTTTTCAACAATAACTCTTGGGTTTTCCGAGCCCCAGATGCGACAATTTTGCTTGTTGAGGAAGCCATCGAGGTGGAAATGGGCCTCATCACTCAAGATGAGTTTTCGATGGAATTCCCGATCATTTTCATGCATTTCAAGGACCCAATCAGCAAAGACTCGACGTTGTTGATGATCGGCCGGCTTGAGTTCTTGTGTTAACTGAACTCTATAAGCCTTAAGACACAAATCTTCATGCAAAATACGGTGTAATGACGTTTGTGGAATGCCTAATTCCAGAGAACGACGAGGAATAGACAAACCTGGGTTTTCTTCAACACTTTCGGCTACAGCAGCAATACGACAGCAGCAATACGACAGCTCGAATTTTTCTACCAATTTCTGTATTGCGGTCCGACAAGGTGCTTCACGACGACCCAAAAATGTTAGAGTTTTACGAACCGTCTCTGCCACATTTTCACCATTTTTATAGTGAATTTTAATAATTTCAATGCGTTGTTGAATCGTGTATCGTTCCATTTTTATTAATGGCGTAGTTTCTACTGTTATGGCCCAATATACGGAAGATTCTTCCAGCAGCCAAGGGCGCATTTTAGTGAAATAATTAGTAATTGCTACAGTAACCTCGCATGGTACTGTTCTGCAACTGTCGGTTATTTTGCTGATTAGCTCAACAGCTGGCTACGATGAGCGCTTAGTGGAACAATCCACCATTTCAATATTAATTAACCTCGCATGGTAATTATTATGTAAAGCGATTGTTTACTACTGAGCGACTCAGGGCTGCAACCGGTAGAACAAACGGCAAGGTTGTTGTTTGTTTACATCCGCGTTGTTAAGTAAAGTCTACTTCCGAATATTGGTGCATAAAAGACCAATGACTGGACTGGCGAGTGCCGTAAAGTGTACAGTCTTATCGTGATTAGAATTTACCAATCGCTCTTGCAATTGGGATAAAAAAAATTATAAATAATAAAAAACAATCAATTGAAACTATTTAACTTTATTTTTATTGAAATTGATTTCTTCACTTCTAAAACTTTATATTTATAAGAACAATTTCTTTATTTAATGAAGTACAATTAATAATTTTCGCGGCCGTCCCGGAATATGATAAAAATTAGACTAACTTACATTTATAATTACATTACCTTCTTTGCTCTACGAGCTTTTAGGAAAATTGCAGTTGCCGGATTATATTTCACTTAAGTTTGATAATTTACCCGTGTGAAAGAATGTATACGTGACAATTTTAGGTTTGTGAGTTTTTTGTGAAAGGAAATATATTATTCGTATTCTTTATAAATTGCATTCAAGAATTATTTGTATAATAATATGATATTTGTAAATTTCAGGCGTAAGCGGTTTCGTGTGAAAATACCGGATGACGGAATAAGGTGTCATGGTCTGATCGTGGGATAATTAATGCACTGAATGGAAAGGTAATTGTGATATATGTATATGTTATATGTAATTACTATATTATAGATTTATCTACTGTAACTCCCCCATCGTTTGATTGAGGCTCCGACGAAACTTTAAAAGTAGTTTCTCTAACTGCAATTTTCTTATTTCTCTTTAGGTATATTATGATTATAATTATGGCAACTATACTAACAATAATTGACACCTTAATACTTGATGATACTATGTTAAAAATTCTGTTATTTTTTGAATGTATTTCTATCAATTCCCTATTTTTTACATTTTTTAGGTATAATTCATCTAGCTTTACATCTGGAATAATTTTTCCTTACTTAATTTTCGTTACAAAATTTGGTAGTATGATTTTGTCGTATATCACTTTTTCAAAATTTTCAAACGTTTTATTATTTATTTCTATTTTGCAATTTTTGAATTTTATTAAATATGTGCCGCTCAATTTCATATTTAGATTATTACAATTTTGTTTTATTATAGTTTCCCGTAGGTTTTTCGTTATTATAACGCCTGTTGTTATTTCCTTTACCTCTACAATATTTGTAATTATCCTAGTGCAATAAGCTTCTTTTGAGCTCATAATATTTTTAATACAATTATCGTTTATTTCTAAAAGGTTTTTCTTTAAATTATCCTTTACTGGAAATTCAAATGCTACATTTTTGTCATTTACCAGAATTTCTTTGTCTTTTAGGAGTATGGATTTATTTTGGGAGTCTGGGAGTGGTTCAATTAAGACCTTCGAATAATTGTACTCGGAAAACTCTGGAATAAGTAGGACGATTATTATTTGATCTCGGTAAGTAGTTACTGCCATCTTTATTTCCTTGAGACTATCGGTATTTGTAATTAGTTCTAGTTCTTCTTTACCTAAGATATTTTTTGTGAGAATCCCTAATTTGCTAGAAAATAAAATTTGTTCTATGTCATCTACATGACTTCTAAGGAGTATCATGTCGTGATTGATCTGGTACATATATTGTATTAATTTCATTTCCTGTTCTAGAGTTATTACCCTACCTGTCAATTCTTTGTTAAAAGAGTTCAAGTAGTTTTCTATTGTAAACTGTTGATTTCTGATGTGGGAAGTTATGTTTTGAATTTGGTCGGATAATTCTTTATTTATAAGGACCTGCTTATTATTCTCATTGGTTAACTCAACATTGTATTCGTGGTCCATTGTTCCAGCTAAATATTTGAGACCTGTACCTAGTATGTTCATGAGTGCTCTCTTTTCTTTAAAATGTGGTTTTATATTATTTATTTTAGCTTCCAATAATATGAGACTTTGGTTAATGGTATTATACATTGGTTCTACTAAACTTGACTTGGGTTTGAGTGCCAGGAAGTTTGCTTTTATGCGATTTTTGGCCATTTCAAATTCTGTTATATTGACTATATGTAAGACCTTCCGATAAGTCTTTATTACCTTAATATTCTCTAAGTTCATTGTCAGGTAGCCGTTATTGTTATTCAGGTCATTCAGGTGTATTTCCTGTGTTTTGTCCATTGGCAGCATTGTTGTTACGATTACAGTTAGTATCGGTAGTATGTATGTCATCATCGTTTCCTGAAATGAAAGTTTTTTGTCTATTAGTTCGTTTTGTTCGGGTCAGTGTATTATTAGTTTTTATTGTCGGTTTATCCGTGGTTTGGTACTTTTTCCTTGGTTAAACGTGTGCCCTCTAATTTCCTTTATGAAATTCTGACCATCTTCCAGCGGAATGTTTTTTCTATTCTGATTAAGTTTTTCAATAACCTTTTGTTTTTTCTCTAAGGTTTTATCGTAAATTTCCTTATACTCTTCGCGGTGTATTTTGCCATTTATAAAGTCAATAGGTCTTTTGTTAGTGGTAGAGTGTATGGTGTTGTTGTAAAATCCTATGATCTTTAGAATCTTCTCCTCTACTGTTCCTTGGTTGTTTATTTCATCATGTTTTAGGAGTCGAATGTGCTCGTTGCTGGTATTATGCAATCGCTCGATGTCGGCATTTGACGTATGATTACTGTTAGATGTAAAATGTATTTCAATACTTCGATTTGCCAGGAATTCTCTAAGAGGTAGCGCTTTGAAGCCTAATTCATTATCCACTACAATTTTTTTAACGTCACCGAACTGGCTAAAATAGTACAAAAGCGCTCGCTTGAATTCTGTCCAAGTTCTTCCTAAAAGTTTTATTGCGAAGGCATGTTTTGAAAATTTATCTATCACGGTCAAAAATAAGGATTTTCCTAAAGTATAGAATACATCTGCATGTATTATTTCTCTGGGGCTCTGTGGTGTTTCAGTAAATTTGAGCAAAGGTTTCGATGGCTTTCTGGAATACTTTTCTATGTTGCAAATATCACAATTATTTATAAATTGTGTTATCCGTTGCTTTAATTTTGGGTTATAGTAACATAGTTTTAATTCTTTTAAAACTTGGTCTATACCTCTATGATTATTTTTCAGATGTTCCTTTTCTATTAAATTTGCCAATTTCTCTTCGTCGGTCACGCCCTCTAAGAATGTAAGACAGCGTATTAATTTGAATTTACGGTTGCCTGAAAACATTTGGCTAAATGTAGTTTCAATAGTATGGAAGAAATCTTCGTCTGTCGTATATATTGCGTTCAGTCCATTTGGGTTGAAATGGTTTTTTAATAACATAACGGCGGTTGATTCGTCTAAAAATTTCATGTATATGGTGCTACGGTTTTTATCAAATATTTTTGTGTTTTTTATTTTTAGAGATCCCGTATATGACTTATTGATTATAAATTTGGTCTTGAACACATTTAGTGCTGAATTGCTAGTGGGTATTGTAGGGTCTTCTATTAATAAGTTCCCTTCTGATGCTTCTATACGGGATAATGCATCTGCATTACTATTTTTCGTACCCTTTTTGTATCTGATCTCATAATCAAATTCAGATAATTTTAACCTCCATCTAATAAGCTTGGAGTTCGGTTCCTTAATTGAAAATAACCAAGTTAATGGTTTGTGATCAGTTTCTAGCCCACACGATTGCCAATAGTTCTTTTTCAATTGTACTATAATTGACTTCATGGTCATTTAATGTACGACTCGCAAAACATACAGGATGGTTTTCCTGTGAAAGGACGGCACCCAGTGCATATTGACTGGCGTCTGTATTAAGGGTAAAAACTTTATTAAAATCTGGATATCGCAAAATGGGATCGTTTATTAGAAGTGTTTTTAGTGTTTCAAAGCTTTGCTGATATTCAGGGTCGGATAGATTTATCTTGGTGTCCCAGTTTTACACATGTCTTTAATATTATCATTATGAGATCAATTTTTCCAGTGTCATGGAAGTTTTCGAAAGTTTTACCCATTCATAAAAAAACTCTCGTGTGGCAGAATATCGCCCAATATCTATTCTTCCATTTTGTGCTAAAGCTTTTGAAAAAATTTTGCATAAGAAAATTACTAATTATTTAGAGAATAATAATTTGTTATCAAATTTACAGTCAGGTTTCAGATCTAAGCGTAGCTGCATTACCGCACTATTGAAAATAACAGACGACATTAGAATCTCTATAGATGATGACAATTTAACGGTATTAACCCTTTTGGACTTTTCAAAGGTTTTCGATCGAGTCAACCACGCCTTATTAATCCAAAAACTTCGTTCATACTTGAATGGTCATACTTGAATGGTCGCTTTCAGAGGGTTGTTTGTAATCAAACTACATCTGATTTCCTTCCTGTACACAATGGAGTTCCACAAGGATCCATTCTTGGACCATTACTTTTTGCCATATTCATAAATGATCTTCCATTAGTTCTGCGAAATTGTGACTATCATCTATATACAGACGATGTCCAACTTTATATTTCTAAGACCCCTCGGACTTATTGAAGATGCTGTCTGCCGTATGAATTAAGATCTTGGTATCTTATCTAAATGGGCTCAAGTTAATGGCCTCCTTTTAAACACATCCAAGAGTAAAGCTATTATTATCTATAGAACTGAATTAGATACGTCCTCTTTTCCAAACGTGATGCTTGATCATATCGTCCTACCTTTTAAAGATTCTATAAAAAACCTGGGCTTGATATTTAATACGACTTTAAATTGGTCTCATCGTGTTAATAATCTTGCAAACTCGTATTATGCTTGTAAAAACACTTATTATTCCTTTGTTATGGTACGGGTGCGAAGTATTTTGTAAATTAGACTCTGTTTCATCACGTAAACTCAATGTTGCTTTCAATTCTGCAGTACGTTATGTGTTTTCTTTGCGAAGATATGATCATATTACAGTGTATTCAAAATCGATTTTGGGATGTACTTTTGACAATTATATTAAATTTCGTATATTAATTTTTTTAAGGAACCTTATGATAAGTAAGGAACCATACTACTTGTACTGTAAACTAATATTCTCCAAATCTAGCAGAACATGTTCATTAATCATGCCACGATTTATTTTTATCCCGAGTGAGCGCCAATTTTTCGTCCAGTCCATTAGACTCTGGAATTCTCTTCCATCTGAGCTCAGAAGGATTAGCAGCAATCGCAACTTTCGTATAAATTTGTAAGTGAATTTTTCATAGTTAATGTATATGTAATTAATTTTGTACCCTATTTTTCTCTTTTTTTTTACTTTTGCGTAATTTATAATAGTATTGGACTTATTTGCTTTATTTTATTAATCAATTTTCTTAATTTCTTAATTATAATTTTTGTTACTATTATTTTAGTTTTATAAATTTGTTTTTGCTTATTTATTTATCTCTAAGGGTTCTCCAATGAGAGGTGTTATTTTGATATTCAAAGAAAAATGCTATTTTTTGAGATAAATGATCGGATCTTTTCTTTATTTCATTATAAAGAGGAAGGTATGCCGTTAATAATGGAAAATAACATCAGCCAAATGACCACCACGACCACGCCTACAGGACCATATCCTTTTCATGAAGTTTTCCATAACCAAATCGCAAAGTGGCTGCCCTATGTCCTCGATAGCCTCACGAATTCCATCTTTGAGGTCTTGAATCAACGCTGGGCTGTTGGCGTAGAAATTCTCTTTCACGTGGCCCCAAAAGAAGAAGTCGCAAGGTGTTAAGTCTCAAGATCTTTGTGGCCAATTGTGATCACCTCTTCGAGAGATAACACGGTCCGGAAACTTTTCCCGTAAAAGATCAATGGTTTCGTTGCTTGTATGGCACGTAGCGCCGTCTTGTTGAAAGTAAACGTTGTCCAGATCAATACCATCCAATTCCGGCCATAAATCATTAATCATCTGTCGATAGCGCAATCCATTTACCGTAACTGTTGCTCCAGCCTCATTTTCGAAAAAGTAAGGTCCAATGACCCCGCGGGACCATAAACTGCACCAAACAGTCACACGTTGAGGATAGAGAGGCTTTTCAACAATAACTCTTGGGTTTTCCGAGCCCCAGATGCGACAATTTTGCTTGTTGAGGAAGCCATCGAGGTGGAAATGGGCCTCATCACTCAAGATGAGTTTTCGATGGAATTCCCGATCATTTTCATGCATTTCAAGGACCCAATCAGCAAAGACTCGACGTTGTTGATGATCGGCCGGCTTGAGTTCTTGTGTTAACTGAACTTTATAAGCCTTAAGACACAAATCTTCATGCAAAATACGGTGTAATGACGTTTGTGGAATGCCTAATTCCAGAGAACGACGAGGAATAGACAAACCTGGGTTTTCTTCAACACTTTCGGCTACAGCAGCAATATTCTCGGCTGTTCTTGAGCGACGTGCACGGGTTTTATTCTTCACTTCACTAACTTGTCCCGACAGCTCGAATTTTTCTACCAATTTCTGTATTGCGGTCCGACAAGGTGCTTCACGACGACCCAAAAATGTTAGAGTTTTACGAACCGTCTCTGCCACATTTTCACCATTTTTATAGTGAATTTTAATAATTTCAATGCGTTGTTGAATCGTGTATCGTTCCATTTTTATTAATGGCGTAGTTTCTACTGTTATGGCCCAATATACGGAAGATTCTTCCAGCAGCCAAGGGCGCATTTTAGTGAAATAATTAGTAATTGCTAAAGTAACCTCGCATGGTACTGTTCTGCAACTGTCGGTTATTTTGCTGATTAGCTCAACAGCTGGCTACGATGAGCGCTTAGTGGAGCAATCCACCATTTCAATATTAATTAACCTCGCATGGTAATTATTATGTAAAGCGATTGTTTACTACTGAGCGACTCAGGGCTGCAACCGGTAGAGCAAACGGCAAGGTTGTTGTTTGTTTACATCCGCGTTGTTAAGTAAAGTCTACTTCCGAATATTGGTGCATAAAAGACCAATGACTGGACTGGCGAGTGCCGTAAAGTGTACAGTCTTATCGTGATTAGAATTTACCAATCGCTCTTGCAATTGGGATAAAAAAAATTATAAATAATAAAAAACAATCAATTGAAACTATTTAACTTTATTTTTATTTAAATTGATTTCTTCACTTTATATCGTTACCTTTCTTCTCGTTCTTTGCACCAGCATGCGACGCTCCTTTCATCAAACCACCGCTATTAAGTTGCCACCTGGCCGAGCGGTCACCGGTATTGCGGGCGGAATACGGCAGTTTGGGGTGAGCCAGTTATATCCTGATTTCGTCTGGAAGAATGGGCCTAAGAAGGCGAATTTTGGCTGTACGGCGGACGCTTTTCTGGGAAAGCGGTATTAATCCTTGCTTATTTCCTCTCGCAAGCAAGCACTTGTATTGGGTGTGAAAGAGGTGAAGGGGACGCACACTATCCCTCTTGTAGTTTAAATAATTAAAAAGAACAGGAATTCCTTTGTACTTATAACTTTACATTTTAAATTGATAAAAAAACACACTTGTTTTATTTCACAAAAGATCTTATTATTCAATTATTTTCTTAGAATATCCTAACGCGTTTCGACCCTTTAGGTCATCTTCAGAGGACTAACTCAACTGCCAAATTACAAACTAAAACTACCAAACAGTTTGTAATTTGGCAGTTGAGTTAGTCCTCTGAAGATGACCTAAAGGGTCGAAACGCGTTAGGATATTCTAAGAAAATAATTGAATAATAAGATCTTTTGTGAAATAAAACAAGTGTGTTTTTTTATCAATTTAAAATGTTAAGAAGAAAGTTTCACCAAGTGCCGTCAGCATATACTATTAATCATATAAAAACTTATAACTTTAATGCAAAATTAACAAAAAAACTTGCTCTCGCTTCACGAGGCTTCCTTCACAAGATTCAGCTCCACACAATATGGCGTCTTACAATTTTCGCGGCCTACGTGACTAACTCTATTACAATTTTCCTAATCCATCTTATACTAAATTAGCTTGGACCGACATCTATCGCTACAGGTTGACATTGTATTACTAACTTATTTCAATTATTTTTTAATTCTTTCTGCGGGTCTTATCTACTTTTAAGAAGACATTACGTTACTGGTTCATTTTAATAATTTTTTAATTCCTTCTACCGATTTTATCTGATTTTAAATTTTTATTACGTTACTAATTCATTTTAATAAGCTTCTCTTTTTTTTCTTTTACAGTTGTTACAACTACCTGCCAAAATGGCTCTACCGATTCTTTATCTTCCATACTTGTCCAAAATTATATTTGCTCTTTCAATTCAATCAATTTTACTTTCATACTTGTCAACAATTTATATTTGTTTCTTCAATTCAATAAACTTTACTTTTTCATACCTGTCTAAAATTTATATTTGCTCTTTAAATTAAATAAATTTTACTTTTTCATTATAATTATATTTGCTCTTTCAATTCAAGCAATTTTACTTTTTCATATCTGTCAACAATTATATTTGCTCTCTAAATTCAATAAATTTTACTTTTTCATACTTGTCCAAAATTTATATTTGCTTCTCTAATTCAATAAATTTTACTTTTCCGAACTTGTCAAAAATTTATATTTGCTTCTCTCATTCAATAAATTTTACTTTTCCGTACTTGTCAAAAATTTATATTTGTTTCAATTCAAGCAATTTTACTTTCTGTTATATTTGTCAACAATTATATTTGCTCTTTAAATTAGAAATCTCCTTTTCCATCTGGGACGTGTCAAAACTCGACTTCCTATTTATGTTGACATGTCTAAGTACAAGTCCAACAAAATGTTCGGGCTTCATACTGGTACGTGTGGTTTGCCCTCTATTACCATCGGTTGAAGTGATCTCTGAATTGGAGTAGATTCTATTCGGGAATGTAATAACGCACTGGGGTTAGCATAAGAACGTGTCTTTAATCTGGTTTGAGGTTCTGCTATTGTGTGATGTCTACCTTCTGACAAAGAACAGCTGACCGACGGAGATGTCAGGTTCGGTTTTGTTTTGTTGTGGTTCGGGTTTTTATTCGCTGCTAGTTTTGTGTGGCCGAGTCGAAAGTTTGTTTAATGGATTTACTCTCGGCAAAAGATAACATGACCACGGGAATTGGTTATAGTCATTGTGCCTTTTCTGCGCTTAATTCTTCTGGGGACCTTGGTAATGCATATGGCTAGAGGAGATGGGAAAATTCCGGTAAGTCGTTCTGTTAGAATTCTTCCTCTGTTAGTATTTCGGGGTTCAACTGATAATGTGTGTCTGATTTCAGCAAGAGCGCAATATTCTTCCAATTGCGATCACACGAATGCTGTTGAAATATTCTAAAGAGGCTCGGCCGACCTATTTGTCTACTGTCAGCATTTATAACAACATAGCCTTGCCTGTATCACATATCCGTCGGTCAGTTAACACTTCCTCGAAGGAAAATGCTATTCTGAGGATGCATAGGGATCCTCAACCTAAGCAAACTAGAGGAAAATAGTTAGGTGAGTCGTTTTGTTACACTACCCTCCCCTCATAAGCTTGTAGCTCCGTCCAAGCTAGCTGATTGTATAGGAGTGGGCACCCGGTATAACTCTTGCATTGAGAAATAAACGAAGTCGAGGAACAGGAAAATAAAATCGTTCTAACGAAGGCTAATTCTGACGGAGTTAGTGGGAAACTTATCTATTCTGTTAATGCAGAGACAGGTTGAACAAAGATCTTATCCTTATTAATTTTTGTCAGCCACTACGGATTGTAGAAAGAATGAAGAAGAGATAGAGAAATTAAAACCTTCTAACGAAGGCTAACTCAGAAGGAGTTAGTGAGGAATTATCTGCTCATTTAAGGCAGAGGCAGGTTAAACAAGGATCGTGTCCTCATAAAAATGTTACTTAGCCACCACGGATTGTAGAAAGAATGAAGAAGAGATAGAGAAATTAAAACATTCTAACGAAGGCTAACTCAGAAGGAGTTAGTGAGGAATTATCTGCTCATTTAAGGCAGAGGCAGGTTAAACAAGGATCGTGTCCTCATAAAAATGTTACTCAGCCACCACGGATTGTAGAAAGAATGAAGAAGAGATAGAGAAATTAAAACCTTCTAACGAAGGCTAACTCAGAAGGAGTTAGTGAAGAATTATCTGCTCATTTAAGGCAGAGGCAGGTTAAACAAGGATCGTGTCCTCATAAAAATGTTACTCAGCCACCACGGATTGTAGAAAGAATGAAGAAGAGATAGAGAAATTAACACCTTCTAACGAAGGCTAACTCAGAAGGAGTTAGTGGGAATTATCTGCTCATTTAAGGCAGAGGCAGGTTAAACAAGGATCGTGTCCTCATAAAAATGTTACTCAGCCACCACGGACTGTAGAAAGAATGAAGAAGAGAAATCACTAAGACTTTGTCCGGCTTGATCTGTGCATGGCGACTCAGAGACACATCTCCGAAGTCACGCCGATCCTTGGTTAGAGCTCGATATCGGTCTCGGTATCGAAAATCAAAAGTGCACTCACAGCCCAGCAACCCAAAAAATCTGGTCTACCAGTACACCTCCGGCCCCCAACACCAAGGCCAGTCGGAGAAGCCTCTGCAACCAGTAACCTAACCAACTGATTGCAGGACCTCTCCGCACGGGCATCTCCCCCTGATCGCAGATCGACATTCGTTTGAGTGTGTGCGGCAAGGTCTCCAGCAGGGGTTAAAATTTCGAAGACAGTCTTTACTGTGGAATTCCTACGGCAGCGCGGCCTACGTAGGGTACCATGTGGGAGGGGTTTTGACTCATTGTCAAGCAAGGGAGTGTGAAAAAGTGGACTAATTTACAAGAGGTATACCGGCCGCTAGGTTGGGTAGGTCCTAAGCGGCACATTGGTATCCTGTAGTTACCAGTTAAGCTGGCTGGATGCCTTCTTAGGGCTACCAGGAAGGGTCGTTTCTTTCGCGGTACGGGGCCAGCCTGTCGACGTGGACAGTGCGCATCTTTCCACCATGACACTTTTTTATCTTGAAGACCACTTCGGTTACAGCCTCGGTGATCTTGTATGGCCCATCCCAGTCGCACTGCAGCTTTGGGCACCGCCCGATTACGCGTTTTGGGAAGTATAACCAACCAAGTTGATCTACTTGGAAACTGGGTTTCTTCGACCGCAGGTCATAGTATGTCTTCATACGCCGGCTCGCAATGTTCAGCATAGCTCGATTATTCTCGTGGATCTCATTCAAAGTCGTGGTGAGATTATCCAGGTACTCATTGTTTGACGTAACTTCAGTAGGTGTTCTTCCCAAGACCATCTCCAGTGGTAAGCGCAGTTCTCGTCCAAAAAGGAGCTTAGCTGGTGTCTGTTTAGTGCTATCTTGCACACTTGCGCGATATGATAGTAGTAGGTATGGAACGTATTGGTCCCAGTCTCTTTGGTGTGAATTTAGAAATTTCGCCAGATAGTCTAGGATTGTTCGGTTAAATCTTTCGACTAAACCATCTGACTGTGGGTGCAAGGCTGTTGTGCGCGTTTTTTCCACTCCGAACTTTTGCAATACCTCTTGAAAAACAGCACTCTCAAAGTTTCTGCCTTGATCTGAATGGAGCTGTAGCGGGGCTCCATGTCGGCTGAATACAGCTGAGATGAGTGCATCCGATACAGTCTCGGCTGTCTGATCTGGTACTGGAATTGCTTCGGGCCACTTAGTGAAGTAGTCCATACAGACTACTAGGTAGCGGTTTCCTTTATTGGTCTTTGGAAGTGGTCCCAATATGTCCACAGCAACTCTTTCGAAAGGTGCACCAACGTTGCATACCTGTAGAGGAGCTCGCCGTCTTGGCCGCGGCCCTTTCCGTGCTTGACACTGTGCACATCCAGCACACCAGTCCTTTACATCCGTACTACTGCCCACCCAATAATATTTCTGTCGAAGTTTACCTAACGTCTTATCAACACCGAAGTGTCCGCCACTTAGAGAGTCGTGTACCTGTTGGAGAACAACTTTTCGAAGAGATTTTGGGACCAGGATCTGTTTAATAGTTTCTGCTCCTTGCCTGATTATTCGAACGGCGATGTTATTTTCTAGTTTCAGAAGAGACCACATTGACCAATACGATTTAATTTCAGGGCTCAGGTCGTTGATGCTGTCTTTATCTGGGCGCTGACCCGTAGTCAGCCAACTCCGAATACATCGTAAGGTGAGGTCTTCTTCCTGTTTTTGAACTATATCTTCTTGGGTGGTGATTAGGCGAACTATGATGGTGTCTTTCTCTTCGAGCCGTTGACAATAGTGACAATCAGTTGTGGAACAAGGACGGCGTGACATTGCATCTGCGTTACCCTGGACGGTGCACAATTTCAAAATCATAGGCCTGCATGCGTTCTATCCATCTTGCTACTTGTCCCTCGGGACACTTAAAGTTCATCAACCATCTCAAAGATGCATGGTCTGTTCGAATTGTGAACTTTTTCCCCAGTAAGTAGGGCTGAAAATGTGGGCAGGCTTTGACTATCGCAACCAGTTCTTTCCTGGTGACACAGTAGTTTCGCTCCGGGCGACTGAATGTCTTGCTGTGGTATTCCACTACGTGTTCTTTCCCGTCCTTAACTTGCGAGAGAATAGCTCCCCAAGCGTGTTGACTGGCGTCTGTGTCCAAGATAAAAGGTAAATTTTCGTCAGGGTGCGTAAGTATAGGCGCAGTGGTTAAGCGGTCTTTCAGCTCTTCGAACGCTTCTTGACAAGCATCTGTCCAGAGGAACTTTCGACCTTTCTCCGTAAGCTCTGATAATGGTTTCGCGATAGCTGAGAAATTTTTAACGAATCGCCGATAGTAAGCACAGAGTCCGAGAAATGACTGTATATCCCTTCGTGTTTGTGGTCGCGGCCAATTCTTGACAGCATTAGTTTTGTCGGGATCTGTCGACAACCCGGAGTCACTGATGGCGTGTCCTAGGAACTTCACCTCTCTCTGACACAACTGACACTTCTTTGGTGAAACTTTTAGATTTGCTACTCTTAATCGGGCTAAGACAAGGCGGAGATTTTCTACCATTTGTTTGAACGTGGGGCCATGTACAATAACATCGTCCAAATATACTAGGCACGCCTGAGCTGGAATCCCTTGGAGGGCGATTTCCATGAGCCTCTGAAAGGTGGCAGGGGCATTGGTTAGTCCAAATGGCATAATTGAAAACTCCCACAATCCACTGCCTGTAGTGAACGCGGTCTTTTCGCGGTCTTCTTCTTCCACTTCTACTTGCCAGTAGCCCGACTGTAGGTCTAGTGTCGAAAACCAGGTAGAGCCGGTGAGTGCATCAAGAGTCAGATCAATACGTGGCAGCGGATATGAATCCTTTTTGGTGACTTCGTTTAGCCGCCTGTAGTCGACGAAAAATCTAGTCGAGCCATCTCTTTTTTTAACCAGTACCACTGGAGAGGCCCACGGGCTATTAGATGGATTTATAATACCCTGTCTTCTCATATCGTGCACTAGATTTTCCGCCTCCTGACGCTTGGCCAGCGGAAGCCGCCTTGGGGGCTGTTTAATTGGTTTACTGCCGCCGACGTCGATCTGGTGCCGTATTATTGTGGTTCGGCCGAGATCAGTCTTGGTTTTCGCAAAGACGTCTTGGTGTTCTAGGAGTAGCTTTTCCAATATTATCTTCTGCTGATTATCAAGGTGCACCGTTGTGGGTTCCAGCAATTGGTATAATTCGGGTGGTAGACTATCGATGTTAGGTGTTGCTTCTTCGGGCCAGCTGATGATGTTTGCAGCCACTTCCACATCTGCTAGAGAGGTGTTAGCTTTCAGTTTGATTGGGTCATGTGTTAAGTTCGTCCCACGAACTATCAGATTTCCATTGTCGGACTGGCAGACCGCTGGTTCCATCCAAAGAGAAGATGGGACATTCTTTGGAGATATCAAAACGATTTCTTGTTCACCCACTAACGGGTTGTAAAGTGCTATGAAACAGGAGGACTCAGCTGGTCACACGAACTATCAGATTTCCATTGTCGGACTGGCAGACCGCTGGTTCCATCCAAAGAGAAGATGGGACATTCTTTGGAGATATCAAAACGATTTCTTGTTCACCCACTAACGGGTTGTAAAGTGCTATGAAACAGGAGGACTCAGCTGGTATTGTACAGTCCTGTATCGTTCTAACAAAAATATCACTAGTCTCCTCAACTATACGGACGACCTCCTGGGCGATTTGAATGAAGCGTTTCTCTAAATTAATTGAACATCTGTGACCCGCAAGAAAATCCATTCCAATAATGCAGCTGTCGAAGACGTCAGCTACATAGAAGGTATGCGTGGTGAAAAAGTTTTCAATAGCTACTCGCAGCTCAACGACACCGTCTACGATACTGGTTTCTCCTGTAACATTTCGAATTTGCGTGAAGGATGGTTTGAGATGAAAATGGTTTGGTAACTGGGCGAGTATTCTTCTGTTGAGAATCGAATGCGTAGCTCCGGTATCCACAATCATGTGGCAGACAAGTCCTTCAATTCTTCCTTCTATTTTGATGGTACTACAGATCGTACCTCGGCTGACTGTTAAGATAGGTGGGGCTGGTAGATTTGAAACTGGCAATCCCATTGGGTTCTGCGTTTCCGCTTTATCCGCGACAACGGGTGTAGGGTGGGTGTTTGTTGTGTGGTGGATCGGTGTATTATTGGGTCGTATGTTGGGGGTTAAGGTGTCAATATTTGTAAGGTTGGCGTGAGTAGTAGGTCGTGTGTAGTTTAATAGGGTGTTAATGGGTGGGGAGTTGGTTAGGGGATTAGTCAGAGGAGGGGTTGTTAGTATATTAGCGGGTGGAGTTTGGTTGATTAAGGTGTTAGTAGGTGGTGGAAGGTTTGTTAATGTGTTAGTGGGAAGGTAGGAGTTGGTTAATGGGTTAGTAGGTAGTGGAAGGTTTGTTAGTGTGTCAGTGGGAAGGTAAGAGTTGGTTAATGTGTTAGTAGGTAGTGGAAGGTTTGTTAGTGTGTCAGTGGGAAGGTAAGAGTTGGTTAATGTGTTAGTAGGAAAGGAGGAATTGATTAGTGCGTTAGCGGGAAGGCAGGAGTTGGTTAAGGTGTTAATGGGAAGTGAGGTGTGGGTGGTTTGGGTGTGTGTTGTGGTAGTGTGTTGAGTGTTGGTGTGTGTAGTATTGGTGTGCGTAGTGTTAGTGAGTGTAGTGTTGATATGGTGTGAGGCATGGCTGAAGTAAGTGGTTATTGTGTTAGGTGTAAGGTTGGTGAGCGGCTTAGGCTTAGGTACGTGTGTAAGATCGGAGATTGGTGTAGGGTAGGCTACGGTATAGCCGAGGACGTGCTGACGCGCGGGACTTGGAGCGTTGGTGAAGTATGCTGGTCTCTGCTCCCTGAGATCAGCTGCCTGGTGTTTAAATTTTCGCCGAGACTAGATGGAGTACTATTTGTGCACTTTTCTCTGTTTCCCAAGAGCTGCTGTATCTGGGTTTGCTTCGGATTCGGAGGTCGTACTACATCCTCCCCCGACTCATTTGGTACCAGGCGGATATTAATCGCTCGGTTAGTGGGATGCCCTTCAATAAGGTCGAATTTTACACGATTTCCAGGGATCAATTCAGTTTCTGGATTCGCAACTGGGTTCTGAAAATTTTCGAAATGGAAAAAGACATCCCCTTGAGTCTCATCACGCACGATAAAACCGAATCTTCTTCGAACGTCATATCGGCGGATAGCCCCTGCCACATTTCGAGCTATGAATTTTGACACATTACAGCTGATGCCCTGTGACGTACTTCAGTGAATGAAGAAAAAGGGAAAAAGAGTTTTAACAAAAATGGCGGAACCTGGTTCGAGTCGGGAATACCTTGTCTTCTATATATCTTGGCTACTGCCAATATTACTTCCCAGTCTTACACATGTCTTTAATATTATCATTATGAGATCAATTTTTCCAGTGTCATGGAAGTTTTCGAAAGTTTTACCCATTCATAAAAAAACTCTCGGTGTGGCAGAATATCGCCCAATATCTATTCTTCCATTTTGTGCTAAAGCTTTTGAAAAAAATTTGCATAAGAAAATTACTAATTATTTAGAGAATAATAATTTGTTATCAAATTTACAGTCAGGTTTCAGATCTAAGCGTAGCTGCATTACCGCACTATTGAAAATAACAGACGACATTAGAATCTCTATAGATGATGACAATTTAACGGTATTAACCCTTTTGGACTTTTCAAAGGTTTTCGATCGAGTCAACCACGCCTTATTAATCCAAAAACTTCGTTCATACTTGAATGGTCATACTTGAATGGTCGCTTTCAGAGGGTTGTTTGTAATCAAACTACATCTGATTTCCTTCCTGTACACAATGGAGTTCCACAAGGATCCATTCTTGGACCATTACTTTTTGCCATATTCATAAATGATCTTCCATTAGTTCTGCGAAATTGTAACTATCATCTATATACAGACGATGTCCAACTTTATATTTCTAGACCGCTCGGACTTATTGAAGATGCTGTCTGCCGTATGAATGAAGATCTTGGTATCTTATCTAAATGGGCTCAAGTTAATGGCCTCCTTTTAAACGCATCCAAGAGTAAAGCTATTATTATCTATAGAACTGAATTAGATACGTCCTCTTTTCCAAACGTGATGCTTGATCATATCGTCCTACCTTTTAAAGATTCTATAAAAAACCTGGGCTTGATATTTAATACGACTTTAAATTGGTCTCATCGTGTTAATAATCTTGCAAACTCGTATTATGCTTGTAAAAACACTTATTATTCCTTTGTTATTGTACGGGTGCGAAGTATTTTGTAAATTAGACTCTGTTTCATCACGTAAACTCAATGTTGCTTTCAATTCTGCAGTACGTTATGTGTTTTCTTTGCGAAGATATGATCATATTACAGTGTATTCAAAATCGATTTTGGGATGTACTTTTGACAATTATATTAAATTTCGTATATTAATTTTTTTAAGGAACCTTATGATAAGTAAGGAACCATACTACTTGTACTGTAAACTAATATTCTCCAAATCTAGCAGAACATGTTCATTAATCATGCCACGATTTATTTTTATCCCGAGTGAGCGCCAATTTTTCGTCCAGTCCATTAGACTCTGGAATTCTCTTCCATCTGAGCTCAGAAGGATTAGCAGCAATCGCAACTTTCGTATAAATTTGTAAGTGAATTTTTCATAGTTAATGTATATATTTAATTAATTGTGTACCCTATTTTTCTCTTTTTTTTTTACTTTTGCGTAATTTATAATAGTATTGGACTTATTTGCTTTATTTTATTAATCAATTTTCTTAATTTCTTAATTATAATTTTTGTTACTATTATTTTAGTTTTATAAATTTGTTTTTGCTTATTTATTTATCTCTAAGGGTTCTCCAATGAGAGGTGTTATTTTGATATTCAAAGAAAAATGCTATTTTTTGAGATAAATGATCGGATCTTTATTTCATTATAAAGAGGAAGGTATGCCGTTAATAATGGAAAATAACATCAGCCAAATGACCACCTCGACCACGCCTACAGGACCATATCCTTTTCATGAAGTTTTCCATAACCAAATCGCAAAGTGGCTGCCCTATGTCCTCGATAGCCTCACGAATTCCATCTTTGAGGTCTTGAATCAACGCTGGGCTGTTGGCGTAGACCTTCTCTTTCACGTGGCCCCAAAAGAAGAAGTCGCAAGGTGTTAAGTCTCAAGATCTCGATGGCCAATTGTGATCACCTCTTCGAGAGATAACACGGTCCGGAAACTTTTCCCGTAAAAGATCAATGGTTTCGTTGCTTGTATGGCACGTAGCGCCGTCTTGTTGAAAGTAAACGTTGTCCAGATCAATACCATCCAATTCCGGCCATAAATCATTAATCATCTGTCGATAGCGCAATCCATTTACCGTAACTGTTGCTCCAGCCTCATTTTCGAAAAAGTAAGGTCCAATGACCCCGCGGGACCATAAACTGCACCAAACAGTCACACGTTGAGGATAGAGAGGCTTTTCAACAATAACTCTTGGGTTTTCCGAGCCCCAGATGCGACAATTTTGCTTGTTGAGGAAGCCATCGAGGTGGAAATGGGCCTCATCACTCAAGATGAGTTTTCGATGGAATTCCCGATCATTTTCATGCATTTCAAGGACCCAATCAGCAAAGACTCGACGTTGTTGATGATCGGCCGGCTTGAGTTCTTGTGTTAACTGAACTCTATAAGCCTTAAGACACAAATCTTCATGCAAAATACGGTGTAATGACGTTTGTGGAATGCCTAATTCCAGAGAACGACGAGGAATAGACAAACCTGGGTTTTCTTCAACACTTTCGGCTACAGCAGCAATACGACAGCAGCAATACGACAGCTCGAATTTTTCTACCAATTTCTGTATTGCGGTCCGACAAGGTGCTTCACGACGACCCAAAAATGTTAGAGTTTTACGAACCGTCTCTGCCACATTTTCACCATTTTTATAGTGAATTTTAATAATTTCAATGCGTTGTTGAATCGTGTATCGTTCCATTTTTATTAATGGCGTAGTTTCTACTGTTATGGCCCAATATACGGAAGATTCTTCCAGCAGCCAAGGGCGCATTTTAGTGAAATAATTAGTAATTGCTACAGTAACCTCGCATGGTACTGTTCTGCAACTGTCGGTTATTTTGCTGATTAGCTCAACAGCTGGCTACGATGAGCGCTTAGTGGAACAATCCACCATTTCAATATTAATTAACCTCGCATGGTAATTATTATGTAAAGCGATTGTTTACTACTGAGCGACTCAGGGCTGCAACCGGTAGAACAAACGGCAAGGTTGTTGTTTGTTTACATCCGCGTTGTTAAGTAAAGTCTACTTCCGAATATTGGTGCATAAAAGACCAATGACTGGACTGGCGAGTGCCGTAAAGTGTACAGTCTTATCGTGATTAGAATTTACCAATCGCTCTTGCAATTGGGATAAAAAAAATTATAAATAATAAAAAACAATCAATTGAAACTATTTAACTTTATTTTTATTGAAATTGATTTCTTCACTTCTAAAACTTTATATTTATAAGAACAATTTCTTTATTTAATGAAGTACAATTAATAATTTTCGCGGCCGTCCCGGAATATGATAAAAATTAGACTAACTTACATTTATAATTACATTACCTTCTTTGCTCTACGAGCTTTTAGGAAAATTGCAGTTGCCGGATTATATTTCACTTAAGTTTGATAATTTACCCGTGTGAAAGAATGTATACGTGACAATTTTAGGTTTGTGAGTTTTTTGTGAAAGGAAATATATTATTCGTATTCTTTATAAATTGCATTCAAGAATTATTTGTATAATAATATGATATTTGTAAATTTCAGGCGTAAGCGGTTTCGTGTGAAAATACCGGATGACGGAATAAGGTGTCATGGTCTGATCGTGGGATAATTAATGCACTGAATGGAAAGGTAATTGTGATATATGTATATGTTATATGTAATTACTATATTATAGATTTATCTACTGTAACTCCCCCATCGTTTGATTGAGGCTCCGACGAAACTTTAAAAGTAGTTTCTCTAACTGCAATTTTCTTATTTCTCTTTAGGTATATTATGATTATAATTATGGCAACTATACTAACAATAATTGACACCTTAATACTTGATGATACTATGTTAAAAATTCTGTTATTTTTTGAATGTATTTCTATCAATTCCCTATTTTTTACATTTTTTAGGTATAATTCATCTAGCTTTACATCTGGAATAATTTTTCCTTACTTAATTTTCGTTACAAAATTTGGTAGTATGATTTTGTCGTATATCACTTTTTCAAAATTTTCAAACGTTTTATTATTTATTTCTATTTTGCAATTTTTGAATTTTATTAAATATGTGCCGCTCAATTTCATATTTAGATTATTACAATTTTGTTTTATTATAGTTTCCCGTAGGTTTTTCGTTATTATAACGCCTGTTGTTATTTCCTTTACCTCTACAATATTTGTAATTATCCTAGTGCAATAAGCTTCTTTTGAGCTCATAATATTTTTAATACAATTATCGTTTATTTCTAAAAGGTTTTTCTTTAAATTATCCTTTACTGGAAATTCAAATGCTACATTTTTGTCATTTACCAGAATTTCTTTGTCTTTTAGGAGTATGGATTTATTTTGGGAGTCTGGGAGTGGTTCAATTAAGACCTTCGAATAATTGTACTCGGAAAACTCTGGAATAAGTAGGACGATTATTATTTGATCTCGGTAAGTAGTTACTGCCATCTTTATTTCCTTGAGACTATCGGTATTTGTAATTAGTTCTAGTTCTTCTTTACCTAAGATATTTTTTGTGAGAATCCCTAATTTGCTAGAAAATAAAATTTGTTCTATGTCATCTACATGACTTCTAAGGAGTATCATGTCGTGATTGATCTGGTACATATATTGTATTAATTTCATTTCCTGTTCTAGAGTTATTACCCTACCTGTCAATTCTTTGTTAAAAGAGTTCAAGTAGTTTTCTATTGTAAACTGTTGATTTCTGATGTGGGAAGTTATGTTTTGAATTTGGTCGGATAATTCTTTATTTATAAGGACCTGCTTATTATTCTCATTGGTTAACTCAACATTGTATTCGTGGTCCATTGTTCCAGCTAAATATTTGAGACCTGTACCTAGTATGTTCATGAGTGCTCTCTTTTCTTTAAAATGTGGTTTTATATTATTTATTTTAGCTTCCAATAATATGAGACTTTGGTTAATGGTATTATACATTGGTTCTACTAAACTTGACTTGGGTTTGAGTGCCAGGAAGTTTGCTTTTATGCGATTTTTGGCCATTTCAAATTCTGTTATATTGACTATATGTAAGACCTTCCGATAAGTCTTTATTACCTTAATATTCTCTAAGTTCATTGTCAGGTAGCCGTTATTGTTATTCAGGTCATTCAGGTGTATTTCCTGTGTTTTGTCCATTGGCAGCATTGTTGTTACGATTACAGTTAGTATCGGTAGTATGTATGTCATCATCGTTTCCTGAAATGAAAGTTTTTTGTCTATTAGTTCGTTTTGTTCGGGTCAGTGTATTATTAGTTTTTATTGTCGGTTTATCCGTGGTTTGGTACTTTTTCCTTGGTTAAACGTGTGCCCTCTAATTTCCTTTATGAAATTCTGACCATCTTCCAGCGGAATGTTTTTTCTATTCTGATTAAGTTTTTCAATAACCTTTTGTTTTTTCTCTAAGGTTTTATCGTAAATTTCCTTATACTCTTCGCGGTGTATTTTGCCATTTATAAAGTCAATAGGTCTTTTGTTAGTGGTAGAGTGTATGGTGTTGTTGTAAAATCCTATGATCTTTAGAATCTTCTCCTCTACTGTTCCTTGGTTGTTTATTTCATCATGTTTTAGGAGTCGAATGTGCTCGTTGCTGGTATTATGCAATCGCTCGATGTCGGCATTTGACGTATGATTACTGTTAGATGTAAAATGTATTTCAATACTTCGATTTGCCAGGAATTCTCTAAGAGGTAGCGCTTTGAAGCCTAATTCATTATCCACTACAATTTTTTTAACGTCACCGAACTGGCTAAAATAGTACAAAAGCGCTCGCTTGAATTCTGTCCAAGTTCTTCCTAAAAGTTTTATTGCGAAGGCATGTTTTGAAAATTTATCTATCACGGTCAAAAATAAGGATTTTCCTAAAGTATAGAATACATCTGCATGTATTATTTCTCTGGGGCTCTGTGGTGTTTCAGTAAATTTGAGCAAAGGTTTCGATGGCTTTCTGGAATACTTTTCTATGTTGCAAATATCACAATTATTTATAAATTGTGTTATCCGTTGCTTTAATTTTGGGTTATAGTAACATAGTTTTAATTCTTTTAAAACTTGGTCTATACCTCTATGATTATTTTTCAGATGTTCCTTTTCTATTAAATTTGCCAATTTCTCTTCGTCGGTCACGCCCTCTAAGAATGTAAGACAGCGTATTAATTTGAATTTACGGTTGCCTGAAAACATTTGGCTAAATGTAGTTTCAATAGTATGGAAGAAATCTTCGTCTGTCGTATATATTGCGTTCAGTCCATTTGGGTTGAAATGGTTTTTTAATAACATAACGGCGGTTGATTCGTCTAAAAATTTCATGTATATGGTGCTACGGTTTTTATCAAATATTTTTGTGTTTTTTATTTTTAGAGATCCCGTATATGACTTATTGATTATAAATTTGGTCTTGAACACATTTAGTGCTGAATTGCTAGTGGGTATTGTAGGGTCTTCTATTAATAAGTTCCCTTCTGATGCTTCTATACGGGATAATGCATCTGCATTACTATTTTTCGTACCCTTTTTGTATCTGATCTCATAATCAAATTCAGATAATTTTAACCTCCATCTAATAAGCTTGGAGTACGGTTCCTTAATTGAAAATAACCAAGTTAATGGTTTGTGATCAGTTTCTAGCCCACACGATTGCCAATAGTTCTTTTTCAATTGTACTATAATTGACTTCATGGTCATTTAATGTACGACTCGCAAAACATACAGGATGGTTTTCCTGTGAAAGGACGGCACCCAGTGCATATTGACTGGCGTCTGTATTAAGGGTAAAAACTTTATTAAAATCTGGATATCGCAAAATGGGATCGTTTATTAGAAGTGTTTTTAGTGTTTCAAAGCTTTGCTGATATTCAGGGTCGGATAGATTTATCTTGGTGTCCCAGTTTTACACATGTCTTTAATATTATCATTATGAGATCAATTTTTCCAGTGTCATGGAAGTTTTCGAAAGTTTTACCCATTCATAAAAAAACTCTCGTGTGGCAGAATATCGCCCAATATCTATTCTTCCATTTTGTGCTAAAGCTTTTGAAAAAATTTTGCATAAGAAAATTACTAATTATTTAGAGAATAATAATTTGTTATCAAATTTACAGTCAGGTTTCAGATCTAAGCGTAGCTGCATTACCGCACTATTGAAAATAACAGACGACATTAGAATCTCTATAGATGATGACAATTTAACGGTATTAACCCTTTTGGACTTTTCAAAGGTTTTCGATCGAGTCAACCACGCCTTATTAATCCAAAAACTTCGTTCATACTTGAATGGTCATACTTGAATGGTCGCTTTCAGAGGGTTGTTTGTAATCAAACTACATCTGATTTCCTTCCTGTACACAATGGAGTTCCACAAGGATCCATTCTTGGACCATTACTTTTTGCCATATTCATAAATGATCTTCCATTAGTTCTGCGAAATTGTGACTATCATCTATATACAGACGATGTCCAACTTTATATTTCTAAGACCCCTCGGACTTATTGAAGATGCTGTCTGCCGTATGAATTAAGATCTTGGTATCTTATCTAAATGGGCTCAAGTTAATGGCCTCCTTTTAAACACATCCAAGAGTAAAGCTATTATTATCTATAGAACTGAATTAGATACGTCCTCTTTTCCAAACGTGATGCTTGATCATATCGTCCTACCTTTTAAAGATTCTATAAAAAACCTGGGCTTGATATTTAATACGACTTTAAATTGGTCTCATCGTGTTAATAATCTTGCAAACTCGTATTATGCTTGTAAAAACACTTATTATTCCTTTGTTATGGTACGGGTGCGAAGTATTTTGTAAATTAGACTCTGTTTCATCACGTAAACTCAATGTTGCTTTCAATTCTGCAGTACGTTATGTGTTTTCTTTGCGAAGATATGATCATATTACAGTGTATTCAAAATCGATTTTGGGATGTACTTTTGACAATTATATTAAATTTCGTATATTAATTTTTTTAAGGAACCTTATGATAAGTAAGGAACCATACTACTTGTACTGTAAACTAATATTCTCCAAATCTAGCAGAACATGTTCATTAATCATGCCACGATTTATTTTTATCCCGAGTGAGCGCCAATTTTTCGTCCAGTCCATTAGACTCTGGAATTCTCTTCCATCTGAGCTCAGAAGGATTAGCAGCAATCGCAACTTTCGTATAAATTTGTAAGTGAATTTTTCATAGTTAATGTATATGTAATTAATTTTGTACCCTATTTTTCTCTTTTTTTTTACTTTTGCGTAATTTATAATAGTATTGGACTTATTTGCTTTATTTTATTAATCAATTTTCTTAATTTCTTAATTATAATTTTTGTTACTATTATTTTAGTTTTATAAATTTGTTTTTGCTTATTTATTTATCTCTAAGGGTTCTCCAATGAGAGGTGTTATTTTGATATTCAAAGAAAAATGCTATTTTTTGAGATAAATGATCGGATCTTTTCTTTATTTCATTATAAAGAGGAAGGTATGCCGTTAATAATGGAAAATAACATCAGCCAAATGACCACCACGACCACGCCTACAGGACCATATCCTTTTCATGAAGTTTTCCATAACCAAATCGCAAAGTGGCTGCCCTATGTCCTCGATAGCCTCACGAATTCCATCTTTGAGGTCTTGAATCAACGCTGGGCTGTTGGCGTAGAAATTCTCTTTCACGTGGCCCCAAAAGAAGAAGTCGCAAGGTGTTAAGTCTCAAGATCTTTGTGGCCAATTGTGATCACCTCTTCGAGAGATAACACGGTCCGGAAACTTTTCCCGTAAAAGATCAATGGTTTCGTTGCTTGTATGGCACGTAGCGCCGTCTTGTTGAAAGTAAACGTTGTCCAGATCAATACCATCCAATTCCGGCCATAAATCATTAATCATCTGTCGATAGCGCAATCCATTTACCGTAACTGTTGCTCCAGCCTCATTTTCGAAAAAGTAAGGTCCAATGACCCCGCGGGACCATAAACTGCACCAAACAGTCACACGTTGAGGATAGAGAGGCTTTTCAACAATAACTCTTGGGTTTTCCGAGCCCCAGATGCGACAATTTTGCTTGTTGAGGAAGCCATCGAGGTGGAAATGGGCCTCATCACTCAAGATGAGTTTTCGATGGAATTCCCGATCATTTTCATGCATTTCAAGGACCCAATCAGCAAAGACTCGACGTTGTTGATGATCGGCCGGCTTGAGTTCTTGTGTTAACTGAACTTTATAAGCCTTAAGACACAAATCTTCATGCAAAATACGGTGTAATGACGTTTGTGGAATGCCTAATTCCAGAGAACGACGAGGAATAGACAAACCTGGGTTTTCTTCAACACTTTCGGCTACAGCAGCAATATTCTCGGCTGTTCTTGAGCGACGTGCACGGGTTTTATTCTTCACTTCACTAACTTGTCCCGACAGCTCGAATTTTTCTACCAATTTCTGTATTGCGGTCCGACAAGGTGCTTCACGACGACCCAAAAATGTTAGAGTTTTACGAACCGTCTCTGCCACATTTTCACCATTTTTATAGTGAATTTTAATAATTTCAATGCGTTGTTGAATCGTGTATCGTTCCATTTTTATTAATGGCGTAGTTTCTACTGTTATGGCCCAATATACGGAAGATTCTTCCAGCAGCCAAGGGCGCATTTTAGTGAAATAATTAGTAATTGCTAAAGTAACCTCGCATGGTACTGTTCTGCAACTGTCGGTTATTTTGCTGATTAGCTCAACAGCTGGCTACGATGAGCGCTTAGTGGAGCAATCCACCATTTCAATATTAATTAACCTCGCATGGTAATTATTATGTAAAGCGATTGTTTACTACTGAGCGACTCAGGGCTGCAACCGGTAGAGCAAACGGCAAGGTTGTTGTTTGTTTACATCCGCGTTGTTAAGTAAAGTCTACTTCCGAATATTGGTGCATAAAAGACCAATGACTGGACTGGCGAGTGCCGTAAAGTGTACAGTCTTATCGTGATTAGAATTTACCAATCGCTCTTGCAATTGGGATAAAAAAAATTATAAATAATAAAAAACAATCAATTGAAACTATTTAACTTTATTTTTATTTAAATTGATTTCTTCACTTTATATCGTTACCTTTCTTCTCGTTCTTTGCACCAGCATGCGACGCTCCTTTCATCAAACCACCGCTATTAAGTTGCCACCTGGCCGAGCGGTCACCGGTATTGCGGGCGGAATACGGCAGTTTGGGGTGAGCCAGTTATATCCTGATTTCGTCTGGAAGAATGGGCCTAAGAAGGCGAATTTTGGCTGTACGGCGGACGCTTTTCTGGGAAAGCGGTATTAATCCTTGCTTATTTCCTCTCGCAAGCAAGCACTTGTATTGGGTGTGAAAGAGGTGAAGGGGACGCACACTATCCCTCTTGTAGTTTAAATAATTAAAAAGAACAGGAATTCCTTTGTACTTATAACTTTACATTTTAAATTGATAAAAAAACACACTTGTTTTATTTCACAAAAGATCTTATTATTCAATTATTTTCTTAGAATATCCTAACGCGTTTCGACCCTTTAGGTCATCTTCAGAGGACTAACTCAACTGCCAAATTACAAACTAAAACTACCAAACAGTTTGTAATTTGGCAGTTGAGTTAGTCCTCTGAAGATGACCTAAAGGGTCGAAACGCGTTAGGATATTCTAAGAAAATAATTGAATAATAAGATCTTTTGTGAAATAAAACAAGTGTGTTTTTTTATCAATTTAAAATGTTAAGAAGAAAGTTTCACCAAGTGCCGTCAGCATATACTATTAATCATATAAAAACTTATAACTTTAATGCAAAATTAACAAAAAAACTTGCTCTCGCTTCACGAGGCTTCCTTCACAAGATTCAGCTCCACACAATATGGCGTCTTACAATTTTCGCGGCCTACGTGACTAACTCTATTACAATTTTCCTAATCCATCTTATACTAAATTAGCTTGGACCGACATCTATCGCTACAGGTTGACATTGTATTACTAACTTATTTCAATTATTTTTTAATTCTTTCTGCGGGTCTTATCTACTTTTAAGAAGACATTACGTTACTGGTTCATTTTAATAATTTTTTAATTCCTTCTACCGATTTTATCTGATTTTAAATTTTTATTACGTTACTAATTCATTTTAATAAGCTTCTCTTTTTTTTCTTTTACAGTTGTTACAACTACCTGCCAAAATGGCTCTACCGATTCTTTATCTTCCATACTTGTCCAAAATTATATTTGCTCTTTCAATTCAATCAATTTTACTTTCATACTTGTCAACAATTTATATTTGTTTCTTCAATTCAATAAACTTTACTTTTTCATACCTGTCTAAAATTTATATTTGCTCTTTAAATTAAATAAATTTTACTTTTTCATTATAATTATATTTGCTCTTTCAATTCAAGCAATTTTACTTTTTCATATCTGTCAACAATTATATTTGCTCTCTAAATTCAATAAATTTTACTTTTTCATACTTGTCCAAAATTTATATTTGCTTCTCTAATTCAATAAATTTTACTTTTCCGAACTTGTCAAAAATTTATATTTGCTTCTCTCATTCAATAAATTTTACTTTTCCGTACTTGTCAAAAATTTATATTTGTTTCAATTCAAGCAATTTTACTTTCTGTTATATTTGTCAACAATTATATTTGCTCTTTAAATTAGAAATCTCCTTTTCCATCTGGGACGTGTCAAAACTCGACTTCCTATTTATGTTGACATGTCTAAGTACAAGTCCAACAAAATGTTCGGGCTTCATACTGGTACGTGTGGTTTGCCCTCTATTACCATCGGTTGAAGTGATCTCTGAATTGGAGTAGATTCTATTCGGGAATGTAATAACGCACTGGGGTTAGCATAAGAACGTGTCTTTAATCTGGTTTGAGGTTCTGCTATTGTGTGATGTCTACCTTCTGACAAAGAACAGCTGACCGACGGAGATGTCAGGTTCGGTTTTGTTTTGTTGTGGTTCGGGTTTTTATTCGCTGCTAGTTTTGTGTGGCCGAGTCGAAAGTTTGTTTAATGGATTTACTCTCGGCAAAAGATAACATGACCACGGGAATTGGTTATAGTCATTGTGCCTTTTCTGCGCTTAATTCTTCTGGGGACCTTGGTAATGCATATGGCTAGAGGAGATGGGAAAATTCCGGTAAGTCGTTCTGTTAGAATTCTTCCTCTGTTAGTATTTCGGGGTTCAACTGATAATGTGTGTCTGATTTCAGCAAGAGCGCAATATTCTTCCAATTGCGATCACACGAATGCTGTTGAAATATTCTAAAGAGGCTCGGCCGACCTATTTGTCTACTGTCAGCATTTATAACAACATAGCCTTGCCTGTATCACATATCCGTCGGTCAGTTAACACTTCCTCGAAGGAAAATGCTATTCTGAGGATGCATAGGGATCCTCAACCTAAGCAAACTAGAGGAAAATAGTTAGGTGAGTCGTTTTGTTACACTACCCTCCCCTCATAAGCTTGTAGCTCCGTCCAAGCTAGCTGATTGTATAGGAGTGGGCACCCGGTATAACTCTTGCATTGAGAAATAAACGAAGTCGAGGAACAGGAAAATAAAATCGTTCTAACGAAGGCTAATTCTGACGGAGTTAGTGGGAAACTTATCTATTCTGTTAATGCAGAGACAGGTTGAACAAAGATCTTATCCTTATTAATTTTTGTCAGCCACTACGGATTGTAGAAAGAATGAAGAAGAGATAGAGAAATTAAAACCTTCTAACGAAGGCTAACTCAGAAGGAGTTAGTGAGGAATTATCTGCTCATTTAAGGCAGAGGCAGGTTAAACAAGGATCGTGTCCTCATAAAAATGTTACTTAGCCACCACGGATTGTAGAAAGAATGAAGAAGAGATAGAGAAATTAAAACATTCTAACGAAGGCTAACTCAGAAGGAGTTAGTGAGGAATTATCTGCTCATTTAAGGCAGAGGCAGGTTAAACAAGGATCGTGTCCTCATAAAAATGTTACTCAGCCACCACGGATTGTAGAAAGAATGAAGAAGAGATAGAGAAATTAAAACCTTCTAACGAAGGCTAACTCAGAAGGAGTTAGTGAAGAATTATCTGCTCATTTAAGGCAGAGGCAGGTTAAACAAGGATCGTGTCCTCATAAAAATGTTACTCAGCCACCACGGATTGTAGAAAGAATGAAGAAGAGATAGAGAAATTAACACCTTCTAACGAAGGCTAACTCAGAAGGAGTTAGTGGGAATTATCTGCTCATTTAAGGCAGAGGCAGGTTAAACAAGGATCGTGTCCTCATAAAAATGTTACTCAGCCACCACGGACTGTAGAAAGAATGAAGAAGAGAAATCACTAAGACTTTGTCCGGCTTGATCTGTGCATGGCGACTCAGAGACACATCTCCGAAGTCACGCCGATCCTTGGTTAGAGCTCGATATCGGTCTCGGTATCGAAAATCAAAAGTGCACTCACAGCCCAGCAACCCAAAAAATCTGGTCTACCAGTACACCTCCGGCCCCCAACACCAAGGCCAGTCGGAGAAGCCTCTGCAACCAGTAACCTAACCAACTGATTGCAGGACCTCTCCGCACGGGCATCTCCCCCTGATCGCAGATCGACATTCGTTTGAGTGTGTGCGGCAAGGTCTCCAGCAGGGGTTAAAATTTCGAAGACAGTCTTTACTGTGGAATTCCTACGGCAGCGCGGCCTACGTAGGGTACCATGTGGGAGGGGTTTTGACTCATTGTCAAGCAAGGGAGTGTGAAAAAGTGGACTAATTTACAAGAGGTATACCGGCCGCTAGGTTGGGTAGGTCCTAAGCGGCACATTGGTATCCTGTAGTTACCAGTTAAGCTGGCTGGATGCCTTCTTAGGGCTACCAGGAAGGGTCGTTTCTTTCGCGGTACGGGGCCAGCCTGTCGACGTGGACAGTGCGCATCTTTCCACCATGACACTTTTTTATCTTGAAGACCACTTCGGTTACAGCCTCGGTGATCTTGTATGGCCCATCCCAGTCGCACTGCAGCTTTGGGCACCGCCCGATTACGCGTTTTGGGAAGTATAACCAACCAAGTTGATCTACTTGGAAACTGGGTTTCTTCGACCGCAGGTCATAGTATGTCTTCATACGCCGGCTCGCAATGTTCAGCATAGCTCGATTATTCTCGTGGATCTCATTCAAAGTCGTGGTGAGATTATCCAGGTACTCATTGTTTGACGTAACTTCAGTAGGTGTTCTTCCCAAGACCATCTCCAGTGGTAAGCGCAGTTCTCGTCCAAAAAGGAGCTTAGCTGGTGTCTGTTTAGTGCTATCTTGCACACTTGCGCGATATGATAGTAGTAGGTATGGAACGTATTGGTCCCAGTCTCTTTGGTGTGAATTTAGAAATTTCGCCAGATAGTCTAGGATTGTTCGGTTAAATCTTTCGACTAAACCATCTGACTGTGGGTGCAAGGCTGTTGTGCGCGTTTTTTCCACTCCGAACTTTTGCAATACCTCTTGAAAAACAGCACTCTCAAAGTTTCTGCCTTGATCTGAATGGAGCTGTAGCGGGGCTCCATGTCGGCTGAATACAGCTGAGATGAGTGCATCCGATACAGTCTCGGCTGTCTGATCTGGTACTGGAATTGCTTCGGGCCACTTAGTGAAGTAGTCCATACAGACTACTAGGTAGCGGTTTCCTTTATTGGTCTTTGGAAGTGGTCCCAATATGTCCACAGCAACTCTTTCGAAAGGTGCACCAACGTTGCATACCTGTAGAGGAGCTCGCCGTCTTGGCCGCGGCCCTTTCCGTGCTTGACACTGTGCACATCCAGCACACCAGTCCTTTACATCCGTACTACTGCCCACCCAATAATATTTCTGTCGAAGTTTACCTAACGTCTTATCAACACCGAAGTGTCCGCCACTTAGAGAGTCGTGTACCTGTTGGAGAACAACTTTTCGAAGAGATTTTGGGACCAGGATCTGTTTAATAGTTTCTGCTCCTTGCCTGATTATTCGAACGGCGATGTTATTTTCTAGTTTCAGAAGAGACCACATTGACCAATACGATTTAATTTCAGGGCTCAGGTCGTTGATGCTGTCTTTATCTGGGCGCTGACCCGTAGTCAGCCAACTCCGAATACATCGTAAGGTGAGGTCTTCTTCCTGTTTTTGAACTATATCTTCTTGGGTGGTGATTAGGCGAACTATGATGGTGTCTTTCTCTTCGAGCCGTTGACAATAGTGACAATCAGTTGTGGAACAAGGACGGCGTGACATTGCATCTGCGTTACCCTGGACGGTGCACAATTTCAAAATCATAGGCCTGCATGCGTTCTATCCATCTTGCTACTTGTCCCTCGGGACACTTAAAGTTCATCAACCATCTCAAAGATGCATGGTCTGTTCGAATTGTGAACTTTTTCCCCAGTAAGTAGGGCTGAAAATGTGGGCAGGCTTTGACTATCGCAACCAGTTCTTTCCTGGTGACACAGTAGTTTCGCTCCGGGCGACTGAATGTCTTGCTGTGGTATTCCACTACGTGTTCTTTCCCGTCCTTAACTTGCGAGAGAATAGCTCCCCAAGCGTGTTGACTGGCGTCTGTGTCCAAGATAAAAGGTAAATTTTCGTCAGGGTGCGTAAGTATAGGCGCAGTGGTTAAGCGGTCTTTCAGCTCTTCGAACGCTTCTTGACAAGCATCTGTCCAGAGGAACTTTCGACCTTTCTCCGTAAGCTCTGATAATGGTTTCGCGATAGCTGAGAAATTTTTAACGAATCGCCGATAGTAAGCACAGAGTCCGAGAAATGACTGTATATCCCTTCGTGTTTGTGGTCGCGGCCAATTCTTGACAGCATTAGTTTTGTCGGGATCTGTCGACAACCCGGAGTCACTGATGGCGTGTCCTAGGAACTTCACCTCTCTCTGACACAACTGACACTTCTTTGGTGAAACTTTTAGATTTGCTACTCTTAATCGGGCTAAGACAAGGCGGAGATTTTCTACCATTTGTTTGAACGTGGGGCCATGTACAATAACATCGTCCAAATATACTAGGCACGCCTGAGCTGGAATCCCTTGGAGGGCGATTTCCATGAGCCTCTGAAAGGTGGCAGGGGCATTGGTTAGTCCAAATGGCATAATTGAAAACTCCCACAATCCACTGCCTGTAGTGAACGCGGTCTTTTCGCGGTCTTCTTCTTCCACTTCTACTTGCCAGTAGCCCGACTGTAGGTCTAGTGTCGAAAACCAGGTAGAGCCGGTGAGTGCATCAAGAGTCAGATCAATACGTGGCAGCGGATATGAATCCTTTTTGGTGACTTCGTTTAGCCGCCTGTAGTCGACGAAAAATCTAGTCGAGCCATCTCTTTTTTTAACCAGTACCACTGGAGAGGCCCACGGGCTATTAGATGGATTTATAATACCCTGTCTTCTCATATCGTGCACTAGATTTTCCGCCTCCTGACGCTTGGCCAGCGGAAGCCGCCTTGGGGGCTGTTTAATTGGTTTACTGCCGCCGACGTCGATCTGGTGCCGTATTATTGTGGTTCGGCCGAGATCAGTCTTGGTTTTCGCAAAGACGTCTTGGTGTTCTAGGAGTAGCTTTTCCAATATTATCTTCTGCTGATTATCAAGGTGCACCGTTGTGGGTTCCAGCAATTGGTATAATTCGGGTGGTAGACTATCGATGTTAGGTGTTGCTTCTTCGGGCCAGCTGATGATGTTTGCAGCCACTTCCACATCTGCTAGAGAGGTGTTAGCTTTCAGTTTGATTGGGTCATGTGTTAAGTTCGTCCCACGAACTATCAGATTTCCATTGTCGGACTGGCAGACCGCTGGTTCCATCCAAAGAGAAGATGGGACATTCTTTGGAGATATCAAAACGATTTCTTGTTCACCCACTAACGGGTTGTAAAGTGCTATGAAACAGGAGGACTCAGCTGGTCACACGAACTATCAGATTTCCATTGTCGGACTGGCAGACCGCTGGTTCCATCCAAAGAGAAGATGGGACATTCTTTGGAGATATCAAAACGATTTCTTGTTCACCCACTAACGGGTTGTAAAGTGCTATGAAACAGGAGGACTCAGCTGGTATTGTACAGTCCTGTATCGTTCTAACAAAAATATCACTAGTCTCCTCAACTATACGGACGACCTCCTGGGCGATTTGAATGAAGCGTTTCTCTAAATTAATTGAACATCTGTGACCCGCAAGAAAATCCATTCCAATAATGCAGCTGTCGAAGACGTCAGCTACATAGAAGGTATGCGTGGTGAAAAAGTTTTCAATAGCTACTCGCAGCTCAACGACACCGTCTACGATACTGGTTTCTCCTGTAACATTTCGAATTTGCGTGAAGGATGGTTTGAGATGAAAATGGTTTGGTAACTGGGCGAGTATTCTTCTGTTGAGAATCGAATGCGTAGCTCCGGTATCCACAATCATGTGGCAGACAAGTCCTTCAATTCTTCCTTCTATTTTGATGGTACTACAGATCGTACCTCGGCTGACTGTTAAGATAGGTGGGGCTGGTAGATTTGAAACTGGCAATCCCATTGGGTTCTGCGTTTCCGCTTTATCCGCGACAACGGGTGTAGGGTGGGTGTTTGTTGTGTGGTGGATCGGTGTATTATTGGGTCGTATGTTGGGGGTTAAGGTGTCAATATTTGTAAGGTTGGCGTGAGTAGTAGGTCGTGTGTAGTTTAATAGGGTGTTAATGGGTGGGGAGTTGGTTAGGGGATTAGTCAGAGGAGGGGTTGTTAGTATATTAGCGGGTGGAGTTTGGTTGATTAAGGTGTTAGTAGGTGGTGGAAGGTTTGTTAATGTGTTAGTGGGAAGGTAGGAGTTGGTTAATGGGTTAGTAGGTAGTGGAAGGTTTGTTAGTGTGTCAGTGGGAAGGTAAGAGTTGGTTAATGTGTTAGTAGGTAGTGGAAGGTTTGTTAGTGTGTCAGTGGGAAGGTAAGAGTTGGTTAATGTGTTAGTAGGAAAGGAGGAATTGATTAGTGCGTTAGCGGGAAGGCAGGAGTTGGTTAAGGTGTTAATGGGAAGTGAGGTGTGGGTGGTTTGGGTGTGTGTTGTGGTAGTGTGTTGAGTGTTGGTGTGTGTAGTATTGGTGTGCGTAGTGTTAGTGAGTGTAGTGTTGATATGGTGTGAGGCATGGCTGAAGTAAGTGGTTATTGTGTTAGGTGTAAGGTTGGTGAGCGGCTTAGGCTTAGGTACGTGTGTAAGATCGGAGATTGGTGTAGGGTAGGCTACGGTATAGCCGAGGACGTGCTGACGCGCGGGACTTGGAGCGTTGGTGAAGTATGCTGGTCTCTGCTCCCTGAGATCAGCTGCCTGGTGTTTAAATTTTCGCCGAGACTAGATGGAGTACTATTTGTGCACTTTTCTCTGTTTCCCAAGAGCTGCTGTATCTGGGTTTGCTTCGGATTCGGAGGTCGTACTACATCCTCCCCCGACTCATTTGGTACCAGGCGGATATTAATCGCTCGGTTAGTGGGATGCCCTTCAATAAGGTCGAATTTTACACGATTTCCAGGGATCAATTCAGTTTCTGGATTCGCAACTGGGTTCTGAAAATTTTCGAAATGGAAAAAGACATCCCCTTGAGTCTCATCACGCACGATAAAACCGAATCTTCTTCGAACGTCATATCGGCGGATAGCCCCTGCCACATTTCGAGCTATGAATTTTGACACATTACAGCTGATGCCCTGTGACGTACTTCAGTGAATGAAGAAAAAGGGAAAAAGAGTTTTAACAAAAATGGCGGAACCTGGTTCGAGTCGGGAATACCTTGTCTTCTATATATCTTGGCTACTGCCAATATTACTTCCCAGTCTTACACATGTCTTTAATATTATCATTATGAGATCAATTTTTCCAGTGTCATGGAAGTTTTCGAAAGTTTTACCCATTCATAAAAAAACTCTCGGTGTGGCAGAATATCGCCCAATATCTATTCTTCCATTTTGTGCTAAAGCTTTTGAAAAAAATTTGCATAAGAAAATTACTAATTATTTAGAGAATAATAATTTGTTATCAAATTTACAGTCAGGTTTCAGATCTAAGCGTAGCTGCATTACCGCACTATTGAAAATAACAGACGACATTAGAATCTCTATAGATGATGACAATTTAACGGTATTAACCCTTTTGGACTTTTCAAAGGTTTTCGATCGAGTCAACCACGCCTTATTAATCCAAAAACTTCGTTCATACTTGAATGGTCATACTTGAATGGTCGCTTTCAGAGGGTTGTTTGTAATCAAACTACATCTGATTTCCTTCCTGTACACAATGGAGTTCCACAAGGATCCATTCTTGGACCATTACTTTTTGCCATATTCATAAATGATCTTCCATTAGTTCTGCGAAATTGTAACTATCATCTATATACAGACGATGTCCAACTTTATATTTCTAGACCGCTCGGACTTATTGAAGATGCTGTCTGCCGTATGAATGAAGATCTTGGTATCTTATCTAAATGGGCTCAAGTTAATGGCCTCCTTTTAAACGCATCCAAGAGTAAAGCTATTATTATCTATAGAACTGAATTAGATACGTCCTCTTTTCCAAACGTGATGCTTGATCATATCGTCCTACCTTTTAAAGATTCTATAAAAAACCTGGGCTTGATATTTAATACGACTTTAAATTGGTCTCATCGTGTTAATAATCTTGCAAACTCGTATTATGCTTGTAAAAACACTTATTATTCCTTTGTTATTGTACGGGTGCGAAGTATTTTGTAAATTAGACTCTGTTTCATCACGTAAACTCAATGTTGCTTTCAATTCTGCAGTACGTTATGTGTTTTCTTTGCGAAGATATGATCATATTACAGTGTATTCAAAATCGATTTTGGGATGTACTTTTGACAATTATATTAAATTTCGTATATTAATTTTTTTAAGGAACCTTATGATAAGTAAGGAACCATACTACTTGTACTGTAAACTAATATTCTCCAAATCTAGCAGAACATGTTCATTAATCATGCCACGATTTATTTTTATCCCGAGTGAGCGCCAATTTTTCGTCCAGTCCATTAGACTCTGGAATTCTCTTCCATCTGAGCTCAGAAGGATTAGCAGCAATCGCAACTTTCGTATAAATTTGTAAGTGAATTTTTCATAGTTAATGTATATATGTAATTAATTGTGTACCCTATTTTTCTCTTTTTTTTTTACTTTTGCGTAATTTATAATAGTATTGGACTTATTTGCTTTATTTTATTAATCAATTTTCTTAATTTCTTAATTATAATTTTTGTTACTATTATTTTAGTTTTATAAATTTGTTTTTGCTTATTTATTTATCTCTAAGGGTTCTCCAATGAGAGGTGTTATTTTGATATTCAAAGAAAAATGCTATTTTTTGAGATAAATGATCGGATCTTTATTTCATTATAAAGAGGAAGGTATGCCGTTAATAATGGAAAATAACATCAGCCAAATGACCACCTCGACCACGCCTACAGGACCATATCCTTTTCATGAAGTTTTCCATAACCAAATCGCAAAGTGGCTGCCCTATGTCCTCGATAGCCTCACGAATTCCATCTTTGAGGTCTTGAATCAACGCTGGGCTGTTGGCGTAGACCTTCTCTTTCACGTGGCCCCAAAAGAAGAAGTCGCAAGGTGTTAAGTCTCAAGATCTCGATGGCCAATTGTGATCACCTCTTCGAGAGATAACACGGTCCGGAAACTTTTCCCGTAAAAGATCAATGGTTTCGTTGCTTGTATGGCACGTAGCGCCGTCTTGTTGAAAGTAAACGTTGTCCAGATCAATACCATCCAATTCCGGCCATAAATCATTAATCATCTGTCGATAGCGCAATCCATTTACCGTAACTGTTGCTCCAGCCTCATTTTCGAAAAAGTAAGGTCCAATGACCCCGCGGGACCATAAACTGCACCAAACAGTCACACGTTGAGGATAGAGAGGCTTTTCAACAATAACTCTTGGGTTTTCCGAGCCCCAGATGCGACAATTTTGCTTGTTGAGGAAGCCATCGAGGTGGAAATGGGCCTCATCACTCAAGATGAGTTTTCGATGGAATTCCCGATCATTTTCATGCATTTCAAGGACCCAATCAGCAAAGACTCGACGTTGTTGATGATCGGCCGGCTTGAGTTCTTGTGTTAACTGAACTCTATAAGCCTTAAGACACAAATCTTCATGCAAAATACGGTGTAATGACGTTTGTGGAATGCCTAATTCCAGAGAACGACGAGGAATAGACAAACCTGGGTTTTCTTCAACACTTTCGGCTACAGCAGCAATACGACAGCAGCAATACGACAGCTCGAATTTTTCTACCAATTTCTGTATTGCGGTCCGACAAGGTGCTTCACGACGACCCAAAAATGTTAGAGTTTTACGAACCGTCTCTGCCACATTTTCACCATTTTTATAGTGAATTTTAATAATTTCAATGCGTTGTTGAATCGTGTATCGTTCCATTTTTATTAATGGCGTAGTTTCTACTGTTATGGCCCAATATACGGAAAATTCTTCCAGCAGCCAAGGGCGCATTTTAGTGAAATAATTAGTAATTGCTACAGTAACCTCGCATGGTACTGTTCTGCAACTGTCGGTTATTTTGCTGATTAGCTCAACAGCTGGCTACGATGAGCGCTTAGTGGAACAATCCACCATTTCAATATTAATTAACCTCGCATGGTAATTATTATGTAAAGCGATTGTTTACTACTGAGCGACTCAGGGCTGCAACCGGTAGAACAAACGGCAAGGTTGTTGTTTGTTTACATCCGCGTTGTTAAGTAAAGTCTACTTCCGAATATTGGTGCATAAAAGACCAATGACTGGACTGGCGAGTGCCGTAAAGTGTACAGTCTTATCGTGATTAGAATTTACCAATCGCTCTTGCAATTGGGATAAAAAAAATTATAAATAATAAAAAACAATCAATTGAAACTATTTAACTTTATTTTTATTGAAATTGATTTCTTCACTTCTAAAACTTTATATTTATAAGAACAATTTCTTTATTTAATGAAGTACAATTAATAATTTTCGCGGCCGTCCCGGAATATGATAAAAATTAGACTAACTTACATTTATAATTACATTACCTTCTTTGCTCTACGAGCTTTTAGGAAAATTGCAGTTGCCGGATTATATTTCACTTAAGTTTGATAATTTACCCGTGTGAAAGAATGTATACGTGACAATTTTAGGTTTGTGAGTTTTTTGTGAAAGGAAATATATTATTCGTATTCTTTATAAATTGCATTCAAGAATTATTTGTATGATAATATGATATTTGTAAATTTCAGGCGTAAGCGGTTTCGTGTGAAAATACCGGATGACGGAATAAGGTGTCATGGTCTGATCGTGGGATAATTAATGCACTGAATGGAAAGGTAATTGTGATATATGTATATGTTATATGTAATTACTATATTATAGATTTATCTACTGTAACTCCCCCATCGTTTGATTGAGGCTCCGACGAAACTTTAAAAGTAGTTTCTCTAACTGCAATTTTCTTATTTCTCTTTAGGTATATTATGATTATAATTATGGCAACTATACTAACAATAATTGACACCTTAATACTTGATGATACTATGTTAAAAATTCTGTTATTTTTTGAATGTATTTCTATCAATTCCCTATTTTTTACATTTTTTAGGTATAATTCATCTAGCTTTACATCTGGAATAATTTTTCCTTACTTAATTTTCGTTACAAAATTTGGTAGTATGATTTTGTCGTATATCACTTTTTCAAAATTTTCAAACGTTTTATTATTTATTTCTATTTTGCAATTTTTGAATTTTATTAAATATGTGCCGCTCAATTTCATATTTAGATTATTACAATTTTGTTTTATTATAGTTTCCCGTAGGTTTTTCGTTATTATAACGCCTGTTGTTATTTCCTTTACCTCTACAATATTTGTAATTATCCTAGTGCAATAAGCTTCTTTTGAGCTCATAATATTTTTAATACAATTATCGTTTATTTCTAAAAGGTTTTTCTTTAAATTATCCTTTACTGGAAATTCAAATGCTACATTTTTGTCATTTACCAGAATTTCTTTGTCTTTTAGGAGTATGGATTTATTTTGGGAGTCTGGGAGTGGTTCAATTAAGACCTTCGAATAATTGTACTCGGAAAACTCTGGAATAAGTAGGACGATTATTATTTGATCTCGGTAAGTAGTTACTGCCATCTTTATTTCCTTGAGACTATCGGTATTTGTAATTAGTTCTAGTTCTTCTTTACCTAAGATATTTTTTGTGAGAATCCCTAATTTGCTAGAAAATAAAATTTGTTCTATGTCATCTACATGACTTCTAAGGAGTATCATGTCGTGATTGATCTGGTACATATATTGTATTAATTTCATTTCCTGTTCTAGAGTTATTACCCTACCTGTCAATTCTTTGTTAAAAGAGTTCAAGTAGTTTTCTATTGTAAACTGTTGATTTCTGATGTGGGAAGTTATGTTTTGAATTTGGTCGGATAATTCTTTATTTATAAGGACCTGCTTATTATTCTCATTGGTTAACTCAACATTGTATTCGTGGTCCATTGTTCCAGCTAAATATTTGAGACCTGTACCTAGTATGTTCATGAGTGCTCTCTTTTCTTTAAAATGTGGTTTTATATTATTTATTTTAGCTTCCAATAATATGAGACTTTGGTTAATGGTATTATACATTGGTTCTACTAAACTTGACTTGGGTTTGAGTGCCAGGAAGTTTGCTTTTATGCGATTTTTGGCCATTTCAAATTCTGTTATATTGACTATATGTAAGACCTTCCGATAAGTCTTTATTACCTTAATATTCTCTAAGTTCATTGTCAGGTAGCCGTTATTGTTATTCAGGTCATTCAGGTGTATTTCCTGTGTTTTGTCCATTGGCAGCATTGTTGTTACGATTACAGTTAGTATCGGTAGTATGTATGTCATCATCGTTTCCTGAAATGAAAGTTTTTTGTCTATTAGTTCGTTTTGTTCGGGTCAGTGTATTATTAGTTTTTATTGTCGGTTTATCCGTGGTTTGGTACTTTTTCCTTGGTTAAACGTGTGCCCTCTAATTTCCTTTATGAAATTCTGACCATCTTCCAGCGGAATGTTTTTTCTATTCTGATTAAGTTTTTCAATAACCTTTTGTTTTTTCTCTAAGGTTTTATCGTAAATTTCCTTATACTCTTCGCGGTGTATTTTGCCATTTATAAAGTCAATAGGTCTTTTGTTAGTGGTAGAGTGTATGGTGTTGTTGTAAAATCCTATGATCTTTAGAATCTTCTCCTCTACTGTTCCTTGGTTGTTTATTTCATCATGTTTTAGGAGTCGAATGTGCTCGTTGCTGGTATTATGCAATCGCTCGATGTCGGCATTTGACGTATGATTACTGTTAGATGTAAAATGTATTTCAATACTTCGATTTGCCAGGAATTCTCTAAGAGGTAGCGCTTTGAAGCCTAATTCATTATCCACTACAATTTTTTTAACGTCACCGAACTGGCTAAAATAGTACAAAAGCGCTCGCTTGAATTCTGTCCAAGTTCTTCCTAAAAGTTTTATTGCGAAGGCATGTTTTGAAAATTTATCTATCACGGTCAAAAATAAGGATTTTCCTAAAGTATAGAATACATCTGCATGTATTATTTCTCTGGGGCTCTGTGGTGTTTCAGTAAATTTGAGCAAAGGTTTCGATGGCTTTCTGGAATACTTTTCTATGTTGCAAATATCACAATTATTTATAAATTGTGTTATCCGTTGCTTTAATTTTGGGTTATAGTAACATAGTTTTAATTCTTTTAAAACTTGGTCTATACCTCTATGATTATTTTTCAGATGTTCCTTTTCTATTAAATTTGCCAATTTCTCTTCGTCGGTCACGCCCTCTAAGAATGTAAGACAGCGTATTAATTTGAATTTACGGTTGCCTGAAAACATTTGGCTAAATGTAGTTTCAATAGTATGGAAGAAATCTTCGTCTGTCGTATATATTGCGTTCAGTCCATTTGGGTTGAAATGGTTTTTTAATAACATAACGGCGGTTGATTCGTCTAAAAATTTCATGTATATGGTGCTACGGTTTTTATCAAATATTTTTGTGTTTTTTATTTTTAGAGATCCCGTATATGACTTATTGATTATAAATTTGGTCTTGAACACATTTAGTGCTGAATTGCTAGTGGGTATTGTAGGGTCTTCTATTAATAAGTTCCCTTCTGATGCTTCTATACGGGATAATGCATCTGCATTACTATTTTTCGTACCCTTTTTGTATCTGATCTCATAATCAAATTCAGATAATTTTAACCTCCATCTAATAAGCTTGGAGTTCGGTTCCTTAATTGAAAATAACCAAGTTAATGGTTTGTGATCAGTTTCTAGCCCACACGATTGCCAATAGTTCTTTTTCAATTGTACTATAATTGACTTCATGGTCATTTAATGTACGACTCGCAAAACATACAGGATGGTTTTCCTGTGAAAGGACGGCACCCAGTGCATATTGACTGGCGTCTGTATTAAGGGTAAAAACTTTATTAAAATCTGGATATCGCAAAATGGGATCGTTTATTAGAAGTGTTTTTAGTGTTTCAAAGCTTTGCTGATATTCAGGGTCGGATAGATTTATCTTGGTGTCCCAGTTTTACACATGTCTTTAATATTATCATTATGAGATCAATTTTTCCAGTGTCATGGAAGTTTTCGAAAGTTTTACCCATTCATAAAAAAACTCTCGTGTGGCAGAATATCGCCCAATATCTATTCTTCCATTTTGTGCTAAAGCTTTTGAAAAAATTTTGCATAAGAAAATTACTAATTATTTAGAGAATAATAATTTGTTATCAAATTTACAGTCAGGTTTCAGATCTAAGCGTAGCTGCATTACCGCACTATTGAAAATAACAGACGACATTAGAATCTCTATAGATGATGACAATTTAACGGTATTAACCCTTTTGGACTTTTCAAAGGTTTTCGATCGAGTCAACCACGCCTTATTAATCCAAAAACTTCGTTCATACTTGAATGGTCATACTTGAATGGTCGCTTTCAGAGGGTTGTTTGTAATCAAACTACATCTGATTTCCTTCCTGTACACAATGGAGTTCCACAAGGATCCATTCTTGGACCATTACTTTTTGCCATATTCATAAATGATCTTCCATTAGTTCTGCGAAATTGTGACTATCATCTATATACAGACGATGTCCAACTTTATATTTCTAAGACCCCTCGGACTTATTGAAGATGCTGTCTGCCGTATGAATTAAGATCTTGGTATCTTATCTAAATGGGCTCAAGTTAATGGCCTCCTTTTAAACACATCCAAGAGTAAAGCTATTATTATCTATAGAACTGAATTAGATACGTCCTCTTTTCCAAACGTGATGCTTGATCATATCGTCCTACCTTTTAAAGATTCTATAAAAAACCTGGGCTTGATATTTAATACGACTTTAAATTGGTCTCATCGTGTTAATAATCTTGCAAACTCGTATTATGCTTGTAAAAACACTTATTATTCCTTTGTTATGGTACGGGTGCGAAGTATTTTGTAAATTAGACTCTGTTTCATCACGTAAACTCAATGTTGCTTTCAATTCTGCAGTACGTTATGTGTTTTCTTTGCGAAGATATGATCATATTACAGTGTATTCAAAATCGATTTTGGGATGTACTTTTGACAATTATATTAAATTTCGTATATTAATTTTTTTAAGGAACCTTATGATAAGTAAGGAACCATACTACTTGTACTGTAAACTAATATTCTCCAAATCTAGCAGAACATGTTCATTAATCATGCCACGATTTATTTTTATCCCGAGTGAGCGCCAATTTTTCGTCCAGTCCATTAGACTCTGGAATTCTCTTCCATCTGAGCTCAGAAGGATTAGCAGCAATCGCAACTTTCGTATAAATTTGTAAGTGAATTTTTCATAGTTAATGTATATGTAATTAATTTTGTACCCTATTTTTCTCTTTTTTTTTACTTTTGCGTAATTTATAATAGTATTGGACTTATTTGCTTTATTTTATTAATCAATTTTCTTAATTTCTTAATTATAATTTTTGTTACTATTATTTTAGTTTTATAAATTTGTTTTTGCTTATTTATTTATCTCTAAGGGTTCTCCAATGAGAGGTGTTATTTTGATATTCAAAGAAAAATGCTATTTTTTGAGATAAATGATCGGATCTTTTCTTTATTTCATTATAAAGAGGAAGGTATGCCGTTAATAATGGAAAATAACATCAGCCAAATGACCACCACGACCACGCCTACAGGACCATATCCTTTTCATGAAGTTTTCCATAACCAAATCGCAAAGTGGCTGCCCTATGTCCTCGATAGCCTCACGAATTCCATCTTTGAGGTCTTGAATCAACGCTGGGCTGTTGGCGTAGAAATTCTCTTTCACGTGGCCCCAAAAGAAGAAGTCGCAAGGTGTTAAGTCTCAAGATCTTTGTGGCCAATTGTGATCACCTCTTCGAGAGATAACACGGTCCGGAAACTTTTCCCGTAAAAGATCAATGGTTTCGTTGCTTGTATGGCACGTAGCGCCGTCTTGTTGAAAGTAAACGTTGTCCAGATCAATACCATCCAATTCCGGCCATAAATCATTAATCATCTGTCGATAGCGCAATCCATTTACCGTAACTGTTGCTCCAGCCTCATTTTCGAAAAAGTAAGGTCCAATGACCCCGCGGGACCATAAACTGCACCAAACAGTCACACGTTGAGGATAGAGAGGCTTTTCAACAATAACTCTTGGGTTTTCCGAGCCCCAGATGCGACAATTTTGCTTGTTGAGGAAGCCATCGAGGTGGAAATGGGCCTCATCACTCAAGATGAGTTTTCGATGGAATTCCCGATCATTTTCATGCATTTCAAGGACCCAATCAGCAAAGACTCGACGTTGTTGATGATCGGCCGGCTTGAGTTCTTGTGTTAACTGAACTTTATAAGCCTTAAGACACAAATCTTCATGCAAAATACGGTGTAATGACGTTTGTGGAATGCCTAATTCCAGAGAACGACGAGGAATAGACAAACCTGGGTTTTCTTCAACACTTTCGGCTACAGCAGCAATATTCTCGGCTGTTCTTGAGCGACGTGCACGGGTTTTATTCTTCACTTCACTAACTTGTCCCGACAGCTCGAATTTTTCTACCAATTTCTGTATTGCGGTCCGACAAGGTGCTTCACGACGACCCAAAAATGTTAGAGTTTTACGAACCGTCTCTGCCACATTTTCACCATTTTTATAGTGAATTTTAATAATTTCAATGCGTTGTTGAATCGTGTATCGTTCCATTTTTATTAATGGCGTAGTTTCTACTGTTATGGCCCAATATACGGAAGATTCTTCCAGCAGCCAAGGGCGCATTTTAGTGAAATAATTAGTAATTGCTAAAGTAACCTCGCATGGTACTGTTCTGCAACTGTCGGTTATTTTGCTGATTAGCTCAACAGCTGGCTACGATGAGCGCTTAGTGGAGCAATCCACCATTTCAATATTAATTAACCTCGCATGGTAATTATTATGTAAAGCGATTGTTTACTACTGAGCGACTCAGGGCTGTAACCGGTAGAGCAAACGGCAAGGTTGTTGTTTGTTTACATCCGCGTTGTTAAGTAAAGTCTACTTCCGAATATTGGTGCATAAAAGACCAATGACTGGACTGGCGAGTGCCGTAAAGTGTACAGTCTTATCGTGATTAGAATTTACCAATCGCTCTTGCAATTGGGATAAAAAAAATTATAAATAATAAAAAACAATCAATTGAAACTATTTAACTTTATTTTTATTTAAATTGATTTCTTCACTTTATATCGTTACCTTTCTTCTCGTTCTTTGCACCAGCATGCGACGCTCCTTTCATCAAACCACCGCTATTAAGTTGCCACCTGGCCGAGCGGTCACCGGTATTGCGGGCGGAATACGGCAGTTTGGGGTGAGCCAGTTATATCCTGATTTCGTCTGGAAGAATGGGCCTAAGAAGGCGAATTTTGGCTGTACGGCGGACGCTTTTCTGGGAAAGCGGTATTAATCCTTGCTTATTTCCTCTCGCAAGCAAGCACTTGTATTGGGTGTGAAAGAGGTGAAGGGGACGCACACTATCCCTCTTGTAGTTTAAATAATTAAAAAGAACAGGAATTCCTTTGTACTTATAACTTTACATTTTAAATTGATAAAAAAACACACTTGTTTTATTTCACAAAAGATCTTATTATTCAATTATTTTCTTAGAATATCCTAACGCGTTTCGACCCTTTAGGTCATCTTCAGAGGACTAACTCAACTGCCAAATTACAAACTAAAACTACCAAACAGTTTGTAATTTGGCAGTTGAGTTAGTCCTCTGAAGATGACCTAAAGGGTCGAAACGCGTTAGGATATTCTAAGAAAATAATTGAATAATAAGATCTTTTGTGAAATAAAACAAGTGTGTTTTTTTATCAATTTAAAATGTTAAGAAGAAAGTTTCACCAAGTGCCGTCAGCATATACTATTAATCATATAAAAACTTATAACTTTAATGCAAAATTAACAAAAAAACTTGCTCTCGCTTCACGAGGCTTCCTTCACAAGATTCAGCTCCACACAATATGGCGTCTTACAATTTTCGCGGCCTACGTGACTAACTCTATTACAATTTTCCTAATCCATCTTATACTAAATTAGCTTGGACCGACATCTATCGCTACAGGTTGACATTGTATTACTAACTTATTTCAATTATTTTTTAATTCTTTCTGCGGGTCTTATCTACTTTTAAGAAGACATTACGTTACTGGTTCATTTTAATAATTTTTTAATTCCTTCTACCGATTTTATCTGATTTTAAATTTTTATTACGTTACTAATTCATTTTAATAAGCTTCTCTTTTTTTTCTTTTACAGTTGTTACAACTACCTGCCAAAATGGCTCTACCGATTCTTTATCTTCCATACTTGTCCAAAATTATATTTGCTCTTTCAATTCAATCAATTTTACTTTCATACTTGTCAACAATTTATATTTGTTTCTTCAATTCAATAAACTTTACTTTTTCATACCTGTCTAAAATTTATATTTGCTCTTTAAATTAAATAAATTTTACTTTTTCATTATAATTATATTTGCTCTTTCAATTCAAGCAATTTTACTTTTTCATATCTGTCAACAATTATATTTGCTCTCTAAATTCAATAAATTGTACTTTTTCATACTTGTCCAAAATTTATATTTGCTTCTCTAATTCAATAAATTTTACTTTTCCGAACTTGTCAAAAATTTATATTTGCTTCTCTCATTCAATAAATTTTACTTTTCCGTACTTGTCAAAAATTTATATTTGTTTCAATTCAAGCAATTTTACTTTCTGTTATATTTGTCAACAATTATATTTGCTCTTTAAATTAGAAATCTCCTTTTCCATCTGGGACGTGTCAAAACTCGACTTCCTATTTATGTTGACATGTCTAAGTACAAGTCCAACAAAATGTTCGGGCTTCATACTGGTACGTGTGGTTTGCCCTCTATTACCATCGGTTGAAGTGATCTCTGAATTGGAGTAGATTCTATTCGGGAATGTAATAACGCACTGGGGTTAGCATAAGAACGTGTCTTTAATCTGGTTTGAGGTTCTGCTATTGTGTGATGTCTACCTTCTGACAAAGAACAGCTGACCGACGGAGATGTCAGGTTCGGTTTTGTTTTGTTGTGGTTCGGGTTTTTATTCGCTGCTAGTTTTGTGTGGCCGAGTCGAAAGTTTGTTTAATGGATTTACTCTCGGCAAAAGATAACATGACCACGGGAATTGTTTATAGTCATTGTGCCTTTTCTGCGCTTAATTCTTCTGGGGACCTTGGTAATGCATATGGCTAGAGGAGATGGGAAAATTCCGGTAAGTCGTTCTGTTAGAATTCTTCCTCTGTTAGTATTTCGGGGTTCAACTGATAATGTGTGTCTGATTTCAGCAAGAGCGCAATATTCTTCCAATTGCGATCACACGAATGCTGTTGAAATATTCTAAAGAGGCTCGGCCGACCTATTTGTCTACTGTCAGCATTTATAACAACATAGCCTTGCCTGTATCACATATCCGTCGGTCAGTTAACACTTCCTCGAAGGAAAATGCTATTCTGAGGATGCATAGGGATCCTCAACCTAAGCAAACTAGAGGAAAATAGTTAGGTGAGTCGTTTTGTTACACTACCCTCCCCTCATAAGCTTGTAGCTCCGTCCAAGCTAGCTGATTGTATAGGAGTGGGCACCCGGTATAACTCTTGCATTGAGAAATAAACGAAGTCGAGGAACAGGAAAATAAAATCGTTCTAACGAAGGCTAATTCTGACGGAGTTAGTGGGAAACTTATCTATTCTGTTAATGCAGAGACAGGTTGAACAAAGATCTTATCCTTATTAATTTTTGTCAGCCACTACGGATTGTAGAAAGAATGAAGAAGAGATAGAGAAATTAAAACCTTCTAACGAAGGCTAACTCAGAAGGAGTTAGTGAGGAATTATCTGCTCATTTAAGGCAGAGGCAGGTTAAACAAGGATCGTGTCCTCATAAAAATGTTACTTAGCCACCACGGATTGTAGAAAGAATGAAGAAGAGATAGAGAAATTAAAACATTCTAACGAAGGCTAACTCAGAAGGAGTTAGTGAGGAATTATCTGCTCATTTAAGGCAGAGGCAGGTTAAACAAGGATCGTGTCCTCATAAAAATGTTACTCAGCCACCACGGATTGTAGAAAGAATGAAGAAGAGATAGAGAAATTAAAACCTTCTAACGAAGGCTAACTCAGAAGGAGTTAGTGAAGAATTATCTGCTCATTTAAGGCAGAGGCAGGTTAAACAAGGATCGTGTCCTCATAGAAATGTTACTCAGCCACCACGGATTGTAGAAAGAATGAAGAAGAGATAGAGAAATTAACACCTTCTAACGAAGGCTAACTCAGAAGGAGTTAGTGGGAATTATCTGCTCATTTAAGGCAGAGGCAGGTTAAACAAGGATCGTGTCCTCATAAAAATGTTACTCAGCCACCACGGACTGTAGAAAGAATGAAGAAGAGAAATCACTAAGACTTTGTCCGGCTTGATCTGTGCATGGCGACTCAGAGACACATCTCCGAAGTCACGCCGATCCTTGGTTAGAGCTCGATATCGGTCTCGGTATCGAAAATCAAAAGTGCACTCACAGCCCAGCAACCCAAAAAATCTGGTCTACCAGTACACCTCCGGCCCCCAACACCAAGGCCAGTCGGAGAAGCCTCTGCAACCAGTAACCTAACCAACTGATTGCAGGACCTCTCCGCACGGGCATCTCCCCCTGATCGCAGATCGACATTCGTTTGAGTGTGTGCGGCAAGGTCTCCAGCAGGGGTTAAAATTTCGAAGACAGTCTTTACTGTGGAATTCCTACGGCAGCGCGGCCTACGTAGGGTACCATGTGGGAGGGGTTTTGACTCATTGTCAAGCAAGGGAGTGTGAAAAAGTGGACTAATTTACAAGAGGTATACCGGCCGCTAGGTTGGGTAGGTCCTAAGCGGCACATTGGTATCCTGTAGTTACCAGTTAAGCTGGCTGGATGCCTTCTTAGGGCTACCAGGAAGGGTCGTTTCTTTCGCGGTACGGGGCCAGCCTGTCGACGTGGACAGTGCGCATCTTTCCACCATGACACTTTTTTATCTTGAAGACCACTTCGGTTACAGCCTCGGTGATCTTGTATGGCCCATCCCAGTCGCACTGCAGCTTTGGGCACCGCCCGATTACGCGTTTTGGGAAGTATAACCAACCAAGTTGATCTACTTGGAAACTGGGTTTCTTCGACCGCAGGTCATAGTATGTCTTCATACGCCGGCTCGCAATGTTCAGCATAGCTCGATTATTCTCGTGGATCTCATTCAAAGTCGTGGTGAGATTATCCAGGTACTCATTGTTTGACGTAACTTCAGTAGGTGGGCTTCCCAAGACCATCTCCAGTGGTAAGCGCAGTTCTCGTCCAAAAAGGAGCTTAGCTGGTGTCTGTTTAGTGCTATCTTGCACACTTGCGCGATATGATAGTAGTAGGTATGGAACGTATTGGTCCCAGTCTCTTTGGTGTGAATTTAGAAATTTCGCCAGATAGTCTAGGATTGTTCGGTTAAATCTTTCGACTAAACCATCTGACTGTGGGTGCAAGGCTGTTGTGCGCGTTTTTTCCACTCCGAACTTTTGCAATACCTCTTGAAAAACAGCACTCTCAAAGTTTCTGCCTTGATCTGAATGGAGCTGTAGCGGGGCTCCATGTCGGCTGAATACAGCTGAGATGAGTGCATCCGATACAGTCTCGGCTGTCTGATCTGGTACTGGAATTGCTTCGGGCCACTTAGTGAAGTAGTCCATACAGACTACTAGGTAGCGGTTTCCTTTATTGGTCTTTGGAAGTGGTCCCAATATGTCCACAGCAACTCTTTCGAAAGGTGCACCAACGTTGCATACCTGTAGAGGAGCTCGCCGTCTTGGCCGCGGCCCTTTCCGTGCTTGACACTGTGCACATCCAGCACACCAGTCCTTTACATCCGTACTACTGCCCACCCAATAATATTTCTGTCGAAGTTTACCTAACGTCTTATCAACACCGAAGTGTCCGCCACTTAGAGAGTCGTGTACCTGTTGGAGAACAACTTTTCGAAGAGATTTTGGGACCAGGATCTGTTTAATAGTTTCTGCTCCTTGCCTGATTATTCGAACGGCGATGTTATTTTCTAGTTTCAGAAGAGACCACATTGACCAATACGATTTAATTTCAGGGCTCAGGTCGTTGATGCTGTCTTTATCTGGGCGCTGACCCGTAGTCAGCCAACTCCGAATACATCGTAAGGTGAGGTCTTCTTCCTGTTTTTGAACTATATCTTCTTGGGTGGTGATTAGGCGAACTATGATGGTGTCTTTCTCTTCGAGCCGTTGACAATAGTGACAATCAGTTGTGGAACAAGGACGGCGTGACATTGCATCTGCGTTACCCTGGACGGTGCACAATTTCAAAATCATAGGCCTGCATGCGTTCTATCCATCTTGCTACTTGTCCCTCGGGACACTTAAAGTTCATCAACCATCTCAAAGATGCATGGTCTGTTCGAATTGTGAACTTTTTCCCCAGTAAGTAGGGCTGAAAATGTGGGCAGGCTTTGACTATCGCAACCAGTTCTTTCCTGGTGACACAGTAGTTTCGCTCCGGGCGACTGAATGTCTTGCTGTGGTATTCCACTACGTGTTCTTTCCCGTCCTTAACTTGCGAGAGAATAGCTCCCCAAGCGTGTTGACTGGCGTCTGTGTCCAAGATAAAAGGTAAATTTTCGTCAGGGTGCGTAAGTATAGGCGCAGTGGTTAAGCGGTCTTTCAGCTCTTCGAACGCTTCTTGACAAGCATCTGTCCAGAGGAACTTTCGACCTTTCTCCGTAAGCTCTGATAATGGTTTCGCGATAGCTGAGAAATTTTTAACGAATCGCCGATAGTAAGCACAGAGTCCGAGAAATGACTGTATATCCCTTCGTGTTTGTGGTCGCGGCCAATTCTTGACAGCATTAGTTTTGTCGGGATCTGTCGACAACCCGGAGTCACTGATGGCGTGTCCTAGGAACTTCACCTCTCTCTGACACAACTGACACTTCTTTGGTGAAACTTTTAGATTTGCTACTCTTAATCGGGCTAAGACAAGGCGGAGATTTTCTACCATTTGTTTGAACGTGGGGCCATGTACAATAACATCGTCCAAATATACTAGGCACGCCTGAGCTGGAATCCCTTGGAGGGCGATTTCCATGAGCCTCTGAAAGGTGGCAGGGGCATTGGTTAGTCCAAATGGCATAATTGAAAACTCCCACAATCCACTGCCTGTAGTGAACGCGGTCTTTTCGCGGTCTTCTTCTTCCACTTCTACTTGCCAGTAGCCCGACTGTAGGTCTAGTGTCGAAAACCAGGTAGAGCCGGTGAGTGCATCAAGAGTCAGATCAATACGTGGCAGCGGATATGAATCCTTTTTGGTGACTTCGTTTAGCCGCCTGTAGTCGACGAAAAATCTAGTCGAGCCATCTCTTTTTTTAACCAGTACCACTGGAGAGGCCCACGGGCTATTAGATGGATTTATAATACCCTGTCTTCTCATATCGTGCACTAGATTTTCCGCCTCCTGACGCTTGGCCAGCGGAAGCCGCCTTGGGGGCTGTTTAATTGGTTTACTGCCGCCGACGTCGATCTGGTGCCGTATTATTGTGGTTCGGCCGAGATCAGTCTTGGTTTTCGCAAAGACGTCTTGGTGTTCTAGGAGTAGCTTTTCCAATATTATCTTCTGCTGATTATCAAGGTGCACCGTTGTGGGTTCCAGCAATTGGTATAATTCGGGTGGTAGACTATCGATGTTAGGTGTTGCTTCTTCGGGCCAGCTGATGATGTTTGCAGCCACTTCCACATCTGCTAGAGAGGTGTTAGCTTTCAGTTTGATTGGGTCATGTGTTAAGTTCGTCCCACGAACTATCAGATTTCCATTGTCGGACTGGCAGACCGCTGGTTCCATCCAAAGAGAAGATGGGACATTCTTTGGAGATATCAAAACGATTTCTTGTTCACCCACTAACGGGTTGTAAAGTGCTATGAAACAGGAGGACTCAGCTGGTCACACGAACTATCAGATTTCCATTGTCGGACTGGCAGACCGCTGGTTCCATCCAAAGAGAAGATGGGACATTCTTTGGAGATATCAAAACGATTTCTTGTTCACCCACTAACGGGTTGTAAAGTGCTATGAAACAGGAGGACTCAGCTGGTATTGTACAGTCCTGTATCGTTCTAACAAAAATATCACTAGTCTCCTCAACTATACGGACGACCTCCTGGGCGATTTGAATGAAGCGTTTCTCTAAATTAATTGAACATCTGTGACCCGCAAGAAAATCCATTCCAATAATGCAGCTGTCGAAGACGTCAGCTACATAGAAGGTATGCGTGGTGAAAAAGTTTTCAATAGCTACTCGCAGCTCAACGACACCGTCTACGATACTGGTTTCTCCTGTAACATTTCGAATTTGCGTGAAGGATGGTTTGAGATGAAAATGGTTTGGTAACTGGGCGAGTATTCTTCTGTTGAGAATCGAATGCGTAGCTCCGGTATCCACAATCATGTGGCAGACAAGTCCTTCAATTCTTCCTTCTATTTTGATGGTACTACAGATCGTACCTCGGCTGACTGTTAAGATAGGTGGGGCTGGTAGATTTGAAACTGGCAATCCCATTGGGTTCTGCGTTTCCGCTTTATCCGCGACAACGGGTGTAGGGTGGGTGTTTGTTGTGTGGTGGATCGGTGTATTATTGGGTCGTATGTTGGGGGTTAAGGTGTCAATATTTGTAAGGTTGGCGTGAGTAGTAGGTCGTGTGTAGTTTAATAGGGTGTTAATGGGTGGGGAGTTGGTTAGGGGATTAGTCAGAGGAGGGGTTGTTAGTATATTAGCGGGTGGAGTTTGGTTGATTAAGGTGTTAGTAGGTGGTGGAAGGTTTGTTAATGTGTTAGTGGGAAGGTAGGAGTTGGTTAATGGGTTAGTAGGTAGTGGAAGGTTTGTTAGTGTGTCAGTGGGAAGGTAAGAGTTGGTTAATGTGTTAGTAGGTAGTGGAAGGTTTGTTAGTGTGTCAGTGGGAAGGTAAGAGTTGGTTAATGTGTTAGTAGGAAAGGAGGAATTGATTAGTGCGTTAGCGGGAAGGCAGGAGTTGGTTAAGGTGTTAATGGGAAGTGAGGTGTGGGTGGTTTGGGTGTGTGTTGTGGTAGTGTGTTGAGTGTTGGTGTGTGTAGTATTGGTGTGCGTAGTGTTAGTGAGTGTAGTGTTGATATGGTGTGAGGCATGGCTGAAGTAAGTGGTTATTGTGTTAGGTGTAAGGTTGGTGAGCGGCTTAGGCTTAGGTACGTGTGTAAGATCGGAGATTGGTGTAGGGTAGGCTACGGTATAGCCGAGGACGTGCTGACGCGCGGGACTTGGAGCGTTGGTGAAGTATGCTGGTCTCTGCTCCCTGAGATCAGCTGCCTGGTGTTTAAATTTTCGCCGAGACTAGATGGAGTACTATTTGTGCACTTTTCTCTGTTTCCCAAGAGCTGCTGTATCTGGGTTTGCTTCGGATTCGGAGGTCGTACTACATCCTCCCCCGACTCATTTGGTACCAGGCGGATATTAATCGCTCGGTTAGTGGGATGCCCTTCAATAAGGTCGAATTTTACACGATTTCCAGGGATCAATTCAGTTTCTGGATTCGCAACTGGGTTCTGAAAATTTTCGAAATGGAAAAAGACATCCCCTTGAGTCTCATCACGCACGATAAAACCGAATCTTCTTCGAACGTCATATCGGCGGATAGCCCCTGCCACATTTCGAGCTATGAATTTTGACACATTACAGCTGATGCCCTGTGACGTACTTCAGTGAATGAAGAAAAAGGGAAAAAGAGTTTTAACAAAAATGGCGGAACCTGGTTCGAGTCGGGAATACCTTGTCTTCTATATATCTTGGCTACTGCCAATATTACTTCCCAGTCTTACACATGTCTTTAATATTATCATTATGAGATCAATTTTTCCAGTGTCATGGAAGTTTTCGAAAGTTTTACCCATTCATAAAAAAACTCTCGGTGTGGCAGAATATCGCCCAATATCTATTCTTCCATTTTGTGCTAAAGCTTTTGAAAAAAATTTGCATAAGAAAATTACTAATTATTTAGAGAATAATAATTTGTTATCAAATTTACAGTCAGGTTTCAGATCTAAGCGTAGCTGCATTACCGCACTATTGAAAATAACAGACGACATTAGAATCTCTATAGATGATGACAATTTAACGGTATTAACCCTTTTGGACTTTTCAAAGGTTTTCGATCGAGTCAACCACGCCTTATTAATCCAAAAACTTCGTTCATACTTGAATGGTCATACTTGAATGGTCGCTTTCAGAGGGTTGTTTGTAATCAAACTACATCTGATTTCCTTCCTGTACACAATGGAGTTCCACAAGGATCCATTCTTGGACCATTACTTTTTGCCATATTCATAAATGATCTTCCATTAGTTCTGCGAAATTGTAACTATCATCTATATACAGACGATGTCCAACTTTATATTTCTAGACCGCTCGGACTTATTGAAGATGCTGTCTGCCGTATGAATGAAGATCTTGGTATCTTATCTAAATGGGCTCAAGTTAATGGCCTCCTTTTAAACGCATCCAAGAGTAAAGCTATTATTATCTATAGAACTGAATTAGATACGTCCTCTTTTCCAAACGTGATGCTTGATCATATCGTCCTACCTTTTAAAGATTCTATAAAAAACCTGGGCTTGATATTTAATACGACTTTAAATTGGTCTCATCGTGTTAATAATCTTGCAAACTCGTATTATGCTTGTAAAAACACTTATTATTCCTTTGTTATTGTACGGGTGCGAAGTATTTTGTAAATTAGACTCTGTTTCATCACGTAAACTCAATGTTGCTTTCAATTCTGCAGTACGTTATGTGTTTTCTTTGCGAAGATATGATCATATTACAGTGTATTCAAAATCGATTTTGGGATGTACTTTTGACAATTATATTAAATTTCGTATATTAATTTTTTTAAGGAACCTTATGATAAGTAAGGAACCATACTACTTGTACTGTAAACTAATATTCTCCAAATCTAGCAGAACATGTTCATTAATCATGCCACGATTTATTTTTATCCCGAGTGAGCGCCAATTTTTCGTCCAGTCCATTAGACTCTGGAATTCTCTTCCATCTGAGCTCAGAAGGATTAGCAGCAATCGCAACTTTCGTATAAATTTGTAAGTGAATTTTTCATAGTTAATGTATATATGTAATTAATTTTGTACCCTATTTTTCTCTTTTTTTTTTACTTTTGCGTAATTTATAATAGTATTGGACTTATTTGCTTTATTTTATTAATCAATTTTCTTAATTTCTTAATTATAATTTTTGTTACTATTATTTTAGTTTTATAAATTTGTTTTTGCTTATTTATTTATCTCTAAGGGTTCTCCAATGAGAGGTGTTATTTTGATATTCAAAGAAAAATGCTATTTTTTGAGATAAATGATCGGATCTTTATTTCATTATAAAGAGGAAGGTATGCCGTTAATAATGGAAAATAACATCAGCCAAATGACCACCTCGACCACGCCTACAGGACCATATCCTTTTCATGAAGTTTTCCATAACCAAATCGCAAAGTGGCTGCCCTATGTCCTCGATAGCCTCACGAATTCCATCTTTGAGGTCTTGAATCAACGCTGGGCTGTTGGCGTAGACCTTCTCTTTCACGTGGCCCCAAAAGAAGAAGTCGCAAGGTGTTAAGTCTCAAGATCTCGATGGCCAATTGTGATCACCTCTTCGAGAGATAACACGGTCCGGAAACTTTTCCCGTAAAAGATCAATGGTTTCGTTGCTTGTATGGCACGTAGCGCCGTCTTGTTGAAAGTAAACGTTGTCCAGATCAATACCATCCAATTCCGGCCATAAATCATTAATCATCTGTCGATAGCGCAATCCATTTACCGTAACTGTTGCTCCAGCCTCATTTTCGAAAAAGTAAGGTCCAATGACCCCGCGGGACCATAAACTGCACCAAACAGTCACACGTTGAGGATAGAGAGGCTTTTCAACAATAACTCTTGGGTTTTCCGAGCCCCAGATGCGACAATTTTGCTTGTTGAGGAAGCCATCGAGGTGGAAATGGGCCTCATCACTCAAGATGAGTTTTCGATGAAATTCCCGATCATTTTCATGCATTTCAAGGACCCAATCAGCAAAGACTCGACGTTGTTGATGATCGGCCGGCTTGAGTTCTTGTGTTAACTGAACTCTATAAGCCTTAAGACACAAATCTTCATGCAAAATACGGTGTAATGACGTTTGTGGAATGCCTAATTCCAGAGAACGACGAGGAATAGACAAACCTGGGTTTTCTTCAACACTTTCGGCTACAGCAGCAATACGACAGCAGCAATACGACAGCTCGAATTTTTCTACCAATTTCTGTATTGCGGTCCGACAAGGTGCTTCACGACGACCCAAAAATGTTAGAGTTTTACGAACCGTCTCTGCCACATTTTCACCATTTTTATAGTGAATTTTAATAATTTCAATGCGTTGTTGAATCGTGTATCGTTCCATTTTTATTAATGGCGTAGTTTCTACTGTTATGGCCCAATATACGGAAAATTCTTCCAGCAGCCAAGGGCGCATTTTAGTGAAATAATTAGTAATTGCTACAGTAACCTCGCATGGTACTGTTCTGCAACTGTCGGTTATTTTGCTGATTAGCTCAACAGCTGGCTACGATGAGCGCTTAGTGGAACAATCCACCATTTCAATATTAATTAACCTCGCATGGTAATTATTATGTAAAGCGATTGTTTACTACTGAGCGACTCAGGGCTGCAACCGGTAGAACAAACGGCAAGGTTGTTGTTTGTTTACATCCGCGTTGTTAAGTAAAGTCTACTTCCGAATATTGGTGCATAAAAGACCAATGACTGGACTGGCGAGTGCCGTAAAGTGTACAGTCTTATCGTGATTAGAATTTACCAATCGCTCTTGCAATTGGGATAAAAAAAATTATAAATAATAAAAAACAATCAATTGAAACTATTTAACTTTATTTTTATTGAAATTGATTTCTTCACTTCTAAAACTTTATATTTATAAGAACAATTTCTTTATTTAATGAAGTACAATTAATAATTTTCGCGGCCGTCCCGGAATATGATAAAAATTAGACTAACTTACATTTATAATTACATTACCTTCTTTGCTCTACGAGCTTTTAGGAAAATTGCAGTTGCCGGATTATATTTCACTTAAGTTTGATAATTTACCCGTGTGAAAGAATGTATACGTGACAATTTTAGGTTTGTGAGTTTTTTGTGAAAGGAAATATATTATTCGTATTCTTTATAAATTGCATTCAAGAATTATTTGTATGATAATATGATATTTGTAAATTTCAGGCGTAAGCGGTTTCGTGTGAAAATACCGGATGACGGAATAAGGTGTCATGGTCTGATCGTGGGATAATTAATGCACTGAATGGAAAGGTAATTGTGATATATGTATATGTTATATGTAATTACTATATTATAGATTTATCTACTGTAACTCCCCCATCGTTTGATTGAGGCTCCGACGAAACTTTAAAAGTAGTTTCTCTAACTGCAATTTTCTTATTTCTCTTTAGGTATATTATGATTATAATTATGGCAACTATACTAACAATAATTGACACCTTAATACTTGATGATACTATGTTAAAAATTCTGTTATTTTTTGAATGTATTTCTATCAATTCCCTATTTTTTACATTTTTTAGGTATAATTCATCTAGCTTTACATCTGGAATAATTTTTCCTTACTTAATTTTCGTTACAAAATTTGGTAGTATGATTTTGTCGTATATCACTTTTTCAAAATTTTCAAACGTTTTATTATTTATTTCTATTTTGCAATTTTTGAATTTTATTAAATATGTGCCGCTCAATTTCATATTTAGATTATTACAATTTTGTTTTATTATAGTTTCCCGTAGGTTTTTCGTTATTATAACGCCTGTTGTTATTTCCTTTACCTCTACAATATTTGTAATTATCCTAGTGCAATAAGCTTCTTTTGAGCTCATAATATTTTTAATACAATTATCGTTTATTTCTAAAAGGTTTTTCTTTAAATTATCCTTTACTGGAAATTCAAATGCTACATTTTTGTCATTTACCAGAATTTCTTTGTCTTTTAGGAGTATGGATTTATTTTGGGAGTCTGGGAGTGGTTCAATTAAGACCTTCGAATAATTGTACTCGGAAAACTCTGGAATAAGTAGGACGATTATTATTTGATCTCGGTAAGTAGTTACTGCCATCTTTATTTCCTTGAGACTATCGGTATTTGTAATTAGTTCTAGTTCTTCTTTACCTAAGATATTTTTTGTGAGAATCCCTAATTTGCTAGAAAATAAAATTTGTTCTATGTCATCTACATGACTTCTAAGGAGTATCATGTCGTGATTGATCTGGTACATATATTGTATTAATTTCATTTCCTGTTCTAGAGTTATTACCCTACCTGTCAATTCTTTGTTAAAAGAGTTCAAGTAGTTTTCTATTGTAAACTGTTGATTTCTGATGTGGGAAGTTATGTTTTGAATTTGGTCGGATAATTCTTTATTTATAAGGACCTGCTTATTATTCTCATTGGTTAACTCAACATTGTATTCGTGGTCCATTGTTCCAGCTAAATATTTGAGACCTGTACCTAGTATGTTCATGAGTGCTCTCTTTTCTTTAAAATGTGGTTTTATATTATTTATTTTAGCTTCCAATAATATGAGACTTTGGTTAATGGTATTATACATTGGTTCTACTAAACTTGACTTGGGTTTGAGTGCCAGGAAGTTTGCTTTTATGCGATTTTTGGCCATTTCAAATTCTGTTATATTGACTATATGTAAGACCTTCCGATAAGTCTTTATTACCTTAATATTCTCTAAGTTCATTGTCAGGTAGCCGTTATTGTTATTCAGGTCATTCAGGTGTATTTCCTGTGTTTTGTCCATTGGCAGCATTGTTGTTACGATTACAGTTAGTATCGGTAGTATGTATGTCATCATCGTTTCCTGAAATGAAAGTTTTTTGTCTATTAGTTCGTTTTGTTCGGGTCAGTGTATTATTAGTTTTTATTGTCGGTTTATCCGTGGTTTGGTACTTTTTCCTTGGTTAAACGTGTGCCCTCTAATTTCCTTTATGAAATTCTGAGCATCTTCCAGCGGAATGTTTTTTCTATTCTGATTAAGTTTTTCAATAACCTTTTGTTTTTTCTCTAAGGTTTTATCGTATATTTCCTTATACTCTTCGCGGTGTATTTTGCCATTTATAAAGTCAATAGGTCTTTTGTTAGTGGTAGAGTGTATGGTGTTGTTGTAAAATCCTATGATCTTTAGAATCTTCTCCTCTACTGTTCCTTGGTTGTTTATTTCATCATGTTTTAGGAGTCGAATGTGCTCGTTGCTGGTATTATGCAATCGCTCGATGTCGGCATTTGACGTATGATTACTGTTAGATGTAAAATGTATTTCAATACTTCGATTTGCCAGGAATTCTCTAAGAGGTAGCGCTTTGAAGCCTAATTCATTATCCACTACAATTTTTTTAACGTCACCGAACTGGCTAAAATAGTACAAAAGCGCTCGCTTGAATTCTGTCCAAGTTCTTCCTAAAAGTTTTATTGCGAAGGCATGTTTTGAAAATTTATCTATCACGGTCAAAAATAAGGATTTTCCTAAAGTATTGAATACATCTGCATGTATTATTTCTCTGGGGCTCTGTGGTGTTTCAGTAAATTTGAGCAAAGGTTTCGATGGCTTTCTGGAATACTTTTCTATGTTGCAAATATCACAATTATTTATAAATTGTGTTATCCGTTGCTTTAATTTTGGGTTATAGTAACATAGTTTTAATTCTTTTAAAACTTGGTCTATACCTCTATGATTATTTTTCAGATGTTCCTTTTCTATTAAATTTGCCAATTTCTCTTCGTCGGTCACGCCCTCTAAGAATGTAAGACAGCGTATTAATTTGAATTTACGGTTGCCTGAAAACATTTGGCTAAATGTAGTTTCAATAGTATGGAAGAAATCTTCGTCTGTCGTATATATTGCGTTCAGTCCATTTGGGTTGAAATGGTTTTTTAATAACATAACGGCGGTTGATTCGTCTAAAAATTTCATGTATATGGTGCTACGGTTTTTATCAAATATTTTTGTGTTTTTTATTTTTAGAGATCCCGTATTTGACTTATTGATTATAAATTTGGTCTTGAACACATTTAGTGCTGAATTGCTAGTGGGTATTGTAGGGTCTTCTATTAATAAGTTCCCTTCTGATGCTTCTATACGGGATAATGCATCTGCATTACTATTTTTCGTACCCTTTTTGTATCTGATCTCATAATCAAATTCAGATAATTTTAACCTCCATCTAATAAGCTTGGAGTTCGGTTCCTTAATTGAAAATAACCAAGTTAATGGTTTGTGATCAGTTTCTAGCCCACACGATTGCCAATAGTTCTTTTTCAATTGTACTATAATTGACTTCATGGTCATTTAATGTACGACTCGCAAAACATACAGGATGGTTTTCCTGTGAAAGGACGGCACCCAGTGCATATTGACTGGCGTCTGTAGTAAGGGTAAAAACTTTATTAAAATCTGGATATCGCAAAATGGGATCGTTTATTAGAAGTGTTTTTAGTGTTTCAAAGCTTTGCTGATATTCAGGGTCGGATAGATTTATCTTGGTGTCCCAGTTTTACACATGTCTTTAATATTATCATTATGAGATCAATTTTTCCAGTGTCATGGAAGTTTTCGAAAGTTTTACCCATTCATAAAAAAACTCTCGTGTGGCAGAATATCGCCCAATATCTATTCTTCCATTTTGTGCTAAAGCTTTTGAAAAAATTTTGCATAAGAAAATTACTAATTATTTAGAGAATAATAATTTGTTATCAAATTTACAGTCAGGTTTCAGATCTAAGCGTAGCTGCATTACCGCACTATTGAAAATAACAGACGACATTAGAATCTCTATAGATGATGACAATTTAACGGTATTAACCCTTTTGGACTTTTCAAAGGTTTTCGATCGAGTCAACCACGCCTTATTAATCCAAAAACTTCGTTCATACTTGAATGGTCATACTTGAATGGTCGCTTTCAGAGGGTTGTTTGTAATCAAACTACATCTGATTTCCTTCCTGTACACAATGGAGTTCCACAAGGATCCATTCTTGGACCATTACTTTTTGCCATATTCATAAATGATCTTCCATTAGTTCTGCGAAATTGTGACTATCATCTATATACAGACGATGTCCAACTTTATATTTCTAAGACCCCTCGGACTTATTGAAGATGCTGTCTGCCGTATGAATTAAGATCTTTGTATCTTATCTAAATGGGCTCAAGTTAATGGCCTCCTTTTAAACACATCCAAGAGTAAAGCTATTATTATCTATAGAACTGAATTAGATACGTCCTCTTTTCCAAACGTGATGCTTGATCATATCGTCCTACCTTTTAAAGATTCTATAAAAAACCTGGGCTTGATATTTAATACGACTTTAAATTGGTCTCATCGTGTTAATAATCTTGCAAACTCGTATTATGCATGTAAAAACACTTATTATTCCTTTGTTATGGTACGGGTGCGAAGTATTTTGTAAATTAGACTCTGTTTCATCACGTAAACTCAATGTTGCTTTCAATTCTGCAGTACGTTATGTGTTTTCTTTGCGAAGATATGATCATATTACAGTGTATTCAAAATCGATTTTGGGATGTACTTTTGACAATTATATTAAATTTCGTATATTAATTTTTTTAAGGAACCTTATGATAAGTAAGGAACCATACTACTTGTACTGTAAACTAATATTCTCCAAATCTAGCAGAACATGTTCATTAATCATGCCACGATTTATTTTTATCCCGAGTGAGCGCCAATTTTTCGTCCAGTCCATTAGACTCTGGAATTCTCTTCCATCTGAGCTCAGAAGGATTAGCAGCAATCGCAACTTTCGTATAAATTTGTAAGTGAATTTTTCATAGTTAATGTATATGTAATTAATTTTGTACCCTATTTTTCTCTTTTTTTTTACTTTTGCGTAATTTATAATAGTATTGGACTTATTTGCTTTATTTTATTAATCAATTTTCTTAATTTCTTAATTATAATTTTTGTTACTATTATTTTAGTTTTATAAATTTGTTTTTGCTTATTTATTTATCTCTAAGGGTTCTCCAATGAGAGGTGTTATTTTGATATTCAAAGAAAAATGCTATTTTTTGAGATAAATGATCGGATCTTTTCTTTATTTCATTATAAAGAGGAAGGTATGCCGTTAATAATGGAAAATAACATCAGCCAAATGACCACCACGACCACGCCTACAGGACCATATCCTTTTCATGAAGTTTTCCATAACCAAATCGCAAAGTGGCTGCCCTATGTCCTCGATAGCCTCACGAATTCCATCTTTGAGGTCTTGAATCAACGCTGGGCTGTTGGCGTAGAAATTCTCTTTCACGTGGCCCCAAAAGAAGAAGTCGCAAGGTGTTAAGTCTCAAGATCTTTGTGGCCAATTGTGATCACCTCTTCGAGAGATAACACGGTCCGGAAACTTTTCCCGTAAAAGATCAATGGTTTCGTTGCTTGTATGGCACGTAGCGCCGTCTTGTTGAAAGTAAACGTTGTCCAGATCAATACCATCCAATTCCGGCCATAAATCATTAATCATCTGTCGATAGCGCAATCCATTTACCGTAACTGTTGCTCCAGCCTCATTTTCGAAAAAGTAAGGTCCAATGACCCCGCGGGACCATAAACTGCACCAAACAGTCACACGTTGAGGATAGAGAGGCTTTTCAACAATAACTCTTGGGTTTTCCGAGCCCCAGATGCGACAATTTTGCTTGTTGAGGAAGCCATCGAGGTGGAAATGGGCCTCATCACTCAAGATGAGTTTTCGATGGAATTCCCGATCATTTTCATGCATTTCAAGGACCCAATCAGCAAAGACTCGACGTTGTTGATGATCGGCCGGCTTGAGTTCTTGTGTTAACTGAACTTTATAAGCCTTAAGACACAAATCTTCATGCAAAATACGGTGTAATGACGTTTGTGGAATGCCTAATTCCAGAGAACGACGAGGAATAGACAAACCTGGGTTTTCTTCAACACTTTCGGCTACAGCAGCAATATTCTCGGCTGTTCTTGAGCGACGTGCACGGGTTTTATTCTTCACTTCACTAACTTGTCCCGACAGCTCGAATTTTTCTACCAATTTCTGTATTGCGGTCCGACAAGGTGCTTCACGACGACCCAAAAATGTTAGAGTTTTACGAACCGTCTCTGCCACATTTTCACCATTTTTATAGTGAATTTTAATAATTTCAATGCGTTGTTGAATCGTGTATCGTTCCATTTTTATTAATGGCGTAGTTTCTACTGTTATGGCCCAATATACGGAAGATTCTTCCAGCAGCCAAGGGCGCATTTTAGTGAAATAATTAGTAATTGCTACAGTAACCTCGCATGGTACTGTTCTGCAACTGTCGGTTATTTTGCTGATTAGCTCAACAGCTGGCTACGATGAGCGCTTAGTGGAGCAATCCACCATTTCAATATTAATTAACCTCGCATGGTAATTATTATGTAAAGCGATTGTTTACTACTGAGCGACTCAGGGCTGCAACCGGTAGAGCAAACGGCAAGGTTGTTGTTTGTTTACATCCGCGTTGTTAAGTAAAGTCTACTTCCGAATATTGGTGCATAAAAGACCAATGACTGGACTGGCGAGTGCCGTAAAGTGTACAGTCTTATCGTGATTAGAATTTACCAATCGCTCTTGCAATTGGGATAAAAAAAAATATAAATAATAAAAAACAATCAATTGAAACTATTTAACTTTATTTTTATTTAAATTGATTTCTTCATTTTATATCGTTACCTTTCTTCTCGTTCTTTGCACCAGCATGCGACGCTCCTTTCATCAAACCACCGCTATTAAGTTGCCACCTGGCCGAGCGGTCACCGGTATTGCGGGCGGAATACGGCAGTTTGGGGTGAGCCAGTTATATCCTGATTTCGTCTGGAAGAATGGGCCTAAGAAGGCGAATTTTGGCTGTACGGCGGACGCTTTTCTGGGAAAGCGGTATTAATCCTTGCTTATTTCCTCTCGCAAGCAAGCACTTGTATTGGGTGTGAAAGAGGTGAAGGGGACGCACACTATCCCTCTTGTAGTTTAAATAATTAAAAAGAACAGGAATTCCTTTGTACTTATAACTTTACATTTTAAATTGATAAAAAAACACACTTGTTTTATTTCACAAAAGATCTTATTATTCAATTATTTTCTTAGAATATCCTAACGCGTTTCGACCCTTTAGGTCATCTTCAGAGGACTAACTCAACTGCCAAATTACAAACTAAAACTACCAAACAGTTTGTAATTTGGCAGTTGAGTTAGTCCTCTGAAGATGACCTAAAGGGTCGAAACGCGTTAGGATATTCTAAGAAAATAATTGAATAATAAGATCTTTTGTGAAATAAAACAAGTGTGTTTTTTTATCAATTTAAAATGTTAAGAAAAAAGTTTCACCAAGTGCCGTCAGCATATACTATTAATCATATAAAAACTTATAACTTTAATGCAAAATTAACAAAAAAACTTGCTCTCGCTTCACGAGGCTTCCTTCACAAGATTCAGCTCCACACAATATGGCGTCTTACAATTTTCGCGGCCTACGTGACTAACTCTATTACAATTTTCCTAATCCATCTTATACTAAATTAGCTTGGACCGACATCTATCGCTACAGGTTGACATTGTATTACTAACTTATTTCAATTATTTTTTAATTCTTTCTGCGGGTCTTATCTACTTTTAAGAAGACATTACGTTACTGGTTCATTTTAATAATTTTTTAATTCCTTCTACCGATTTTATCTGATTTTAAATTTTTATTACGTTACTAATTCATTTTAATAAGCTTCTCTTTTTTTTCTTTTACAGTTGTTACAACTACCTGCCAAAATGGCTCTACCGATTCTTTATCTTCCATACTTGTCCAAAATTATATTTGCTCTTTCAATTCAATCAATTTTACTTTCATACTTGTCAACAATTTATATTTGTTTCTTCAATTCAATAAACTTTACTTTTTCATACCTGTCTAAAATTTATATTTGCTCTTTAAATTAAATAAATTTTACTTTTTCATTATAATTATATTTGCTCTTTCAATTCAAGCAATTTTACTTTTTCATATCTGTCAACAATTATATTTGCTCTCTAAATTCAATAAATTTTACTTTTTCATACTTGTCCAAAATTTATATTTGCTTCTCTAATTCAATAAATTTTACTTTTCCGAACTTGTCAAAAATTTATATTTGCTTCTCTCATTCAATAAATTTTACTTTTCCGTACTTGTCAAAAATTTATATTTGTTTCAATTCAAGCAATTTTACTTTCTGTTATATTTGTCAACAATTATATTTGCTCTTTAAATTAGAAATCTCCTTTTCCATCTGGGACGTGTCAAAACTCGACTTCCTATTTATGTTGACATGTCTAAGTACAAGTCCAACAAAATGTTCGGGCTTCATACTGGTACGTGTGGTTTGCCCTCTATTACCATCGGTTGAAGTGATCTCTGAATTGGAGTAGATTCTATTCGGGAATGTAATAACGCACTGGGGTTAGCATAAGAACGTGTCTTTAATCTGGTTTGAGGTTCTGCTATTGTGTGATGTCTACCTTCTGACAAAGAACAGCTGACCGACGGAGATGTCAGGTTCGGTTTTGTTTTGTTGTGGTTCGGGTTTTTATTCGCTGCTAGTTTTGTGTGGCCGAGTCGAAAGTTTGTTTAATGGATTTACTCTCGGCAAAAGATAACATGACCACGGGAATTGGTTATAGTCATTGTGCCTTTTCTGCGCTTAATTCTTCTGGGGACCTTGGTAATGCATATGGCTAGAGGAGATGGGAAAATTCCTGTAAGTCGTTCTGTTAGAATTCTTCCTCTGTTAGTATTTCGGGGTTCAACTGATAATGTGTGTCTGATTTCAGCAAGAGCGCAATATTCTTCCAATTGCGATCACACGAATGCTGTTGAAATATTCTAAAGAGGGTCGGCCGACCTATTTGTCTACTGTCAGCATTTATAACAACATAGCCTTGCCTGTATCACATATCCGTCGGTCAGTTAACACTTCCTCGAAGGAAAATGCTATTCTGAGGATGCATAGGGATCCTCAACCTAAGCAAACTAGAGGAAAATAGTTAGGTGAGTCGTTTTGTTACACTACCCTCCCCTCATAAGCTTGTAGCTCCGTCCAAGCTAGCTGATTGTATAGGAGTGGGCACCCGGTATAACTCTTGCATTGAGAAATAAACGAAGTCGAGGAACAGGAAAATAAAATCGTTCTAACGAAGGCTAATTCTGACGGAGTTAGTGGGAAACTTATCTATTCTGTTAATGCAGAGACAGGTTGAACAAAGATCTTATCCTTATTAATTTTTGTCAGCCACTACGGATTGTAGAAAGAATGAAGAAGAGATAGAGAAATTAAAACCTTCTAACGAAGGCTAACTCAGAAGGAGTTAGTGAGGAATTATCTGCTCATTTAAGGCAGAGGCAGGTTAAACAAGGATCGTGTCTTCATAAAAATGTTACTTAGCCACCACGGATTGTAGAAAGAATGAAGAAGAGATAGAGAAATTAAAACATTCTAACGAAGGCTAACTCAGAAGGAGTTAGTGAGGAATTATCTGCTCATTTAAGGCAGAGGCAGGTTAAACAAGGATCGTGTCCTCATAAAAATGTTACTCAGCCACCACGGATTGTAGAAAGAATGAAGAAGAGATAGAGAAATTAACACCTTCTAACGAAGGCTAACTCAGAAGGAGTTAGTGGGAATTATCTGCTCATTTAAGGCAGAGGCAGGTTAAACAAGGATCGTGTCCTCATAAAAATGTTACTCAGCCACCACGGATTGTAGAAAGAATGAAGAAGAGATAGAGAAATTAACACCTTCTAACGAAGGCTAACTCAGAAGGAGTTAGTGGGAATTATCTGCTCATTTAAGGCAGAGGCAGGTTAAACAAGGATCGTGTCCTCATAAAAATGTTACTCAGCCACCACGGACTGTAGAAAGAATGAAGAAGAGAAATCACTAAGACTTTGTCCGGCTTGATCTGTGCATGGCGACTCAGAGACACATCTCCGAAGTCACGCCGATCCTTGGTTAGAGCTCGATATCGGTCTCGGTATCGAAAATCAAAAGTGCACTCACAGCCCAGCAACCCAAAAAATCTGGTCTACCAGTACACCTCCGGCCCCCAACACCAAGGCCAGTCGGAGAAGCCTCTGCAACCAGTAACCTAACCAACTGATTGCAGGACCTCTCCGCACGGGCATCTCCCCCTGATCGCAGATCGACATTCGTTTGAGTGTGTGCGGCAAGGTCTCCAGCAGGGGTTAAAATTTCGAAGACAGTCTTTACTGTGGAATTCCTACGGCAGCGCGGCCTACGTAGGGTACCATGTGGGAGGGGTTTTGACTCATTGTCAAGCAAGGGAGTGTGAAAAAGTGGACTAATTTACAAGAGGTATACCGGCCGCTAGGTTGGGTAGGTCCTAAGCGGCACATTGGTATCCTGTAGTTACCAGTTAAGCTGGCTGGATGCCTTCTTAGGGCTACCAGGAAGGGTCGTTTCTTTCGCAGTACGGGGCCAGCCTGTCGACGTGGACAGTGCGCATCTTTCCACCATGACACTTTTTTATCTTGAAGACCACTTCGGTTACAGCCTCGGTGATCTTGTATGGCCCATCCCAGTCGCACTGCAGCTTTGGGCACCGCCCGATTACGCGTTTTGGGAAGTATAACCAACCAAGTTGATCTACTTGGAAACTGGGTTTCTTCGACCGCAGGTCATAGTATGTCTTCATACGCCGGCTCGCAATGTTCAGCATAGCTCGATTATTCTCGTGGATCTCATTCAAAGTCGTGGTGAGATTATCCAGGTACTCATTGTTTGACGTAACTTCAGTAGGTGGGCTTCCCAAGACCATCTCCAGTGGTAAGCGCAGTTCTCGTCCAAAAAGGAGCTTAGCTGGTGTCTGTTTAGTGCTATCTTGCACACTTGCGCGATATGATAGTAGTAGGTATGGAACGTATTGGTCCCAGTCTCTTTGGTGTGAATTTAGAAATTTCGCCAGATAGTCTAGGATTGTTCGGTTAAATCTTTCGACTAAACCATCTGACTGTGGGTGCAAGGCTGTTGTGCGCGTTTTTTCCACTCCGAACTTTTGCAATACCTCTTGAAAAACAGCACTCTCAAAGTTTCTGCCTTGATCTGAATGGAGCTGTAGCGGGGCTCCATGTCGGCTGAATACAGCTGAGATGAGTGCATCCGATACAGTCTCGGCTGTCTGATCTGGTACTGGAATTGCTTCGGGCCACTTAGTGAAGTAGTCCATACAGACTACTAGGTAGCGGTTTCCTTTATTGGTCTTTGGAAGTGGTCCCAATATGTCCACAGCAACTCTTTCGAAAGGTGCACCAACGTTGCATACCTGTAGAGGAGCTCGCCGTCTTGGCCGCGGCCCTTTCCGTGCTTGACACTGTGCACATCCAGCACACCAGTCCTTTACATTCGTACTACTGCCCACCCAATAATATTTCTGTCGAAGTTTACCTAACGTCTTATCAACACCGAAGTGTCCGCCACTTAGAGAGTCGTGTACCTGTTGGAGAACAACTTTTCGAAGTGATTTTGGGACCAGGATCTGTTTAATAGTTTCTGCTCCTTGCCTGATTATTCGAACGGCGATGTTATTTTCTAGTTTCAGAAGAGACCACATTGACCAATACGATTTAATTTCAGGGCTCAGGTCGTTGATGCTGTCTTTATCTGGGCGCAGCTCTGATAATGGTTTCGCGATAGCTGAGAAATTTTTAACGAATCGCCGATAGTAAGCACAGAGTCCGAGAAATGACTGTATATCCCTTCGTGTTTGTGGTCGCGGCCAATTCTTGACAGCATTAGTTTTGTCGGGATCTGTCGACAACCCGGTGTCACTGATGGCGTGTCCTAGGAACTTCACCTCTCTCTGACACAACTGACACTTCTTTGGTGAAACTTTTAGATTTGCTACTCTTAATCGGGCTAAGACAAGGCGGAGATTTTCTACCATTTGTTTGAACGTGGGGCCATGTACAATAACATCGTCCAAATATACTAGGCACGCCTGAGCTGGAATCCCTTGGAGGGCGATTTCCATGAGCCTCTGAAAGGTGGCAGGGGCATTGGTTAGTCCAAATGGCATAATTGAAAACTCCCACAATCCACTGCCTGTAGTGAACGCGGTCTTTTCGCGGTCTTCTTCTTCCACTTCTACTTGCCAGTAGCCCGACTGTAGGTCTAGTGTCGAAAACCAGGTAGAGCCGGTGAGTGCATCAAGAGTCAGATCAATACGTGGCAGCGGATATGAATCCTTTTTGGTGACTTCGTTTAGCCGCCTGTAGTCGACGAAAAATCTAGTCGAGCCATCTCTTTTTTTAACCAGTACCACTGGAGAGGCCCACGGGCTATTAGATGGATTTATAATACCCTGTCTTCTCATATCGTGCACTAGATTTTCCGCCTCCTGACGCTTGGCCAGCGGAAGCCGCCTTGGGGGCTGTTTAATTGGTTTACTGCCGCCGACGTCGATCTGGTGCCGTATTATTGTGGTTCGGCCGAGATCAGTCTTGGTTTTCGCAAAGACGTCTTGGTGTTCTAGGAGTAGCTTTTCCAATATTATCTTCTGCTGATTATCAAGGTGCACCGTTGTGGGTTCCAGCAATTGGTATAATTCGGGTGGTAGACTATCGATGTTAGGTGTTGCTTCTTCGGGCCAGCTGATGATGTTTGCAGCCACTTCCACATCTGCTAGAGAGGTGTTAGCTTTCAGTTTGATTGGGTCATGTGTTAAGTTCGTCCCACGAACTATCAGATTTCCATTGTCGGACTGGCAGACCGCTGGTTCCATCCAAAGAGAAGATGGGACATTCTTTGGAGATATCAAAACGATTTCTTGTTCACCCACTAACGGGTTGTAAAGTGCTATGAAACAGGAGGACTCAGCTGGTCACACGAACTATCAGATTTCCATTGTCGGACTGGCAGACCGCTGGTTCCATCCAAAGAGAAGATGGGACATTCTTTGGAGATATCAAAACGATTTCTTGTTCACCCACTAACGGGTTGTAAAGTGCTATGAAACAGGAGGACTCAGCTGGTATTGTACAGTCCTGTATCGTTCTAACAAAAATATCACTAGTCTCCTCAACTATACGGACGACCTCCTGGGCGATTTGAATGAAGCGTTTCTCTAAATTAATTGAACATCTGTGACCCGCAAGAAAATCCATTCCAATAATGCAGCTGTCGAAGACGTCAGCTACATAGAAGGTATGCGTGGTGAAAAAGTTTTCAATAGCTACTCGCAGCTCAACGACACCGTCTACGATACTGGTTTCTCCTGTAACATTTCGAATTTGCGTGAAGGATGGTTTGAGATGAAAATGGTTTGGTAACTGGGCGAGTATTCTTCTGTTGAGAATCGAATGCGTAGCTCCGGTATCCACAATCATGTGGCAGACAAGTCCTTCAATTCTTCCTTCTATTTTGATGGTACTACAGATCGTACCTCGGCTGACTGTTAAGATAAGTGGGGCTGGTAGATTTGAAACTAGCAATCCCATTGGGTTCTGCGTTTCCGCTTTATCCGCGACAACGGGTGTAGGGTGGGTGTTTGTTGTGTGGTGGATCGGTGTATTATTGGGTCGTATGTTGGGGGTTAAGGTGTCAATATTTGTAAGGTTGGCGTGAGTAGTAGGTCGTGTGTAGTTTAATAGGGTGTTAATGGGTGGGGAGTTGGTTAGGGGATTAGTCAGAGGAGGGGTTGTTAGTATATTAGCGGGTGGAGTTTGGTTGATTAAGGTGTTAGTAGGTGGTGGAAGGTTTGTTAATGTGTTAGTGGGAAGGTAGGAGTTGGTTAATGGGTTAGTAGGTAGTGGAAGGTTTGTTAGTGTGTCAGTGGGAAGGTAAGAGTTGGTTAATGTGTTAGTAGGTAGTGGAAGGTTTGTTAGTGTGTCAGTGGGAAGGTAAGAGTTGGTTAATGTGTTAGTAGGAAAGGAGGAATTGATTAGTGCGTTAGCGGGAAGGCAGGAGTTGGTTAAGGTGTTAATGGGAACTGAGGTGTGGGTGGTTTGGGTGTGTGTTGTGGTAGTGTGTTGAGTGTTGGTGTGTGTAGTATTGGTGTGCGTAGTGTTAGTGAGTGTAGTGTTGATATGGTGTGAGGCATGGCTGAAGTAAGTGGTTATTGTGTTAGGTGTAAGGTTGGTGAGCGGCTTAGGCTTAGGTACGTGTGTAAGATCGGAGATTGGTGTAGGGTAGGCTACGGTATAGCCGAGGACGTGCTGACGCGCGGGACTTGGAGCGTTGGTGAAGTATGCTGGTCTCTGCTCCCTGAGATCAGCTGCCTGGTGTTTAAATTTTCGCCGAGACTAGATGGAGTACTATTTGTGCACTTTTCTCTGTTTCCCAAGAGCTGCTGTATCTGGGTTTGCTTCGGATTCGGAGGTCGTACTACATCCTCCCCCGACTCATTTGGTACCAGGCGGATATTAATCGCTCGGTTAGTGGGATGCCCTTCAATAAGGTCGAATTTTACACGATTTCCAGGGATCAATTCAGTTTCTGGATTCGCAACTGGGTTCTGAAAATTTTCGAAATGGAAAAAGACATCCCCTTGAGTCTCATCACGCACGATAAAACCGAATCTTCTTCGAACGTCATATCGGCGGATAGCCCCTGCCACATTTCGAGCTATGACGTTTGTTTTAGGATAGGTAGTAGCGCATGTAGGAGCTGTTTGATTTGTTTGAGCTAGCTGCGGCTCCTTCAGGCTAGCTCGCTGGCGTTTCCCGGCGCCATCCGTGCTGAATTGCTTCCCCCTTGTTCCCTTCTAAAGTCTGGCGGTTCCCTTGGTGGAGGTCTAGTATTACTGGAGGCAACGGCTACCCTTATGTTTCGTCTCGCGGCCCGGGTCGCTCGATGATTAGCTTCAATTCGAAAAGCTGTCTGGACAGCATCTTGTAGAGTATGCGGATTGAAGTCTCGCACTCTCTCTTGAACGTCCAGGTTATATATTCCATCTAAGAAATGCTCCAATGCTATTTGATCTCTTGCATCCTCTGGACAATATGCAAACTTGAGCCTAGTCAGCCGTAAAAGATCCGTGGCATACTCCGAAAAGCCCTCTCCATTCTTCTGAATTCTTGTGCTCAGCTGGACGTGGCTCACGGACTGTTTATACTCCGCGCCGAATTGTATTGCTAGTGCGTTCCTTGCTTTAGAGTACGATCTTCTAGCCTCCTGACCTAACGTTTCGTAAAAGCCCAAAGCCATGCCGCGTAGAGAGGCAGCTAAATAAAGAGCTTTCGTTCCATCGTCCCAACCGTTTGCTTCCGCGATCGCTTCGAAGTGTACTTCGTAGTGATTCCAAGGAGCTTTCCCATCGTACTCCGTGGGTGAAAGCATTGGTTTCCTTATGTGCTTATCATTTGCTAGGGGCGTTGGCCGATGAGAGGTTGACGCAGGGGCCTCCCTAGATCTTGGTGCCCCTCCCGAGTTGGAACAAATACCCGTGGGCGGATTCGTCTCCACTGGATTAGACTCGTTGTGTAGGATTGGGACTTCTTTTGCGCACTTGGCAGAGGAAGGTGTAGGCTGACCACTCGGTTGCGAAAGGCCACCGGTCTGGTCAACGTACTGAGCGTTTTGTGGCGCCTCAGATTCATCCATTACCTTATGGACGAACGCGGATGGACTGAGGATTGATATCTCGGTCATCTGCTTCTGTAACGTGGTGAGCTCCTCTCGGAAGGACGTATGCTGTCCCCGTAGAGCTTTAACCTCGTTACTGACCTCCGCTATGGTATTTGATTGAGCATTGAACTTTTCGCTCAGCTCCTCGAGCTTCTACAAGATCTTATCGAGCTGTTCCTCTGCCATTCTGCTTGATCGCTTCTGATTTGGTTGAGGCCAAGAATAATTATTGAAAGAATATGAAGTAGCGCAAATTTGGAAAGGAAATGGTTTGGTTGAGGACAAGGGCTCACGAATGTTCCCGTATCCCAACTGTTACGAACTCTATGTTCTCTTTGAAGGCGCCCTTGAGGCCGAAACGTTACAAGACGTCGCGTGTGGAAATATTACCTCGTTCCCTGTATGAACTATGAAAATAACAGAGAACTTATTCGTTATCAAAAGTCAGAATTGGAAAAGACCCACGTCTTGCGAAAGTTAATAACTTATGATTATTTCCCGCAACACCGAAAGTAATAAGGTCAGGTTTAAATGCCAGAAGTATGTCCAGCCCTTACGCAACTACGATGTTAGTTATTGACGTCTAGGGCTAGCCAGAGGCACGTTCACTGCAAATACTGTACCCTAATTATATGAGCAATATATGGAAAATCTCGAAAATATTTTGTTGGTTGTAGGGCATCTGCCCCAATTGTTGCTTCTAATAAAAAGAAACGAATCTGAAGCTTGCTTAACACGCCTAGGTAGATAAGGCCAAAGCGCCAAAATATGTGCAATATTCGGCGAAAACTCAATCAAATTACTGACTCTCAAAATTTTAACGCTTGATTAGTACCAGCTCTATTAACGTACGTAGCGAAATAAAAGTCCATGAACCGAAATATGTGAAATATTTCCAACTCTTCGGTTACAAGAATGGCTAGTATACGAAATTTTACGGTGTACTTAACCCACGTAGATAAATGAAAGCCACAGAGCCGGAATGTATGAGATACTTCTAATATTTCAATCCACAGAATGATTAATAACCCAAGTTGTACTGTTTTATCAACTCCAGTTCATATACGCAAACCCAAAGAGCTAGAATATATGAGATATTTCTAACCCTTCAGTGGAAATTCAATGGAATTACTGATTTACCAAACCCGAAGTTGGATTGACTCAGGTACAATGATACGTTTGGTCAATGAAAGCAAAAGGCCGAAGTATAGGAAATACTCCCAACCCTTCAACTAAACTTCAATCAGCTTACTGATGTCCAAAATCTGAAGTTTATCGATGTGGTAGATAAGTAACACCGAAGAATACTTCTCAGCTGTCGATTACGCGTCAACTTGTTGGTTCAACTTTGATCAAAAATATCGGAAATCCTCCAAGTACCTACTGTACTGGGTTATAACGCAAATGGTTTAAGAAAATATACGAAAAATGCAGAACGCTAGGTATCGGATCGAACCAAACGACCAACTACTGATAATGTTGCTCAATGTTAGACTCAGCGTTTAAATTTATTCATGTAGATCTATCCAATATTTTGTAACCCGTAAGTTGTCGGCACCAGATATAGAAGCTTTATTAATTGAGAATGTTTGAACATAACAATGTTTGAACATAATGTTGCAAAAGTGCTGCGTGGTAATCACATTGGCGAGACGTATTTCAAATGTTGCCTCAATAAAATCAAAATTAACTTTTAGGAACTGCGTCTATCTAACTATTTTGACATTAGGCGGACGCATTTGTGTTAATTTAATTTACACTGAAAATGATAAAAACTAAGAATTTTGAGGATTAATTAGTCTGCACTTTAGCATTCGTTTACCAGTAAACTTAAAGAAATATTGGAAATTCCCTCCACTTTATAGGTCGTGGATTATAAAAGGTGGAACAACTTAGGAAAATGTTTCGTGGTTTTCCAACCGTGTATTGTGAACTATATAAAAAAAAACAAATAAACGAAAACTACTTCGCGTTTTATCAATTCGTCACTATCAGATCTAAGCAGGTACTGAACATTTCTTGCACCTTATACGTAATTGATTATCTGCTCTAGATCAATATGAAAAATGTTTTGTTTCCCAATCGTGTGTTAGCCAATTTAAAATTTGGAAACTATAAATGGTGTTTTGCACTTTATAATCTCCCGTTAACAAATATAAGGGAAAAGTGGAGAGTATTCCGTGTTTTATACGCCGTCGATGAACAAATTTTGACGATTTAAAAATCACTTGATATTTCGCAAATTGGGAAAATTCAAACAAATCTGGAACACATTTTCATTCCTTGTAAATCGTTGCACCAGTATACAGAAACTACAAAACAATTTCCTCCATGGCTATTCGCCCGCTAGCAAATATAGAAATTATAAAAACACACTTCGCAAATACTAGTGAGTATGAGAAAAATCTATAGCGTATTTAGTGGTCTATAGATTACCACGAGCAATAATAAGAGAAAATATCGACTTTACAACTCGTTGGTTTGAAAATATTAGTACGTCTAAAATTATTTTGTGGTTTAAAGTGCTCGCTATGAGCTGATAAAATTTTATTGATTATTTCAGCCTTTCTCCAAGAAAAATCCTTCGTTGGCAGATCCCGTAAATATGAGCAATATTCTATTTCATTTCACTACTCAATTCGTATATAATACAACGAAAAAAAAAAAAAACAAATCTGAAAATTATTTCGTGCCAAATTATTGCGTGGTTTATACCATAGCAGTTATAGGAATACTCTAACACCAGTTTAGGTTTATCCGAAACGTTCACTGCCACATATCAACTTCTTCCGACGTATTTTGTTATCCGCCAGCCGTTGTCGTCCAAATATATTATCTTATCCTCACGAAATTGTTTACTTCTATAGGATCTTCTAGAAGTCTTTCTTCCTCCACGATCGCTGACACTAAATATAGAAAATTTTATGTACGTGGTCGATCGTTGATTCGCTCATATTAGAGAATCTAGAATTGGTTTTCGACTCGTCCAGGCGTATATACAAACAAAAAAAAACAATTTTCTAAAGAGTACGTTGTGTTTCGGTACTCGGTGAAACATAGATAATTTTCTTAATTATACTGCTATATAAATGGTTAATTAGCAAATATAAGAGTTGACAACTCGTCGAGCAGCAAATATGAAGAATTCTATAATTCGGAGTTCAAGCCATTTACTATGTAATGATATAACTTAATGTAATGATTTCTACTGCGGCAATCGCTGACGCCACATATTCATAGAGAACGCTAACTCGCAAATATAGGGAATATGTAACGTCTTTTGTTATTTACATATATAAAAAAAAAATATTTCTGAATTTTTCGATAGCTTATTAGCAAATATTAAGTTTGACAAAATATGTCAGAATTTCTTCTTTTTTTTTCTTCGTCTCTAGCGAATGTCACGTAATATGGATAATATTTTGTTCTCCTCTCAATCGTTGGTTAGCAAATATTTAACAAAAGAAACAAACAAAATAAAATAAAAATAGTATGAAAAGTGTTTTGGGGTTAATCAAACCTTCTTCCAGCGAATATAAAAATTTAAATAAAAAAAATAATATGGATAATATTTTGTTCTCCTCTCAATCGTTGGTTAGCAAATATTTAACAAAAGAAACAAACAAAATAAAATAAAAATAGTATGAAAAGTGTCTTGTGGTTTATCAAACCTTCTTCCAGCGAATATAAAATTTTTATTTTTTTTCACTGATTAGCAAATATGTAACTGTATATGCAGAATAATTTCGTATTTTATCAATATTTTACTAGTAAATTAAAAAAAAATAAAAAAATATATAGAATATAACTTTCACTTTGTAAGTCGTTGATTAGTAAACGTGAGCAGCATGAGAAAATTATTGTGTGTTTCTAAGGTGCTCGCTCTCAAATATGTAAAAAAGAAAGAAAAATCCTAGAAAATATTCTGTTTCGGATATATGTATATGCCGGTGTCTCGTAAACGTTAGCAAATATGGAAGATTTACAAATTACACAAGAGAATAATGTTCTACTTACTCTAGTTAACCTCACTCGAAACAATATTATACCACAATATAACGATGATAATTCTTTCAGCATGTTCAATAGCGAACGGTACAATTAGCCTATAACGTCAGCGCCCAACGGTAATTGCTTTACCTCTGCAACTGGAAACAAGATCCAAAATTCCGCATGCGCCATACAACTCTTCTTGTAACTCGTGGGGTCCCTTTTACGGGATCGGCAAGACCCCACACTTGACACCAATTGTTACCTTTTTTCTCGTTCTTTGCACCAGCATGCGACGCTCCTTTCATCAAACCACCGCTATTAAGTTGCCACCTGGCCGAGCGGTCACCGGTATTGCGGGCGGAATACGGCAGTTTGGGGTGAGCCAGTTATATCCTGATTTCGTCTGGAAGAATGGGCCTAAGAAGGCGAATTTTGGCTGTACGGCGGACGCTTTTCTGGGAAAGTGGTATTAATCCTTGCTTATTTCCTCTCGCAAGCAAGCACTTGTATTGGGTGTGAAAGAGGTGAAGGGGACGCACACTATCCCTCTTGTAGTTTAAATAATTAAAAAGAACAGGAATTCCTTTGTACTTATAACTTTAATGCAAAATTAACAAAAAAACTTGCTCTCGCTTCACGAGCCTTCCTTCACAAGATTCAGCTCCACACAATATGGCGTCTTACAATTTTCGCGGCCTACGTGACTAACTCTATTACAATTTTCCTAATCCATCTTATACTAAATTAGCTTGGACCGACATCTATCGCTACAGGTTGACATTGTATTACTAACTTATTTCAATTATTTTTTAATTCTTTCTGCGGGTCTTATCTACTTTTAAGAAGACATTACGTTACTGGTTCATTTTAATAATTTTTTAATTCCTTCTACCGATTTTATCTGATTTTAAATTTTTATTACGTTACTAATTCATTTTAATAAGTTTCTCTTTTTTTTCTTTTACAGTTGTTACAACTACCTGCCAAAATGGCTCTACCGATTCTTTATCTTCCATACTTGTCCAAAATTATATTTGCTCTTTCAATTCAATCAATTTTACTTTCATACTTGTCAACAATTTATATTTGTTTCTTCAATTCAATAAACTTTACTTTTTCATACCTGTCTAAAATTTATATTTGCTCTTTAAATTAAATAAATTTTACTTTTTCATACTTGTCAAAAATTTACATTTGCTTCTTCAATTCAATAAACTTTCACTTTTCATACTTGTCTAAAATTTATATTTGCTTCTTCAGTTCAATAAACTTTACTTTTTCGTATTTGTCAACAATTATATTTGCTCTTTCAATTCAAGCAATTTTACTTTTTCATATCTGTCAACAATTATATTTGCTCACTAAATTCAATAAATTTTACTTTTTCATACTTGTCCAAAATTTATATTTGCTTCTCTAATTCAATAAATTTTACTTTTCCGAACTTGTCAAAAATTTATATTTGCTTCTCTAATTCAATAAATTTTACTTTTCCGTACTTGTCAAAAATTTATATTTGCTCTTTCAATTCAAGCAATTTTACTTTCTCTTATATTTGTCAACAATTATATTTGCTCTTTAAATTAGAAATCTCCTTTTCCATCTGGGACGTGTCAAAACTCGACTTCCTATTTATGATGACATGTCTAAGTACAAGTCCAACAAAATGTTCGGGCTTCATACTGGTACGTGTGGTTTGCCCTCTATTACCATCGGTTGAAGTGATCTCTGAATTGGAGTAGATTCTATTTGGGAATGTAATAACGCACTGGGGTTAGCATAAGAACGTGTCTTTAATCTGGTTTGAGGTTCTGCTATTGTGTGATGTCTACCTTCTGACAAAGAACAGCTGACCGACGGAGATGTCAGGTTCGGTTTTGTTTTGTTGTGGTTCGGGTTTTTATTCGCTGCTAGTTTTGTGTGGCCGAGTCGAAAGTTTGTTTAATGGATTTACTCTCGGCAAAAGATAACATGACCACGGGAATTGGTTATAGTCATTGTGCCTTTTCTGCGCTTAATTCTTCTGGGGACCTTGGTAATGCATATGGCTAGAGGAGATGGGAAAATTCCGGTAAGTCGTTCTGTTAGAATTCTTCCTCTGTTAGTATTTCGGGGTTCAACTGATAATGTATGACTGGTTTCAGCAAGAGCGCAATATTCTTCCAATTGCGATCACACGAATGCTGTTGAAATATTCTAAAGAGGCTCGGCCGACCTATTTGTCTACTGTCAGCATTTATAACAACATAGCCTTGCCTGTATCACATATCCGTCGGTCAGTCAACACTTCCTCGAAGGAAAATGCTATTCTGAGGATGCATAGGGATCCTCAACCTAAGCAAACTAGAGGAAAATAGTTAGGTGAGTCGTTTTGTTACAATATTTATAAGAACAATTTCTTTATTTAATGAAGTACAATTAATAATTTTCGCGGCCGTCCCGGAATATGATAAAAATTAGACTAACTTACATTTATAATTACATTACCTTCTTTGCTCTACGAGCTTTTAGGAAAGTTGCAGTTGCCGGATTATATTTCACTTAAGTTTGATAATTTACCCGTGTGAAAGAATGTATACGTGACAATTTTAGGTTTGTGAGTTTTGTGTGAAAGGAAATATATTATTCGTATTCTTTATAAATTGCATTCAAGAATTATTTGTATGATAATATGATATTTGTAAATTTCAGGCGTAAGCGGTTTCGTGTGAAAATACCGGATGACGGAATAAGGTGTCATGGTCTGATCGTGGGATAATTAATGCACTGAATGGAAAGGTAATTGTGATATATGTATATGTTATATGTAATTACTATATTATAGATTTATCTACTGTAACTATTAGAGTCGGTTCAGGTTACCTAAGCGCCAGGTAGCTTAGTTATATTGTCATTAAGTTAGGTCAGTTCTCGGATAAATAAAGTATTGTTTTAAATGCAATTCGTGTGTTTTCTTTGGTTTAAAGATTTATTGTTTTATTGATTCGTGAGTTTTATCATTGGGAAATGACAATTTGGCGCAGCCGGTTTAAAAAGGTATTGTGTTTTTAAAATTGATATATATTGGGAGTTATGCTTTTTTAGCTGCTTCAATTTTTGTATTTTTTGGGAGTTATGTTTTTTTAGCTGCTCCATTTTTTTTTCATTTTCTGGGAGTTATGCTTTTTTAGCTGCTCCATTTATTTTTTATTTTTTGGGAGTTATGCTTTTTTAGCTGCTCCATTTTGTTAATTGTGGGAGTTCTGCTTCTTTTATCTGCTCCATTTACTTTTCAGGGTAAATTTAAGAAGTGTTAGAATAAGTGGTAAATATAATTTTTCAACCTATAGAGATTGATTGAGTTATGATAATGCTGACTATGAGTGTTAAGTGTTAATAGTTATGCGCGTTTGAAAGTTTTTTTTTCGGAATACCGTGTGTAAGTTAAAAACTTCAACGTATAGGTTAAGTATTTAATTCATCGGGGGCTCTTGGAATTTTGTTTTGTTTTTTTTTGTAATAAGTTTTTTTAGCGTTTGTGTTGGTGAATGAATAGGGATAGGAGAAACTGTGAATTTTTCTTATACGTTAAATAGTGTAAAAGTAATTGTTAAGAAGGGGAATTTTTTGTAATTATAACGTTATTTTCTTTTATGCCGCTTAAAAGTTGAGTTTCACTCCTGTTTGATCGAAGCTCTCTCGTTTTTGTAGTAATTTTGATAGAGTATACTATATCAGTTTGAGTCGTCAACGTTTTAAACAGAGATTATGAGTCTCGATATTGATATCTGCTGAGTGTTGGGTTTATGTCTTCGTGATTCACACAAAAAGTCAAGTCGACTGTAACGATTGTGATTAAAGTGTTAATCTAGGGAGCATTTATGTTACAAAGTTTTGGTTAGGTGTTAAGTTTTAATAAAGTAAGGTATCGGTAGTCATTGGTAATTAGGCTTGGATTGGAAGGAAAAGAGAGAAGAATTAGATGATCTTCTGGTTCAGACTTCAATGTCGGTGGGTAGAAGTAATGTACTGACTAGAGAGCAACTGTTACGGTTCGAAACTCAAGAGAAGGAACTAGAGGAAAGATCTAAGGAGCTAAAATAGTGTAAGGAGAAGTTAGAAAGCTACGAGCAAGACTGGCAGTATATCGGAGAGCATCTCACGGCAGAGTTGCAAAAACGAACATCAAGTGAAGAATCGAGAAAATTGATTCAGGAGTGGAATACAGCTGCCAAGTCCTGTACAAAAGGCGAAGCTTTAGACTTGCTGGTAACGGCTACACTCGAGGTGATCCAAAGGGTTGAGATCCAAGCAGAACAATTGTTAGAAGAAGATAAAAGAAAGAACAAGGGTCTAGTAAAGAAAGTATTGTCTTTAGAACAGCAACTGAAGGAAGCAGAAGAGGCAGCGGAGGAACTGGAGACAGAATTAAGAGCCGAGGGTCCACTGCCGCAAGAGAAAGTATATAGGCAAGAGAAGTGGACACCAAGGAAATTAGTGTTCTGGGATAAACCACGAGAAACGAAAGATAGGCAAGATATTTCAGCTAAGAGTAGCTCATCGAAGGGAAAGACAAAAGAACCAGGAAGCAGTAAATCATACGGATTGATCAAGAACAGTATGGCGGAAGCACATGGGAAAGTTATGGATATGGTATCCAAATATATACCATTATTTTCTGGAGAAAGGTCACGAAGCTGGGCACAGAACTGTACCGCTTCCTGAACTGCAGCAAGGAACTTTACGGTCAATTGACTACTGAACAAAAAGCTATCTTTATAAAATGTGTGAAATTTCGGCTTACAGATGACGCTTATTATCTAGTGTGTTCCCAGGAGCCAAAGGATTTTGAAACTCTGCACCAGGTTATTACAACTGCATATACGCCACGAAAAACGTTCAGTGAGCTACGTATGGAAATGCTGGAGTATAAACAACGACCTGGAGAGGACATTCGTGAATTCGCTGACAGAATGAAAGAGCTTCTGGACAAAATTAAAACAGCAGTCACAGCTAAGTACCCAAATAAGGAAGGTGGACTAATAGCAGAATTGGAAGCTGACGCAGTGGCTACTTGTAAAGCAGGCGTAAGGAATAAGGCAACGCAAGTGCATCTGACGGGAAGGAGATCCCAATCTCTAGATGAAGTACAAGGAGAAGCTAGTTATTTCGAGAAGGATGCAACGAGGCTCCAGAGTAGAGAACCAGAAGTCTGGGGAAGTGGGCGAAAACTGAATTCCGAAACAATGCGAGATAGCTGGGGGACTAATCGTTTCAACAATAATACCAGCAGACCATTCAGAGAAGCCGTACAGAAGGGCCCATCTCCAGCAGCAGCAGGAATATATCGGGGATCACAGGCTAGGGCAACGCCGCCTAGGCCCATCCAGTGCTTCCAGTGTGGGCAAAGGGGCATATTGCTAGGGAATGCCAATCAAGAAAACAGCCACCATACTGTGTAAAATGCCGAAACTATGGTCACGATACTACTAGTTGCCGAAGACAAAGTATAAGGTTCGCGGATACTTCAATTGGTCCTCCAGGACAGCTGCAACAGACCCAGAAATCCTTTATTGCCAATTTTGTAGAACCCGCGATCATTATACCGCAAACTGTTTGAAGAAATATCTAGCGGAACAAGAAGCTCTAAAGAAGGGAAACGGGGAGCGGCAGCTGGGGGAATTATCCGCAGGTAAATCGTATTAAGGGAAACACGCCTATACAAATACTCAAGAAAATAATGATTGGAGGGTTGTTTGGGGCACAAGAAAGCTCAATTGGAACTTGCAAAGCCACACTACGCATGGGTGGAGTAGAACAGCCATGCGAGTTTTACACCATTTATGACACTAATTCGATTCCAGCTGACGGTATTCTGGGGATCGAGTTCCTGAAGGACAAAGCAGTCATTGATTGTATAAATGGAAAACTGTCAGTGAAAGGCATGGAGAAAATAAAGGAAAAAAAACCTCTTTTTGGAAAGGAGAAAATCGATCCAATAGAGTTGAAGGAAATCACCCAGGACAATCATCACCAGTTTATCCAGAAAGAAGAGTCAGTGTATTCGTCCCCAAAAGAAATTCGGCAACGAATGAAGAATCGAGTCTCAGCCTTGCGCGACATTATATCCAAAGCGGGCGTGGTATCAGATAGCCTCACAAAGTATCTTTCAGAAGTAGAATCTTACCAAGATGGTGAAATAAAAGAAAGAAAGATGACTTTTCCAAAAGAAGATGATGTACATCCAGCTCTAACAGCTGAGAAGTGGCCTGTCGTACAATTGGTCGAGTCCCTTAGCACGGGAACGCATCAAAAAGATTCTCAAGAAGCACCCATCAATGGGACTAAACCGATGGGGAGCGGAGAACAAGAAGGTGTAGCAGGAATTAGGGAAAAGGAGCTGGAAATTCCCCGCATGGAGGTCCAGCCCGACCCCTCTAAAGCTACAGCTTACGCAGAGGCTCAGAGCGAAAAGGTACATCTTACACAGCGAAAGGAAAAGTATTACTTAGGAAAGAGTAAAAGCACTCAGGGGACAAGAATTAAGTTGAACCCAAGAACAGAGCGGCTATTGGAAATTCCTGTCACAGGTGAGGAAAATTTAGTGTGCATGGCGGAAGAAATTAGGCCAGGAGTGTATTGTGGGAATGCTATAATTAAGCCAAGGAACGGTAAAGCGTGGGTAGGTATTATTAACGCAGGAAAGGAGCCCGTTGAACTAGTGAATTTCAGGCCGAGGCTTGAAAAATTGAGTAAGTATACTGTGCATCCACTAGGACGGGATAAGGGTAAGATTGATAATCGCCAACAATGGCTCAAGCTAATGAAGGAATCACTGGTATATGTAAAAAAAAAAAGGGAGAAGAATGGTTGAAGATTTTTTTTTTTTAAAAACAAAAACAAAGATTAATTGAATGATAAAGAAAAAATAGAGAATTTAAAGGACATAATAATTTAAAAAAAAGAGAAAGAAAAGAGGAATAGTAAACAAGATATAAAGGTTTAAAAAAAAAAGAGATAAGAGATTGTGAAAGAAATAATGGAAAATAAATAAGAAGAGCTGTTGAAAGAAAATAAATAAGAGGTTAAAAATAAAAAGATTAAAAAAAAAGGGTTCAGGAATTTAAAAGAAAGAGAAGTTTTTATACAAATTGTGTAAAGAGAAAAGATAATTGTTAAAGAAAGAAGGTGTAAGAGAAATAAAGATTGTAAAACAAAAGTGAGAATTGAAATATAGTAGAATAAATTAGCAGTTATATTAAGGAAAAACAAATTCAGAAATTTAAAAGAAAGAGAAGTTTTTATACAAATTGTGTAAAGAGAAAAGACAATTGTTAAAGAAAGAAGGTGTAAGAGAAATAAAGATTGTAAAACAAAAGTGAGAATTGAAATATAGTAGAATAAATTAGGAGTTATATTAAAGAAAAACAAAATCCACTTTGTGTAAGGATACTAGGATTGCCCTAAATTTATATAGTTATAAAGTAAGGTTTAGCTTCGCGATGAAGACGGCAATAATTTTAATCTTCGCTTTCGTAGCTGGGATACAAGCAGAGCAGGCAGGTTGTAGCATCGAGCCGATACCACAGTCGGGAGTGTTGTTCGAGCGTCTCGGGGTGGTTAATTTCTACACGAAACATTGGACTATTCTGTCTAAGTTCCAAACACCAGATCTCACTGAAGACTTAAAATTCGTCAGCAAATGCAGCGGTTTGATAAGCGGATTATGCACAAACGTAACCGATACTGGAGGCGTTGCAAGGTGTAAGGCAGAGATAGGAGGCTGGGTGGAAAAAATTAAGCGTCAGGATGAGGAGCTCTCGCATCATACCCAAAATGAGACGCCCGGAAAAAACAAGCGTTCAATTTTTGATGGAGTGGGATCTCTGGACAAGACACTGTTCGGAACCATGGACCATGCCGACACGGAAGAAATACATGCAGCTATAGATGACCTTAATGAGAAGGAGGGCCGAACATTAAATCTACTGAAGGACCAAATTACAGTCGTCAAATCTACGTTCGATTTGTTTAATGCACCAAGGCTACAGGCAGCAAAAACAACAGCAACAAAATAAACTTTCAACCATCGTTAAAGAGCAGCAGGGTCAATATCGGGAATTATCGTCATTAAAACTAAGAATGGAATTGAGTGAGGTAATTACGCTAATGAGCCTTCACTTAAGAGAAATCAGCGAAATGCAAGAAACAATGATGAGCATATTAATCTCTCTAAGCGTAGGAAAGCTACACTCGCTGATAATTCATGCACGAGAGATGACCGAGATAATGAAGAATGCCACTAGTAAACTGGATTTAGATGAAAAATTCCAGAATTTCCAATTGCTGGTACAAATTGCAAAGGTACAAGCAGTTCAGGTAGGCCAAGAAATCCTAGTCAGGGTAGATATCCCACAGCCCCAACGAGTTGCATTTGACTTACACGATCCCGATAGCTATAGATGAATTTGGGTATCATGTATATGATCTGGACGCTGAATTTGTGGCAGCCAACAATCATAAACGACAGTATGTCTTGCTGAGTTACCAACAGTACCAGAAGTGCCAGAGATTGTTAACCGCATCAGACTACCCGCAAATCGTATGCCCACAATTAGCCCCAACTATTACTGCTATTGGAGAAAACTGTGTGCTGAACCTTTTCCGGAGCTTCAACGAGAAACCACTGGTTATTTGTGATATCCGAGAAGACCAAGCTGGAAGTGAACTGCCAACATTCACCAACTTCCATCGGTGAGCTGGAGCAAACAGGGGTATTATTCATCGAAGAACATTGTCACCTACAAATCGGTGACCTACGAATACAAGCTGAAGATGCAGCGAAATATATCTCTATGTCAGCCCAGACGAATGGAGTTACCAGCCTGGAGCAGCATCGCAACAGAGAGGAGGTAATAGAAGGAAAAAAGGACGAAATACGATTGCTGGCTAGTGACAACTTTAATCAAGCATGGAGAGAGCAGGATGCAGCTATAAAGAGGGTTGAAGACAAAATCAGCACGGAGGAGGCAAGTAGACGTGCCATTCCACATCCAGTACATTTAGCAGCGACAACTACTACCGCATGTTTAGCCATCATCAGCTTAATAATCCTGATAGGAGTATTATGCCATTTGAAGCGCTGGAAGAGGAACTATACTCAAGCCGGCACTAACAGAGTGATTCTACCTATAGTTCATAAGTCAGAGCAGCAACCCAAGGCCCAAAATGCAAACATAACCATTGAGACAATCTTGCCCACGACAGCGAACTTGCCAACCACCAATTTGCCAACTTTTGCGGGGAAACAACTTGTGCCGCTATAGTAACCGCCATAGGTTTAGTTAAGTATATATATGTCACTTGTATAACGTAGAAGTAATTTAAGGGCAACATATAGTTAGACATTAATGTGTAAAGTTATATAGAAATAAAAATATGTGTATCTGGTTTATAATATTCAATCATGTTCAATGGAAAGAAATAGATTAATTGTTATAAGATTCAAATGTAGGAAATTATTAGTATAATAAGGTATTTAAGAAGTGGAGGAAGTTTCCAAGAAAGGACATGTGAAGTAAAAAAAAAAGTAAATAGATATGTTGTAAAATCAGAATAAATAAAAGAAATGATTTAAAAAGATGTAAAAATGAAAGAAATGAATTAAATGTGAAAATGAAATATTGAATTTAAAGAAGTTAAATGTAAAATAAAATAAAAAGAGAAATGATGTAAAAAGATGTAAAAATGTAAAATGTACGGTTTGAAAAAGAAAAATTAATTAATAAATAAGACATTTTCAGTTTTTAATTAAGATTGTTGCACTCTCCAGATCTAGTTCCCGGCGGAAACTAGTTTTTCCAAGGGGGAGGGATGTTATGGCCCAATATACGGAAGATTCTTCCAGTAGTCAAGGGCGCATTTTAGTGAAATAATTAGCAATTGCTAAACAGTAACCTCGCATGGTACTGTTCTGCAACTGTCGGTTATTTTGCTGATTAGCTCAACAGCTGGCTGCGATGAGCGCTTAGTGGAGCAATCGGCGATTACAATAATAATTAACCTCGCATGGTAATTATTATGTAAAGCGATTGTTTACTACTGAGCGACTCAGGTGCTGCAACCGGTAGAACAAACGGCAAGGTTGTTTGTTTACATCCGCGTTGTTAAGTAAACTCTACTTCCGAATATTGGTGCATAAAAGACCAATGACTGGACTGGCGAGTGCCGTAAAGTGTACAGTCTTATCGTGATTAGAGTCGGTTCAGATTACCTAAGCGCCAGGTAGCTTAGTTATATTGTCATTAAGTTAGGTCAGTTCTCGGATAAAAAAAGTATTGTTTTAAATGCAATTAGTGTGTTTTCTTTGGTTTAAAAATTTATTGTTTTATTGATTCTTGAGTTTTATCATTGAGACACGACCCTACTTGTCAAATGTCAAAAAATGACAGATCCAAAAGTGACATCTACCGAAATAGCGGGCTAATTAATATAACACCTCTTATTGGAAAACCCTTTATAATAGGACTTCCCGTATCTATTATACCTTTTAAATTTAAATTAAGTTCAATGTCTAATGTTTGGTCTCTGAATTTACAAATAACTTTTATTAAATTGCCATTAGAAAAATTATGGCTGTGTTTGCTTTTATCATCTATAATTAAATTTTTATTTTGTGACACACAAGTTTGTTCCTTATCTCTAAATGACGTACCACAACTTACTTGATTATACCTTCTAGTTGTTGATGAATTTCCCGGACAGTCCTTTATAAGGTGACTAAGGCTACCACAGTTGTAACAGGAACCTCTATTCCTTTTCGGCTTTGTACAAGTAGCGATAGTATGCCCTATTGTATTACAATTGTAACATCTAATAATGGGATGTTTAGCAGAACATCGAACATCAGGTGAGAACGATGCGCCTGACCGTTTACTCTCCGGCACCACATTTACTTGCTTTAACTTCTCATAACGCTGAAGCAATTGTAATATCTTCTCAACGGTGTTTACTTTCTGTAATGAAAGAATTTGTTGTACAGATATATCACGAATACCTTTAATAACGTCTTTGATGAGTAATTTGTTATCCAACGAATTTCCTCTAGCTATGTTCTGCATGGCAAAAACATAGTCCTCATAATGCCTGTGATACACATGGGGTAAATTTATCCGGCTAATTAAATTAGCCTACTTTTACTCCATATGTATCACCAAATACCCCGAGTATTTTGGCAAATACCCCAAAAAACAAGCGAGTAATTTCGGGGTATTCTATATCCTCAAAAATTGCTGGGTAATTGCAATTACCCTGATAACAGCGCCAATTGGTGGTCGCTAGAAATATAAAATTTGTGTAAGCACATATTCAGCAATAGACAATGACAAATCAAAGCAAAAATGGATATGGAAAGTGACAATTCGAAAGTTCAACAAAATTTAAAGAAACGAAAATTTTTAAGTGCCATCGAACAATCAATTGTGATTGAAGTCTGGAGAAGCAACATTGACGAGCTTCGTTGCAATAAAAGAAATTGTCATGTATACCACAAAGAGTTGATGGAAAGTCATGGACTTCAGCTTTCTGTCGAGGAAATAAAAACTCGCATAAAGAACTTGACAAAAAGATTTAAGTATGTATGGTGAAATAGAATTGTAAAAAAACTAAAGTTTCGATAAATTTTCAGATGCGAAGTTTTGAAGAAAGGGCCATCGGGAGGAGCGCCATCAGAATGGGAGCATTTCGATACCCTTAATGAGTTTATAGGTCATCACAAAAGTAACCGTGGAACGGAGTTAATGGAGGAATCCATTGCAGTTGATTGTTATGGTAATGAAAACATAATAGTTTGTGCTTAAGCGTTTTATTAAATACAGATTTTGCGTTCATTTTCTTAGATTTGATAAATGAAACGAATTATCTATACATTCCTACGGAGCCTAGCACTTCGTCATCATCCACGGATCAGTTAATCTCGCCATCGTCCGATTCAACGCTGACGTCGCCTCCAACCAAAGAAAAATCTTCTCGATTGGTGTCGCCTCCTCCTTCAGCAGGATTGGCTTCGGCTTCACGTTCTGCAAAAAAAAAATTTTAATGAAGCATTAGTTTCTTTGGCAGAACAAGAAATTAAGGCGTTCAAAGAATTTCAGCTGGAAATGAAAGAATCGGAGAAAGAGCACTTGAGTAAAATTGACACTACAAACAACCTTTTGAAAGAAAGTAATGACATCTTGAAAGAGAGTAATCAAATGCAGGAAAAGTTAATAAATTTTCTAATCGAGGAAGAGAATAGAAAACAGTGAAACCGTTTAATATTAAGATATAATAAAAATAAGTGTTCGCATCGTTATAATTTTTATGATTTTTTACTTACTAAAGAATTGCAAAAGAGCATGTCGGATGACATTTCCTGTAGGCTCCCCATTTCCTCCTGTAAATGATCTATTTGGCTGCCCTATTCCTTTCTGCAGCTTTTCTAATTCAGATAACCAGTTCTTGTTAATACAATCATTTCTCTCGTTGCATATGTTATGTAAAAGACAGCAAGCTTTTATTATTGCAGGAGCATTGTCGATATGCACTTCCAAGCCCTTTCCCAATCGGCGAAATCGGGCTTTCAAATGACCAAAAGCATTTTCTACTACGCGTCTGCATTTCGAAAGCCTAAAATTAAAACGCTTTTCATCTTCCGATTGGTCTATATGAAATGGAAAGGGTTTCATAACGCGCTCGGACAGCCGGAAGGCAGAGTCGCTAATCAATAACGTAGGCACACGAATTCCTTCGATTTATCTACTGTTGTCGGTGAAAATTGGATTTGCTATATGTTGTTGCTTTAGCAAAGAATTTTCAAATATTGTAGAGTCGTTGCTGCGGCCGGGAGTTCCAACATTGATATAGGTAAACCGATACCGATAATCAACTGACGCAAACAGAATTAAGGAATGCCACCCTTTGAAATTATAGTAGTCTGTAGCCTCATCTTTCGGGGGATTGACTTCGATGTGACATCCATCAATTGCTCCAAAGCACTGCGGGAATCCCATTATTTCAAATCCGGCCACAATTTCTTTGACTTTATCTTGCTTAGGTGGATAAACATTCAAGAACTCGGGCTGGAAGATATCCCACATCACCTTTACGAATGCCAAAACAATTTGGCCAACGGTTGTCCTGCCCACACCAAATAAACTGCCAACGGTTCTGTATTCTCCCGAAGATCCGAGAGCATATAGGGCGATAGCAATTCTTTTTCGAAGAGAAATGGCCGATCTCCAAGTGGTGTCCTGTTTCGACAGTCGTCGCAGCCTTGACACGAGAAATTCAAATGTCGGTCTATCGACACGAAAGTATTTTTTAAACTTTTCGTCATCGAATTTCGGCACATCCTTTTCCCAGAATTGGGAATTTTCGACCTGAAATAAATAATGGTTTGTAATTGTAGATGTTTAGATGTGCCTAGATGCCAAAATAGTCATTTGAACAACATCGGGACTACACACACTTCTTGATTCCTGAACTTACCTTCGACCATATCCTCCTTCGTCTTGTACGATAATAAGGATTATTCATATATAACATTCGTGTGAACATTTTAGCCCGTAGCCATGATCTCACTGCAAGGAGCCGTAACCGTTTTGTCTTCCTGCCCATATCTTGCATTTGTCTTAAATTTACAATTGCTTGCTGCCTCATCTGCATCGCCTGCTGACGCTTCGCTTGAATTAATGCAATTGCATCCTCAACTTCCGTTTTAAAAACTTAAAAATTAATGGCTTATTCGTTTTAACTCAAATCAAACGTCACGCACTAAACGTCAGATATGCGCGCTACTATTCAAATTACTACGATTTATGTGTATCAGGGGTCTTCAATTAACTAGGTAATTGAATTACCCTGAAGCAAATACCCAGCTAAATTTACCCTATGTGTATCATAAGCATAAGACTCGTCGGGTTTTTTTTCGACTAACTAGAGCAGCATGTATATCGTAATCGTCACCAAAGGGTGGAAACGTTTTAACTATTGTTGTCCTAAACGACTCCCACATACTCAATCCTTCCTGACCAAAGTACCAAACTTATAAATACGACCAATTTCCTCTAGACGACTCAACCATTTGTCTAAAGGTAGACCCTTCACAGGATTGAAAACAGGGATGATTTGATCCGCCTCTACTGGATGTAAGATTTTTTCCTCAACCTGCACCTCTCCAGCAGTACTTAATTTTTTTAAAAATTCATTTTCTCGCTTAATTAAATCGAGCTCCTTTTGTAATAGGAACTTCTCCATAACCTCGAATTCAACTTTTGGTGTGGACGTATGTACAGTCGCAGTGGATGACGAAGCAATACATGTAGTCTCATCCTCACCACTTTCAGAGCTATTATTTTTCACTAAAGACAATCGCTCTAATAAATCCGCCTTTTTGCCCGTGGTAGGCAAATTAAATTTCCTTAATCCCGTCTGTAATTGTTTTTTAGTTACTGACTTACTCATTATTACAATTCGACATTACATTTTTATTAAATCGCGTACAAAACACTAATTATTAAAACTTTCACAGTATCCCACTTCTGAAATCTGCAGGTTGGCCCAAATAAAATAAAATTTCTTCGCCTAACCTTTATTCAATTTACTCACAATTGACAATCTTTCCTTTCTGTCTCTTCTTCTTCTCTACCTTCCAACCTTTGTAATCCATTCCTAACACAACTTGCCGCTAACGCCATCTATCCCTTCCTCTGTTATGCCCATTGAATAAATAACTAATAAGGAAACGGCATATCGGGTGAAAACCTAAGCCACTCGACGAAATGTATTAGTGTTCTGTGTTTGTATTCGTTTCGTCATGGCAGTAGTGAAACCGTGAAATTTTTTAAGGGGGACATTTTTTATAATCCAAATTGCTATGTAAAATAAACAAATTTTTGGCGCCCCCTTATCTTCAGATAATATTCCTTTGCGTTGCCTATGATAATTTAAGTGACTTGTTAAGCAGAACTTTCAAATAAGTGACCAGCCCTCTTGTCGTTTCTCCCCCCCCCCCCCCGCTCCCTGGATTTGACTGTCATTGAATTGCCTACTCACGTACACTGTATTCGCACGAAACCCCGCTTCCTTATTAGTTATTTATTCAATGGTTATGCCTGGTATTGTGTTCATTTCGCGGATAAATTTTGTATGGAAATTTAGCGGTGAAATTTAGTTGCGAAATATTTAGCCAAATCGTTGAAGAAAGTGTTATTGTGTTTTATCCAACGAGGTAAGAACTAAAGGAGATGCAAATGAGAAAATATCGCGTACCCAATTCTAACACTATGACACTGATATTGTTTGTACATAAGCGCCGTAAAATTTGTACACCTGTACACAATTGTACAACCTATGCGCAATTTTAATCGCTTTTATTTTCATATACTCAAAAGTATTTACTGAATTTGCAAACGTGAACGTAAAAAAGTTAATAATTTTGAAGAAAAATTCAGTGGTAAAAAGTTTATGAGTAATATTTGCTTCGTGGTCCCTACGGTTATTTCACGGGTTTTCCTACGTCAATGCACCAAGCCCAAAACCATCCAACCTAAGTATGGATTTGACAGCGAAGACTAAAAATGGCGGAGTGAAACATACACAAATGCAGGGCAATTTTGGGTAAGCTCATGTACACGGATCGTACATATGATTGCATCTCCTTTAGTTATTACCTCGTTGGTTTTATCAGCCAAAAGTTTGTTTAGTTTTGACAAGTAGATGGCAGTATTTTCCACAAAGGTATATTTAGCATCAGAATTATCCGCTCAATACCTTTTTTCCGCGCTAAAATTTTGACGTTTGACGTTGAATGAAATTGGAATACAAGAGTGGCAGTGAATTTTTATTTTATTTTTCGGGCAAAAAATTCCGTCTTCAGTTAGACAATTCTTTTGAGAAGAAATCAAAATAGTAAGTATAAATATAATTTTCCTTACTATTTTCAGATTGGGTAATTGCAATAGCAATCTAAAAGAACAAGAAATTATATCACAAATGCACGATAGCTGATTGTCAAAAGCAGCCACCTATAGTTCAAAACAATGAACAATTTTAGCCGGAAAAAAGGTCCCTGTTCGATTGCTGCTAAATATTTATCCGCTAAATGAATACAATACCGGGCTTATGGCTAAATATTTCGCAACTAAATTTCACCGCTTTTCCATACAAAATTTATCCTCGAAATGATCACAATACCAGGCTTAAGGTCAACTCGTCAAATTTGTCAGATCTGCCTACTTCTTCACGAGAAAATAAGAAATAATATTTTAATTGCAATTTGTTGTAGATTGGGACATATAAATTACTTCTTAAGCAGAAATAAGCAAAAATTAGAAGAAAAGAAATAGACAAATAGCTAGAGCACATTTTATTTGTATTCACCCATTTTATAAATAACTTTTTACAATTAATTATATTCAGGAGAACTGTCAGACAAATGTCATTACATTAGATTAACCCGGTGTTTTAAACTTAGAATATATAGCAAACAGGAATGGTTGAATCGTGTAAAATTCGTGTACATGAGTGTAATTTGTCAAGAGCAGGAGACTATACATAGGAGTATGTGAGATGCTGGATGGAGAAATTGTCAAAGCTGTAGATTAATTATCAAATGTGCTTTTGTTTTGTGAGCAGATTTGGTCAACTTAAAGTTCTTATGTCAAAATTTAACAAAAATACCGAATCAATTCTTTTCAAAACTATTTATCTTTGAACTTTATTTAGTGCAAAGTTTTATAGTGGCACTAGTGCCTGTAAAAATCTTCATATCAATTAAAAAAACAGAAATGAAATGTTCGATCAGTGCTTGCAAATATAAATTAGATTATAAACTAGGGAATCCTGTTTGAGGCAACTGCACTACCTAAATTATCTTTTTTGTTAATAGAAGCAAAGATTTATATAAATTAATTATGTGAATTGTTTCAGAATAAAGTAGAAAAAAAAACATTTTTTACCACAGATGCTCCGCACAAAACCTGTTTAAGCATTAAACATTAAAAAATAATCAGCAAATTCAGAAGTCAATAACTTTATTGAAGAAAAAAAATGCAGCATTAATTCAATTTAATTAGGTAAATTTCATGCACTTTTGCTGCATCAGCAACACCTGCAGACAAATAACAATTTCGTGAGATCGAATTTCACGCATGAAATTTGTTGTCAATTAAATTTGTTAAATTGAATTTGTTGATTCTGCATATTTGTCATATTAAAATTTGTATATAAATATCGAGCTTTGTAAATAGAATTTTAGAATAAAGTTTTTATTAAATGAAAGCGTTGTTCTGTTGTTCTGGGTTTAATTAGGAAGCCTTCTTAAACCAACCAAATCGGAACTGTGTAGGAATCCTTCACGGCTCAAACAAAATTGGTGACCCCGACGTGATATTAATCGCTACTTGTGTAACATAAGTAGTGCTATATCACGCACCACAAGCAGTCCAGACTCTCTTTTGGCATCCATTTGAGTGCTCAATAGTCAAATCTCGCTTTCTTAAGAAGCTGGATCTTCCTTCGTGCCAACTTACAGCCGAAGGATAAATCAAGGAATACTTCTGGAGCTTACCTTGTGTCAACAGGCGACACAATAGCCAACAGCACCCGGATTTCATTTGCAGCTCCAGCAAGTTGAAGCAATTACTACATAAGTAGTATACTGTGTCACGCAGTAGCACCTTCTTGCAGTCAACATTCCCTTTGGCATTCCAGAGTTCAGCAGTCGCCCTTTTAAGAAGCTGGATCTTCCGTTGTGCCTACTTACAGCAAAAGAGTACATCAAGAAATAGCTCAGGAGCTCACATTGTGTCAACAGGCGACACAATAGCCAGCAGTATCCGGACTCCGCTTGCATCCATAAGCAACCACAATCAGCTCACCATTCTACGATTCATACGATAAGTTTGTTTTGGTGTGCCAAATGCATCCAGCAAGTACATCCAGATCATGCGTACTTCACACAAGCATATCATACACAAGTCCAAGAAATCTGCAAGGACTTCCTAGGTAAAATAGACCAGAGACTGAGGGAGTGTCCCGCGGATGCACCACAGTCAAGTGATCTAGCAACCACACCCACTGACGCTAATCAAGATGACTCAGCCAAGACTCTAAGGATGCACGCCGCAACAATAAAGGCGTTGGACAGATTAATAAACTCAATTAGAGAAGAGTTTAATGCACCTCGTTCAAGGGCTTACTATAATCAGAAGCTAAAGTCGATCAATGACTACTGGGCTCAAATAACTGGCCTCCATCAAGAAGTAATAGCAGAATTGCTCGACTCTACGAAGGCACAAGAAGAATATAAAAGCATTGAAGATAAGTATCAAAACCTGGCGATTGAACTACAGGAAAGACTAGATGAACAATCCATAACATGTAGTAATAGCATGAATGTCAAGATTCCTAAGATAGCTCTTCCGAACTTCGATGGGACGAATACACAATGGAAATCATTTATGGATCTTTTCACTCAGCTAATACGTCATCAGTCTATAAGCGCTGCAGAAAAAATGTACTACCTGAAAGCTCATCTTACCGGTGAACCAAGCCGGTTGATAAGACGTCTACATGCCACGGAACAAAACTACACCGTGACTTGGAAGATACTGACAGACAGGTACAATAACTCAAGAAGTATAATAACTGCACTTCTAAATGAACTGCTGTCACAAAGTACGTTGACAGTTGAATCTGGAACTGGAATAAAGCGGATACATGATGTCAGTAAAGAATGCCTTCTATCACTGCAGAACATGGGGGTTAAGATCAAAGAATGGAATGCCATATTGATCCATATATTACTTCAGAAGCTAGACAAAGAATCCCGGAAATTATACGAACAATCTCTCCAGCGTCCTCGTGAAATCCGAAACGTAGATGACTTCTTTAAGTTCTTAGAATCCAGATTTCAGATGCTGGAGGCAATGCACACGAAAGACGAGCGCAAAAGGCCTGTTACATTTGTGACATCAACGCCAAGAACTCAGTATCCCGTCTGTAAAGCAGAGCATAAAATTTACAGACTCAACAAGTTCCTGAATTCATCACTTGACAATAAGTTCCAGCTGGTGAAGCAATTCAAGCTATGCCCTAACTGCCTGAAACCTGGACATCAGATTCAAGGATGTACTTCAGGAAATTGCACATATTGCAGGGGCCGACACAACAGTCTGCTTCACAATTCATGCCGCGACAAGCAAGAGACCGCCAAGCCCAATCATACAATACGACAGAATAACACGACACTGCAGTCAATTACTCCTTCAAAATTAATACAGAAAACTTCGAACAAAGCTACCACCAGTCTTAAGGCATCAGCCAAATCAAAAGTCTTACTGGCAACAGCTGTAGTGGACATCGTCAATGCAACAGGAGGTCTGGTTCCATGTCGAATACTGCTTGATTCAGCGTCTCAATTACATTTCATCCGGGACAGTTTTGTTCAACTGCTGGGGTTTAAAGAGACAGAAAATTAGCATTCCGATTATTGGCATCGGTGGACACGAAACCATTGCCACACACGAGACTAAATTAGCCTTACACTCTAGAGCAAATGATTTTACTACATCACTTACAGCTGTTGTACTGCCGAATATCAGCGACTATCAGCCAGCAACATATGTGTGTACCTCAAGATGGGAAATTCCAGCCAACATCCAGTTGGCTGATCCCGATTTCTATCAGCCTCAAGCAATCGACATGCTGATAGGAGCTGACTTGTATTATGATCTCTTACAAGGTGGCCAGATTAGAGTATCCAACAATCTGCCTCTCCTACAAAACACCCGCTTGGGCTGGATTGTAGCAGGGAGAACACCAAATACGTCGTCCATCAGTCGCTTCCAATGCAGTATTGTAACTCAGCCTTCAGTGGCATCTCTGGAGAAACAATTAGTCAAATTTTGGGAATTAGACCAACATGATGCACCATCAAACCGGATGACAAAGGAAGAATACGAATGCGAGCAGCACTTTCAAGAGACAATTCAACGTTCTCCATTAGGTCAACTCATTGTCCAGCTACCATTTCGCGAGCCACCACATAAGTTGGGATCCTCAATTGAGATGGCAACAAAACGATTCTATTGTCTAGAACGCAAATTAGACAAAAATCAAGAGCTAAAACGACAATATCAGGCCTTCATGCGAGAATACGAGCACCTGGGGCACATGCAAGCAATACAGAAGGAGCTCATCCCATCCGAGAATTATTACTTACCACATCACTGCGTTGTTAAGCCTGAGAGTTCGAGCACAAAACTGCGTGTAGTGTTCGATGCGTCAGCCAAGAGTACAACTGGCAAATCTCTCAACGACATCCTCAAGATTGGACCAACTGTACAATCAGACTTGTTTTCCATTCTAATAAGATTTAGAATGCACAAATATGTGATGACCGCAGATATATGCAAGATGTATCGGCAAATTCAAGTGGATCCCGAGCAAAGAAAATATCAACTTATTCTCTGGCGCGAACAAGGTGTCTTAATCAATTAGCACTTTTGGAAGTCGACACCTTTCCTCGAGCAGCTAAGGTCATACGAACTGATACTTATGTTGATGACGTCCTAACTGGAACAGACTCCATTGATGATACCATCAAACTAAGAGAGGAGTTAGTGGCACTTCTAAAAAGTGGAAATTTCGAACTAAGGAAGTTCTGTTCAAATCACCCAGATATATTGCGTACCATTGCTGAAGAATTCAGAGAAAAACTACTACTGCTCCAAGGAGACGAAGTCGTGAAAACCCTAGGAATGATTTGGCAACCAAAAGATGATGTCTTTCAATTTAAAACAACACACCATGAGTCAGATAAGACTACCAAGCGAACAGTTCTGTCAGACATCACTCGTATTTTTGACCCACTTGGACTAATTGGACCTGTGACAGTTCTTGGCAAACTATTTGTGCAGGATCTATGGAAATCAAATATTTCGTGGGATGAAGAACTTCCAATACAGTTAAAAAAAAAAGGTGGCAACTCTTTCAATGCCAATTGAAAGAGCTCAGTTGTCTCAAAATCTCAAGACACGTATCATTCACCGATCCAGTGGAGCTTCAATTGCACGCCTTTTCTGATAGCAGTGAATCGGCATATGGTGCATGCTGTTATATCAGGACGGTAGATGACTTCGGCCAAATACGAGTTCAATTGTTGTGTTCAAAGTCAAGATTAGCACCCTAAAGTCGACAACGCTAGCAAGACTAGAACTGTGCGCTGCTGTCCTCTTAGCAGAATTGGTGGAGCGGATACGTCAATGTCTACCGAAGAATTTATCAAAGGTCTACTACTACACGGATTCAACAATCGTTCTTTCATGGATTGCTGCACCGTCCTACACTTGGAGCACCTTTGTCGCAAATAGGGTGGAAAAAATCCAACAATTAACGACTGAACATCAGTGGCATCATGTAGAAAGTACCGAAAATCCTGCTGACATCATCTCGCGGGGCATGCTTCCAGCTAGACTACACCAATCTAAACTGTGGTTCAAGGGCCCAGACTTCTTATTTGAACCAGCATCAAGGTGGCCTAACCAACAATTTCAACTACTGCAAGAGGTGCCTGAAGCTCGAGAAAGAAAATTCGCATTTTCAACAAGATTAAAGACAGACAATTATACGGACATAATTGCATCTGTCAACCATAAGAACTCCTTCACGAGGCTTCAACGAATCTTCGCTTACTGCATACGTTTCTGGGAAAATTGCAGACTACCAAAGGAGCGTAGATCAACAGGCCTTCTAACGATAACAGAACTGGACATGGCGCAAAATGGCCTAGCCAGAAATGTACAACGCACAACGTTTAGCAAAGAGTTTCGAAATCTCAAGGATAACAAATCGCTCAACACCAACAGTTCAATCCAAACATTGAACCCATTTCTGGACGAAGCAACTAGCGTCATCAGAGTTGGTGGCCGATTAAAACATTCCCAACTGAACGCAGAGGCAAAACATCAAATGTTACTTCCAAGGAATCATATACTCAGCGAGTTGTTGCTTAATCATCTTCACAGAAAGCACATGCATGCAGCTCCACAGACCTTAACAGCAATCGCAAGACAAAGATTCTGGATCATAGACATCAGGACACTAGAACGACAGATAGTGCATAGGTGCATTCGCTGTTTTAAATGCAAACCACAAAGCATCACTCAAATCATGGCCGATCTACCAGCCAGAAGAGTAACTCCTGCACAACCATTTCACACCACAGGAGTTGATTTTTGTGGACCGATTGTCATTCACCACAAGCTAAGACGAACAATCTCAGACAAAGCTTTGCTAGCAATCTTCGCCTACTTAATGTATTTGCGGTGTAAGAAAACCAGGAGCATCGCAAGGGGAGCAGCATCAACCTATCCCAAGAAAACGCAAGGGCCTGGACCAGAAATTTGTGTTGGACACCAACTCAAGCGGGGAGTATTAGCATTAAACATTAAAAAATAATCAGCAAATTCAGAAGTCAATAACTTTATTGAAGAAAAAAAAAATGCAGCACAAATTCAATTTAATTAGGTAAATTTCGTGCACTTTTGCTGCATCAGCAACACCTGCAGACAAATAACAATTTCGTGAGATCGAATTTCACGCATGAAATTTGTTGTCAATTAAATTTGTTAAATTGAGTTTGTTGATTCTGCATATTTGTCATATCAAAATTTGTACATAAATATCGAACTTTGTAAATAAAATTTTAGAACAAAGTTTTTATTAAATGAAAGCGTTGTTCTGTTGTTCTGGGTTTAATTAGGAAGCCTTCTTAAACCAACCAAATCGGAACTGTGTAGGAATCCTTCACGGCTCAAACAAAACCTTTGTTTACTTTTTGCAAATTGACAAGTTGTTTAGAATAGGGATGGCGTGTAAATACATGCAAAAATGGACTACCAACACAACCAGGAATTCATTTCGCAAAATCTGGCTAAATTCTATATTCTAATGCCTGGTATTGTGTTCATTTCGCGGATAAATTTTGTATGGAAATTTAGCGGTAAAATTTAGTTGCGAAATATTTAGCCAAATCGCTGAAGAAAGTGGTATTGTGTTTTCTCAGCTAAAAGTTTGTTTAGTTTTGACAAGTAGATGGCAGTAATTTCCACAAACATATATTTAGCATCAGATTTATCCGCTCAATACCTTTTTTCCGCGCTAAAATTTTGACGTTTGAAGTTGAATGAAATTGGAATACAAGAGTGGCAGTGTATTTTTATTTTATTTTTCTGACAAAAAATTCCGTCTTCAGTTAGACAATTCTTTTGAGAAGAAATTAAAATAGTAAGTATAAATATAATTTTTCTTACTATTTCCAGAATGGGTAATTGTAGTAGCAATCTAAAAGAACAAGAAATAATATCACAAATGCACGACAGCTGATTGTTAAAAGTAGCCACCTATAGTTCAAAACAATGAACAATTTTAGCCGTAAAAAAGGTTCCTGTTCGATTGCTGCTAAATATTTATCCGCTAAATGAACACAATACCGGGCTTAAAGCTTGGTATTGTGTTCATTTCGCGGATAAATTTTGTATGGAAATTTAAGCCCGGTATGCTAGAGCAAAGGAATTTTTGTTCCTATACAAAAACTATGTAAATAAAGTGTCATGGAATGCTCAAGGAATTTTTTTCTTGACTGATTCCTTGAGGTAGTACGCTAGAGAAAAGCAATTTGAACAGAAAAACTCTACTTCCTGATTGACAAAAAGATGTCGCTGTTTTACGAAAAATCTTTTTATGTCAATATTTCTTGAAGAAATAAGTACCGATGCACTTATTTCTGTAAGGCATTTTGACGGTGGTGGAATAATTGAAAAATTGAAGGAAGGAACGGACAAATGGACGAATAAAAATTGTTTTTATTTTTCATTGGAAATTATCCATTTCTTCACTTTCTTTATTATTTCTTTATTGTCAGAAATATCACACAATTGACAAATCCAAATTGTCAAAAATTCCTTGACCTAATGTCAAATTTTCTTTAAGAAAGAAGTGGAAAAATTCCTTGACCTAATTCCTTGGCTCTAGCATACCGGGCTTTAGCGGTGAAATTTAATTGCGATAAGCGCTTATTTTGCTTTATTAGCTAAAAGTTTGTTTAGTTTTTACAAGTAGATGGCAGCAATTTCAAAAAACATAATTTAGCATCAGATTTATCCGCTCAATACTTCTTTTCCACGCTAAAATTTTGACCTTGGATGTTGAAAGAAATTGGATTGCAAGAGTGTCATTCATTTTTTTCTAATAAAAAAATTCCGCCTTCAATTAGAAAATTCTTTTGACAAAAATTAAAATAGTATATATAAATATAATTTTCCTTACTATTTCGAGATTGGGTAATTGCAAAAGCAATCTAAAAGAACAGAAGATAATATCAAATTCACGACAGCTGATTGTCAAAAGCAGCCACCTATAGTTCAAAACAATGAACAATTTTAGCCGTAAAAAGGTCCCTGTTCGATTGCTGCTAAATATTTATCCGCTTAAATGAACACAATACCGGGTTTTAAAAACTTCGTCGATGAGTGCACAAAACCCCGGGTAAATTTGGGGAAAATTGTAGGGGAAAATTTACAACCTTATATGTCAGTGATACTGTGACAAGGGTCATTTGACGTACACTTTTTCTAGCAGTGCAGGTGAATGGAACGATTTCGGTGTAACACTGCTAGATAAGTGTAACACTTCTGCTAGAAAACCTCTATTTATAACATAAAAATCTCCTGCAGTATTTATCTCCAGTATAGTTTCATCAGTAATTGTGCTGTACCGTGCAGGAAGGAAAAGTTGACAGTCTTCCAAGTCCAGGATGATACGAGATCCAAATGCAGTCTTACATCTTCTGGCGCTCAGAATCCTGTATTCCTTATTAAATTCCATTTCAGCTGTCTTTAGAGAAGGTGGGTACTGCTCCAGCTTCTTCAGTTCCTCCATTGCGTTTGCCATTTCAGATTACTTTCTCCTTGGTTGTTTATCGTTTGAACTCCAAAATGAAACTGATTGCAAATCTGATTCAGCTCCTCAATTTATAGTCATGGTTCCAAAACAAGTTTAATCCTGCTTAAAGCAAATTTGCAATATCAGCACATTAAGCTGAATGATTCATGTAATTTGAAACCACACTTCCTGTAAGCAACCCAATTCTAAGAATTTTACTGATCGAAACGTTTCATTGGAATTTGTAAACATCCTGTTGTAAACAAATTTAAGCAATATCAGCAAATGATTCATGTTTACTCTTTTCAAGTAATTTGATACCGCACTTCCTGTAGGCAGCCAAAAATTTTATTGTTCCAAGAATTTTGCTGATCGAAACGTTTCATTGGAATGTAAACAAATTTTCACATTTTCATGTATGTAAACAATCTTATTTGCAAATTCAACCAGCAGAATAAAGTAATCAAATTAATTTGAGTGATTTTCTTATCGTGTAATTCGATATCATCTCAGCCTATAAGCAAATTCGTTGGAATTCATCCTGCGCAATGATTATTGTAGCAGCAGGATCATTCATGTTTACAAACCGTTGCTATAAAAGCGCAAGCAAACTCTTGGGGAGCACCAGTCAATCTAAGTAATTCAAAGTGTTAGTGCCGAATAAGAAAAAAATTAAAAATGTCTATCACAGTAATAAATGAAAGTTTTTCATTAATTAAAAAATTGCGAGAAGATGTGTTGAAGTGTTTAAGTGATGCAAATTTAGTGAATAAAAACAATATTGTTAAAGAGTGTAACAGAAACATTCGTAAATATCAAGCAGTATTTCGAAAGTGTAATAAGAATGCTAGAAAACGACATTTGGACAGCTGTATTGCTCAAATTAAATCGTTGAGATTGTTACTCAAAGCTCCCCATCGAGGTAGAGGAATTAATCAACGATTAATAAGAAGTGATTTTGTTAAGTGGGAAGAAATCAAAACAGCATTCGTAGGTAGAATTAGGGCAGGTGTTATCGTGAATTTAAGCCACCTAGATCCTAAGCTGTTTATGCAAGATGCTTCCAAATTACTTGCTCGCCGCATTAAAAATACATTAAAACAACAACACCATATTAAAGTTGCTACAACGTTTTGTGGCGAATTTATTAAACAAAATGCTGACAATGAAATTATAAAAGACATTAAATATTTCCAAGCGAGAACTGCTCCAATCAGTGCAGATGATAATTTAGAGGAGTGGTTTAAAACAAACATTTTGGATCCAATAAACACTCAGCTAGAAGAATTCCAGGAAAAAGACAGTGGCTGGGCACTGCACTCTATAATACATTTAGCGGTGCATATCAACAAGTTTGAGCCGATTCGGGGATCATTTTATGTACCTCTGCCAAAGGAGATTGCATCAAAGAAAGCATGTATAAATTTAAAAAATAATGATGAAGCATGCTTCGCGTGGGCAGTAACATCAGCGCTATATCCTTCAAATGTTCACTCCGATAGGACCTCATCATATCCACATTATTCTACTGTGCTAAATTTAACTGGAATAACATTTCCCATGACGCTTAAGCAAATAACGCAATTTGAAGGCCAGAACGATTTATCAATAAACGTGTTCATCCTAGAGAGAGAGCGTTTCTTCACCACAGTTCCAGTTAGACTTACGAAACACAGGATGGAGCGACATATAAATCTCTTAATGATTCAAGATGACTATGACCAGGATGATGATGATGATGATCATATGGATGATGATGATGATGATGATGATGATGCCAGCAGATATCATTTCTGCTGGATTAAAGATCTTTCCCGACTCATATCAACACAAACTTCGAAGTGTAATGGTAGAAAGTATATATGTGAGAGATGTTTGCTCTACTTTTACTCTGAAGAAAAATTAGCATCACACACTCCTGAGTGCGAGAAGCAAAACGATTGCAGAATTATGTTTCCCTCAGAGGAAAAGAAATGGTTGGAATATAAGAATTATAACCATAAGAATCCAGTCCCGTTTTGTGTGTATGCTGATCTTGAATCAATATTGAAGCCAATTCAGGGAAACGATCAAAATACACAGCGAATCCAGGAACATGAAGTTCATAGCATAGGATTCTATTTCCACTGCAAACATGATGCTAAGCTCTCATACTACAGAGCATATAGAGGCAAGGACTGTCAAAACTGGTTTGCATTAGAATTGCAAAAGATTGCATCCATAGCTGTACAGGAAAAGCTGAACATCAGACCAATGCAACCCCTGACTAAAGAGGAACGGCGTTCACATATGGAAAATACTTGCTGCCATATATGTGAAAAAACGTTTGCAGCCGATGAGGAACGAGTCCGGGACCATTGCCACTTAACAGGTAAATACTGAGAAGCATAATTCAATTCATTTCTTTTCATAAATTCTTTTAACAGGAAAATACCGAGGACCAGCGCACAATGCATGCAATCTGATGTACCAAGATTGCTCCATAGTTCCAGTCATTTTTCACAATTTATCTGGATATGATGCTCACTTCATTATTAAGGATATAGCTACATCTTTCCCAGGAAATGTTGATCTCTTGCCAATAAACAAGGAAAGATATATCTCGTTCACCAAGCACATGGACGGCAGCTACATAAAATTCAGATTCATCGATTCCTTCCGTTTTATGGCTGAATCTTTAGATAAGCTATCATCATTGCTGCCGATGGATAAATTAAACATTACAAGATCAGTATGGCATAGCTAAAGCAGTAAATGATGCCAGTGCCGCAAAGGCAAAATTGGAAGAAAGCAAACGTCATAACCAAGCAATGGAAACTATAGCGGTTGGCAAAGAAGGAAACGGGCTGTTCCTGAAGCCGTACAGAAAAGGACTTGGACTCTATCTACAACCTCAACCAAAAAACTATTAAAGACGCTACCCAAAAGACCGCTAAACGAGTTGGATCTTCACAAGTATACCACACACTTGCCACACTTCAGAGGAGTATTTATGCGTGATAATCTACCTAAAAAGCCATGGAAGCGAGAAAGCGGTATTGTTAACTTGGACATCTCAACTGGAGCCGGTACACACTGGGTAGCGTACTACAAGAAAGGTGATAACATCGAATACTTTGATAGCTTTGGCAATCTCCAACCACCAAGGGAGCTCATAAACTACTTGGGTAGTAATATTACGTACAACTACAGCTCTTATCAGAACTATGATACAGTAATTTGCGGTCACTTATGTTTAAAGTTTTTATATAATTGTTATAACCATTAATTATTATCTATAAATAAATGTATCTGTATTGAAATTGTAACAGTTCATTATCAACCGCCATGTCATTAACACTTACTCTCACGGGAAATTCATCTCTACTCACTGCTGAGTACTTTCCTCCGCTGGAGCTAGCAACGGATTATGTTTGTGGATTAATTGATTTTCAAACATACAACTCTATACCAAATATTGATGTGAGCAATAATCTGGTTCATGTAGGGAATGAGGTTGTTGAGATACCTGTTGGATCCTATGAGATTGATGATATAGCAAAATATGTACAAGGATACTTGGATAAAGAAGGGAGAAGGATAAAGGTTGCGATAAAGGCTAACAATAATACATTGAAGAGTGAAGTTAAGGCAACTGAAGAAATACATTTTGAAAAACAGAGATCCATAGCTCCTCTGCTAGGATTCAGTAAAAGAAACTTGACTGCTAATATAGTGCATACATCAGAGTTGCCAGTCAACATCATTAAAGTAAATACTATACGCATCGAATGTAATATTATATCAGGATCATTCTTCAACAACACACAAGTACACACTCTCCACGAGTTTTCCCCGAACGTTGGGCCTGGGTATAAAATAGTGGAGGTACCCAAAAATGTAATCTATTTGCCTGTGAACACCAAACGTATAAGTTGTCTAACATTGAAGCTCCTTGACCAAGACGGTGACTTAATCAACTTCAGAGGAGAGACTATAACCATCAGATTACATTTGAAGCCACAGCATGTTGATATACAATAATGATAAATACGAGTTCGGAGCAGACAAGATCATTAGTCAGCGGACAACCTTGAAGCGATCAAGACCTACATTAACACCTGCAAATACAGCATATTTACAATCAATTGGCTTGACGCTGAAACAATGAATAAAGGAATACTAGATATTGCACCAGACGCTCACTTTGATAACAGTGTTACTAAATTTGAACATCACTCCTATTCACCATTTCTAACATCATTTAAAAACAGCGATGAAATCCGTATCTCTGTACAACATCAGGACTTAAATCTTCTACCCAGCAGGAGTTTTCTTTACATTGAGGGGTCGCTAACAAAGCTGGATGGAACCGTTTCAGCAACTGCAAAATTAGCTAACAACGCTCTACCATTTCTTTTTGATGAAATGCGCTATGAATTGAATGCAGTGGAAATCGATCGTACAAGAAATCTTGGGATTGCGACAACATTAAAAAACTACGTATCGCTAAATGCAAATGTAAGCAGGATACTACTCAACGGCAGTTGGTCACCAGATTCATCCGTTATACCAGCCAATGGACTGTTTAACTATTGTGTACCTCTGAAATATTTATTGGGATTCGCTGAAGATTACAAGAAAATTCTGATAAATTCCAAACATGAACTCATATTGATCCGGAGCAGGACAGACGATAATGCCATTATATCAGCCACAGATGAGGTGAAAATTGAAATTACCAAACTTCAATGGATCATTCCACATGTTACAGTATCCGATGATGAAAAGCTGCAACTATTAAAAATTATCGGGAGAGGTCGCCCAATACAAATACCATTCCGTAGCTGGGACATATATGAGTATCCAGTACTGCCAGAATCCACGCATCAAACCTGGTCAGTTAAGACTTCCACTCAACTGGAGAAACCTCGATTTATCATCTTAGCATTACAAACGGATCGAAGGAACGATAAAACCAAAGATGCAAGCAAGTTTGATCACTGCAAACTCACCGATGTTACAGTTCATTTGAACTCAGAATCATATCCCTATGATGATTTGAATTTGAAATTTGATTTGAATAGATACGCATTGCTGTATGACATGTATATAAAGTTTACACAATCATACTATGGTCATCAGTATCAGCCGTTCCTCACATGGGAGAAGTTCAAAACCGATGCTCCGATCGCTGTCATTGATTGCTCACATCAAAATGAAACAATAAAAACTGGACCTGTTGACATAAGGCTAGAATTCAAGACATCTGAAAATATACCGGCTAATACGACAGCATATTGTCTGCTTCTACACGATCGAATAGTGGAATACAGTCCGCTGACAAGTGAAGTTAGAAAGTTAAATTAAGAAGAAGATGGCTGTCATCGTAGACGTTCAAGGATTCAAAACTAGTCTCAATGAATTTATCACTAAAGAACTGGCAATTTTAAACAATGAAAACCAGATACAGCACTTTATATTTCAACCACCGTTCAGATACAAAGATTTGACTTCAGCAAAAAAGAGGCAAGTAAAATGGCTTCAACACAATTTTCATGGATTCCGCTGGGATGATGGCTACATACCGTATCACAAGCTGTACACTATAGTTTTACCACTGCTTCGAAATAAAATCATATATGTAAAGGGAGCTGAAAAAGTTCAATGGATGCAGAAGATAGTTGGAGAGAGTGAAATCATTATCAATGTCGAAGATGAATACAACTGTGGAAAACTAATAGAGATTAACACAAATGCGCCATCTTGCCAAGTTCATATTGGACAATGTGCTATAAGAAATACTTTTATAATAAGAAATTTTATTGGAAATAAAAACAAATGTTTATAAAAGATAAGACTTTTCAAACACACACACACATACCCCAGAACCCTCACTGACATCTTCTATAATCTGTTCATGGTCATGTTGTGAAATTCGAATGATGCTTCAACTTCCCTGCTAAGAAAACTTATTTAGGTGCAGCAAAACCATGATGACGTCATGCCGATATCTAGAACTCTCCCGCTAGCAAAACCAAGGCATGCTGGTAGTTCCGGCTAAGGCCGCTAGGGTACCTTACTCAAGAAATGGCGTTTGCACCCAAACAGATGTCGCTGCGTATCGGCTAATGTCTCACTTCTAGAATCTGTTCATGGTGACGTCATGTTGTGAAATTCGAATGATGCTGAACTCTCCCGCCAATAAAAGAAAACAGCAAATCCAGGTAGTTCCGGCTAAGGCCGCTAGGAAACCTTACTCAAGAAATGGCGTTTGCGCCCGAACAGATGTCGCTAGAAAACCGAAGCATGCTGATAGTACCTGTTAATGCCGCTAGGGCGCAGTCAAGACCAAATGATACATCCCGGTAGTACCGATTAATCCCGCTACGGTGCAGTCGAGACTCAATGGTGTACCCAAGACACAATGGTGCATCCAAGGCACAATGGGGAGCATGCTGGTAGTACCTGCTAATGCCGCTAGAGCGCAGTCAAGACCAAATGACACATCCCGGTAGTACCGATTAATCCCGCTAGGGTGCAGTCGAGACGCAATGGTGCACCCAAGACACAATGGTGTATCCAAGGCGCAAACCAATACAGCCAAGACACAACCCTACATTTAGTATGGGCTCAAACCACCTAGCGACGGTGGCGCCATCTGTGGCGAAATCCTGGAGGCTCAAAAAAGTGGTCCAGAACTCTTATAGCTTAACTACTTGTAACACTTCTGCTAGAAAACGTGATTAATCGGAATCGGTATAAGTTTCCAGTTCTGCAATTACCGCTTAACCTCGTTACACGGAAAGATACAGGAATATGAAAATGTGCCATTTACTTTCCTGCATTTTTCGTTCAATGAGCAGTCCATTTATGTATATGTCAATGGTTGGCGGATAGTCGTTCTCCATGATACAAAGATAACAAGTATGGCCGATTCGAGAGACATTTTTTGTGTTGCTACGTCATCAGGTGCCTACTGTCATTTCCAGTGAATTTCTTTTGAGTTTTTCGTATTTTCTTTACTGAAATACGTTTTGAATATATTAAAATATTTAACAAAATATTAGTTTCTTCGTTTAAATCACTTATGGAAAAGTAATGATGTGCTAGTGGGAAAGCAAAGAAATTTAAAAATAGAAAATTTTTTCACTGAGAAAGGACGATTGAAATTAAGACGAACAAATCTCTGACATTTGTCGCCAAAGGAGGTAAGCAATCAATTGACAGATTTTCCGACCATACTTGTTAATCTTTGTATCATGGTCGTACTCTACGAGAAAGAAACTAAAGAAGAGGCCCATCATCAACAATTTTCCTGCCAGTCTCAAAGATGTGTAGGTTCATACGCACACTATGAAAATTTCGCATTGCACGCGGATGAAATGAAAAGTTTATGCAAGGGATTTTGCAAAACCGCCGGGACTAATAACAAGCCGCGAAATAGAAATTGCATATGTAGATAGGTGGTCTGCTCAGTTCCATTCTGTCCCATATAACAAATAAAAAATGTCTTGAACATACTCTACCGCCAAGACTATCAATCTTACGGTTTAAGATAGTTTTGTTATCTATCCAAACGTAAAAAATTTAGATACCTTACCGAAAAAAATAATAAAAATAATTAATTTTTAAAATAACTTTGCCTGTTTTGCAAAGTTTTATATCTCATTCGTTTGTTGGATAATAGTGTTGTTGTGCTGAGAGAGAAGAGAATGTCGTATATTTTGACGTTGCAGCTTGAAATATTTGCGGAAAGACGTTGAAAGATTGTTTTGTAAGGATATACTTGTAACTTGAAAAAATACTTGAGTGCCACCTGTGAGTGGGATTGTTGAACTAATAGAAAACTTGATGGCCGGCCTGTGTGTTGACAGCCGGTCATGACATTTGTAAGTAAGTAAAAGAGTAGGGACACTTGGTTCCTGACACTTGAAGAAAGAAGAACTAAAGAACTTGTGCTTGGAAAATAAAAGTATAAATTAAACTTGAAACGTTGTGTTCTTATTCTTGAAAACTGGTACAATTATATTTAAAGTAATTATTAATTACATCTCAGGAGTGGGATAGTGGATAGTGATTTACTTGGATGAAAGAGTTTTTGTGGATAGTTTTCTGAAAAATCCTCGCTTGATCGACTTGGGATGGAATCTATTGAAAAGTATACACTGGATGAATTACGTGAGGATCTCAAATTTAGAGGCTTGAAAACTTCTGGAAACAAAAAAACCCTATATAATAGACTGAAACTGTCTACACACTTAGACTCACAACAATTAGAGCCTTCAGTTGTACAAATTGATGAGCGTCAGCCTCGTCAACAAAAACTCTCACCTCACTCTTTGAATTAAATAATTTATTGGGTGCATTCGATGGAAATAATTTTTCTATATGGAATGCACAAATAAATAACATTTCTCTGGTATATCAAGTGAATGAGGATGAGATGAAAATACTAGTGATTGGGAAATTGAAAGGAAAAGCCCTCGAATGGTTTCATTCCAACTCCCAAAATACTTTATTGGACTTGAAAGGTTTGCTGAATGATTTGCGAATTATTGTTGACACGCGTCAAAGTAGATTAGAAGTAAAAAGAAAGCTTGAAAATAGAAAGTGGAAGGTAAGTGAAGATTTTACTGATTACTTCCACGAAAAAATGTTGGTGATGAACCAGTTGATGTTGTCTGAGGAGGAAAAATTGAATATTTAATTGATGGCATCAGTAACATAACCTTGAAAAATCAGGCAAAGTTACAACAATATACATCTACAGAAACGTTACTACATGCTTTCCGAAGCATTAGTTTGGGTGATTACGTGTCGGTATCTCGCCAGAATGTTGTTCCTGCTCTACGTGTTACTGAGAAAGGAAATGAGTGCAGTAGTGATAAGCGGTTGTGCTACAATTGTAGAAAAAGTGGTCATCTAGCGTTCCAGTGCAGAGCTGATAAGAAAGCTGTTGGAGTCTGTTATAATTGTCATTCACCTGACCACAAACGTCCGAATTGTCCCAAATTGAGTACACACCAGGGGCTGGATTCCGCAACTATGAGTTTTCGCGTGTATACACAAACTTTTGTATACACCACTTTGTTCCGATTCCGCAAAAGTGGAAATGAGTTTTTCTGTCAAAATTGTGTACACTTTAATTAATATTTTCTCATGGTCATTTTGGTCGTGAATTTTGAATAGGTACCTGTGAGTTTTTGTCAAACGGTATTTTCAAAATTATTTGTTATGTTATTTATTGTACCATTCTCTAAGACGTAGTCGCCTTAATACTAGTGAATTCATGTAACTTATTTCTTATAACTAAACTTAACTTCTTCAAACAGACTATTTTCTCACTCAAACAACATTCAACACAGAAAATTTTCATTCAGCACTTAAGTGTACACAGATCCTTGCGGAATCGTTTGAAATTCAAAAGTGTACACTTGCGCTCACGTGAGTTTTTCAAATCGTGTACACTTGCAAATTCTTCACAGTTGCGGAATCCAGCCCCAGGAGAAAAAAGTAAACATCAATTTAATTAGGGAAATACGGGTGAGTGATTGTAACTCAGAAATTAAAATCTTGTTTGCTAGTAATAAAAATATATATACATAGAAAACTTTGAATGCTTTGATAGATACTGGTAGTTCGGTATGCTTGATTAAGAAAAAACTTGTTGATATTGTGAATATTAATCAGTTAAGTAATTACAAAAAATATTATGGTATTAATAATACACAATTGTTTCCATTGGGACAAATAGAAACTTTTATTGAATTAAATGACATAATTCTTAAAACAATCTTGCTGGTAGTAGAAAATGACACAATGAATTCTGATGTCTTATTGGGAATAAATTTGTTTAAGGAAACCAATATTGATTTAGTAATAACTAATGAAATTGAATGTGACAGTAATAATGAAATATTAAATATTGATATCGAGGTAAATAAGAGTGATGATTGGAGAATAGATAATAATAAATTAGAAATCACTCAATTGTTGGAACATTGTAAAAACCATTTAGAAAATAACGACAGTCCAAAAATATCATATGAGATGACAATTAAACTTGACAAAGACGACTATTTCTTTTGCACTCCTCGTAGATTAGCTTACTCTGAGAGACAAAACTTGCTTAAAATTCTAGATAATCTATTGAAGGAGAATATTATTAGACCAAGTACATCTCCTTATTGTTCACCTATTGTTCTAGTAAAAAAGAAAAATGGTGATAGTAGATTATGTGTCGATTATCGGATACTAAATAAGCATACGGTTAGAGAGAATTACCCTTTGCCAATAATTGAGGAATTGGTCGATAGTTTGTATGGACAGAATTACTTTACCTTGCTTGACCAAAAGAGCGGTTTTCACCAAATTAAGATGGCGGTAGATTCTTGTAAATACACTAGTTTCATAACACCCTTCGGGCAATTTGAGTATAATCAAATGCCCTTCGGTTTGAAAAATGCTCCATCTGTCTTTCAAAGGTTTATCGAACTCGTTTTTAGAGATTTGATCTTGAAAGGGAAAGTCGTAATCTATATCGATGATATCCTGGTGGCAACAGAGTCACAAGAGGAACACTTGTTAGTATTGGAAGAAGTCTTGAAAATTTTATCAGACAACCTTCTAGAGTTGAATCTGTCTAAATGTATATTTATGGTAGAAGAAATAGAATACTTAGGCTACCATGTTTCAGAAAAGAATAAGTCCAAATGCGTCAAATCTTAGGGCTATTGAGGATTTTCCTTTTCCTAGGAATGTAAGAGAAGTACAAAGGTTTCTCGGTTTATGCTCCTACTTTAGAAAATTTGTTGAGGGATTCACTGTAATTGCAAAACGATTACAGGAATTGGTGAGGAAGAATAACCAATTGAATTTTGGTGAAGTAGAGTTCCAGTCTTTTGAGAAGTTAAAGAGGAAATTGCTCGTTCACCCCACCTTAGCAATTTTCTCCCCTGACGATCCAACTGAGTTGCATTGTGATGGTAGTGCAGTGGGTTACGGAGCTATGTTCATTCAGAAAAAAAAGGATGGAAAATATCACCCCATCTTTTATTATTCTCGGAAAACCTCTGAGGCTGAGTCAAAATACCACTCGTACGAATAGGAAACCATGGCAATAATTTATGCTCTTAGACGTTTCAGAGTTTATCTTTTAGGTAGACCTTTTAAAATAATTACAGACTGTAATGCCCTTGCTTGGACTTTAAATAAGCAATTGATTAACCCTCGTATTGCCAGATGGGCACTTGAAATTCAGAATTATGATTACGCAATAGAGCATAGGGAGGGTAAAAGGATGCAGCACGTGGATGCGTTGAGTCGCAGTTTTCCCATATTAGTATTAGAGGAAAGTTCTTTTGAACAGAGACTTGCTATTTGTCAGTCCCTTGACCCCGAGTTAGAAAAGTTGAGAACCCTATTGGAATAGCCTGATCATACTTTATTTGAAATGAGAGATGGATTAATCTATAGAAAATTAAATAAAAAGAAAATTCGATTTTACTTGCCAGAAGCCATGATTGTACATGTATTTAGGGCTTCTCATGTCATGATTGGACATGTGGGTGTGGAAAAGACGTATGAAATCATTTCCCGCTCCTATTGGTTTCCTAGATTGAAAAAAAGAATTAAGGAATATATTCAGAATTGTCCAAAATGTATTACCTTTAATCCTTCGTATGGTAAGAAGGAGGGATACTTATACCCCTTTCCAAAGGGTACCGTTCCGTTTGATACTATTCATGTCGATTTCCTGGGACCCCTTGAAACGACTCGTAGAAAGAAAAAACACATCCTAGTCATAATTGATGGTTTTACAAAGCATGTAAAATTGTATGCCTCAAAGACTACTAACTCGACTGAGGTTATTGCATGCATTAGGAAATATTTCACCCAATTTAGTCGACCTATACGGCTCGTGAGTGATAGAAGTACTTGTTTTACTTCCGTTCAGTTTGATACCTTTGTAAAGGATTCCAACATACATCATATTCTTGTGGCAAGTGGTTGTCCTAGAGCAAATAGACAAGTGGAAAGAGTCAATAGAATACTTGCACCCATGTTAGCAAAACTCGTCAAACCTGATAAACAATGGGATCAGGTCTTACACGAAGTAGAATTTGCATTAAATAACACGGTTCAGAAGAGTACCAACACTACTCCTTCCGTTCTTTTGTATGGTGTAAATCCAAGAGGAGAGTTAAACGATAAGGTCTTTGAATTTTTGCAGAGTCATGTTTTGATCAAACCAGATTCGAGAGATCTAACTGTTATTAGAGAAAAGGCGGCGGCTGACATGGAGAAAAGTCAATTATACAATGAAAATAAATTTAATGAGAAACGAAAGCAACCGATACAATATGAACCAGGAGACTTGGTAATGATTACCAATGTAGAGACTACTCCAGGCGTCTGTAAAAAGTTGTTACCAAAATTTAAAGAGCATATACTGTCGATAAAGTTATCGGTCATGATAGATATTTATTGAAGGATGTAGAGGGGTTTCCTATTACACAGAAACCCATGGAGGGTATTTTTGACGTTAGTAGAATTCGTCCTTGGTATTTTCAACGAAACGGAAAAACTACTTTAAATAACAAACTTGAACCAAACGAACAGAACTGAATTGATATATATGATATGTATGATACTTATTTGTAATGAAGAAATATTTTTTTACTTTTATAAATAATATTGAAAATTGATCTCTTGATACTCATACTTATATTAATTATTCTTGAAACTAATAGAGGAAATTACAAATGTGAAACCTGATGTTGAATTAAAGATTATTATATTTTATATATGTTAATCATACTGGAGTTAATGACATAGGGAATAAATATAATTGAGACATTCGATGAATCAATGTCCATTGATATATTTTATTTAAATTTGAACTATGTACTGGCTTAATTGACAACTTGAACAATAATATAGTTTTAGGAAAATATTGTAATGTCATGATATTCGGGTCGAATATATGGTCAGGTTGGCCGAGATGTAAGGATATACTGTAACTTGAAAAAATACTTGAGTGCCACCTGTGAGTGGGATTGTTGAACTAATAGAAAACTTGATGGCCTGCCTGTGTGTTGACAGCCGGTCATGACATTTGTAAGTAAGTAAAAGAGTAGGACACTTGGTTCCTGACACTTGAAGAAAGAAGAACTAAAGAACTTGTGCTTGGAAAATAAAAGTATAAATTAAACTTGAAACGTTGTGTTCTTATTCTTGAAAACTGGTACAATTATATTTAAAGTAATTAAGGACATTAATTACAGTTTCAATTGTAATTATGTATTTTTAGAGCTAAGAAAATGGTTATCACGTGAGGAGAAGACATTCAAGGAAACTTTCAAGTTTGCTATTAAAACATGGAGAGCCGTTGAATTAATAGAAGCAAGGACGAATGTATGCAAAATCTGAAGATTATTGAAGTAATTTTTATGACATCTGAAAATACAGTAATACAAAGCGGTTAGCGATAAACCATCAATATATTGTAAGCTTATTGGTAGTTTATCTAGCACCTACAACAACTATATAAGATCCTTAGAGAATATATTCCCTGGGATTGCCTACTAGTTGTGTAAGTTCCCTGGACTGGCTTGTTATTAGTCCCGGGGGTTTTGGCCTTAGCCAGTCATGGGCTTGTTTAGCTTGTAGATAACTGATAAGTGCACTCAAGTGCTAGCGAGTGCATTCCAAAACATAGCTACAGTTGACTATACCGACTTCAATCGTTCCAAAACCCAGTAATTAACTAAATTATGTCAGCTGAGTTGACTTTTGAGTGTTCCGAAACATCTGAAGTTGACTAAAATAGTCAACTATCCCTGACTATGCTCTAAACTGCTAGTTATCTAATATATATACCATGACGTGAGCTGTCAATTGAAACATTTTGTTTGGCGCGCTTTTACAAACGTTTTGCGAAATTTATTTATTTATTTAATTTTCTCTGGCTCAGTTCGGATTAACACACAGTAATAAAATATTAGTTTTAAGTATCAATAAAATTATACAATCAGTATAAATGACAGTTCTAATATTTTTAACTTACTCAGACCGTTCCAAAACCTCAAACAGTTTTAGTTAACTGCAGACAACTTGAACTACCTCTGACATAACTCTGACATAGCTACAACTATAGCACACTATAGTTGCAGTTGTGTTTTGGAACGCACTCCCGGTGTTTTAAAAACTTGTTCGATGAGTGCACAAAACCCCGGGAAAATTGTTGGGGAAAATTTACACGGTATTTTCATCGAACAAACCTATAGATTATAAAGTATTCAAAAAACTCAAACAATGAAAAAACAAAAAAGAGAAAGACAAAATCTCAAAACCTGTGGCGAACTAACTTTGACGCAATGAACAGACTCAGTACGATTGAGCAACATACTACTATAGCTAACTAGCAGGATAGAGCGTAAAACATAAAATACAAAATAGGTCTGTTCACTGACATACAATAAGAATGGACTGAGCGTTCTTGATTCAAAAATGGCACAAATATTGAACAGGTTGTGACAACCCTTTATTTCGCACAATTGCACACTGATTTATAATTAGTTACTATTTGAAAATTGTTTAGGAAGTTAAACTAGTTTTAATTAACACAAAAATTAATTTTTAATATTACTGAAAAATGTGTTCCTCTGCAGATTTGATGTCAAATATGCTTGAGCTTGTAAGAGATAGACGTACATAAACAATATAATTGTCTGAATTTTTATGTCAATTCCAATGCATTCCTATTAATACAGCCGTACTGTTTCTAAAATTGGTTACAGTTCAGTGTACATTTCGAGCTTGAAAGAGACAAATAGATTTCAGCAAAACTTTGTGCCATTTTTGACTATAGCAAGTAGATAGGATGGCTCAGTCCATTCTTATTATATGTCAGTGGGTCTGTTTGATGAAAACTCCGGATAAACCCCAGGCTACACCGGCCTGGACTACCTTGTTTTTTGCAAAACCTGGGCTACCCCGTGCTTACACTAAAAATTTCTCGGGGTAATGGTTTGACAGTTGTCAGTTGAGAACTGTTACTTGCAATTTGTTGTTGATTGGGTCCTTAGAATATAGAGCAAACAGGAATGGTGATAAGCCAGATTTTGCGTAATGAATTTCTGGTTGGGTTGGTAGTCCATTTTTACATGTATTTCTAAACAACTTGTCAATTTGCAAAAAGTAAACAAAGGTTTCGTGCGGAGCATCTGTGGTAAAAAATGTTCTTTTTCTATTTTATTTTGAAACAATTCACATAATTAATTTATATAAATCTCTGCTTCTATTAACCAAAAAGATAATTTAGATAGTGCACTTGGGTGAAACACGATTTTCCTAGTTTTTAATCCGATTTATATTTGCAAGCACTGATCGAACACTTCATTTCTATTTTTTAATTGATATGAAGATTTTAACAGGCACTAGTGGCATTATAAAACTTTGCACTAAATAAAGTTCAAAGATAAATAGTTATCAAAAGTATTAATTCGGTACTTTTGATAAATTTCACAAAAGAATTTTAAGTTGACTAATGGCTGATTTACATTACTCGACATGCGATTTTACTGAGAAAGTGAGTGAGAGGGTGTTATTACTTTGCACTGTTAGAAAAAAAAGGAAGAGGTGATCGACTGTCAAAGCATTATTTCCCACTCTTTTATAGCGAAGTGTCACTTGTGGCATTTCATCAATTTGTCAATTGCATAAATTAGTTGGATGTTTTTGCTGAAGTTAAAAATCGGATAAAAAAAAAAGGCACTATTTTCAAGAACAATAAAGATACAGAGTACAATAGAGAATACAAATATTCCCTGTAAAATTTTGACACATTCCATATTTAAAATTTTTTTAAAAAAATGTAATTATAATAAGTTTATAAAAAAATTTTTAAAAATTTGTTTAACAATTTTTTAAAAAATGTTTAAAATTTTTTAATAAACTTTGATACATTCCAGCTGATGTGTGCGTGTAAACAATTATATTCGTACCCGCTTGTAGTTATATGTATGTATGAGCTTGCTGCCATAATAGCAAAATTTACTACCATAAAATATACTTCTGACTAGAAATTTTTATGGCTAATTATGGCAGTAAAAATTTGCAAGCAGCTTTGACAACTTCTAATTTGTTGTTGTTGTTGTCATTTGCCCGTAGCGTCATGCTTTCCTTTTTGGAGAAGAACGCCCAGGCGTAGTCCAGAGTCACCTGCAAAGAAATATGCAAAGAAATCTTTGCATACGGAGAACAAAAACACTGATTTCACGCGTGTTTCGTGTATATTTTTATTAAAACTTTTCTTTTACACAACTGTGCTTTATTTTTATTAATTTCACTTCGATTTTTGAACAATTATTAATTTTATCGAATTAAGCTACGGATTAAATTGCGATGCTCGACCGACTGTGACGCTGGACTCCGCGATTTGTATTTTTCTAAAGTCTTACTCGACTCGCGATCGCGCCTTATCAGCGAATTATCGTTGACGCTACATGTTTCTTCTATACACCTTGGGTCAACAGGATGTAATTTGATTCTCGCAAGAATGTGAACGACAAGTGGAGATCGTAGAAGTAAACAAAAATTGCTTACACTTGAGAAACGATACTTTGTATCGTGAGAAAATGCGTTGGAATCTGCGTCGGACAGGCACTATCATAACCGATGAGTTATGATTTGTGCTGACCGAGCACGATCACAACATTCCATCCCCCTAGAAAAAGAAAATTTTTGTCTGAAGGACGAAAATTTTCTCGGAGGTAGATACTGCTACAAATTTTTGTGTATGACGTTAAGTTTTTATTATTATTAAAAAAAAAAATTTCTTCTCCCTTTTTTTTCAGCTGGTCGAATCTCGTTTACAAAAAATTTTTGTTTTTTTGTAATACAAAAGTTACCATTATGGCTGATTTACATTACTCGAACATTGCTAGAAAACAGAGTAAAGAGTTTCGCCTTATCTGAAAATACTTTAGAACGATAAAGACAAAAGATAATCCAGCAAAATTTTACTGAGCAAAATGTCAAATTCCCCGACGAAGGAGAAAGTTTTACTGCCATAATTAGCCATAAAAAGTTCTAGCCAGAAGTATATTTTATGGCAGTAAATTTTGCTATTATGGCAGTAAACTCAATATATATAACTACTAGTGTGTACGAATATATTGTTTACACCCACACAAATTAAAAATATTTGAAGCAAGCTGGAATGTATCAAAATTTTAATGAGAACATTTTGTATTCTCTGTGTACCGTGCAATGTTCTATATTCTGAGGGGAATTAAAATTAAAATTAGCGATTCCAGGATAAACTGTTCTTGAAAATTTTGTAAGCCATGAAGATATGGGGCCCTATTCTTGAATAACGAAGACAGATTCCGTATTCGTTATACTGTCAAAACCATTCGGAATCGTATTCTTGAAATCCGCATTCGTTATATACCGAACGCAAACCCTTCGTTATTTAACGAGTGGGTTCAACCATTCGTTATCCCAAACGAAGAGTGAATCAGCTGCTACTTTATGGGTGATAATGGGAGATAAAAGATGTGCGAAAATATCATATGCTCAAAAAACTAAACTAATTGAGTTTTTAAAGGAAAACCAGAAACTGAGATTTGGTAAATATGAGAACTCTTTCAGTTCAAAAGATGCCACGGAATTGTGGCAAAATAAAATCAGTATTAATTTCCATACCCGAAGCACAAAAGAACTAGAAAAGTTTTTTTATGATATTATATTCGAAACAAAGGTAATAGAAAATTTCCAGTCCAGATTTGGCAGGATAAAAATGTGTGGTAAAAGGAAAATCTGCGGCGGCATAAAAAACATTTGCATGGCACTGGTGGAGGTCCTCCTGCAACCTTTTTTTCTATCCAGCGTTGAATTAAGGGTGCAGGAATTGATTAACTATTGACGTAATTGATAGTCCATAGATTCTTTAACGATTTCAGGACCAAACAATAATGACAATTCACTGAAGCTTGCCATTTTTTACAAATTATATTTTAAAATATTTGTAAATTGACAGATTTAATCTTACCACACTCGTTATGTTGAAATACTTTTTCACCACTTCGACTTTATAACGAAGAGGTTCAAGAATACGAACGGTGTATACGATTCGTTATCAACCATTCGTTATATAACGAATACGTTAAAACCATTCGTTATTCAAGAATAGGGGGCCTATTCTTGAATAACGAATGGTTTTAACGTATTCGTTATATAACGAATGGTTGATAACGAATCGTACACACCGTTCGTATTCTTGCCCAGTGGCAGTGGCAGTTTCAAGAATAGTTCAACGATTGAAATTCAGAGTAGAGGCATCACTCCTCGTCCAGCCCCATTGGACGCAGGTAAGCCTCGGCCCAAGACCAGTGCGGGTCTCCAGGGCTTCTTTGACGGGAGATGGCAGGACGAGAGCTACGGGATGCAGCTTGAGCACATCAGGGGATGTCCTCAGTCTGCATACCTGAAGGCAATCTTCCGCGTCATCTCCAGTGAACAGCTGTTCTCAATGGGAATTATAGCTGGAGGAATGGTCGAGGTGTACACCACGACCCTCGAAAGCGCTACCAAGCTCATGCTTGAGGGCATCGAGGTGGAGGGTAGACACCTCGTTCCATTCCCGCTAAAAGAGAAGCCCACGAAGGTCGTGTTTTCACGGGTCCCTATGCGAGCCCAACATGAAGACCTCGCGAATTTCCTTGGGAGATTCGGGAAGGTTCATGGAAAGGTTCGCGCCATTCCTATCAAAATTGGGGACGAGGGTCTCGGGCGGGGTATCTTCGGTACCAGCCGGGAAGCGTCCATCACTTTAAATAAGGGATGTATGCTTCCGTCAGGCTTCTACCTGAGCATATCCGGCTCGAGATACTGGATAGATGTGGGCACCGAAGCGAAATGCCATGCTTGCCATTTGGTAGGACATTTTATTGCTGACTGCCCCAAGAGAAGCGGAAAGAAGGCTGAACAGAAGGCTCCTTCGAAGGAAACCACTGCTACAGTAGTGGCTCCGGAGAAGGAACTTTCTGCCAGCACTCAGCCTGCTATCTTGGAGCAGCCAGTGGCTAAAGTGCCTGAAGTTGTCTTATGGCCGGTTTCACAGTCGAGTTTAAACCAAGGTTTAGTTTAAACCATCCTCCAAGTTTAAACGTAGTTTAAACCAAATCGGGTTTCACAGTGCATTCTTTTACTAACGTTGGTAGTACTGATGAAATTGTGAACTAAATTAGTTATCGCCACCATTGTGAAGCAATTTTTCTATCAATCAATCTGTCAATCGTAAAAAGTAAACATCAGAAAGTAAAAAATAAAAAATATGTAGTTATATTTGCTAATTTTAAATATGCCAACTTTCAAAAAGGATGCAAATTTTAGCATAAGTGAAGTTGAGCTAATGCCTTCCCTAGTGTATAAAGAAAGATACATAATAGAGTGCAAGAAAAGATAAAGTGACAAAGTTCATTACTTAAACGGAACCTAGCATAAAAATCAACGTCGTCCCACTCATTAAAATGATTTAGCCGATTTCTAATTACTGTCAGTTGTCGACAGAGTTGAAAATTTAACTAAAAAAAATTTTCTTCATCGCTAGAAATGTCTAAATCTAAATCCATGATAAAATTATTTTCTTGATACAAAGAAATAATGCTACTGTCAAAATGAAATGTCACACTTTTCAAATACTTTTATCTTGAGTTTAAACCGAGGGATGGCATGGTTTAAACTCTGGTTTAAACGGGGGTTTAAACCAAACTGTGAAACTCATTCGTCGAGTTTAAACTAAATATTTGGTTTAAACTCAGACTGTGAAACTGGCCATTAGAGGCAAAAAAAATTCCGGCTATAAACGGTGCCACGTCGGCACGCGAAGGCATGGCTACTTCCGACGAGGAGTCGAATAGCCAAGTAGGTAAAAAAAGGAGGACGAGGAGGAAGACGAAGGTGGACCGGGCGATGCTGCCTCCTCCAGAGCCAGCAAAGCCAGTCGCATCAAAACGGCCCCACTCGGAGGAGGACGATAGTGGTGCTTGCGGCTCGAAGGTTGTTGTGAGAGACACGGAAGTGTCTCTCGAGCAGCTTTCGGACTGCGATATGACCGGTTTTGATGAGACTGGTCTCTCGAGCTTCAGTGGCTACGAATCGTGTGGTAGCACCATGTCGATTGGTAGCCAATTTGAAGTCTCGGAGGGTTTGGAAACCCTTCCTAGGGAGAAGATCTCGAGGATTCTTTCCCGGCTCCTGTACAAGAAGAATTCAGGCAAAATCTGGAGTATTCTTGTGGAGGAGCTGGGGAAGCCGGAATTGCTACTTCCCCAACTTCTACTCCTACAAGAGCAGTGCAAGAAGAAGGGGAAGTACAACGGTATATCCCGGTTAGATCGACTCCATAGGAGGGTGCAGGACTTGATACAGGAGCATCGCTTGGTTGATTCTCCTAGTCAATAGATGTCGTACCATCATCGTTTCAGCTTTTCATTTCTTTGAATGTGCAAGATAGCTTCTATCAATGCCGGGGGTTTAAGTGCACATACAAGGTTACACAGCACTATCGAACATGTCAAAATGTTCGATATAGACATCGCCCTTCTACAGGAGACGAATTTTACACAAGACACATATACACAACTTGAGCGTTATGCTTATTTGCACACTGGCTATGCAATGTTTGCCACACCTGCGCCTCGTCGAGGCTCAGGGGTGGCAATCATTGTATCCAACAAATTCACACTATCGTCTCCTGTCTATACAGATATCTTCCCAGGCTTCGCTTCTTCCTTGGACTTTGTCGTTCAAGACAAACACATCAAGGTAGTAAACGTGTACCTTCCTCATGACCAGGACATTACAAGACAAGTTCTTGATAGTGTTCAATCCTGTCTGGTGAATTTTAGTGGCGAAACTATCCTCGGAGGTGATTTCAACTGCACGCTAAATCCCTCAATGGATCGGCATTCCGGAGTTGAGTTCAACTCTGTCAATGCTACTCGGCTGAGGAATTTTGTTCGTGTTTTCAGACTCGTGGATATCTATCGTTGGATGCATCCTACGACTAGATCATACACGAGGGTCTCGCGAAATATCCATGGAAGTCTCGCAGGCTCCAGAATCGATAGACTTTACGTCTCACCTGGAATACTAGAACATTTCGTTGGTGTCACTCATGAAGTGTGTTCCGTTAGCGATCACCTTCTTGTAGTGGCAACCAGCACTCTAGTTGAAAGAAGAACTGCATACTGGATATTCAACAACTATTTGTTGAATTCCGAGCAGTTCATCAATGAATTCACTGAATTCTGGCACGATTGGCAAGAGAGGAAAGGTGACTTTCCTCTTCTTAGTGAATGGTGGGATGTTGGAAAGCTCCAAATTCGATCTTTTATCGAAGCGAATTTCAATCGAAGTGGGTATCAAGCTTCTAGCTTGTCGGCCGAAGTATCTCGGGTGGCAGCTCTTCTCCCAACTCAGCCGGAGTTGATTCTTTATTTTAACAGAATAAAGGAACGCTTGGCAACACAAACTTACAAGCACAGCTTGGAGTTTGTGCTGCGCAGCCAATCACGCTGGCTGAGGGAAGGCGATTCTCCAACCGAGTACTTCTTTCAGGCAACTAGACGACGTACTGCTTCTTGTGAAGTCGAATCGATAGTTGATGAATCTGGACAAGTCCTCAACGGACAACAGCTATCAGAATTTATTCGAGACTATTACAGTAGTCTCTACTCTGAATCGACGTCGACAACATCCTCGACCACTCATGAATTTCTTGAGAATATTCCCATTTTCTCTGAAGACAGCAAGGAGATCCTGGATGCAGTAATCTCATTGGAGGATATGATCGCTGCGACAAAGGATCTAAGGCGACACACTTCACCTGGTTATGACGGCTTGACTCCAGAATTCTTCATACGTTTCAGGGATTTATTAATTCCTGACCTTTTGGAAGTCTTCAATTCGGCGGTTGAGACGCATTCAGACTTTCCTTCTAGTTGGAGGAGGTCTGTTATGCGATTGATTCCAAAGAAAGGAGATTTGCAGAGGATGGGGAACTGGAGGCCAGTAACCCTATGCAATGTGGACTATAAAATCGTCTGCAAAGCATTAGGGGCGATACTCCGCTCAGTGATTGCTTCGGTAATACACCCGGAACAGTCCTATTGTGTTCCTGGTCGTAGTATCTACGACAACATCGCGGTAGCCAAACATTTGTTTGCCTACCATGAACAGACAGGTACACAAATGGCCATGATTTCTCTTGACCAGCAAAAGGCTTTTGATAGCGTCTCGCACGAGTATCTCCTGACTGCTCTCGAGGCATTTGGGTTCCCGACCAGGTGCCTCGATATCATCGGGAAACTGTATAGAGATTCAGCGATTTTGATTAAGCATCAAGGACAGGTTCTGGCTCCTATCTCGTTTCATCGAGGTATCAGACAGGGCTGTCCATTGTCAGGTATGCTTTATGATCTTTCGTTGGAGCCGCTACTGGTGAATCTTCGTCGAATGCTCGGACAATATTCAGTGCATCTACCATATACCAATGTGAGGCCTCTTATGTTGGCATATGCGGATGAACTTTCTATTTTCGTGACAGGAGATGAAGCTTTTCCGGTCGCTCGTGCTGTTTTCGAACAGTACGAACGTATAGCGGGCGCTAAAATCAACCTTAGCAAGAGTCAAGGCTTGTGGTGTGGAAGGTGGAGAGATCGTACAGATACTCCACTGAACATCCAATGGACTAATACTTGCCTGAAGTATTTAGGTGTGTATATCGGACGCGAGAGTAAATCAAATAATAGCCGCATCGCTCTTGAGAAACTCTCTAGAGCTGTTAACTCATGGCGTAGTCGACTGTTTCCACTATCCCTAATGGGAAGGTCAGTCGTGATAAACTATTTGATTACCTCGTCCATCGTTCATCTGCTAAAGTCTGAGACGTTTGATGAAGGCTTCGTAGGTCTTCTTCAAGCAAAAGCGATAGACGCCTTTTGGTGCGGAAGACGATGGGTTGCTGAAAGCACGCTCTGTCTGCCAGTCAAGATAGGTGGATTAGGTCTCACTAACTTGGTTGTGAAATCAAGGTGTCTCCAAGTGCGTGCATTCCAACGAGTGTTCTGCCAGAGAGACACCTTAATTTCTCAACTGTGGGTGAATGTACTGGGAGGGATCGGCATAGGGGAGTATTACTACCTGCTCTCTGTTCGACCACCCTATCCTCGTGACTGGCCGCAGGATCTAATCTCAACGATTCAGACCTGGGGCAGAATCAGGCCAGCATTTCACCTTAAGTGGAATGCTCTGCGGTACACGCAATTCGCGTCGATTCCAATCAGGTTTAATCCTGAATTAATAGATTCAGTGTTCAGTAATGCTCGAGGTTTTGAAGCTGACACGCATACACTGACAGTTCTCGGAGATATTATTGATATCTCTGGAAACTGTCGAATAAACACGAACACTCCACAACTACACGACCTGGCGGCTTCTGCGCGGGAGAGATTTCGCCAACTTGGGACCAGTGACCCTGGCACTAAGTTGGAAGATGCTTTCGTTCTGGACAGACCGCCCCACACACCTTTCAGCACACTTACAACACGTGTCCTCCGTGACGTGCTTATGTCAATAAGACCTCCGGAGTATACAGGATACAACAGATGGCGAACACACCTCGGGGTGAATATGGGCGTGATGGGAGGGATAACTTGCAGAGTAGTCTACAGTTATCCTTCTAGTTACAAAGATGCTGATGTAGCATTCAAATTGCTGCATCACAGTCTTATGCATCCTAATCAGTTGTCACATATCGACCGGCGGGTTCAGAGGATCTGCACAGTTTGTTCTGGTGAAGGCACCTTGTTTCACAGGTTCTTCACTTGTCCAGCTTTGCAGAGTCTGATGGAACTGGTGCGCGATATGTGTCAGTTTATCCACCCGAATTTCAGCATTACTAGGACATCGTTTCTATGGGGACCAAAGGTTTGTAGTCGGGTGAATTGTTTGATTAGCTTTGTGTTGACACTGGCCAAATCTACAATTCACTTGTACTACATGAGAGCCGGAGATGGGAATCAGAACACTGACCCACAACACCACGCACAAGCACTTAAGCGCCACTTCGTTGACAGATTGAAGAGACGTTTACGTCTTGAATATCTGGCAACGAACGCAGATACATTCAACTGCACATGGCAGCCACTATCGTCAGTGCAGGACGGCGCTCTTGTCTTTCACTGGTGATTTCAGGCCACAGCATTTGCAACTCTAGTCCACGGGGCTTCTCCTCGCTTTGGAACTGTTGCAAGTGCTGTGGGAAGGGTAAGCGCTTCGTTAGAGATGCTCAGCTGGAGGGATGATGAGGGCAGTTTGTAGAGGTCTATGATACTACAGGCTGCTCTCGCGGCTATTATGTTTTTAATTCGGTTTCGGTTTCGGTGCTAAATTTCAAAATTTTATTTTGAAAATTCGTTCGTTTAGGTTATTATTTTTATTAGATTATTTTGGAAATTGGAACTTCTTGGAACTGCCACTTACCCAATTGTCAAAATTGGGACTATTAAATTTTTTGTACAACTTTTAGATCCTTTTCAAAATTCTAGTATCCGTTTATACAGTCTCTTTTGAGAATTTTTTCTTGTTTGTGTCATTTTTGTTGTATTAATTGTTCTAGTTGTTTTTAATTGTCCCTTTTGACTATTTATAAGTTAGTTTAGCTAGTGTCTTTTTACAATTTTGTGCCTTTTGCCAACTAGTTTTAAGGAATATTTAAAAGAGCCACAAAAAGAGCCAAAAATAAAGAGCATATATAAATAAAAAAAAAAAAATTATTATTGTCATCAATTCAGTTATACATTTAAGATTCACATCTTTTAAATTATGTATAAGTTTATATAATTTCAAATAATTACATAGAGTGAGAGGTTAAGTGAAAAAAGAAAAGAACAAAAAAAAAAGTGAAAAACAAGTAAATGAACAAACCTAGGATGTAGTGGCGCGCAAGAAGAGTAATAAACTATTTATGAAAGTCTCTATTCAATATTACGTGAGATAATGAAGGTAAATACATTCCTTTTAATGACACCGAAAGAGCCCGACATTATTGACTGTTTAATATCATGCGGCAAGGCATTATAAAGCTTAAAGGTGTAATTGAAGAACAGGCGTTTGGTTATTAATCCATGACTTCGTGGTAAAATTAAGTTAAGAGTTCTTCTAGACGAAGAGAACTGGAAATCATCAAAAAGGTAACCCGGGCAACAAAATTTCATGATTTTTATCAACGTTATCAATGAGCGATAGTCTAAGTAAGAGGAAAGGTTACATCCAAACACAGTGTTTACATAAGATGAAATGTGATCGAATCTACGAAGATTGTATATGTATCGGATTATAGAGTTAAACGCAAGTGACAATTTGTTGAAGTTCCGATGGTCTAGCTTACCATAGATCTCACATCCATAAGTGATTATTGGTAAGAGCAACGAACGAGCCAGGAGCCGGCGTGTGCTGAGAGGAGTGAACTGACTGGAGGCCCACAACGAGCGGAGACCAAAATATATTTTACGGACGATACTATTGATATGATCATCCCAGGTAAGTGTATCATTAAATATAACGCCTAAGTTACGAAGAGACTCAACCCATTGAATAGACGTGTTGTTAAGAATTATTGGGGGAAAGCTTGTTTTGTCGAGATTTGTCCTGTAAACAATTATGGCATTCGTTTTTTGAGGGTTAAGCATAAGCTTATTTTGAATTGCCCATCGATTAAGGCATACGAGATCCTCGTTAATGCAACTTATGCCGTCCTCAATAAGACCAAGAGGTCTGGAAAGAAATAACTGCACGTCATCAGCATATAGATGAAGCTCACTATGGGAGATAGATTCAAAGATATCATTTATGTACATGCAAAAAAGCAATGGGCCAAGAATCGATCCTTGTGGAACTCCGCGATTGACACTGAGGTAGGAGGAGTACCTGTCATTAGAATATACTGTTTGTAGACGATCTGTCAAATAACTATGCAAAAGCCTACCTGCGTAAGGTGAAAAGTTGAATTTTGTAACCAGTTTTTTACAAAGAATCTTGTGGTCAACAGTGTCAAAAGCCTTCGTGAAGTCCAGTAGAACTAAAATGTTAAGTTTGTCTGAGTCCAAGGCTTTCCGCATCTCATTTACTATTTTTAATAATGCGGTGATGCCGGAGTGTTTAGATCGGAATCCAGATTGAAGAGAATGAAGGAGGTTGTTAAGCTGAAGAAAGTTCGAGATTTGCTTAGACATTAATTTTTCCAAGGCCTTAGATAGAAACGGCAATAAGGTAATGGGTCGAAATTCTCTGCAAGTGGGTTTGGACCTTTTGGCTATGGGTATAACTTTAGAAAGTTTCCACGATTGCGGAAATACTGACATGGTGAGACAGGAATTAAATATATGAGTGAGGGGAGAAACAATGAATGGTAGTATAAGCTTTAAAAACTTGGGCGAGATATCATCTACTCCTGCGGAGTTTGACTTAATACTACATAAGGCAAGATACACTTCATTAGGCGTTATGTTCGAAAAGTCAAAACTCGGAAAGGTATGACTTGATCTCAAGTTACTAATGAAAGCGCTGTCAGCCACAGAAGCCGATGTATTGTGGGCCAGAAAGGACTGATTAAGTTCATCTGGATCAACATTGCACTCACACAAACGCGAGGAGCCTACTCCAAGGTTCTTAAGGTTTTTCCAAAGCTTTCCAGAAGGTAAAGAAGAACTTAGCTTCGTAAATAAATAATTCTTTTTAGATTGCCGAATAGCACAGGTAGCTCGATTACGAAGAGTTTTGTATTCGTCCCAAAACAAAGATATTTTATAACGCTTCCACTTGTAGTAAGCAAGATTTCTCTCCTGAATGAGAGTACGTATCCTAACAGAAAACCAAGGCCGATCCCTATTTAATACTGTCCTGGTAATATAAGGGACGTATTTATTATGCAAATATGACACAATATCATTTAGGAAGCTTACCTGATCGTCAATGTTATGCAGGTAACGTACCGCATTCCAATCAATGGTATCTGCTTCAGCAAACAAGGCGGACAAGTCGACTGCTTTATAATTAAAATATGAAAAATTGTAAGATTCAGCGCTGATATCGGGATGGAAATCATAAATAGTCATAATTAAGTCGTGATCAGATATTCCAGGCATCGACACTTGGTTGAAAAAATGAACTTTAGAATTATCCACTGTAAGAAATATGTCTAGAAGAGTTGATGAATGAGATGTAAAATGCGTGGGCTCTTGATTAACTAGATGTAAATCCAAAGAGTCAAGAAGATATTGAAAGGAGTTTGTCATATAGGATGTTGTTAGAAAATTAATGTTGAAGTCACCGCAGAGAATAATATGTTTGTATCTAGGTACAATATTTTCTAATTCGCTGGAAAAGCTCTGCAGAGAGGGGCAATTGGGTGGTCTATAAACACATCCAATAAGACATTTACCACTGCTAGAAAATAATTCGCAAAAGATGAATTCAGTATCCCGCTCCCCATTATTAGATGTTAAAATTACTTTGCAGTGAATACTCTTTTTAATAAAGATGGCAACTCCTCCACCTCGACGGCCGCAACGATCATTACGAAAAACTCTATAATTATGTAGATTAATTAGGGTGTCACTAATTTCTGGCTTAAGCCAGGTTTCTGATACGCAAATGACATCCAACGTCGAATCACTAAAAATTTCACGCACTTCATCTATGTTTGGAAGTAAGCTTCTCGCATTGAAATGACAAACCTTTAACCCGGAACTCTGTTTGCACATAATATTAAGAAGAATACGAGTATTGCCTGCTTCAATTTAACCATTAGGGCTAGCCAACATCAAAGACCAATAAGTCAAGCACATATCGAGTCACAAAGGGACATTTCAAGAATACAAATATTGAAAAAAATGAAAGGTACACGAAGAATAAAGATCGAAGCGCGCAACTACACACAATAGGCCAGAATCTAATAATAATGCAAGAAAAACAATAGATTAACCATTTCAGAAAAATAACTAAAAAAAAAATATTACAAGTTGAAATGAAAAACATAGAAAATTTAAAATATACATATTCAGCCGACCAGTTTCTCCAAACACTCGAGAGTTTCAATGACCACAGCATTATCTTTGATATTCTTCCGCACAAAAACTCGACCATGAACAGTAAAAACAGAAGTCAGATGTTTATGACGCTTCAGATCAAGAGCCCTCCGTTTGATGGTATGGTTTGTTGACGTCAGAAATTCATTTAAAAATATTGCACTAGATTCATCTGTAACATCTCCCATCCCGATGTCATGCAAGGTCAAACAGACAGTGCCAGTATTGCGTCTTGTTTTGATTGTAGATCTGATAGCAGAGAATAATAAGTTCCTCTCTTTAGGACTGTTTAATTTTATTATAACGGGCGATGAAACTGCCGTCCTCTTACTCCCACGTTTTAAGCGAAAAATTTGTTTCGGTATTATTTTCGTAGCCAGGCCAGTTGAGGCGCATAATTTAGAAAACATTTCCTGTAGATCTTCGCCGTTAACGTAAGGAACACCACTCAAAACCACATCATTGGATGCATGCATTCGTTCAAAAAACTCGAGGCGTTGATGTGCCCGGCGTAGATCACTTTTTATTTCATTTATGTCTGTATGTACTGCATCAATAAAAGTCTTCAGAGTAGACATAATACTTTTTTCGAGCTCAGATAAAAGACCCTTGAATTCGTTAGTTAATTTATCCTCAATATGATGAAAACGATCAGATATTTGTGCCTCAAAATTACTTGCGATAGATGCCAAACCGGTAACATTCGATGTGGAGGGTGATGATGAGGATGATAAATCACGTTCAGATCTTAACTTCACCTTATCATTACGTTTGTTAGCCATGATAAGTGCCAATAATGCCGACGTTTCCACTTGATAAAACAGTGTTTAATGCAAATAAATTACACAGCGTTTCAATATACTTCAATGGAATACGAAATTATATCACCAGACCACCATTTGCACAAAAGAAAAAAGAAAAAATGCCAGATGTATCGAGATTAATAGAACAAAAGAATACTAGAAACTGGACCGGCAAAAGCTGAACTACTCTCTAATAGATCTCATGACTGACTCTTCTTGGATAGATATGTGGTGCGCCTGTGGGGGGACGAAATTTTCATCAGAAACCCTCTACGGGCTCTGGTTTTCGAGATATTTGCGATTTTACCTTTTCAGATAAAGTTAATATTATTAATAATTCAAGCTACCTGGTATAGTTTTGTTCATGCCAATAGATTCTAGAAGGTGTTAGAGGGGCGGAGGTTAGAGGGGGGTAAAATTTTTGTTAGAAATCCTTTACGAGCTATGGTTTTCGAGACATTAGCGATTTTACCTTTTTAGATATAGTTAATATTAGTAATAATTCAAGTTTTTTTTGCTCATGGGGGTGCTGCGTCTAAATGTAGGCTTTTTTATTATGATTGTTCTTGAGCGCCTAAATGTAGGCTTTTGGTTTTGAACTAAAATTAGTAATAATTAAAGTTAATAGTAGGAAATTTTTGTTCATGCCAATGGATTCTAGATGGGAGGTTTGTGAGGGGGTACAAAATTTTTAAATTTTAAGAGAAAGAACCAATGCAATATAGAAACAAAACAAGGGCATTAGAAAAAGCAGTAAACAAATAACAGTAACAAATTACAGTAAAGAAATCAATAGAAAAAAAAACCATCCAAAATTGAACAGAAATTAATAATTAAAATTTTAATATTTCAAATTTTAAAATTGAAATTTTTTAAAATTTTTAAAATTGAAATTTTTCAAAATTTTTAAAATTTTTAATTTAAAATTTTAAAATTATAGTATAGGATAAGCAGGGGGGTAATGAAATTTTCATCAGAAATCCTCTACGGGCTCTGGTTTTCGAGATATTAGCGTATTAATAATTCAAGCTATTTTTGCTCATGGAAATGGATTCTTGGCGGTGTGGGGTGGGAGGGGGGAACAAAATTTTCATCAGAAATCCTCTACGGGCTTGGGTTTTCGAGATATTAGTGACATTTGTTCAAACAATTAGCTAATTGGCAATTATGTAATTACTAATTGGTAATTAGCTAATTGGCTATTAGCAGCTTGGTTGGTAATTAGCTAATTGGCAATTAGTAATGTGGTGTGATGCGCTTTACTGGAATTCTCATAAAATAAACAAATTTAAGTAATATCAAAACTTGCTGTAAATATTTAATAGAAAACTTCAAGTTTAAGGTAAAAATATGGTTGCTGTGAGGTGTATTGATACAATTTATTTTGCTGAAAATAATGTTGTCAAACCAAATTAAATTTCAATATTTATTCACATCAAATACATTATTTATTTCTAAATCTTAAGTTATAAACTTTTTCCCTATGTTCTATATTCAAAATTGGTAGCAATTTAAGTGAACTTCTATGAATCCTATCTTGGAAACGAAAGCGGTCCAGAGCATAGGTCTCCCAAGGTCCTTTGCTGGGCTCATATTCAATTATATAAACTTGTGGAGCACTAGTACTAAACGTAACTTTCATTATCACTAATAATTTAGAAATATTAATAATAAAAAAAATAGTTTCACATTATTTATTTTTTTATTTAACGAATATAATAATTAATTGGATACAAATTAACATCATGGCGAATAAACTCTATTTTAAACGTTCGGCCGATAGGACCTCTATTTATAACATAAAAATCTCCTGCAGTATTTATGTCTAGTATAGTTTCGTCAGTAATTGTGCTGTACCGTGCAGTACGGAAAAGTTGACAGTCCTCCAAGTCCAGGATGATACGAGATCCAAATGCAGTCTTACATCTTCTGGCACCCAGAATCTTGTATTCCTTATTAAATTCCATTTCAGATGTCTTTAGAGAAGGTGGGTACTGCTCCAGATTCTTCAGTTCCTCCACTGTGTTTGCCATTTCAGATTATTTTCTCCTTGGTTGTTTATCGTTTGAACTCCAAAATGAAACTGATTGCAAATCTGATTCAGCTCTTCAATTTATAGTCATGATTCCAAAACAAGTTTAATCCTGCTTAAAGCAAATTTGCAATATCAGCACATTAAGCTGAAGGATTCATGTAATTTGATACCACACTTCCTGTAAGCAACCCAATTCTAAGAATTTTACTGATCGAAACGTTTCACTGGAATTCGTTAACAAATTTTCACATCCTGTTGTAAACAAATTTAAGCAATATCAGCAAATGATTCATGTTTACTCTTTTCAAGCAGCCAAAAATTTTATTGTTCCAAGAATTTTAACGATCGAAACGTTTCATTGGAATGTAAACAAATTTTCACATTTTCATGTATGCATTTATGTAAACAATCTTATTTGCAAATTCGACCAGCAGAATAAACTAATCAAATTAATTTGAGTGATTTTCTTATCGTGTAATTCAATATCATCTCAGCCTGTAAGCAAATTCGTTGGAATTCATCCTGTGCAATGATTATTGTAGCAGCAGGATCATTCATGTTTACAAACCGTTGCTATATAAGCGCAAGCAAACTCTTGGGGAGCACCAGTCAAGCTTAGTGATTTTAAGTGTTAGTGTTGAATAAAAAAAATTAAAAATGTCTATCACAGTTTTTCATTAATTAAGAAATTGCGAGAAGATATGTTGAAGTGTTTAAGTGATGCAAATTTTGTGAATAAAAACAATATTGTTAAAGAGTGTAACAGAAACATTTGTAAATATCAAGCAGCATTTCGAAAGTGCAATAAGAATGCTATGAAACGATATTTGGATAGCTGTATTGCTCAAATTAAATCGTTGAGAGTGTTAATCAAAGCTCTCCATCGAGGTGGAGGAATTAATCAACGAGTAATAAGAAGTAATTTTGTTAAGTGGGAAGAAATAAAAACAGCATTCGTAAGTAGAGCCACCTAGATCCTAAGCTGTTTATGCAAGATGCTTCCAAATTACTTGCTCGCCACATTAAGAATACATTAAAATAACAATATCAAATTAAAGTTGCTACAACGATTTGCGGTGAGTTTATTAAAGAAACTGGCGATAATGAAGTTATTAAAGACATTAAGTACCTGAACAACAAGCAGCTTTTAACTGCAAATCAGAGCTGCATACGATCGCATAACTACAATGTCTACACCATCAACCAAAAGAAGGTAGCTTTAAGTCCACACGATAACAAGCGATATATTTTGAGTGGTACAACGGATACTCAACCATGGGGACATTACTCAATTCCACTAGAGCAACAAGGAACAAGCACAGAAAGTTCAGTTCCAGATCAACAAGGAACAGGCATGGAAAGTATAGAAATCTAAGCTCATTATTGTAAATGAAAATATGTGTTATAGTTTTAGTTTCATTTATTTAAGTACTTTGTTTTAATTGTAGTACAGTCTAAGATATTGTAATTATAATTATAAATTTTATTTTTAAATTGTATTATAGTTGTTTCTTCAACAAATTATAAAACATCTTTGTTATTAATCCAAGAATTGTGTTTTGATGAAAGTCCGAGCCATTTAACGTAAGCTCTATCTCCACTCTTCTTTAAGATTTTCTCTACGAGATGTAGGTTTGGGTGTTTAACTTTCAGCAGCTTCAATTCATAAAAGCCTCCTGTGATTGGATTTCCTTGATAATCTTCCAGCCGATATGTGATGGGGTTTGTGTTTTGAACTTTAATAATTTTAAAAATCTCAGCTGTCCAGTTTGGTGTATAACCTTTCTCAAATATATGCTTGTATTTGCTGAAGCGTACAAAATTCCCACTTTATACTTTGCAGGAACAAAAATTTTTATATGATTGGATACAGTTTAAAGCAGTTGTTTCTCATTGGAGGCGTTGATATCACGTGGTCTCATTTTCGTAGCTCGATGTATTCTTGAGTTGTATTCAGTGAGCAGTTTCTTCCCCATACCAATCCACTGATAAGTTCCATTAAAACTGAATTCCTTCCACTTCATATCCTTTAGAGTTCGGTTAAATCGTTCCACTATTGATGCTTTGAGTAAACTGTACGTAGAGTAATGATTAATTGCATGCTTCAGCATTAGATTTTTAAAGAGGTAGTTGTAGAATTCCTTTCCATTGTTATGGTGGTAGTGTATTGCATATAGCAATATGCTACACGAGAGACTGCAGCGTGTATGCCGGCGGCTGTCAATCAGAATAATCTAATGCACCCAGACCGAGAGATAATAATAATAAATTTTTTTGTATATAAAATTTTTGTTTTTTTTTGTTACATAAATTTATGAATATTATTTGATTAAACATGTTCTAAACTATTTATATTATTTTTGTATGCTATTAATTATTTTTATGAACTTAATGCCTTATATTTATTGATTATCTAGATATAATACCTTACTTAAATTTACATTTTATCAACCTGTTATTGTGTACGTCTTTGGGTTTTTCTTTTATTAAGATTGTGGAGTTTACTCCTTTTCGTTTAATGATTTTAAATGGTCCGTCGTAAGGACTTTCATATTTCTTCCTGGAATTCATTCTCAAGTATACGTAGTCGTTGACGTTGAACTTCGAGGGGTTAAAGTTTTTATCTTTCATTCTCTTTCGCTCTTTTTTAGCTTCTTCTAATAGTTCCTTGCTTTTTTCATGAGCTCTTTTTAGCCTTATTGCAAGTTCTTCTGCATAACTGTGTATGCTATTTATTTGTTCCCTACTTTCAGAATCTCTGCTGGTAGTGTTGCTATTTTTCCAAATACTAATTCGAATGGTGTATAACTTGTATCTGTCTGTGGTGTTGTATTGTAACAGAATACATAGTATGGAATTAGTTCATCCCAATTGTCTTCTTCTGAGAATGTTCTTAAGTATTCGTTTAATACTCTATGGTTTCTTTCAATTGCTCCTAGAGTTTCGTGATGGAACGGTGTGGACGTAACATGTTTTATGTTCAGAAATTTGCAAATATTTTTAAGTAGTTCATTTACAAATTCTGTACCTCTGTCTGTTTTCAATGTTTTGAAGCATCCATACTTTAGAATGAATCTTTCAACTATGGTCTTTGCTACCGAGGAGGCTTCTTTTGTCTCCATTGGATATGCCTCAACGAATTTTGTCAATTCGCATTGCAGCGTCAGGATGTATCTGAAACCGTTTGACATTCTTAGAGGTCCTACTGTGTCAACTGAGATCGTTTCAAAACTACTGTTTGGTGTGTCTGTTATTACCAGAGGTTCTTTTGTGTATTTTTTGAATTTGTTCTTCGCACATTTATCACACTTATTTATGTACTCCTTTACCATTTTGTTAAGGGTTTTCCATGTATATCTTTGTTTTAATTTGTTTATGCAGCGTTTAATTCCAGCGTGTCCACCATGCATGCTGTCATGGTATTCTTTTATTAATTCTAGTTTTCTCTTTGGATCTTTTATCCTTATTGGGGGTTCATAAAGTAATATCTTCAATGGTGTTGCCTTACCACGTTTATTATTTTGCTGCAGCTTATTGAATTTCTCTTTAAATTCATCTATTTTAATATGATTAAATATAGCATCGTCTTTTGCGAGTGCTAATTCTTTAATATTATTCTCGTTCATTTTCTGTATCAGCTTCTCCATTATGTAACCAGAGTTAAATATAGGATTATCGCTGTACTGAACGGTTACCCCTTTCTTAGTTATGTTTATTTCTGGCAAACTTTCATTTATCGCATTCTCTTCTGCGTACGCTGTATCAAATTGTATTTTTTTTATATTTCTTATGTCGGAGATGGATGTGCATTCCCATATATAGAGTTGGTCTGATTTTATGCTATCACTTCTCTCCATTCCGTTTTGCTGCTTTTTTGCCATATTACGTGTGATAATGTTTATTTGTTTCGGTATCATTGATTTTAATTTTTCAGAGTCCATTTTTATTCTTGACAGGGCATCTGCGTTTGTATTCATCTTTCCCTGTTTATACACAATTTCAAAGTCATAGTACATTAGGTCTAAACGAATTCTTGTTAGTTTCGAAGAAGGATTCTTATGTGTGAAGAGGCTGACGAGCGGGCGATGATCTGTTACAACTGTGAATTTGTTCCCATAGAGATAGGGTAAATTGATTCCCCAGTGTATACCAAGCAATTCTTTTTCGATTATCGATTTGTTTAACTCATGTTTGTTCAACGTCTTACTTGCATAGGATATCGGCAAATCTTGTCCTATCTCACCTTGTGAGAGTACTGCTCCAAGTGCAAAATTTGAAGCATCCGTTGTCAGGACAAACGGTTTGCTAAAATCTTGATATTTCAGTACTGGTGAAGTTATTAGCTTTGCTTTGAGTATTTCGAAAGATTTTTTACAATCTTCTGTCCAAAGGAACTGTGTATTCTTCTTTAGAAGTGCATTGAGTGGTCGTGCTATTTCCGCAAAATTTTGTATGAACCGTCTGTAGTAGTTGCAGAAGGCTACGAATCGTCGTACGTCATCTACATTTTTTGGTATAGGGTACGTCTTTATTACTTCATGCTTGCTGGAGTCCATTTTGACTCCATTCTTTGTTATTAGATGACCCAAATATAATACTTCTGGTTTTAGGAAGTTGCACTTGTTTGGATTGAGCTTCAGGTTATACTGCTGAAGTCTTTGTAGCACTCTCTCTAGGTTTTGATTATGATTGTTGAGGCTGCATCCATGTATTATTATGTCATCGACATAAATGAATGCGCCGTCATCCAGTCCACTTAATGCAATTGAGAGCATTCGCTGAAAACTGTTCGTGGATATTTTCAGTCCAAAAGGTAATCTTTTAAATTGGTAATATCCTTGATTGGTTGAAAATGCTGTTAATTTCCTTGAGTTTTCTTCTAGTTTTATTTGGTGAAACGAATTCGTCATATCAAGCGTTGAGAAGTATTTTGCTCGTCCTAGTCTGTCTAGGATGTCTTCTAATCTTGTCAGTGTCGTTGATCACTTTCTTGTTCAGTTGCCTGAAGTCTACAACTAGCCTCCATTTCTTTTCTTCACCTGATTTTTTTGGTACTATCAGGAGTGGTGAGTTGTATGGGCTCACTGAAGATTCAACTATATCATTTCGTATTAGATTATTGACTTCTTTGTTTATTTCGTCGATTTGTGAGTGCGGTAGTCTATAACTTTTTATGTAGACGGGGTTATTGTCTATTGTGCTTATATTTTGTGTATAGAAATTATTCGTCGTTAACTTCTCGTCTTCTAAGTGAAATACTTCTTGATATTTTTTGAAAATTCCCTTGATCGAAATTTCTGCATTTTCGTCCAATCCAACTTTAGTTCTTTCAACAATTTGTTAAATCGTTCAGCAATTTTATCTTTTCCTTGGTTTATCTCTCCCTTTGATGATCTTATTATCTTATAGTCTTTCAACAGATGTATCTTCGCTTCAAATGGTTTTAATTTCACCATGTAGTTATTGGTGTTCAGCAGTTTTACATGTTGGACTCCTTTTCTTGGTATAATTGTATTACTCAAAAATACTCCTTCTAACAAATCTTCACCGCAGACTATGCTATCTTCTGTTATGTCGAGTATTATTGCTTGGATAATCTCTGTTCTTGCTGGTATAGTAATTTCATCTCTGAATTTGTTTATCATGGGTATCGTAACATCGTCATTATTCAAGTTCGCAGTTATTGTAAAGGTTTCATAATCTATTTTGCATAGATATTTCATCAGGAAATCTCTTCCTAATATTCCATGTGTGCTGATTGGGGTTTGTGAATCCACTATGTGAAACCTGTGTTCTATGACGTGTTCCTCATATGCTAACTGCAATTTAGCTGTGCCCAAGGAGTGCGTTTCATTATTTGTTATCCTATAATGTGTCGTTATATGTTGTGCTGTCCCGTTTACCAAACAATTGATGCTGTAAGGATCTTTTATTTTCAGGAACAATAGTAAATTATCATAATTCACACGGGAATGATAAAGTCAACGGAGAATAGTACACCCACAATACACTTAACACACAAACACACGCAGGGATACACACACCAAGGCACAAATGGTACAATATGTGAACACACAAATAATTATACACCGCTGTCTTCGTCTTCGTGAAGAAACCCCAAGTTTTTGCAGCATCGTACATTGGAAGCATACACATATTTCAATTTAGTAATGTGATCGATAGATTTAAGCTAGTTACTACTGAATACTTTCATTTCTTTTTGTTTACTTTCATAAAGTTAGAAAGCTCTAAAATTAATGATTTATTATGAATGGAAAACAGACTTAAATCGCTACAAAATCATAAATCTATCAGCTTATGTTAATCTTCCGGGATCTGTCAGTGTGGAGATGACTCGAGTGATTTATTTATTAATAACATTTATCTGTAATCTGTAGACTTTCCAGACTTCCATCGACTTCCATAAGAAAATGACGTAGTTAAAAAAAAAAAAAAAAAAAAAAAAAAAAAAACATCTAATAAAGACTGTTGGAAAACTCCGGAATGGTCACTGTCGAGGAGACCCATGAAATTAAAGTTTATCGCAGGTCACTATGTCCAACTCATATCGATATACCTATATATATCGATATACCTTATAAGTGTGACCCTTGCGAAACAGGCCGAAGTTCCATTGGTAAATGGTATTAATTTTCGGACTAGTCCGAAAATAAAAGAACAAGATTATGAGGCACGATTTCCTCTAAAGGGCAGCTGCACCACTTGTTCGGGAGCTACCAAGTCAGTCGGAAGTATATTTAATATAAAACAAAAAATTAGAAGAACAAAAAAAAAAGAGAAAAAAAGAAGGAAAAGTATTAAGAAGAAGAAAAGAGTTTAAAAATGACAAAAGGAAAGGAGAAGAATTCACTACAGGAAGTGTTGGAAAGTTCTTAATATAAAACAAACAAAAAGTAAAAAGAAGATTCGAGAGTTAATGAAGAGAAACTCCACGTCGGCAGTACCCCCAGTTAAGTACCTAGATATATATATATTAAGAATTGATTTGGCAAATTTTCTAAAATAGCGTTAAATAATAAATTTTAAGTTGAATGTGCTTCTCTTCTTTTTTTTTTATTTTCTTTGTTTGTACTTTAATTGGTGAAAGAGTTTCGTGGTATTTCTCATTAAAAAAAAAAAAAACCACGTGGCGCCCATTGAGTTCTTGTACGATCTCACCCATGACCTTCTCCACTGCCAAAGCACCTTCACATTTACGAAGAAAGTGTGACATTTTTGGCGCCCAACGTGGGGCCTGAGATATAAACACAAGACATTGAATTTTTTTTATCTTTCTTTGAAAATCGCAAGTGATCAATTCACATTGGTAATTAAATAGCTAACAAAGAATTTCTTACGTTGGTATATTGGAACCTATTATATTAATGTTATGTATATATTATATAAATTTTTTTTCTCGAAGTTATGAAAATTTAGTTCATTGGAATTAAAAGAAATGATACCGCAGTGATTATCAGTGCAGTACATACATACATAGCCCTAATTAAACCGGTCGGTAGAATTGGTTAGTTAATATGATCCGAAATAAGTGCAACTGCGAGAGACAGTTATGATCTCTTTTCTTGTGTACGGAATGTTGGAGATATTCTAGGAAATATCAGTTGGTTCTAAAATTTGATCGTATGATTCGAATGGATTGCAAGTATATGTTATGACGTGGAAACTGGATTTTCAGTATCAAAATTTTTGAAAGCAGTCGGTGATTAATAGAATGTTAATGCGCATTTCCAGAATATATCGGTGAATTTGTTTAATGTTATGAGACTAATATTAACCTCCACAAAGGTTACGAACAAACAAGCGACATAAAGATAAATTGTACAGCAGGTGTATCATCGTTGTGGAATTAATAGTTCAAGCTATGAAAAAAAATCTGTAATTGATCATAAGAAAGAAAGAAACAAATTATTCTATTTTTTTTTTAAACAAAGCAAGGTAAATGAATTAAGTATACTATGGAACCGAAGTGTATAGATATAGAGACAATTTTATTTAGTTCTTGTAAGGCCTATCGTAAAAGCTGCTAGTACAAATGCAAACAAATTGGATAATATGGGAAAACACAGTTCTTGTTTTTAGTAGTGAATGCCTTCCGCATATTTAGTCATACTATGTTGCAAACTATTTTACTAAATCAGTTATAGAGCGATACACAAATGTGTACAACTTTGAGGAAATCTGACATTTTCTTTCGTTTTGTTTTGTTAAGCAGCTAAGGAAGCATTGGAATTATATGCGGTTCAGAATTCTGCTTTATAATATTTTGTTTTTTTTTGCAGATAATCTTTTTTTTTTTGATTTATTTTTTTTTTTAAGTTATTTTCTCTTCTTTCTAGATTTTTGTTCATAAGATTTAATTTTTTTTTTTGAAACTATTCTAGTACCGCGAAATGATTATTATAATTAATAGGGAAATTACTTTAAGGTTTATTTAGGTTCATCCTATGGCAATAACGCCTCTGAACAAGCAAATTAAGTGAGAATTATTTTTTTTTGAATATCTAGATATGCCCTGCTGTCTCCGCGGGGCACATAGTTTTTTTTTTTTGCCTAGTTACGAAACATTTGAAGCGATCGTCCTTCAGCTTACTTGATTCTGTGTGTTTTCTTTGGAGCAAGTTTTCTTTAATTGATATAGAGTGCAGAAATAATCGTATACGTAATCTGATCTTTAAGCTTCTCTGCTTCTTTAGATAGATACTAGCGATCGCCAATTAAAACTGTCATCATTGGCTAAAGTTTTCAAAATGGAAGTGAATCGTCTCAGTCAAGACGAATTGTCTTATGAATTGAGTGCAAGGGGTCTGAAAACTGGCAATGTAGAAGAAATGCGGAAAACGTTGAGGGGCGCTCTAAAGTATGAGAAATCTGGGAAATCTTTCGCCTCTGTTATTTATCCATTTACCTTCGAAGAAGACGTCAAGGGTATTCGCGCTAAGTTAGAGGAAATAAAAGGTTTGCTTACAAGCTTTGAAGGGGACACGTTAAGCAGTGAATACAAAAAAATATTAACTAAGATCGAATGGGCTCTGGGTAGGGTCAGTAAATGTAATGCTGCGGAGCTGGAAGAAGTACGCGTAAAGAATGAATTAAGATCTGAATTAATTACATCCTTGGGAACCTTGCAGGGAAATGCTGAAAAACTAGGGGGTGAGGAAAATGAGGATGACGGTGGTGATGTTTCTTTCGATAGTGTCTCAGGAAAAGAGTCAGGAAGTGAACTAGATGTTTCGTCTCGTACAAGTCGAGTAGTTCCAATTCACAAATGGGGGGTAATCTTCACAGGTGAAAAGAGCCAATCCGTAAATTCCTTTTTAGAAAGAGTACTTGAGCTTCGTGAGGCAGGAGGGGTTTCCAAATCTCTGTTGTTCAAGTCCTCTTTAGATTTATTTTCCGGAAGAGCATTACTATGGTACAGAGCCAACAAAAATCAATTTAAAAATTGGACCGATCTCGTCAAAGCGCTACGCGAAGAATTTTTACCAGCCGACTATGATGATCGACTCACTGAAGAAATAAGGCGTCGGACTCAAGGAAAAGACGAGTCGATCGGTACTTACGTGGCCATAATGCGAAATATGTTCTCGCGATTAACGGTACCACTAAATGAAATACAACAACTGAGAATTCTCAAGAAAAACGTTACTCCTTTTTATCAGAATCAATTAGCTCTCGCTGAAGTAGAAACCGTGAAGCAACTTATAGAGGTAGGTCGTAAATTGGAGGCAATTAGGGTTTCTGTTGAAACATATGTACCACCACCCAGGCGTAATAATAATTTGCTCGAACCTGATTTGGCATATGTGTCTACGGAAGACTCAGTAGTTGCAACAGTCTCATCCCCCAACAATAATAATAGGATCAAATGCTTTAATTGTCAACGCGAGGGACACACGGCCAGATTTTGTAGACAACGAAGGAGATGTTTTGGCTGTGGCATGGTCGATGTATTACGTTCGAGGTGTCCTAACTGCAACCCCGCGAACAATCCTGAAAGGAATGGGACAAGAAATGTCAAAAATTCAGAGAATCATAGAATAGATAGTCATAGAAGTACTCAAATTACTCATCCCAGCCCAGGTCGTCCAACCCAAAGCAACGAAAATTCGGGAAATGTATCACGAGTTCAACAGTAAGCGGCAAGTTGAACTCCAATCCTCCAAAAGCCGCTTTTACGTATAATCAGGAAATGGCAGCGAGAGAATCCAATAGGAGGGAAGACTGCTCACTAGTAACTTTAGTGGATTACATTTTTGCTCATGCAAAGAATGACAGTCGACCCTATCTGGAGGTTTCTATTTTGAATGTGTCATTTTTAGGGCTCCTGGATTCGGGAGCGTCTCGAACAATAATTGGGGGACCAGGTTGGAAAGTATTGCAAAAGATGGGCCTAGCTCTTAATGATTCAAATGCAAGTACAGTGACTCTGGCTAATGGGGAAAGGGTAAAAGTCAGTGGGGTATTGAACCTTCCGATAGAGTTAAATGAGCGGTTAAATATCTTCGAGACTTTAGTAATCCCAGCACTGCCCCATAACCTTATTCTAGGGACAGATTTCTGGAAGGGGATGGGCATTACGGCAAATTTAGGGCAAGATTGTTGGTCGTTCTCAAGTAATATCGGTGAAACCCAAATTTTTTCCATAGAAAGTAAATCTAAACTATCTGAAAGTCGGAGAAGAAAGTTAGAGGAACTAATACAGGAAGCACAGGGAACGATGGGTACTAAGTTGGGATGCACAACTGAGGTAGAGCACGTCATTCGGACGGATTCACAAGCCATAAAGCAAAGATACTACCCGGTATCCCCAGCATTACAACAAATAATTAACTCGGAGCTCGATCAAATGCTGCAATTAGGAGTGGTAGAGCCATCGTATAGTGCGTGGTTATCACCTATTGTAATGGTGCGAAAAAAGGATGGGTCCTATCGTTTTTGTATTGATTTTCGAAAGCTCAATAGGGTAACAAAGAAGGATGCGTATCCTATTCCATATGTGTCAGCCACTCTCGACAAGCTTAGAGATGCTAGGTATTTATCTTAATTAGATATTAAGTCGGCCTTTTGGCAGGTACCGATGGAAAATGATTCGAAGCAATTTACTGCTTTTACAGTGCCAGGAAGGGGTCTCTTCTACTTTTGTAGAATGCCGTTTGGATTAACTAATTCACCAGCTACCTGGCAGAGGCTAATTGACCGCATTCTTTCAGGCGAATTGGAATCTAATGTTTTTGTGTACCTTGACGATATAATAATAGTTACGCAAACTTTTGAAGATCATCTACGTGCTTTAGAAGAGGTGATTAACCGCCTACATCGGGCAGGTTTAGTAATAAATTACGGGAAAAGCGAATTTTGTCGGTCTGAGCTGAAATACTTGGGATATCTAGTAGGCGAAAATGGACTCCAGGTCGACCCTGAAAAAGTTAAAAGTATTTTAGATATTCCCTACCCCAAGACTCAACGCGATGTTCGGAAATTCATAGGTATGGTATCTTGGTACCGAAGGTTTATCTCAAACTTTTCCTCTCTAATTTCCCCCCTTACAGACTTATTGAAGAAAAACAAGAAATTTGTCTGGACATCACTGTGTGAAACTGCTTTTCGTGATGTAAAAGAGAAACTTGTTAGCGCTCCGATTCTTACATGCCCGAATTTTGAGCCGCCGTTCAAAGTACATACGGATGCTTCCGGTTATGGTATAGGGGCAGTATTAACTCAGGAGCAAAATGGTGAAGAAAAAGCTATTGCCTACTTAAGTCGTTCACTAACTCGTTGCGAACGCAACTACTCAACTACCGAACGAGAATGCTTAGCAGTGTTATGGGCGGTAGATAAACTTCGCCCATACCTAGAAGGGACAAAGTTCACAGTCATAACAGACCATGCCTCCCTGGTGTGGTTAAATAATTTGAAAGATCCCACAGGTCGTTTAGCCCGATGGGCCGTACGGATGCAGCAATACGACTTTGATGTAGTTCACCGTAAAGGAAAGGAGCATTTACTACCAGATTATCTTTCGCGTGCGGTACCTGTGGTATCTACAGTCGAGGTTAGAGCTAAAGACACTAAAGATAAATGGTATAATCGTATAACTCAGCAAGTTAAAACGAGACCCGACGAATACCCAGATTGGAAAATTGAGAAAAATATATTATGGAAACATGGTCGGGTTAGATATCCTACATTAGCGGATGAATCAAATTTCTGGCGTGAGGTTGTTGAGAAAGATAGGCGTAAACAAGTTATGTATCAAGCACATGATATACCAATTTCAGGCCACGGGGGGATACAGAAAACCTGTGATCGTTTACAACAACGATATTATTGGCCAAAGATGCGTGAAGATGTAGCCAGTTATGTGAGGAAATGTCAAATTTGTCAGTCAGTAAAACCAGAATTAAAAAAGCCGGCAGGTCTAATGGCTTCCCGCCAACATGCAAATAATCCATGGGAAATTATAAGTATGGATTTCATTGGGCCTCTGCCACGAACTTACCGGGGTTATACCTATATACTTACCATAGTTGACGAATTTAGTAAGTTCCCTTTACTTGTCCCCTTGCGTGCCGCTAAGGCCAAAGTTACTTCCCAGATTATCGAAGACCATGTATTTTTAATGTTTGGAGCACCGAAGCAGATCATTGCCGACAATGGGGTACAGTTCAAGAGTAAAGAATTTAGAAAACTATGCGATAAATATGGAGTATCGATTAACTATACAGCTTTTTACCATCCTCAGGCCAATCCAGCCGAACGCACTAATCAGATTGTGAAAACTATGCTTAGAGCTTATGCATCGGATAATCACCGTAATTGGGATCTTCAGCTACCTAAGGTGGCATGCGCTATCCGATCCTCTCATCACGAAACCACCAAACTATCACCGTACTACATAAATTTCGGTAAAGAAATGGTTCTAGATAGGAAGCAGGCTAGGTTGGATCAAGGAGGGCAGGTAATAGATGTGAATGTGCGCTCGGTAGCTTTAGAAGAGGTTAGAAGAGATGTCAGGATTAGGTTAGCAAAGGCGTCAGAGATCTGTAAGAAAGGATATGATTTGCGTCGGAGAGATGCTCAATATCTCCCAAATGATATGGTTTGGAGACGAAATTTCGTACTCTCCGATGCAGCAAAGTACTTCAGCGCCAAGCTTGCTCCAAGATACATTGGACCATTTAGAGTTTCTCGTCGTTTATCACCTTAGACTTACGAGTTAGAGGATGTTAGAGGAAAGAAACAAGGTAACTGGCATACTAAAGATCTTAGGCCCTACACACCTACATTACCAGCAGACTAGGGTAATTATCCGAATAGTAAGACAGCTGTATTATTAGAGTAATTTTGAGTCGTCGATTCCGTATGAAGCTTATTCTGTAAATTTTTTTTTCTCGTTGCTAAAACGTATTTCTTGGCCAAAGAATCTTTAAAGAAGATTTCGAGGAAATCTTCTGGGAGAAGAGGGGGGAATATAATGTGTCGTTATATGTTGTGCTGTCCCGTTTACCAAACAATTGATGCTGTAAGGATCTTTTATTTTCAGGAACAATAGTAAATTATCATAATTCACACGGGAATGATAAAGTCAACGGAGAATAGTACACCCACAATACACTTAACACACAAACACACGCAGGGATACACACACCAAGGCACAAATGGTACAATATGTGAACACACAAATAATTATACACCGCTGTCTTCGTCTTCGTGAAGAAACCCCAAGTTTTTGCAGCATCGTACATTGGAAGCATACACATATTTCAATTTAGTAATGTGATCGATAGATTTAAGCTAGTTACTACTGAATACTTTCATTTCTTTTTGTTTACTTTCATAAAGTTAGAAAGCTCTAAAATTAATGATTTATTATGAATGGAAAACAGACTTAAATCGCTACAAAATCATAAATCTATCAGCTTATGTTAATCTTCCGGGATCTGTCAGTGTGGAGATGACTCGAGTGATTTATTTATTAATAACATTTATCTGTAATCTGTAGACTTTCCAGACTTCCATCGACTTCCATAAGAAAATGACGTAGTTAAACAAAAAAAAAAAAAAAAAAAAAAAAAAAAACATCTAATAAAGACTGTTGGAAAACTCCGGAATGGTCACTGTCGAGGAGACCCATGAAATTAAAGTTTATCGCAGGTCACTATGTCCAACTCATATCGATATACCTATATATATCGATATACCTTATAAGTGTGACCCTTGCGAAACAGGCCGAAGTTCCATTGGTAAATGGTATTAATTTTCGGACTAGTCCGAAAATAAAAGAACAAGATTATGAGGCACGATTTCCTCTAAAGGGCAGCTGCACCACTTGTTCGGGAGCTACCAAGTCAGTCGGAAGTATATTTAATATAAAACAAAAAATTAGAAGAACAAAAAAAAAAGAGAAAAAAAGAAGGAAAAGTATTAAGAAGAAGAAAAGAGTTTAAAAATGACAAAAGGAAAGGAGAAGAATTCACTACAGGAAGTGTTGGAAAGTTCTTAATATAAAACAAACAAAAAGTAAAAAGAAGATTCGAGAGTTAATGAAGAGAAACTCCACGTCGGCAGTACCCCCAGTTAAGTACCTAGATATATATATATTAAGAATTGATTTGGCAAATTTTCTAAAATAGCGTTAAATAATAAATTTTAAGTTGAATGTGCTTCTCTTATTTTTTTTTTATTTTCTTTGTTTGTACTTTAATTGGTGAAAGAGTTTCGTGGTATTTCTCATTAAAAAAAAAAAAAAACCACGTGGCGCCCATTGAGTTCTTGTACGATCTCACCCATGACCTTCTCCACTGCCAAAGCACCTTCACATTTACGAAGAAAGTGTGACATTTTTGGCGCCCAACGTGGGGCCTGAGATATAAACACAAGACATAGAATTTTTTTTATCTTTCTTTGAAAATCGCAAGTGATCAATTCACATTGGTAATTAAATAGCTAACAAAGAATTTCTTACGTTGGTATATTGGAACCTATTATATTAATGTTATGTATATATTATATAAATTTTTTTTCTCGAAGTTATGAAAATTTAGTTCATTGGAATTAAAATAAATGATACCGCAGTGATTATCAGTGCAGTACATACATACATAGCCCTAATTAAACCGGTCGGTAGAATTGGTTAGTTAATATGATCCGAAATAAGTGCAACTGCGAGAGACAGTTATGATCTCTTTTCTTGTGTACGGAATGTTGGAGATATTCTAGGAAATATCAGTTGGTTCTAAAATTTGATCGTATGATTCGAATGGATTGCAAGTATATGTTATGACGTGGAAACTGGATTTTCAGTATCAAAATTTTTGAAAGCAGTCGGTGATTAATAGAATGTTAATGCGCATTTCCAGAATATATCGGTGAATTTGTTTAATGTTATGAGACTAATATTAACCTCCACAAAGGTTACGAACAAACAAGCGACATAAAGATAAATTGTACAGCAGGTGTATCATCGTTGTGGAATTAATAGTTCAAGCTATGAAAAAAAATCTGTAATTGATCATAAGAAAGAAAGAAACAAATTATTCTATTTTTTTTTTAAACAAAGCAAGGTAAATGAATTAAGTATACTATGGAACCGAAGTGTATAGATATAGAGACAATTTTATTTAGTTCTTGTAAGGCCTATCGTAAAAGCTGCTAGTACAAGTGCAAACAAATTGGATAATATGGGAAAACACAGTTCTTGTTTTTAGTAGTGAATGCCTTCCGCATATTTAGTCATACTATGTTGCAAACTATTTTACTAAATCAGTTATAGAGCGATACACAAATGTGTACAACTTTGAGGAAATCTGAAATTTTCTTTCGTTTTGTTTTGTTAAGCAGCTAAGGAAGCATTGGAATTATATGCGGTTCAGAATTCTGCTTTATAATATTTTGTTTTTTTTTGCAGATAATCTTTTTTTTTTTGATTTATTTTTTTTTTTTGAAGTTATTTTCTCTTCTTTCTAGATTTTTGTTCATAAGATTTAATTTTTTTTTTTTGAAACTATTCTAGTACCGCGAAATGATTATTATAATTAATAGGGAAATTACTTTAAGGTTTATTTAGGTTCATCCTATGGCAATAACGCCTCTGAACAAGCAAATTAAGTGAGAATTATTTTTTTTTGAATATCTAGATATGCCCTGCTGTCTCCGCGGGGCACATAGTTTTTTTTTTGCCTAGTTACGAAACATTTGAAGCGATCGTCCTTCAGCTTACTTGATTCTGTGTGTTTTCTTTGGAGCAAGTTTTCTTTAATTGATATAGAGTGCAGAAATAATCGTATACGTAATCTGATCTTTAAGCTTCTCTGCTTCTTTAGATAGATACTAGCGATCGCCAATTAAAACTGTCATCATTGGCTAAAGTTTTCAAAATGGAAGTGAATCGTCTCAGTCAAGACGAATTGTCTTATGAATTGAGTGCAAGGGGTCTGAAAACTGGCAATGTAGAAGAAATGCGGAAAACGTTGAGGGGCGCTCTAAAGTATGAGAAATCTGGGAAATCTTTCGCCTCTGTTATTTATCCATTTACCTTCGAAGAAGACGTCAAGGGTATTCGCGCTAAGTTAGAGGAAATAAAAGGTTTGCTTACAAGCTTTGAAGGGGACACGTTAAGCAGTGAATACAAAAAAATATTAACTAAGATCGAATGGGCTCTGGGTAGGGTCAGTAAATGTAATGCTGCGGAGCTGGAAGAAGTACGCGTAAAGAATGAATTAAGATCTGAATTAATTACATCCTTGGGAACCTTGCAGGGAAATGCTGAAAAACTAGGGGGTGAGGCAAGTGAGGATGACGGTGGTGATGTTTCTTTCGATAGTGTCTCAGGAAAAGAGTCAGGAAGTGAACTAGATGTTTCGTCTCGTACAAGTCGAGTAGTTCCAATTCACAAATGGGGGGTAATCTTCACAGGTGAAAAGAGCCAATCCGTAAATTCCTTTTTAGAAAGAGTACTTGAGCTTCGTGAGGCAGGAGGGGTTTCCAAATCTCTGTTGTTCAAGTCCTCTTTAGATTTATTTTCCGGAAGAGCATTACTATGGTACAGAGCCAACAAAAATCAATTTAAAAATTGGACCGATCTCGTCAAAGCGCTACGCGAAGAATTTTTACCAGCCGACTATGATGATCGACTCACTGAAGAAATAAGGCGTCGGACTCAAGGAAAAGACGAGTCGATCGGTACTTACGTGGCCATAATGCGAAATATGTTCTCGCGATTAACGGTACCACTAAATGAAATACAACAACTGAGAATTCTCAAGAAAAACGTTACTCCTTTTTATCAGAATCAATTAGCTCTCGCTGAAGTAGAAACCGTGAAGCAACTTATAGAGGTAGGTCGTAAATTGGAGGCAATTAGGGTTTCTGTTGAAACATATGTACCACCACCCAGGCGTAATAATAATTTGCTCGAACCTGATTTGGCATATGTGTCTACGGAAGACTCAGTAGTTGCAACAGTCTCATCCCCCAACAATAATAATAGGATCAAATGCTTTAATTGTCAACGCGAGGGACACACGGCCAGATTTTGTAGACAACGAAGGAGATGTTTTGGCTGTGGCATGGTCGATGTATTACGTTCGAGGTGTCCTAACTGCAACCCCGCGAACAATCCTGAAAGGAATGGGACAAGAAATGTCAAAAGTTCAGAGAATCATAGAATAGATAGTCATAGAAGTACTCAAATTACTCATCCCAGCCCAGGTCGTCCAACCCAAAGCAACGAAAATTCGGGAAATGTATCACGAGTTCAACAGTAAGCGGCAAGTTGAACTCCAATCCTCCAAAAGCCGCTTTTACGTATAATCAGGAAATGGCAGCGAGAGAATCCAATAGGAGGGAAGACTGCTCACTAGTAACTTTAGTGGATTACATTTTTGCTCATGCAAAGAATGACAGTCGACCCTATCTGGAGGTTTCTATTTTGAATGTGTCATTTTTAGGGCTCCTGGATTCGGGAGCGTCTCGAACAATAATTGGGGGACCAGGTTGGAAAGTATTGCAAAAGATGGGCCTAGCTCTTAATGATTCAAATGCAAGTACAGTGACTCTGGCTAATGGGGAAAGGGTAAAAGTCAGTGGGGTATTGAACCTTCCGATAGAGTTAAATGAGCGGTTAAATATCTTCGAGACTTTAGTAATCCCAGCACTGCCCCATAACCTTATTCTAGGGACAGATTTCTGGAAGGGGATGGGCATTACGGCAAATTTAGGGCAAGATTGTTGGTCGTTCTCAAGTAATATCGGTGAAACCCAAATTTTTTCCATAGAAAGTAAATCTAAACTATCTGAAAGTCGGAGAAGAAAGTTAGAGGAACTAATACAGGAAGCACAGGGAACGATGGGTACTAAGTTGGGATGCACAACTGAGGTAGAGCACGTCATTCGGACGGATTCACAAGCCATAAAGCAAAGATACTACCCGGTATCCCCAGCATTACAACAAATAATTAACTCGGAGCTCGATCAAATGCTGCAATTAGGAGTGGTAGAGCCATCGTATAGTGCGTGGTTATCACCTATTGTAATGGTGCGAAAAAAGGATGGGTCCTATCGTTTTTGTATTGATTTTCGAAAGCTCAATAGGGTAACAAAGAAGGATGCGTATCCTATTCCATATGTGTCAGCCACTCTCGACAAGCTTAGAGATGCTAGGTATTTATCTTCGTTAGATATTAAGTCGGCCTTTTGGCAGGTACCGATGGAAAATGATTCGAAGCAATTTACTGCTTTTACAGTGCCAGGAAGGGGTCTCTTCTACTTTTGTAGAATGCCGTTTGGATTAACTAATTCACCAGCTACCTGGCAGAGGCTAATTGACCGCATTCTTTCAGGCGAATTGGAATCTAATGTTTTTGTGTACCTTGACGATATAATAATAGTTACGCAAACTTTTGAAGATCATCTACGTGTTTTAGAAGAGGTGATTAACCGCCTACATCGGGCAGGTTTAGTAATAAATTACGGGAAAAGCGAATTTTGTCAGTCTGAGCTGAAATACTTGGGATATCTAGTAGGCGAAAATGGACTCCAGGTCGACCCTGAAAAAGTTAAAAGTATTTTAGATATTCCCTACCCCAAGACTCAACGCGATGTTCGGAAATTCATAGGTATGGTATCTTGGTACCGAAGGTTTATCTCAAACTTTTCCTCTCTAATTTCCCCCCTTACAGACTTATTGAAGAAAAACAAGAAATTTGTCTGGACATCACTGTGTGAAACTGCTTTTCGTGATGTAAAAGAGAAACTTGTTAGCGCTCCGATTCTTACATGCCCGAATTTTGAGCCGCCGTTCAAAGTACATACGGATGCTTCCGGTTATGGTATAGGGGCAGTATTAACTCAGGAGCAAAATGGTGAAGAAAAAGCTATTGCCTACTTAAGTCGTTCACTAACTCGTTGCGAACGCAACTACTCAACTACCGAACGAGAATGCTTAGCAGTGTTATGGGCGGTAGATAAACTTCGCCCATACCTAGAAGGGACAAAGTTCACAGTCATAACAGACCATGCCTCCCTGGTGTGGTTAAATAATTTGAAAGATCCCACAGGTCGTTTAGCCCGATGGGCCGTACGGATGCAGCAATACGACTTTGATGTAGTTCACCGTAAAGGAAAGGAGCATTTACTACCAGATTATCTTTCGCGTGCGGTACCTGTGGTATCTACAGTCGAGGTTAGAGCTAAAGACACTAAAGATAAATGGTATAATCGTATAACTCAGCAAGTTAAAACGAGACCCGACGAATACCCAGATTGGAAAATTGAGAAAAATATATTATGGAAACATGGTCGGGTTAGATATCCTACATTAGCGGATGAATCAAATTTCTGGCGTGAGGTTGTTGAGAAAGATAGGCGTAAACAAGTTATGTATCAAGCACATGATATACCAATTTCAGGCCACGGGGGGATACAGAAAACCTGTGATCGTTTACAACAACGATATTATTGGCCAAAGATGCGTGAAGATGTAGCCAGTTATGTGAGGAAATGTCAAATTTGTCAGTCAGTAAAACCAGAATTAAAAAAGCCGGCAGGTCTAATGGCTTCCCGCCAACATGCAAATAATCCATGGGAAATTATAAGTATGGATTTCATTGGGCCTCTGCCACGAACTTACCGGGGTTATACCTATATACTTACCATAGTTGACGAATTTAGTAAGTTCCCTTTACTTGTCCCCTTGCGTGCCGCTAAGGCCAAAGTTACTTCCCAGATTATCGAAGACCATGTATTTTTAATGTTTGGAGCACCGAAGCAGATCATTGCCGACAATGGGGTACAGTTCAAGAGTAAAGAATTTAGAAAACTATGCGATAAATATGGAGTATCGATTAACTATACAGCTTTTTACCATCCTCAGGCCAATCCAGCCGAACGCACTAATCAGATTGTGAAAACTATGCTTAGAGCTTATGCATCGGATAATCACCGTAATTGGGATCTTCAGCTACCTAAGGTGGCATGCGCTATCCGATCCTCTCATCACGAAACCACCAAACTATCACCGTACTACATAAATTTCGGTAAAGAAATGGTTCTAGATAGGAAGCAGGCTAGGTTGGATCAAGGAGGGCAGGTAATAGATGTGAATGTGCGCTCGGTAGCTTTAGAAGAGGTTAGAAGAGATGTCAGGATTAGGTTAGCAAAGGCGTCAGAGATCTGTAAGAAAGGATATGATTTGCGTCGGATAGATGCTCAATATCTCCCAAATGATATGGTTTGGAGACGAAATTTCGTACTCTCCGATGCAGCAAAGTACTTCAGCGCCAAGCTTGCTCCAAGATACATTGGACCATTTAGAGTTTCTCGTCGTTTATCACCTTAGACTTACGAGTTAGAGGATGTTAGAGGAAAGAAACAAGGTAACTGGCATACTAAAGATCTTAGGCCCTACACATCTACATTACCAGCAGACTAGGGTAATTATCCGAATAGTAAGACAGCTGTATTATTAGAGTAATTTTGAGTCGTCGATTCCGTATGAAGCTTATTCTGTAAATTTTTTTTTCTCGTTGCTAAAACGTATTTCTTGGCCAAAGAATCTTTAAAGAAGATTTCGAGGAAATCTTCTGGGAGAAGAGGGGGGAATATAATGTGTCGTTATATGTTGTGCTGTCCCGTTTACCAAACAATTGATGCTGTAAGGATCTTTTATTTTCAGGAACAATAGTAAATTATCATAATTCACACGGGAATGATAAAGTCAACGGAGAATAGTACACCCACAATACACTTAACACACAAACACACGCAGGGATACACACACCAAGGCACAAATGGTACAATATGTGAACACACAAATAATTATACACCGCTGTCTTCGTCTTCGTGAAGAAACCCCAAGTTTTTGCAGCATCGTACATTGGAAGCATACACATATTTCAATTTAGTAATGTGATCGATAGATTTAAGCTAGTTACTACTGAATACTTTCATTTCTTTTTGTTTACTTTCATAAAGTTAGAAAGCTCTAAAATTAATGATTTATTATGAATGGAAAACAGACTTAAATCGCTACAAAATCATAAATCTATCAGCTTATGTTAATGACTCGAGTGATTTATTTATTAATAACATTTATCTGTAATCTGTAGACTTTCCAGACTTCCATCGACTTCCATAAGAAAATGACGTAGTTAAAAAAAAAAAAAAAAAAAAAAAAAAAAACAACATCTAATAAAGACTGTTGGAAAACTCCGGCAATGGTCACTGTCGAGGAGACCCATGAAATTAAAGTTTATCGCAGGTCACTATGTCCAACTCATATCGATATACCTATATATATCGATATACCTTATAAGTGTGACCCTTGCGAAACAGGCCGAAGTTCCATTGGTAAATGGTATTAATTTTCGGACTAGTCCGAAAATAAAAGAACAAGATTATGAGGCACGATTTCCTCTAAAGGGCAGCTGCACCACTTGTTCGGGAGCTACCAAGTCAGTCGGAAGTATATTTAATATAAAACAAAAAATTAGAAGAACAAAAAAAAGAGAAAAAAAGAAGGAAAAGTATTAAGAAGAAGAAAAGAGTTTAAAAATGACAAAAGGAAAGGAGAAGAATTCACTACAGGAAGTGTTGGAAAGTTCTTAATATAAAACAAACAAAAAGTAAAAAGAAGATTCGAGAGTTAATGAAGAGAAACTCCACGTCGGCAGTACCCCCAGTTAAGTACCTAGATATATATATATTAAGAATTGATTTGGCAAATTTTCTAAAATAGCGTTAAATAATAAATTTTAAGTTGAATGTGCTTCTCTTCTTTTTTTTTTATTTTCTTTGTTTGTACTTTAATTGGTGAAAGAGTTTCGTGGTATTTCTCATTAAAAAAAAAAAAAAAACACGTGGCGGCCATTGAGTTCTTGTACGATCTCACCCATGACCTTCTCCACTGCCAAAGCACCTTCACATTTACGAAGAAAGTGTGACAATCCCAGTTATTGTGCATTGGTCACTCCTGTTTATTTCTTGGTTTAGTGAATTTATTTTACAAATTGAAATGTCTGCTCCAGAATCGATGAGGAAGTTTAATTTAGTCTTTGTGCGTTTGTCCGTTAGCGTTATGTAATTTGTTGTACAACTTCTGATGTTGTATATTTTTAGACTTCGTCTTATTGCTGATCTCGTCCTGGACTTTGCGCATTGCTTGTCTCGCTTAGAAAATTTATCCGTCTTTGGGAATTTCTGGAAAAATTTCTTCCTCTATAGTTTTGGTAGCTATTCTGCCAGCTATTATTTCTATTCTGGTTATTTCTTTGGCTACTACTGTAGTTGTTATTCATATTCCCTCTGTTATGCCAGTGATTGTTTCTGTTTTGGTACATGTTATTATTGTTTTTGTGGCTATTTGCATTGATATTTCTATTGCTGTAGTTTCGGTAGTCTCTCATTCGGATATTACTTTCATTTTGCGGGTTACGGAGATTTCTATCGAAACTAAAAATTGTTGTTTCATCTGCTAGAGGTTGTTCAATCTGATTTGCGAGACTTATCGCGTCGTTTAGCGTTTTTGGTTGTGCTGCTAGGATGGTTGGTTTTAGTAAATCTTTCAGTCCATTTTGAAAGGTATTTAATCCGATTTTGTCGTTCAGCTTACAGATTACCTCTCTGTGTTCTTCACCTATTTCGTTTATTTGGACTTTATTCAGGTCCGCGACTATCTCTAGAATTTTGTCTGAGAAGTCCTGGACTTTCATGTTCTGTTGTTTGCAATTTAATAATTTTTGTTGCAAGTTTTGTGAGGTGTCTCTTGTTTTGAAAGCTTCTGTCAAAACTGTTTTTAGATTTGTTAAAGATGTCGGTTTGGCAACTGCGGACATCTTGTTTCTGACTTTTTTGCTTCGACGCGCTAGCTATACAAATTCAATGAGTTGCGGCTGCGTTTCAGTTTTTAGCGTTCTTCCGTACATATCTACGAGACTTAGAAAATTGCATAGATCTTTGTATTGCCTCCGAATTCTGGCAATATTTTTATTGCCACAGCAAGATCAAAGTTCTTGGTGCCCATTGTGGCTTCCTTTGGTTCAGTATTTGAGTCTAGATTTAATTCCTCTGATTCTGAATCTTCTGTATTATTAAGAGTTTCGTTTGTTTTCTCCTCTAGTATTTTTTTTAGCTCTATGAATGTCGCGTTAAACTTGTTTTTAAGCTCGTCTGCCTGTTTTCCTTTTTGGGTTAATTCTATTAGATCGAACTCTTTCTTTATTTTCTTGGCTGCAGCGTACTTTTCCAATAAATTCCTACTAGAGAATGTTCTCTGTGAATTTTTCGTAAACGTTTCTAATAACCTTTTTAATTCATCAAAAAGATTTTGGTATGTTCCCATCAGTATCAAATATTATTCGAAGAACCCAAAGACAGTTATTATAAAAAGAAAATCTTTGTTAATTTATTTATTTATTGCTACCCATGAAAAAAGTGATTTATAAAACCATATTAAAATATCTATTATCTAAGAATAAAATGAAACTTTACTAGAAAGAGAAAAAAAATCTCCATAACTCTATCCCTAAAAGTTATCTATAGACACAAATTTAAAATTGTCTTATTCATAAAGCTAGAAACCCGCAGAAAAGTATTTTCAATTTAATTCTATTTCTAAGATCTATCTGAACATCTATATATAAAAAAAAGCTCCCTATATGATAAGTTTTTACCCGCAAGCTATAACTAAACGTTAGCTAGGTTATCCACACTCTGTTTTATATTATTTTTAATGTATTTGCGCAAGTATCTTCTCCCCATGTAGATCGTAATTGCTATCAATGCTGCTATTATTAGTAATGTCACTGCGGTCGGTACATGTAAGACATCGATTGAGATGGTTTGTACCACCGGGCTGGTTGCTGCTGCTGCAGCGTTTTGAGCTACAATCACTTCCTTCGATTCATTTCAGGTGGTTCAGCTTTTGTATTAGCTCTTTCTTTAAGCTCTTGTCTGTGGTAATAGGAATTACCCTGTAAAGCTCTGCTATTTTTTGCCGTAGTTTGATTGCTATGCCACCCCTCTTTTTTTTTGTTGGTAGTTGTGTTGTGATTTGTTCTCTGGGTATACTTGGTGGTTGCTGTTTATTTCTGTACTGCGCTATCGTAATTGGCTTTGGACCGGCAGCGCGAGTTTTCTGCAGTGCTTCTTGCAGTGAGATTTTTTGATGTTTATTGGGTATGTATACAGCAGGTGAATTCGTCTTCGTTTGTAGCTGATTAATGGGTGCTGTTATTGTTGCTGGAATGTACTCCGGAATTTGTGTGTTTCGCAAGGTCGTCGTAGTTGGAGTGTATGCTGGAATTCCTTCGTTTATCTTTCCTCCTGTAGTTGTTGTGGGTATGTACTTCTCCTGCAATTTTTCTTCTATTGTTTTGGTTTTTGTTTCGTTTGCTATTGTTGTGGATGTGTCGTCATTAGTCTCTGGAATTTTTCTTTTCGGACATATCGGTCGTCTGGGTGTCGTTCTTTTACGTATGGTCGGGTTATCGATCTCTATCGGTGATCTAGTTGCTGTTCGTCCGGTTACAAGATTCGATGGTCCGATTTGCAGGGTCGCCATGTAATATGTTGGCCTGGATGCTAATCATGATGAAGTTTTTTTATTTAGATTTTTTTATACCAGGCAGAGAACTGCCAAACTTACGGTTTATATGGCTAAGAGCCGCTGTGACCTTATTTTTATATGATGGCAGGTACTTGCCGATCTTTTAATAGTATGGCAGAGTGTGCCACTGTTTTATTATTACTGGCAGGATATGCCTATATGTATATATTATGGCAGAGTATGCCGCTGTTAGGTAATCCTTTGGGCAGAGTATGCCGCTCTATATATTTGCTGGCAGAGTATGCCGATCTTAGGGTGAGAAATAAAGAAACACCTTGATGAATGATTTACTTCTGAATTTTAATCAATTGTCACAGGTTATTTATACAGGTGTTTTCCCTATACAGTGCTTATACAAAGGTGGGGATTATTGCAGAATTGCATTAATTGAATTAAACATATTTTGTTGTGTCAGCTTACCTGATCACAAGCCATTTGAATTTTCGTGTAAAGCGATGACCTCGGGTATGAATATTTTACCAATCAAGAATTATGCTTGCATAGTGGAATTTGCTTGCTTTGCAAAATTCTTCTTGGGGTCGTACAAACTTTGTTTATTTTAATTATTTTTCGGTTTGATTTTTGTTTGTAATTATTTACCGTGGTCATGGCTTTACAAGTGCGTTTCCTCGAGCTGTTGTGACCCGGGTGCCCATTGACCCGAACCACAACCATAAAGCAAATACGCCAATATCTTGCCCTATGCAATATATTGGCGTACTACAAATTGACCCTGAAAATTCAAAAATATTTTATTTTCAATTCAATTTAAATTTCATTTGCATTTAAAACTTCATTTACGTACTGCAACAAAATGCAATTTAGCATAAATTGCATTTTGTTATCAGTCGTACATTCCGTTCACACGGCATGTATACTTACCCACATGCAGTACTATGTACATACATACACCTAATCATTCTCATCACTTAAAAATATTACTGTTTCATGTTACATGCATATGCACTGTGCCTAAACTTTTTGTACATTCCCACGTACGATTTCTCACGTCGTGGGAAAGTAATAAAAAGAAAAAAGAAGCTTTCATGGGCACCTGGGGGCAGCTAGCCCGAACCTCGGGGAGTCATTTTTTCACCCGTCTAGTGGTCGCCTCGTTGAGTGTGAACAATAAATTCAATTTAAAAAAATTATCAAGAGAAATTATCGAAAAGTGTTCTTTAAATGCAATTTCAAAAAATTATCAAAAGAAATGATCGAAAAGTGTTCTTTAATTTAAAATAAATTCAATTCAAAAAATTATCAAGAGAAATTATCGAAAAGTGTTCTTTAATTTAAAATAAATGCAATTTCAAAAAATTATCAAAAGAAATTGTGTAAAAGTGTTCTTTTATTCATAAAACTCCTACGCGCGCTCTCTCCCTAGGAGCATGGAGTGCGTTAAAACATTAGAATTGGTGGCAGCGGTATACCCCAATCAGTGCCTAAAACAAAAAAAAAACAAAAATAATAATCTAATTTGAATATTTGAACCAAACAAAACAAAAAACAAAATAACCAAATAGAAATTGCAAAATAAAACTAATAAGAACAAACAAAAATAATAAATTAAACATCTGCAATAAAATAATAAAAAAAAAATAATAATAACCCCGGGTATCCTTAATACAGGATACTTAGAGGAATAATATTTTTGATTGTTTAGATTGCCATAGTACTCCACCGGTGGACCCTTAGAGAGGCTTCATCCCTGCCTAAACAAGACGTTTCATAAAGAAGGAAGGAAGGACGACCATAACAATACGTCAACTAAAACGCCGCAAACATCAACAAAATCTACAAATTTTATCCATCATCACCAGCAACACTTTCAACTAAAAGGAATCGCTCGATGGACTGCTTGGCGTAGCATCATCAGAAGCAACCAGAAGAAACAACTATACCCACAACGACAAGGAAATTACAAAAAGCTGGGAACCAATCGTCTTATATTAAATTGTGGAATAAGTCAAAGGTACAGTGAAAAGCATTTTTCCCTTCTCCTCTTCTTGTATTTTAAATTAATTTTTTTTTATTATTAATAATTAACTCAATAGAACCAATAAAAATTTAGTTCACATATAAATGTTATCGTTCGGTAAAGACTCTTTTAGCTATCAACCTAGCAAAAATAATAATAATATAATAACGATGATAAAGAAAGTATAAAATCTAACGTTTTTCGTAGATCGAATTGAATATAAGTTGTTAAAATTATATCATATGAAACCACAAATAATTCCCATTACTATTCCTCAATTTTTCTTTGAACTAGTGGATTTACAAAGTGTTGTTTCCAAGTTAGTTTTCTTAGCAAAACTATTGATAATATCTGATTTCCTTTTCTCTATATATTTTCATATATGTGTATATATATGTATACAAAAGTGAAAAATAGTTATTTTCAAACATCATCAATTTTATTTGAAATTTTTTTAAAAACTAATACAGAATAATTGGAATCCGCTCTTCCTAGAAGCGACCTCTGCGGCAAGACTTCGTGAGCTTGCTGGTCAGAGGACTTCGACAAAAATCAATATTCGATCCCCTGCGGTAGGACTTCGTGAGCCTATCGGCCAGGAGAAAGATGTTGATTGGAAGAGAAAACAATTAATTGGGTATTACCAATTCACACTTCAGCAAAGGAACCATTTTTTTTTAATTTTTGTCAATCGCCCGTTATTGTTATTGAAATTAATCTCTACTAACTTCAATCTAATTTGATCACACGATACAAAACTTAACACTTTACTAACTTCAATCTAATTTGATCACACGATACTAAACAATTTTATATATGTATGTACATTTATAATATTTGAAAATTCAATTTCCCACCTCCCTTTCGTGAAGTTTGGCCAACCAATGAAATTGGTTTACTCTTGTTTTTATTGCATTCTTTTTTAATTAAAAATTTTCCTACTAATAAATACCACAATAGTTTCCCTACCTATCACTATTCCTTCCTTATTCTTAATAAAATTTAATTTCCTACTATATATTTCAATTTAAACAAAGGACATTTGCAACAAACAAATAACAATCAGTTTTTCTTATATAAGTATATTGAAATTCGTATCTCATTTAAATTTTTTACCTATTCTCTCACAAATATTAATTTTTTTTTCTCTATCCTCTCTCTCTTGCTATTAAAAAAAATAATTATCAACACATAACAAACTGATTCTCTGGTTATTGCTGTTGGGCAACGTAAACGTTTGTCCTGTAATTAGCTGACTTTTACCTGCTCCATACAATTTTGTCACATCTTCTATAGTTCCCCTCAGATCAATCAAATCGAAGCTCGAAACGGACAATCCTAATATTAAAAAACTCTAGATCATAGCTGTACCAATTTTTCCGTCCGTTACTCAAAAAAAAAAACTACAATGACTGAATAAACCGTTTCTTTCGATGAGCTTTGCCAATCTCAAATAGGAAAAAACAGTGCAATTAGGCAAATACTAGGGGCTTATCACCAAGCCGGTAAAGTGAAGCGTACCAATACCTTTGTAAACGGTAAATTACAACAACTCGAAGAAATATGGAGCGCCTTCGAGAAAACAGAAGAACATATAGTTCAGCATAAAGACTTCACGACCGATCACGATTATTTCAAAGAATCGTGCTCGGACAAAACTGAGGACTGGTACAGGTTGACGAAAGTAACACTTTCCGAAAGATTGAAATCAATCTCAGAAAGTACTATAAACCAGCAAAAACCCTTTCATATCCCATCACCCAGAGCTTCGTGGAGAATTCCAACCAAATCACAAGTTACAGAAACTAATAAGGAAACAGATGGCCCACAAAATGAATGTATTTTCAGAAGTCTAAATACCAAAATAAAATCAATTACTCGAGTGATACAGTCATTAAACCCAGATATCCTACCTACAGCAAGTAAAACATACCTAGAACAAAAACTAGCTATCCTAAATAAACACTGGGCAGAATTCGAAGAGCTTAACAACACATTCCAAACACAATCTACGTCAAAAGATTTATAAAACAAATATTTCTCCGAAGATGTTTTCTATAAAACAGAAGCAGAATATGAAGAAGCTGTAATTGATATCCAAGAACAGGTAGATAACCGCTTCCCTAATTACCAATATGACACACGAAATACCTCATCACACTTTCACAATGAAAGCACAGAAATTAAAATTTCACATATTTCCCTATTAGAAATTAAATCGTTAATACAAAATTTTAACGGAGATCCAAAAGACCTCCATAAATTCGTGTCATGTTGTGATGATATTAATAGACTTTATCCCAATACTGACCAAACAACCCTGTTTTCAATAATTTAAAGGAGCCTATTTGGAGATGCCAACAATGTACTTAAGTACAATGATACAAGCAGGTGGTCAGATTTGAAGCAAATACTACTCGAAACATTCGAAGTAAAATTAGAAAAGTCCGTACTCCAATCAAAACTCCAAAACACAAGACAAAGAGCAGGAGAGCCTGTCAAAGAATTCCTGCAACGAATTAATATGACACATGCTCAATTGAACGAAGCCACGCATTCATATACAACAGATAAACTACTGTTAAACTCTCTCGTAAAGGACAACGAAAAACAAGCCATTAGAGCAATAGAGGATGGACTAATTAGCGAACAACTCCAAACATTAGCCAAGCTCCATGAAAATAGATCATTAAAGCCAATAATGACATATATTGGTGAGCAAGGATTACGCCTGGAACAACAAAATTAGCAACAATCTCTTCTCGCAAGGCTCAATCAAAACAAGTGCAGAACTCCTTTTGCTATAAATGCAGAGCACAGGGCCATTTAGCTCCAAATTGCCCACAAAACATTCGTATAAAGCCAATCTCAAATAACAGTTTTTCGAATGCCCTAAACAAAAGCAATCCTCCTAAGCAGGTTAACACCTTTAACAGCCATACTCCAACATGCAGGTATTGTCACAAATTAGGACATACCTTCATTTCTACAGAGCAAATACAAATCCGGTTGATCAAAATTTCAGAAAGCGAACAGAAATTCCCAAATAAAATCACAATACCCCAAAAAGAGGTCAATTTCACGCAGGCCCCGAATTTTAGTTATAAAAAAAACTCCCCTTCTTCAACAATACAACCCCAATACGAAGCAAGGACAAATAAGGAACAAATACAAAATCCGAGAATATTTTTAACCAACTCGGAAAACAAATCAAAGCGAGAGGAATTAGTCGGCAGCCCTTCGCAAATCCAAACAAAAGCCGACATTCACACCAATCCGAATTAAATACACCAAAACTATTAAATGATCACATAACGCTGAAAATACCAATTATTATCAGTCCTAATTCCATTACTATTTCCATATCTACCAATGTATGCTTGAATAAAGAAACAAAGCTCCTCGTAGACACAGGAGCAGAGATCAGTTTATTAAAGTTCAATACACTGAAAGCAGGTAGCACTTACTATAAAGATGCAATCTGCAAGATATATACTTTATTTACTGAATCTAAAACTACAGAAGGATTAATATTGCCAAAAATGGCAATTACATCAAACGAAGAGTTTTTAATAGAACATCTCTTCCAAATAGTAGGAGAAAACTCAACCTTGGCATATGACGGCCTAATTGGCCACGACTTCTTGTCCCGATACAACGCTTGTATCAATTATAGAAACAAGTACATTTCCTTAGAGGTGAAGCAATGTCATTCATCCTATCCCATAGAGCAATATCGCTCAGATTATCCAAATACATATCTTAGATATGATAACAATGACAAGAAGTCTGAAACAAACAATGTAAGTGCTAATAAAAGCAAGTTACCCAGTACTTCACGGGATTTAAATACCAAACGTGAAAAGTGCCCCAACACAGATATCCTACAAAAAAACGGAAAATATTTTACAATCCAATGAAAACCGAAATGAATCGGATGAATTACATAATAAACTTATTACAATTCCCGCTCGATCTGAATCCATAATTCAAATTCCAACTTTGTCAACTACGGAATCGGTATATTTTAAAAAAGAGGTAAAGCCAGGGTTGTTCATAGGTAATACCATAGTCAACCCATCACAAGGAATGGCAAAAGTTCTAGTTCTCAACACGAATGAGCAGGACGTCGAACTGGCAATTCATGACATGAATCCAGAATGCCATGACCTTAACGACTTCGATTGCATCTCTACGGATTCCAACAGAGATCAAATTAGGGGCAGAATAAAAAAACTGCACACCCTGATTAAATTGGATCACTGTAATTTGGAAGAAGCCGAGAGTATTCGGAAAATTTGTAAGGATTTCAACGATCTCTTCTACTTAGAAGGGGATTTCCTAACATTTACAAATGCAACCGAGCACAAAATCGAAACAGTCTCAAACAAACCTCACATATATACTAAACCGTACAGACTTCCAGAAACAAGCCGGAAAGAAATTACTCGGCAAATAAATGAAATGTTGGATTCAGAGATAATAAGCCCTTCAAATAGTCCGTGGAATTCACCCCTGCTTCTAGTTCCCAAAAAGCCGGATGAGCATGGGAACAAAAAATGGCGCGTCGTTGTAGATTTCCGAAGAGTAAATGACATTACTATTGGCGACGCTTACCCATTACCTAATATTACAATTATATTAGATCAATTGGGTAAGTCAAAATATTTCACAACGCTAGACCTCGCCAGCGGATTCCACCAAATTCGCATGGACGGGAAAGATAGAGCAAAAACTACGTTTAGCACTCCTTATGGTCATTGCGAGTTTAACCGTATGCCATTTGGATTAAAAGGTGCACCCGCAACCTTCCAACGTGCCATGAATAATGTCCTTTCCGGACTCCAAGGCATTTATTGTTTTGTATTCATGGACGATATTGTAGTCCATGGATACAATCTTAAAGACCACAATATTAGGCTCGCAAATGTATTTAGCCGCCTTCGGGATTTCAATTTAAAACTACAACCCGACAAGTGCCATTTCTTAAGAAAAGAAATAATGTATTTAAGGCACATCAGTACTGAAAATGGAGTCAAGCCAGATCCGGCAAAAATTAAATCAGTTCAATCTTATCCTAGACCCAAGAAGGAAAATGACATTAAAGCCTTCCTCGGTTTCGTCGGCTATTATCGCCGCTTTATTCCCAATTTTTCTAAAATCGCGAAACCTCTTACTAACCTTCTGAAGAAGGACACACCTTTCAAGTTCGATGCAATTTGCGATGAAGCATTTTGCGAATTAAGAAACAAATTAATATCAGCACCAATTTTATCCTATCCGGATTTCAACAAAGAATTTTTCGTCACCTCCATTAGTATGGCTAATGAATCTAAAGGATCATTCCTCAAGACTAATGAGATGGAGAATACGTCTTGAGGAATATGACTATAAAATAGTCCATAAACCTGGAAAGCTTAACACAAATGCAGACGCTCTCAGCAGGACAAATTAAGAACAATATCTGCAAATATTTTTAACAACAAAATAATTATAGAACTTCGAATCCCACTTCCTTTTAAAGAACCCTACCAAATTTTCAAAGCAATACCATTACCGACAATCCTAAACGGTTCATTCATATATATTGAACCATTAAAGGAATATATATTAATTGATTACAATCGTGATCATTACATCGAATTAACACTACAGGGAATCCACAATTGCGCAACGTTGGACCATACACACTTTTATTGTAAAATTTCATCACCCATCTTAAATACTAACAATAGAATAAATCAATGTGAAGTCAATTTAATAAAAAAGGAACCTATTACATCAAAATGTTTTGACTTTAAAACAGAACTACTATATGACACAATTATCGCAGCGGAATGCATGGCTTTCTCCCTTAAAAGACCCTTCCATATATGTAGATATCGTTTGTGAAGATTCAATAAGTTCGGAAACCATGCAGGGAACAGGGACAATAATTATCTACCCAGGTTGTTATGTCCGCAGCAAAGAATTTATCTTGCACGGACATTACGTAAAAATATTAAAATTTAATTCCCATTTCATCCCAACAACAAACATTTCCAACATAATCGAAAATATGACGCTTCCCTCTTTGGAAACGTACAGAAGATCAAATCCTTTAAATATCACAAACAACATGGACGTTGATGAAATTTTAAAATCCATTCATCTTCAAGAAGAACGGGAAGCAAATCCACTAAACCCAATTAACAAGCATCATATCCATCACTATGCGCTATCATATTTAACATTAGCATTAGTAATGACTATTTTATTTATCTATATGTACATGAAATACAAATCAAAGCCCCGCAAAGGTAAAAATATACCTCTGGAACCGGAGCATCGGGGTGACATGCTGATGAGAAAAGGAAAAGAAGAAGAAGACAATCTTCTCTGTCATTTGTGATCCACGAGCAGCTACATTAGTGAAAGAACCAAAATTGAATTTCCGCAATTATCTGCTAGTAAGCACAGCCTGTAAGTAAATTTAAAATATTTTTCAGTTCTAAGACTGACCTATTTTCCAATAATCTAGTTATTTTCGTCTACCCCGCACCAAATCCGCCACTTTTTCGGGCAGGAAAAATTACTTGGCTGGAAGAACAGTCGGCTCTATTCAAAAAGGTGCCTAAGGATATTCTAATGTATCAATTATACCAACGCTATACTAATTAGTGGCAGCCACTGTACCTTATTGCAGAAAATGCGTGAGTTTTCTTTCAATTAATAAACAGAAATAAAAGTCGAGCTGTAAACTATCTAATATCTCCCAAAATTGCAGAAAAAGGAAATCTGAACAATATTAACTGGATAGTTTATATATACGGAGAAAACTTGTACCAGTGCAACACTTCGCTTGAAATAAGGCTCCGTGATTTGTTCAATTTTCGGTGGTATCCACATTTGCCAGCATTGAATACAGTCATAGTGACGGAATACTTAAAATATGGTATAAACTCAATAGTTTTTCAAAGGGGAATATATCCGCCTGAGAGTTTTGTGAACACGCAGCAATATGGATTAGCAATTGTCAAAATTCCAACAATCGTTTTCTTTGGACTTGTGCTCCAAAATGCCAACAAAATCCAGCACAAAAAGTGTAAATGGTAAATAGATTTTACTACAGGGAAAAATGCTGATATTCCTTCACCGCCAGGTTATAATCCTTCAGCTGCACAACGTAGATACAGTCGTCCACTATGGAATGAATTTGTAAATTGTTTTAAATTTTAATTTTTATTATAATTACGTTCCGCACGTTCTTAGTTAATTTCGTCCAAGATAAGTGTAGATACAAGTGTCGCTGGGCAATATTATTTTAACTCAACAAAAAATTACTTTTGTGATAGAGCTTACAGACAGCAAGTCGAAGCATTAAAATCCAATTTAATTCTTTTAACTAGATGGCGGATGCTGAAGCGCTTCATCATGCCGTGGAATTTTTACCATGAGTATTATTGATATATTACACATTTTCTTTTGGTATACGCATACTTCGGCTTCTGTAGCGACTTACACATGTAGGACTTCCTTTTTATTGATATTCTTTTCATGTAGCTATATATAATTTCGATTTAATACTATAATTACGTGTCTATACCGCTAATTTAGTAAGATCTTTATACTTTGAAATGATAATACGTTTAAGTAGACACTCTATATGTATAAATATATGTATAATTTAACGATATACTTACCAGTATACATTTTGAATGGATGATCCGGTTGAGTCAACACTCTACATACATATATCTGTATATACGATAATGATATACTTATTGCATATATTTAAGAATGATGGCCTTTTGATTTCCTAATGTATCTACATATGTATATAGTTAACTCAATAGTATGATTTTTTTTGCTAATTTATCAGAATTATAACGTAAATATGAAATTTTGAAAGTTTCAGTTTCTCCTATCACTATCCTGGAGCCCTCGCACATGAAATGAAGGTGGTCTAGGCTCGCCTAGTCTCTCTCTTTCCAGGTCAACTAGGGACTCTGAAGAATTATGCCCCTCAGAGTCAGATGGGAGGATGGGGCAGGTAAAGAAGGCAGACCACCTGCGCCTTCGATGGGATACAGGTAAGTGACGTAAGGGTCCCTTCAGGACCGAATGTGTGCCGGCTTTGGTATGATAGGCACGAAATTTTTTTTCATTATGGCTGACGGCAGCGGCAGGTTTTTTGTGGAACCTCCCCACACTCTCCGCCAATAGCTGAGGCGAACTAGCGTGCCGCCCTGCAGTCAACGCTGCCCGTCTAGTGATCTGTCAGCTCATGCTGACAGTCGGGACTTTACGTCCAAGCCAGTCACTCTTCATAGTTCCATAACACCATCATCAGTCTGCAGGTTTTTAGGTATTCGTCCCTCGCTTAATATAGATTGCATGGCATCTTTTACTTCTATACCAGTTTTTCTTTTAATTGGAATTGCCCATGCATATTTGGAGAAGGTATCAATTACTGTAAGTAGATAGCGGTAATCCTTGTTCACATACTTGTAGGGATCCATTTCAACCAAGTCTGCCTGCCACAGGTCATCTAGTCCTTTAATAATCACACGACGCCGTTTAAAATTTTTTCTCGCTGGTTTATGCAGCTCATTTACCACTTGTCTCTTACTCATCGTAATTATAAATGAAACAGATTTGTGAAGAGTTTTTACTCATATACACCATCTTTTGGTGTCAAGTCTTTCGTATTTATTACTGAAGTATAGAAATAGTTTTCAAACTTCGCGATTTCATCATTGATATATAACGTTAAATTTGCCAGCTCTATTTGAATAGTTTTTCTTATTTCTTCCACACTTATTTTAATTTTCTTGTCAACATAGTCTTTGGTAGTAGCATCATCATTTTCAAGGGGTTCACCAAGCCGTTTTATACAATTTGAGTTCAGATCGTAGTCTCCGTTTATCTTTAAATTAAATCCAATACCCCGCTCTCCTTGTTCACCAGCTGGACCCTGAGCTCCTTGTTTATCAGCTGGGCCTTGACTTCCTTGTTCGCCAGCTGGCCCCTGAGCTCCTGTTGGTCCACGCTCACCTACTTTCCCAAGATATCCTCGCTTAGAGAAACGTCCAAACTTGTCAACGCTCATCTGTAGATTGTGTAGAAGTATGGTAATGGAGTAGTATTTAAACTATAATATCTGCTTCTCGCAACTCCTCCAGGATAGATACAATTTCATTGTTGCGACTGGCGTTTCCAGCCTGCTTTGATGCCATTAGAAGGCGCAGTCTATCCACTAATTCATTTGGATCATTCCAGTAAATGTGATCAATGTTTTCCTTAGGCAGACGCATTAGTCCCCGCTCTAGTACCCTTTATTTGTCCATCTTCAGCATAGTCACGTTTATATGCATTGGAATCTCTCAAAATAGATCCATAATTAATTAAATCCTCTTTAGTATATAGACTTTTTAAAGGATCTTTCATAAATAGCAGCTCACATAACCCCAAAGTTGTTTTATAACTCTTCCCCTTAATAACAATATTGCCTACATCATCAACATCAAACGTTGAATTACCGATTCTCCACGCATTATCATCATAGTAAACTCCATAGGTTGGATTAGGGCTATTATCAGTGAATAGCTTTAAATAGTTTGAAACTATGTATCCAGACCTATCGGGGGAGGTGACAGGAGACCTTCCTGTCAATGCTCTTGAATGTTTAGGTGTTGCGAATTCTTCTTCAGATGTTAAGCAATAATCTCCTTAATTTATAGGTGTGCTACTAGCTTTCATTTTAACATATTGTCTTCTTCTTCTTTTGGTTCCAATTCGACTGGTGGCTCATTTTTGACTCTGGTAACAAACTCTTTTAAGGGTTTGGTGATTAGCTTAAAAGTTTCTTCAATCCTTCCCGTCTTTAGAACTTTAAATTTCCTTCGCACTGCATTCCTTGTCTTTATGATTTCTTTTAATAGATTTTCATTCATCTTCGATATTAACTGAATAACGGCTTTTCAAACAGCTCTGATAACAGCTTAACAGCTTTTTAAACAGGTCTGATAACAGCTTAATAGCTTTTCAAACAGGTCTGATAACAGCTTAACAGCTTTTCAAACAGGAAAGATAACAGCTTAACAGCTGTTCAAACAGGTCAGATAACAGCTTAACAGATTTTCAAACAGGTCTGATAACAGCTTAACAGCTTTTCAAACAGGTCTGATAACAGCTTAACAGCTGTTCAAACAGGTCAGATAACAGCTTAACAGCTTTTCAAAGTAAGATAACAGCTTAACAGCTGTTCAAACAGGTCAGATAACAGCTTAACCGCTTTTCAAGCAGGTCTAATAACAGCCCAACAGCTTTTCAAACAGGTCTGATAACAGATTAATAGCTTTCAAACAGGTCCGATAATAGCTGAACAGCTTTAATTTACTCAGTAAGTCCACAGGATTCGGTGTGCTTTCGACTGAGTTACAATTTCTACTTATGAAGATTTCACATGTTTCATCCTCTTATAGTACAATGAAGGTATCAAATCCTTTACGGTAGCGCCCCTTGTTTAATGAGCTATCCTTATCAATCATCAAGAAACCATATTCATCCTTCCAACATGTAGCACGGGCTCTTCGAAATTTATCAAACTTCATGTCTGTATTCACATGATCATTATAGATATGTTTCAAATTCAAGTCATCTTGCTTGTATAATTCAATTTTTATTTATTCCGGACTGGAATCGAATCTACACTTTTAGAATCGGTCAATGATGGAGAATTGAAGAATTTTTTAAGAATTTTTATTTTTTTAACGATTCCAAATCAAATTATAAATACAAGGAGAAGAAACAACCGTCTCATCCGGGGTTTGAAACCGGGACCTTCCGCTTGCCGGGCGACTGCTCTTACCACTGAGCTAACGAGACAGATGATTATCCCTCTTGCATTTATCAATTTGTAATTAGCCTACTAAGCCACGTTGCTTTCAGCTGGCATTAACCAGTAACGATGAAAGCGCACAAATTAATTGTAAATTCAATTTTTATTTATTCCGGACTGGAATCGAACCTACACTTTTAGAATCGGTCAATGATGGAGAATTGAAGAATTTTTTAAGAATTTTTATTTTTTTAAAGATTCCAAATCAAATTATAAATACAAGAAGAAAAAACAACCGTCTCATCCGGGGTTTGAAACCGGGACCTTCCGCTTGCCGGGCGACTTCTCTTACCACTGAGCTAACGAGACAGATGATTTTCCCTCTTGCATTTATCAATTTGTAATTAGCCTACTAAGCCACGTTGCTTTCAGCTGGCATTAACCAGTAACGATGAAAGCGCACAAATTAATTGTAAATTCAATTTTTAAATTTACAAAAAAAAAAAAAAAAAAAAAAAAAAAAAAAAAAAAAAATCTTAAAAAATTCTTCAATTCTCCATCATTGACCGATTCTAAAAGTGTAGGTTCGATTCCAGTCCGGAATAAATAAAAATTGAATTTACAATTAATTTGTGCGCTTTCATCGTTACTGGTTAATGCCAGCTGAAAGCAACGTGGCTTAGTAGGCTAATTACAAATTGATAAATGCAAGAGGGAAAATCATCTGTCTCGTTAGCTCAGTGGTAAGAGCAGTCGCCCGGCAAGCGGAAGGTCCCGGTTTCAAACCCCGGATGAGACGGTTGTTTTTTCTTCTTGTATTTATAATTTGATTTGGAATCGTTAAAAAAAAAAAAAAAAAAAAAAAAAAAAAAAAAATCTTAAAAAATTCTTGAATTCTCCTTGCTTGTATAAGATGATTAAATTAGCATTATTGTCACGTATTAAGTGCTTTGGTATATGCGTATATGTTTGACGGAGATAGAAGCTGTCTATATCTTCGTGGCGACCCATGCAAAAATAGGATCGCACATTATCTTGCTTTTCACATGCTACACCATCGAAAATAAACACTGAATGTGATTTGGCCTCCTCTGGTGGTAGAACGTCGCAGTTGTTTGAGAATGTATAATACCTCAGTCCTGATATGGGAGTCATCACTCGCTTCAAGTATCATACTTTGGTTGATGTAAAGATTTGGAATATATGTAAATATTTTCATATCTCAGACCATTGGGATGTTCCAGCAAACTTATCATAACATTAGTTTTTCCGCAATTGGATGGTCCTACAATGATGCTCCTTATACTATAGGCAATAGGGGGCCATGCTTCTTTTTCACCTTCATAGCTTGTTGTTGAAGACTAACAGGATTCCTATAAATACAGCTGCTTATATTACATTTCAACAGTATCATCGGAACCTTATAAGATGCCAGATCACAAATCGAAACGCTCCAGAAAATCTTTGAAAGGGGGCAGAGGACTATTAAATTTAATCATCAACAAATTACCTGTAGAATTACATCTACTGGGATACCAGCACTGTGGGCCAGGAACAAAGTTACAACAAAGATTGGCGAGAGGAAATCCAGGCATTAATCCACTGGATGTAGCCTGCAAGGAACACGATATAGCATACTCGCGATATAAAGATACAAGTGATCGACATATAGCTGATAAAATATTAGCTGAAAAAGCCTGGCAGCGTGCAAAATCTACGGATGCAAATGTGAGTGAACGTGCCAACGCTTGGCTTATAACAAACGCAATGAAGGCTAAAATTAAGCTAGGTATGGGTCTTAAGGCTAAAAATAAACGCCAACCCACATTCCGAGAAGCAGTACGAAATGCACGTAAGGTTTTAAAAGTCAAAAAAATCAAAAGACTTGATGGAAGCTACAAAAATAGCTCTTAGTGCAGCTAAAAATATTGTGAAAAGAAAGAAGAAATCAATTAAAACTCCAAAATCTCAATGAATTTATCACTAAAGAACTAGCAATTTTAAACAATGAAAACCAGATGCAGCACATTATATTTCAACCACCGTTCAGATACAAAGATTTGACTTCAGCAAAAAAGAGACAAGTAAAATGGCTTCAACACAATTTTCATGGATTCCGCTGGGATGATGGCTACATACCGTATCACAAGCTGTACACTATAGTTGAACCACTGCTTCGAAACAAAACCATATATGTCAAGGGAGCTGAAAAAGTTCATTGGATGCAGAAGATAGTTGGAGAGGGTGAAATCATCATCAACGTCGAAGATGAATACAACTGTGGAAAACTAATAGAGATTCAACCAAATGCGCCATCTTGCCAAGTTCATATTGGACAATGTGCTATAAGAAATACTTTTATAATAAGAAATTTTATTGGAAATAAAAACAAATGTTTATAAAACATAAGACTTTTCAATACACATACCCCAGAACCCGTGGCAAATGATTCACGAAAATAATTGAGAAGAGTAATTTTTTAATTTTACTCTTATATAATATTCCCGCACTTTTGCGAAAGCACGTTTGCTAATATCTCGAAAACCCGAGCCCGTAGAGGATTTCTGATGAAAATTTCATTACCCCTCTCCCTATCCTAAACTATAACACCCTCTCACAAACCACCCATCTAGGATCCATTGGCATGAACAAAAATTTCCTACTATTAACTTTAATTATTACTAATTTTAGTTCAAAACCAAAAGCCTACATTTAGGCGCTCAAGAACAATCATAATAAAAAAGCCTACATTTAGACGCAGCACCCCCATAAGCAAAAACAACTTGAATTATTACTACTATTAACTATATCTAAAAAGGTAAAATCGCTAATATCTAGAAAACCATAGCCCGTAGAGGATTTCTAACAAAAATCTTAACCGCCCTGTAACCCTCGCCCCTCTAACATTTTCTAGAATCTATTGGCATGAACAAAACTGTACTAGGTAGCTTGAATTATTAATAGTATTAACTATATCTGAAAAGTTAAAATCGCTAATATCTCGAAAACCAGAGCTCGTAGAGGATTTCTGATGAAAATTTCGTCCCATTAATACACCCACCCCAACCATATAGAATCCATTGGCATGAACAAAAATTTCCTAGCGTTAACTTTAATTATAACTAATATTAGTTCAAAACCAAAAGCCTACATTTAGGCGCACCACATATCTATCCAAGAAAACCGTAGTACCGCAGCATGCTGGTAGTACCGGCTAATGCTGCTAGGGCGCAATCAAGACCAAATGATACATCCAAGACATAAGCCAGTTAAAGCTCAATGGTGCAACCAAGACATTAACAAGTAAGCCAAGACTCAATGGTGCATCCAAGACATTAACCAGTAAGATAATTCTCAATGGCGTATCCAAGCTACAAACCAATACAACCAAGACAAACCCACATTTAGTATGGACCCATAGAACAACTACTAACGGAGCACTTGAACGGAGTCATAGAATTCTAGCGGAATATCTTCGTCACTATATTAATAACGATGAGCTTATATGAAACCAATGGATCCCCTATGTTATGTATGTATACAACACTACACCACATTGCCCATATGAACTACTATACGGGTTTCCCCCTAAAATTCCAAATACCCTCAAACAAACGCCACTAGTAAACTGTAATTAAGACGACTACGTGAACGAGTTGAAAGCAAGATTGCAACACTGCCATATCGTGGCAAGAAATCGTTTAATAGAAAAAAAGAAACAGTCAAGTACATTCTATGACAGAAATGTACAAATAAAACAATTTAATATAGGAGATCGCGTGTTTCTCCGTAATCATACACGGAAAAATAAACTGGCATCCCTATGGGAAGGACCATACGAGGTTATTCGAAGAAACTCTGACCAAACGTCCACAATAAAGATGGAGAAAAGTTCAAAAATTGTTCATAATAAAGATTTAAAACACTTTTATGATTAACAAAAGACAGCACACCAACCCTAACATAAGACTCTCCTTTCAGGTAATGACTGGCTTACTACCGATCATCTGCGCAATCGCAGTAGGCGCAGCAGAATCATTCAAAATTACCCCAATAAACTACCATCCAGGAATATACTTCGAAGAACTAGGTCGAGTCGAGTTCTATTCGAGGGAATGGAAAGTTGTAGTTTTCTACGATCTGCAGTTCTACGAGTTCAGTTGATGATTAAAGAACTAAACACACAAAATCATGACCAAAAGGTCTTCTCGGAATTTGAATTATTAACATCTCTGTCCATACTCATCTTTATCCGATATCAAGGTATAGTGGATACATTAGTAGACCTCGTCACGGACGTTCGACATGGGAAACCCCATCCATCTATTATAACCCCTAGCCAGCTAGAAAGTATTCTCACCACCATTCGAAAGGAGTTTCAGGCGAAAATAATGATCTACTTGCACTTTATCGGTTAAGTACCATGAGCTCTACCGTTCGAAATAATAAGGTAATTTATGAATGGAGAATCCCTCTGCCGTACAAACAGAATTACCAATTATTCAAGGTAATCCCATTACCATCCATCTACGAAGAAAGGTTTATATTTATAAAACCAACTATAAATTACTTGGTCATTGATTATAGTAAAGAGCATTACTATGACCTATCAGCAGAGGAGCTTGCTAGTTGCACTACAGAAGATAATCTTCAGTATCTATGTCACTTGATTCATCCTATTCTCAATATTAATGCAAAAAATAAATTTTGCGAATTACAAATGATAAGACGAGAAAACGCACCACCAACTTCATGCAATATCCAGAAATCTAATCAATCGCATGTATGGATACAACTATCCCAAGCCAATAAATGGCTTTATTCAACTAAAGATAATCTGACTATAGACGTAATTTGCGATGACCAATTAACTTCAAATATGATTTCAGGGGTAGGTCAGCTCGAAATTCCCGGAACCTGTTACCTACGTACGCCCGATATGGTTATACGTGGCTATAATATCAACACCACTGATATCAAAAACTCATACATCCCTCCTCTAAACATTTCCAGACTTTTTAATAGATCCAAAACCAAGAGCAGGCAAGATTTCAATGAAGTTACAGTACTAAATTATACGGAAGACGAGTTCAACTCGTTAACTAAACAAATCAATGTATTAAAGGATGAAGAACGCAAGGAACTTTTACCTTTTGATAAACATAATACACATCACTATACACTGACGTATGTTATAGTTTTTGTCCTTATTTTATTAATCCTGTACAAGATAATGAATAAATTTTTACAATGCCCTACAATAGGAAGAACATAGAAATTAATGCCGTTGGAAGCAAAAATGCTGAATGTACAGACCAGGCTTTTGTTTTAACCTGTACGTAAATCGTAATTAATTAAAAGACTAGATCACGCTACTATCCTTCAATAGGCCAAGATCGTTTCATGTAAAAAACAAAAAAAATCATATAATAAATTTAACAAAAATTTGTTACACATAATTTTTTTATCTTATATTAAAATTAACAAAAATTGTATTGTAACAAAAAAAAAATAATTTTTTTCATATAATAATTCTAACAAAAATTTTGTAATGCAAAACTGGAATGCATACAGGTATATAATAATTCTAACAAAAATTGTGTAATGCAAAACTGGAATGCATACAGGTATATAATTAGCTTATTTTATGAGATATTTAAAGAACTTTCATTTAGTATCAATCTTACACTTTAATTAATTATTTGAATTCTAATTTTAGTCATTTAGTCTCGATTTCATATAATTACAATTAATCAAGTTCATTTTGTTTAGCAACATAGGATGATGGTAACTTTTGTATTAGAAAAAAAAAAAACAAAAAAAAAATTGTAAACGAGATACGACCGGCTGAAAAAAAGGGGAGAAGGAATTTTTTTTTTAATAATAATAAAAACATAACGTCCTACACAAAAATTTATAGCAGTATCTACCTCCGAGAAAATTTTCATCCTTCAGACAAAAATTTTCTTTTTCTTAGGGTGATGGAATGTTGTGATGGCGCTCGGTCTGCACAAATCATAACTCATCATGTTATGCAACTATGGTGAGTGATTGGCTTTCAGATGTTGAGTCCAGACTGCCAGCATGAGCTGACAGATCACTCGACGGACAGCGTTGACTGCAGGGCGGCACGCTAGCTCGCCTTGGCTCATTGGCGGAGAGTGTGGGGAGGTTCCACGAAAAACCTGCCGCTTCCGTCAGCCATAATAAAAAAAAATCGTCGTGCCTACAAACAAAATGCCGGCATACATTCGGTCCTGAAGGGACCCTTACGTCACTTACCCACATTCAGTTGAAGGCGCAGATGTTCTGCCTTCTTTGCATGCCCCATCCTCCCATCTGACTGTGAGGGCAATATTTTCTCAGAGTCCCTACTTGACCTGTAAAGAGAGAATGTAGCGAACCAAGCAACCTTCACAAAAGAGGGCTCCAGGAGAGTAGAAGGAGAAATTAAAACCCTTAACGGTTCATGTTCACGTTATAATTGCAGGTAGGTAGTACTTCATTTACAAGCCAAGGCACATATATGTATAAATATATCATTAGTTCAAAGGTATATACATGTAAGTATATCAAAAATTAGAGCAACATAAATATATATATATAGTATTACATCAAAAATATATAGATACATAAAAAAATATTACTAAGGCAAAAGTATCTACATATGCAAGTCGCTCCAGAAACCAAAGTGTATACGTATGTAAAAAAAAAAAAATGTGCAATGTATATCAAGAATACTCACGGTTAAAAATCCACGGCATGATGAAGTGCTTCAGCATCCGGCATCTAGTTAAAAGAATGAAATTAAAATTCAACGGCTTCGACTTGCTGTCTCAGTAAGCTCTATCACAATTTTTCTTATGAGTCAGAGTAAGACTGGTCGGCGGCACTCGTATTTACACAACAGTCCTGCATGACACGTGAACGAACTTAGTTTTCATTATCCGATTATCATTTCATTGACTTAATCTAGTAAATTTCTATTAATTGAATTTTGTCAGCTACTTTCACTCCGCCTAAAATAGCTAAGAAAGGTCTCGGTGGGTTCTCCAATGCTTGGGAAAAATATTTTAATTCTTTATTTAACAGGAGTCCAGCAGCTCTTTGATTGAATCCTTCTGGGGAATGCCGGCGTAGTACTTTTGGCTGGATTTCTCCAGTTTAGTTTTATTTATTGTAGTAACTTCACAGAAATATTTCGGTTGCTTGCCAAATCTCTAAAAGACTTCCTCGAAATTGGATTTGCAACCTTGGCGGCAGATATTGAACTGTCACCAGAACAGGATTCCAATCGCTGGACACCAATTTCATTTGTATTTTATTATTCCATTTCGGACCAAATTCACTGATTATTGCAACTTTTATTAAAGCTCGTCTTTATGGCAATCGTCCGCGTTGTTAACTCTTTTATTTCTCGCAAATATTTTATTCACAGCGTAGAAGCGGCGACTTTTCTGCTGCTGGAATTTCGCCAGATTTTTTGAATTTTTCTCGTGCGGGGTTTAATTCCTAGTCGATCTTTTTCGAAAATGCTGGAGGTCACTCTTCACTTGTACACGGTGAGGAATATTTGACGGGACAGAGATGATTGTCTTCTTCTTTTCTTTCCGCCAACATGTCACACCGAGCTTGACTAAACGCACTTCTCTCGGTCGGGGCGCGTTCAAGTTTTCCGCTTAACAGCAGCCGGCTTACACGCTCGCTTCTGTACTTCGTGTAGCATATTGCTATATGCAATACGCTACGACCATAACAGGGCAGAGTGGTCTGCGCCACCCATGGTTCAGACAACGCTGAAAAATGGTCGACTGAGCAAGCCGATCTTAAACATAGGCCTCATCGCTGCGGGCGCCCAATGTGTGTCTCGACCCACGACCCAATGCGTATTCCTCATCACTCGAATTTGCCTACGACTGTCGGCTATACTTGACTGATGACGCATCTAGAATGGATATCACTGCCTGATGTCTTTGGCGTGACAGAGTCCTAAGAGTTTCCCCTGCAGATCTTCAAGCTCGTATAGGGAGCTTCCTTTCTTGGCTCGAACTCGACACTTGACAAATTTTCATCCCACTTTAGCACTAGTCTGCTGTTGGAAGTTGCTTTGGGCAAAATTCCGTCTAAATACCTCTTGACCCACTTTAAAATCAACAGGCTTCGCCCTGAGATTATAGGCTCCATGGTGTAAGTTCTCCTGCACTCTCGCACGGATCAATCTCATTTCGTCTTCAGCATCTACTCTCAACGGCTCACCAAGAGTCCCAAGACTCCTCAAGACGGAATAGGAGCTGCCATGTGTAATCATTTGCTGACCGAAGAGTATTCGATAAGGAGAGTAAAGCAGTGTAGCTATGGCGTTTCTGGACCACTTTTTCCATACAAAAAGTGCAAGGTAGATTCCAACAATTTTGGTGGCTCTGGACTGGGTTCTGGGCCACTGAGGGGGCTTCCGTCTAGTGGTATACGTCACAGGGCATGCCTGGGGAATTCCTTTCCTATCGCCTGGCTGACCAGGGGATGACGTCATCTGGTTAGCCGATCCCCGTCAGCTGATCAGCTCTGTCATAGCTGATTTTTAATAAAATAATGCTGGCTTTTGCTGGAATCGAACCGAGAACGCTTGGTTTTGTATGTATAGGGTCAGTTTGGCCAGAAAGATGTGACGTCACCGACCCTGAGGACATTGACCTTTGACCCTTGACCTTTGATCCTTAATCTTTGACCCTTTACCTTTGACCCTTGACCCTGAACCTGATGTCATTGACCTTCACACACACACACACACACACCCACACACATGCATACGATACAATTTGAGGGATTACGTCACAACTCACAAGTCCTTGCTCATGACATTGGCGTCTCAAGCTCTATTTTAGCTGAAATAAAAAATTGGCTATGTGTTGGAATCGAACCGAGAACGCCTGGTGTGAAAATCAACAAAAAAAAAAGAAACCCCAAGACTTGAAAAATTGTGTCAATGGATTCTAGATGGTGGGTATGTGTAGGGGGATAATAAAGATAGGGAGGGGGGGGGGGGGTAATGAAATTTTCATCAGAAATCCTCTACGGGCTCTGGTTTTCGAGATATTAGCGTATTAATAATTCAAGTTATTTTTGCTCATGGAAATGGATTCTTGGCGGTGTGTGGTGGGAGGGGGAACGAAATTTTCATCACAAATCCTCTACGGGCTCTGGTTTTCGCGATATTAGCGACATTTGTTCAAACAATTAGCTAATTGGCAATTATATAATTACTAATTGGCAATTAGCTAATTGGCAATTAGCAGCTTGGATGGTAATTAGCTAATTGGCAATTAGTAATGTGGTGCGATGCGCTTTACTGGAATTCTCATAAAATAAACAAATTTAAGTAATATCAACACTTGCTGTAAATATATTTAATAGAAAACTTCAAGTTTAAGGTAAAAATATGGTTGCTGGGGGGTGTATTGATACAATTTCTTTTGCTGAAAATAATGTTGTCAAACCAAAATTAAATTTCAATATTTATTCACATCAAATTAATTAATTATTTCTAAATCTTAAGTTATAAACTTTTTCCCTATGTTCTATATTCAAAATTGGTAGCAATTAATGTAAGTGAAGTTCTATGAATCCTATCTTGGAAACGAAAGCGATCCAGAGCAGATGTCTCCCAAGGTCCTTTTCTGGGCTCATATTCAATTATATAAACTTGTGGAGCACTAGTACTAAACGTAACTTTCATTATCACTAATAATTTAGAAATATTAATAATAAAAAAACTAGTTTCACATTATTTTTTTTTTATTTAATGAATATAATAATTAATTGGAAACAAATTAACATCATGGCGAATAAACTCTATTTTAAACGTTCGGCCGATAGGACCTCTATTTATAATATAAAAATCTCCTACAGTATTTATCTCCAGTATAGTTTCATCAGTAATTGTGCTGTACCGTGCAGGAAGGAAAAGTTGACAGTCTTCCAAGTCCAGGATGATACGAGATCCAAATGCAGTCTTACATCTTCTGGCACCCAGAATCTTGTATTCCTTATTAAATTCCATTTCAGATGTCTTTAGAGAAGGTGGGTACTGCTCCAGATTCTTCAGTTCCTCCATTGCGTTTGCCATTTCAGATTACTTTCTCCTTGGTTGTTTATCGTTTGAACTCCAAAATGAAACTGATTGCAAATCTGATTCAGCTCCTCTATTTATAGTCAAGTTTAATCCTGCTTAAAGCAAATTTGCAATATCAGTACATTAAGCTGAATGATTCATGTAATTTGAAACCACACTTCCTGTAAGCAACCCAATTCTAAGAATTTTACTGATCGAAACGTTTCATTGGAATTCGTAAACATCCTGTTGTAAACAAATTTAAGCAATATCAGCAAATGATTCATGTTTACTCTTTTCAAGTAATTTGATACCACACTTCCTGTACGCAGCCAAAAATTTTATTGTTCCAAGAATTTTAACGATTGAAACGTTTCATTGGAATGTAAACAAATTTTCACATTTTCATGTATGCATTCATGTAAACAATCTTATTTGCAACTTCGACCAGCAGAGTAAAGTAAACAAATTAATTTGAGTGATTTTCTTATCGTGTAATTCGATATCATCTCAGCCTGTAAGCAAATTCGTTGGAATTCATCCTGTGCAATGATTATTGTAGCAGCAGGATCATTCATGTTTACAAACCGTTGCTATATAAGCGCAAGCAAACTCTTGGGGAGCACCAGTCAGTTTTAGTGAGTCTCAGTTGATAGTTTAAAAACATAAAAATAAAATAAAAATGACAACCGCGCTAGTAAATAAAAGTTTTTCAGTAATTGAAAATTTGCGAAAAGATGTGTTGAAGTGTTTAACAAATTCAGATAATAAAGACTATATTGTTCAAAAGTGCAATAGAAACATGCACAAATTTCGAGTTGCATTTCTGAAGTGCAATAAGAGTGCTAGGAAACGACATTTCAAGAGCTGTCTTGAGCAAATTAAATCATTGAGAGCACTATTGAGAACTCCCCGTCGAGGTGGAGGAATTACTCGCGTAAGAAGAAGTGATTTTGTAAAGTGGGAGGAAATAAAGACAGCGTCCGCAGACAGAATTCGACAAGGTGTTATTGCAAATTTAAAATATATCGATCCGAAGCTATTTATGCAAGACGCTGCCAAATTATTTACGCGCCGCACTAAGAATACATTAAAACATTATTTTAATATTAAAGTTTCTACAACGTTTTGCGGTGAATTTGTTAAGGAAACTGGTGACAATGAAATTATAAAAGACATTAAATATTTCCAAGCGAGAACTGCTGCAATTAGTGCAGATGATAATTTAGAGGAGTGGTTTAAATCAAACATTTTGGATCCAATAAACACTCAGCTGGAAGAATTCCAGGAAAAAGACAGTGGCTGGGCACTGCACTCTATAATACATCCAGCAGTACACATCAACAAGTTTGAACAACTCCGAGGATCTTCGTATATGCCCTTACCAAAGAAAATTGCATCAAAGAAAGCATGCATTAATGTGAAAAATTATGATGAAGCATGCTTCGCGTGGGCAGTAACATCAGCGCTATATCTTGCAAATGTTCACTCCGAAAGGCCTCATCGTATCCACATTACTCTACAGTACTAAATTTAACTGCGATAACATTTCCCATGACACTTAAGCAAATTACCCAATTTGAAGACCAGAACAATTTATCAGTAAACGTGTTCATCCTGGAGAAAGAGCATTTCCTCACCACAGTTCCAGTTAGACTTACGAAACACAGAATGGAGCGAAATGTAAATCTCTTAATGCTACAAGATGACTATGACCAGGCTGATGATCATATGGATGATGATGATGATGATGGCGAATCCGGGAACATGAAGTTCACAGCATAGGATTCTACTTCCACTGCAAACATGATGCTAAGCTCTCATATTACAGAGCATATCGAGGCAAGGACTGTCAAAAATGGTTTGCATTAGAATTGCAAAAGATTGCATCCATATCTGTACAGGAGAAGCTGAACATCAGGCCAATGCAACCCCTGCCTAAAGAGGAACGGCGTTCACATATGGAAAATACTTGCTGCCATATATGTGAAAAAACGTTTGCAGCCGATGAGGAACGAGTCCAGGATCATTGCCACTTAACAGGAAAATATCGAGGACCAGCGCATAATGCATGCAATCTCATCTATCAGGATTGCTCCATAGTTCCTGTCATTTTTCACAATTTATCTGGATATGATGCCCACTTCATAATTAAAGATATAGCTACATCTTTCCCAGGAAAAGTTGATCTCTTGGCAATAAACAAGGAAAGATATATCTCGTTCACCAAGCACATGGACGGCAGCTACATAAAATTCAGATTCATCGATTCCTTCCGTTTTATGGCTGAATCTTTAGATAATCTATCATCATTGCTGCCGATGGATAAATTAAACACTACAAGATCAGTATGGCGGGGATTGGTTGATGACACTATCAAACTTCTTACACGCAAGGGTGTCTTCCCATATGATTTTATTGATGACTGGGATAAATTGGATTTCCGGAACTTGCCAACACAAGAAGCGTTCTACAATAAACTGACTGACAGTGCTATATCTCCTGAGGACTACAATCATGCTGAAGAGGTCGGGCAAAAATTTGAAATACAAAAACTTGGTGAATGTTCAGATCTATACCTTAAGACTGATGTTCTCCTATTGGCTGATGTGTTTGAGAACTTTCGAGAAGTGTGCATGAAGACATACAATTTATATCCAGCACATTATTATACCATGCCAGGCCTAACATGAGATGCTATGCTAAAATACACTAATGTGAAATTAAAGCTGATAACCGACGTGGATATACTGCTATTCATAGAGAGAGGCATTCGACGTGGTATAAGTCAATGTTCGAACAGATATAGTAAAGCTAATAATAAATATATGGATGATTTTAAGCCTGAGGGGAAAGAGAAATACTTGATGTATTATGATGTGAATAACCTTTATGGATGGGCCATGTCACAGCATTTACCAACCGGAGGATTCAAATGGGTTGATGTTCCCAATATTGACGTTTCCGAAATTCCTGATGATTCTCCAACTGGATACATATTCGAAGTCTACTTTGATTATCCTCAACATCTGCATGATAAGCACAAGGACTTACCGTTTTGCTCTGAGCATGCAGCACCACCTGGAGCAAAATTAGAAAAGCTTTTGAAAACATTACATCCAAAAACTAAATATGTTATATACTACCGAAACTTGAAGCAATGCTTATCACATGGACTCATCCTGAAAAAAGTCCACCGGGTTCTTCAATTCGACCAATCAGCTTGGCTTAAACCATATATTGACTTAAATACCACCAAACGGAAGCAGGCTACCAGCGATCATGAGAAGGACAGCTATAAAAAGATGAATAATGCAGCTTTTGCTAAGACCATGGAAAATGTACGCAAATATAGCTTTGCGTAAAGTGGGAAGGTCGCTATGGTGCAAAAGCTCGGATTGCGGCACCCAACTTCCACAGTGCAACGATATTTAATGAGAATTTAGTTGCTGTGGAATTAAGGCGACTCAAAATCTTATTCAATAAGCCTCTCTATATTGGAATGGCAGTTATGGAAATTTCAAGGATATGCCTCTACGATTTTCACTACAGTTTTATGCAGCATGAGTATGGAGACAAATGTAAAGTCTTGTATACTGATACAGATTCTCTAATATATGAACTTGAAGAGAAAAATGCATATGAGTTTATGGCTGAAAATATAAACAAATTTGATACAAGTGATTACCCAGAAGGTAATGAATTCAATTTACCGCCCATGAATAAAAAGATTCCTGGGCTATTGAAGGATGAGCTGAATGGGAAAATCATGAGCGAATTTGTAGGCTTGCGCTCAAAAATGTACAGTCTGCGTATAAACGCTGGTAAAACTGTAAAAAAAGCGAAAGGAGTAAAGACTAATGTAGTCCAGAGGCATATCAATTTCGAAGACTACGTCGAATGCTTAAATAACAAGCGAATATTAACTGCTAATCAGAGCTCCATACGATCTCATCTCCATAACGTATACACTATCAGTCAAAAAAAGATTGCATTGAGTCCCTATGATAATAAACGTCATACCATGGGGACATTACTCTATTTCATCAGATCAACAAGTAGCAGCCGCAGAAAGAATTTAAGTCAAGTGTAAATAATAAATGTATTATCATTTTAGTTTTATTTATTAAAGTAATTTGCATTATAGCTACATGTATAAAATATTATAATTATAACTATAAATTTATATTAAATTGTTAATTGTTTCTTCAAGATATTATAAAACATCTTTGTTATTAATCCAAGAATAGTGTTTTGATGAAACTTGAGTTCCTTGCTCACTGGCTGGCCCCTGAGCTCTTGTTGGTTCACGTTCACCTGCTTTCCCAAGATATCCCCGCTTAGAGAAACGTCCAAACTTGTCAAGGCTCATCTGTAAATTGTGTAGAAGTATGGCAATGGAGTAGTATTTAAACTATAATATCCGCTTCTCGCAACTCCTCCAGTATAGATACAATTTCATTGTTGTGACTGGTGTTTCCAGCCTGCTTTGATGCCATTAGAAGGCGCAGTCTATCCACTAATTCATTTGGATCATCCCAGTAAATGTGATCAATGTTTTCTTTAGGCAGACGCATTAGTCCCACGCCTTTATGCTGTATAAGTTTACTGATTATAGCTTTATACTTAGCCGCTCTAGTACCTTTTATTTGTCAATCTTCAGCATAGTGACGTTTATATGCATTGGTATCTTTCAAAATAGATCCATAATTAGTTAAAACCTCTTTAGTATATAGACTTTTTACAGGATCTTTCATAAATAGCAGCTCACATAACCCCAAAGTTGTTTTATAGCTCTTCCCCTTGATAACAATATTTCCTACATCATCAACATCAAACGTTGAATTACCGATTCTCCACGCGCTATCATCATAGTAAACTCCATAGGTTGGATCAATTTTAGGGCTATAATCAGTGAATAGCTTTAAATAGTTTGAAACTATGTATCCAGACGTATCGGGGGAGGCGACAGGAGACCTTCCTGTCAATGTTCTTGAATGTTCAGGTGTTGCAAATTCTTCCGCAGATGTTAAGGAATAATCTCCATAATTTATAGGTGTGCTACTAGCCTCCATTTTAACATATTTTCGCCTTGGTGGGGTAAAAGGTTCCACAGCCTCATTGGATTTTTCTTCTGCTTCTTCTTGTTCTTCTTCTTCTTGTTGTTCTTCTTCTTTTACATCTTTTGTCTCAAATTTGACTATATCCGGCGGCTCGTATTTTACTGTTCTAACAAACTCTTTCAAGGGTTTAGTGATTGGCTTCAAGGTTTCTTCAAGTCGAGCTTCTGCTTCAATTTTTCCCATCGTTAGGGCTTTTAATTTCCTTCGCACTGCATTCCTAGTCTTGATAATTTCTTTTAATAGATTTTCATTCATCTTCGTTATTAACTCAATAACAGCTTTCCAAACAGCTCTGATAACAGCTTAACAGCTTTTAAACAGCTCTGATAATAGCTTAACAGCTTTTCAAACAGATCTGATAACAGCTTAACAGCTTTCCAAACAGCTCTGATAACAGCTTTCCAAACAGCTCTGATAACAGCTTAACAGCTTTTAAACAGCTCAGATAACAGCTTAACAGCTTTTAAACAGCTCTGATAACAGCTTAACAGCTTTCCAAACAACTCTGATAATAGCTTAATAGCTTTTCAAACAGCTCTGATAACAGCTTAACAGCTTTTCAAACAGGTCTGATAATAGGTGAACAGCTTTAATCTACTCAGAAGGTCCACACGATTCGGTGTGATTTCGTCTGAGTTACAGCTTCGACTTATGAAGTTTGCGCATGTTTCATCCTTTTATAGTACAATGAAGGTATCAAATCCTTTACGGTAGCGGGCATTGGATGGGAAATATATTACTTACCATTAAATGTCTGTAGTACCCACTAATGCCACTAGGGAACCTTACTCAAGAAATGGCATTATGTAGTACCGGCTAATGCCGCTAGGGAACCTTACTCAAGAAATGGTGTTTTCCCTCGATAGAGCAATACACGCACCCCCTAAACCCAATAATAACTGTTAAGTTTAAGTAGTTCATTTTGTAATTCATTTCTATTAATTGAAAATCAGTATAGTTGGCAATGTCGTAAAAATTTCTATGTTCTCGTTTAGCTCTTATCAGCAAAGTCCATTGTTTAATTTGTTCATCTTTTTTCATTTATGGTCTTTTTTTTCTTATGAGTAGCGGTTTGTGCTTGCGATTTTACAATTTTTGTATAAAACATTTATTAGCTCTGTAGCAGTCGTAGCATTCAGTACATTTATTAAATAAAATTTTGTTAGTCCCAAAGGTTTCTTTTCTTTACATTTTTTTGCTCTCGATATCTTTTTGTGGACTTTGTTGCATTTTCGTTGTCGACCACCAGCATCATCTCTATCGCATCTGGACAAATTAAAAATTTCAAAAAAGCTTGAAATTTAACATTGGCGCCCGAGCAGGGACTAACAATATTATTGTTGCATTTTTGTGAACTTTGCTGCTTTGTGGAAATAAGCGATTCATACTTGCAAGTTAAGGCATTTTCGTTCTCGAGTCTGGGATTGGATTTAATCATTTTTTTTTTTTGTTCTCGAATCTTTGGACTGGATTTAATCATTTTCGTTTTCGAATTTTTGGAGCGGATTTTTTACAAAACTCAACGTGGAGCATAGCAGCAAAATCACCGCAGACAACACGCTACTTTATTTCAACAGTTATTTTCTTTCGGCTTATGGCCAGCGAATACATATATGAGAGTACTCTGAGCAGAACGAGCTAATCACAGGAATTTCTTTGTCTAAGTATTAAAGGCTTATAGGAGTGAGTACAATTTTTTCAGACTGCATGACAAACAATATTTCTTATTGAAAATAATTTGAGAAATTTATATTTTTATTGTTTGAGATCCCTATCAGATAAATTTGAACATTTTTTTTGTTTGCTTCAATATCAACAGTGACAAAAGTGTAAACACAGTGAACAATTTACGTTATAAAACTTAGTTTATACATATGCTATATCTGTGAGTTTCAATTTCTTGATCAAAGACAAAGCCTTTATTAAATATTCCGTAGTAATTTTTTCTAACGCTTTGTGAAATTCAGTTCCCTTTGCAACATATACTTTGAACTATCGCAATGCCTGGTAATAACACAACTAGTGCCGACGGGGAAACCTCAAAAATAGACAATAAAAAAGTAATTAGTGATTTACGCGTCTCGCGAGGAACTGTCACAATGCAGCAAACAAAATTAAAAAATTATATTGAGACTCCAAATAGAACTATGTCATTATCAGAGCTTGAAACGAGATTAGGTTTGTTAGAGGGCTACATGGTTCGGTTTAATGAAATTCAAGCCCGTTTAGAAGTAGTCGATCCCGATGAGATAAATGAGGACAAGCGGCAACCGTATGAAGAGACGTACGTCTTGATAAAAAGTAAATTGCTTACACTAATATCGCAAAAGCAGCCGAGATCCTCCCTCCCAGAAACTTCGTTTGCTACTCTCATTAAGAAAAGCGTCAGTTTACCAAAAATACAAATCAAAAATTTCTCTGGTAATTTTCACGATTGGCCTGATTTTCACGCGACCTTCAAGACATTAGTTGAAGATAATGAAGAGCTAACCAAGATTGAAAAATTAGCGTATCTTCGAGGCGCCTTAGACGATGCACCTCCGCAAGTTATTGGTAATATTCGTTTAAGCGACGACGGTTTTAACATTGCAATGGAACTCCTCAAGTCTCGTTATGAAAATAAGAGACTAATTTTTCAAGGTCATATAAGAGGCTTGTTTAATCTTAATTCTGCTGAAAAGGGTTCAGCTTCTCAGCTGCGATCATTAAGTGACGCAGGTTACTCCCACATAAGAGCTTTAAAGAGTATTGCTACAGCGGAACAAATCGCAGATGGATTACTACTCCAACTATTTGGAACCAAGATTGACTCCGTCACTAGAGGGAAATGGGAAGAAGACGCTCCGCTTAACGTTTTGCCTTCATGGAATGAATTTTCAGCATTTCTAGACAAAAGATGTCAAACTTTAGAAAACACCGAACATAGTCAGTCTAATTCAGCAAAACAGTCGATGTTGATAGGACCATCCCTGCGAAATCGAAATAAAAATCATTCCCAATCGCGCAAATCATTGTTCGTCGCGGCTAAAGCTGAAATTAATTGCAACTTCTGCAAGGGGACTAACCATATAATTGGAAAATGTGATGCCTTTATTGCATTATCGCCTATAGATAGATACACGGAAGCTAAACGTTTAAATCTATGCATTAATTGTCTGAAGTCGGGTCACTCTGTTAAGAATTGTAAGTCCAGTCGTTGCCGATACTGTAACACAAGACACCATACATTACTCCACAGGCATGCCGAACAGGCAGTCATCAATGTGAGCACTTTAACGGCTCTGAACGCTGCCGCTGCCCTTAATACTGTCACACCTGTCGATAAACTAGCGTCGCCTAGCAGTTATACCGACCCTTCGTCAAATGCTATTGTGATGACATCTCAATTAAATTCACCATGCAAGAACACAAACTTTAGCGATGTCGTATTGGCTACAGCAATGGTCGACATTCAGAATAGTGCGGGTGAATTTACTTCCTATAGAGCATTATTGGATTCTGGATCCTCTCTGCACTTTGTATCCGAACGCCTTGTTCAACATCTTCGTTTAAAAAGGTCGAGAGCTTACATTGATGTAACTGGCATTGGGCTTGCCACTACCTCCGTCAACTATAAGACACAATTAGTCCTCCGTTCACGAAATAATGAATACCGCGCTTCTTTTGAAGCTTTCGTTCTACCTAAAATCACAATGAATCAGCCATCTCGTACTATTAATGCAAGCAGTTGGGGCATCCCTAGCAATATAGTCCTAGCGGACCCGCATTTTAATACTCCAGGCCCTGTGGATTTGCTAATTGGAGCTAATTTGTTTTTCGAAATACTAGCAGTTGGACAAATTCGTCTCGGTCCCCAGCTCCCCATTCTACAGAAGACTCTGTTAGGCTGGGTCATAGCAGGAGGAAACGGAATAGCTGCATCTAACTGTTTGGTTGCTTTGAACAAAATTGAAGACAATGAGGATGATCTTGTAGAGTTGGTGAAGCGATTTTGGGAGCTTGAGGAGTTCAGAACGCCATCGCATCTATCGAAAGCTGGAAATGAGTGTCAGAAGCACTTTTTGGAGCATGTTCGACGAGATAGTACTGGAAGATTTTGGGTTCGATTGCCCTTTCAAAAGAGTCCTGAACTTCTTGGAAACTCATTAGATACAGCCAAAAGAAGATTTTTTGGTTTGGAAAATAAACTTATGAAGAATCCTAGGCTAAAGAATCATATACAAATTTTTTGATGGAATACCTAAAATTAGGGCATATGGAGAAAATCGCATTCTCTTCGCTTTCCAGAAATCATTATATTTTGCCTCATCACTGTGTCGTAAAGCCCGAAAGTAGCAGCACCAAGGTCCGAGTAGTCTTCGATGCCTCGTGCAAAACTTCATCAGGCTATTCTCTTAACGATGTCTTAATGCCAGGACCGGTCGTTCAAGATGATTTATATACTAATCTGCTTCGTTTTCGGTCTTACAAATACGCCGTAACAGCTGATATCTCTAAGATGTATAGGCAGGTGCGAGTTCCCTCATCCGACGCAAGTTGGCAGTGCATTCTATGGCGTAATTCACCACAAGATCCTCTCGATTTATACCAACTGGTTACTCTAACTTATGGAACGAGTCCTGCATCCTTTTTAGCCACTGAATGTCTTAATCACCTTGCTCGCGAAGAACAAGCCCAGTATCCCATAGGAGCTACTGTACTTAAGCGTGACTTTTATGTCGACGACATGCTTAGCGGAGCAGACAGCTTAGTCGAAACCAAGCAAATTCAAGCTGAAATTATTGAACTACTTAAATCTGGAGGGTTTACATTAACTAAGTGGTGTTCCAATGCGTCAGAGCTTCTTGCGTCCTTTGACAGCTCAGATTTGGAAAAATATCTGGAAATTTCTGGCAGCAACGTGATAAAAACCTTAGGAATGATATGGCAGCCTCAGACGGATGATTTTCGATACAATTATCAAGATGTCAGAGATTCAGTACTGGCGACCAAACGAAGCATTCTGTCAGCAATCAGTCGCTTATTTGATCCATTAGGTCTACTATGCCCTATTATAGTTAAGGCAAAAATTCTTTTGCAAAAATTATGGAGCATGAAGCTTGCTTGGGACGAATCGCTTCCCCAAAATTTACATTCTGAATGGATCGCCCTTTATGATCAGCTAAAGCTCATCAGAAACTTAAAGATTCCTCGCTACATATTTTCAACACAGGCTGAAATTGAAATACATAGTTTTGCAGATGCCAGTATGGCTGCTTATGGAGCTTGCGTGTACATTCGCTGTATAGCTGACGGAAGCATTTCCTGCAACTTACTTACTGCAAAATCGAAAGTCGCCCCTTTGAAGACCATTTCTATACCAAGGTTAGAGCTCTGTGCTGCTCTCCTTGCTGCTGAACTTACATCTCGCGTCTACAACGTTTTTGCATCACGCATTAAGAAAGTATACTGTTGGTCAGATTCAACTATCGTCCTTGCCTGGATATCATCCCCGCCTTTAAAATGGAGTGTTTTCATCAGCAATCGAGTTTCGAAAATTCAGGAATTGATTAAGAACTACGAATGGAAACATGTCACATCGACAAATAATTCAGCAGATATCGTTAGTAGAGGAGCTTATCCTTCAGACATCCTGACATCTGAAATGTGGTTCAAGGGGCCTAGCTATCTTCAACTTCCGGAACATCTATGGCCTGAAAGCAGAGTTCCTGTTGACCCGAATCCTCCTGAAGCTAGGAAAACAAACAGCATTAGTTCTCAACGCCTTGAAAGTAGAAGATTTAATTGAATCATCGAAGTTTGCAACCTCTTACCTAAAATTGGTCAACACATTTGCTTATATATTTCGATTCTACAAAAATGCGAAAATAAAATCTGAACAGGCATTTGAGCGCTCGCGCGGTCCGCTCACCGTTCAAGAATTTGATTTCGCGCTCCGCGTGGTCATTCGCTTACTTCAAAAAAGACATTTATTCGAAGAATACGTTAAATTAATTGCTGGAAAACATGTGAGTTCGTGTAGCGCGCTTAAGAACTTGGATCCGTTTATCGATAGTGGTGGTTTAATACGCGTTGGTGGCCGGCTTCGCAATTCCGATCTTGATTACGGCGCTAAACACCCAATAATACTACCTAAGTCTAATTTTACAAAAGCGTTAATAACACACTATCATTGCAGAAACCTTCACGCTGGCACTCAAACTTTGCTGGGCATTATTCGCACTCGTTTCTGGCCGATGTCTGGGAAAACCTTGGTAAAGAAAACCATTCGAAATTGTGTTCGTTGCTTCCGCCTACGACCGAAAGTCATGAACAAATAATGGGTCAACTTCCACCTGCTAGAGTGCAGCCAAGCCCAGTCTTCTGCCACACAGGCATCGACTTCTGTGGGCCCTTTTACATAAAAAACACGGTCCGGAATCGACCTCCCACAAAGGCCTACGTTTGTTTGTTCATCTGCTTAGCTGTGAAGGCTGTACATCTGGAAGTAGCACATAACTTGACGACGGAATCTTTCATATCGGCTCTCAGGAAATTCATATCCAGGCGACCACATGTATCTGTCATCTATTCTGATAACGCAACGAACTTCGTTGGTGGAGCTCGTGAGCTAAAGGAGCTTAGAACTCTCTTCCTTTCGGAACAACATTGTAAGCTACTTCATGAAATGTGTCGCGCAGATGGAATTGAAAGGAAATTCATTCCTCCTCGTTCTCCTCATTTCGGCGGCCTCTGGGAGGCAGCGATCAAACAGGCTAAGTACCACATGCGTAGAATCCTTGATTCGGAAGCATACTCACTAGATGAGCTTCAGACGGTGACATGTCAAGTAGAGGCAATATTAAACTCGCGTCCACTTACTCCTCAATCCGAGGACACTCAAGATCTGCGAATACTAACCCCTGGGCATTTCCTAACTGGTGGACAGATGGCAGCTATTCCTGAGCCTGATTTTTCTATGGTCAATGTCAACTTTCTAGGTCGCTGGCAAAATTTACAGGCAAGGCTACGTGTTTTTTGGACTAGATGGCAAAGAGATTATCTGCAAACTCTTCAATCTCGTAACAAATGGCAAACTCCTAACACTGATCTGAAGGTGGGAGCACTTGTACTACTTAAGGATGACAACTTACCTCCTCTCAAATGGCCTTTGGGTCGCATAGTGGAGATTATACAAGGGAAAGATGGCCACGTTCGCGTAGTGATGATCAAAACCATGGTTGGACTAGTCAAAAGAGCAATCACCAAGGTTTGTCTCCTTCCTATAGATGAGAAAGAGCCTTCAATATCTTTTGGAAGCCACACTTCCAAGGTGGCCGGATAATGTTAAGTTTAAGTAGTTCATTTTGTAATGCATTTCTATTAATTGAAAATCAGTATAGTTGGCAATGTCGTAAAAATTTCTATGTTCTCGTTTAGCTCTTATCAGCAAAATCCATTGTTTAAAATCTATTGTTCATCTTTTTTCATTTATGGTCTTTTTTATCTTATGAGTAGCGGTTTATGCTTGCGATTTTACCATTTTTGTATAAAACATTTATTAGCTCTGTAGCAGTCATAGCATTCAGTACATTTATTAAATAAAATTTTGTTAGTCCCAAAGGTTTCTTTTCTTTACATTTTTTTTCTCTCGATATCTTTTTGTGGACTTTGTTGCATTTTCGTTGTCGACCACCAGCATCATCTCTATCGCATCTGGACAAATTAAAAATTTCAAAAAAGCTTGAAATTTAACAATAACAATAATAATTTTCTAAGAAAACACAAACCAAGGTGATGTCATGTTTTGAAATTCGAATGATACTGATATCTACAACTTCCGCGCTAATAAAACTTATTTAGGTGCAGCACCTGTAAACCGCATCGCACCACATTACTAATTGCCAATTAGCTAATTGCCAATTAGGTAATTACCATCCAAGCTGTTAATTGCCAATTAGTGATTATATAATTGCTAATTAGCTAATTGTTTGAACAAATGTCGCTAATATCTCGAAAACCAGAGCCCGTAGAGGATTTGTGTTGAAAATTTCGTTCCCCCTCCCACCACACACCGCCAAGAATCCATTTCCATGAGCAAAAATAACTTGAATTATTAATACGCTAATATCTCGAAAACCAGATCCCGTAGAGGATTTCTGATGAAAATTTCATTACCCCCCCTCCCTATCTTTATTATCCCCCTCCACATACCCACCATCTAGAATCCATTGACACAATTTTTCAATGATATAAGTCTTAGGGTTTCGTGTTTTTTTGTTGATTTTCACACCAGGCGTTCTCGGTTCGATTCCAACACAAAGCCAATTTTTTATTTTAGCTAAGATAGAGCTTGAGACGCCAATGTCATGAGCAAGGACTTGTGAGTTGTGACGTAATTCCTCAAATTGTATCGTGTGCATGTGTGTGGGTGTGTGCGTGTGTGTGTGTGTGAAGGTCAATGACATCAGGGTCAGGGTCAAGAGTCAAAGGTCAATTGTCAAAGGTCAAGGGTCAAAGGTTAAGGGTCAAAGGTCAAGGTCAAAGGTCAAGGGGCAAAGGTCAATGACCTCAGGGTGCAGTCAAGACCAAATGACACATCCCGGTAGTACCCGTTAATCCCACTAGGGCGCAGTCAAGACTCAATGGTGCATCCAAGACATAAACCTGTACAGTCAAGGCACAATGGTGCATCCAAGACATAAACCAGTACAGTCAAGGCACAAGCCCACATTTAGTATGTACTCAAACCACCTAGCGATGGTGGCGCTGAGAGTTCTAGATAAAAACTCTGGTATAGAACTCTACCCATATATAGCAACTTTAAAGAATATTCATACAACACCTCCATGGTCTCATGGTAGAGCGCATCGGATTTTACAAAACCAAGCGTTCTCGGTTCGATTCCAGCAAAAGCCAGCATTATTTTATTAAAAATCAGCTATGACAGAGCTGATCAGCTGACGGGGATAGGCTAACCAGATGACGTCATCCCCTGGTCAGCCAGGCGATAGGAAAGGAATTCCCCAGGCATGCCCTGTGACGTATACCACTAGACGGAAGCCCACTCAGTGGCCCAGAACCCCAGTCCAGAGCCACAAAAATTGTTGGAATCTACCTTGCACTTTTTGTATGGAAAAAGTGGTCCAGAAACGCCATAGCTACACTACTGAGAAACCAGTTGCTTGGTGGAAAGAGCTCCTGACGGAACTAGCTATCTGGCTCAGCTTCTCATCCCATTTTGTGTGTTCCTTCCGAATATACGCCCTAATCCCTGACAATAGAGACTTGTTTACTAACTCTGAGGCGTTTGCTTGCGGCGAGTAAACTGCCGTTCCCAAGTGCTTCACCCCATACTTGTCCAGTAATCTGGTAAACTGAGCCGTGCAAAACTGGACTCCATTGTCAGCGACGATCGTTTCCGGGATTTCGAACACATGGAACACTTCCGTTTCGATGAATTGGAACACATTGAGTGTAGATGCTTTTCTCATAGGTTTGAGAATCGGGAACTTCGAAAAGTGGTCAAGAACTATTCAACTGCAGACATTTCCTTTCACTTCCCGAGGATATTGACCTAGAAAATTGATATACAGCTTTTGCCATGGTCGTTCTGTCACAGACTGGACTCTCATAGGTGGTCTAAGAATGGTATTGGGAGCCTTCGTTTCCTTACACACGTCACAGGCGCCTACGTAGTTTCTGACATCAACAGTCATTCGTGGCCAGTACAGATGTCTTCGCAGACTTTCCAGTGTTTTCCTTATACCTCCGTGTGAAGCTAGTGGCGGATCATGAGCCCTTGAAATGACGTCGGTGACAAGCCCTCGTGGAATCCAAAGCTTCCAAGCTTCTTCTTCCTGATTCGGATCGCCCGTTCTCGGAACAGTCCGAATGTAAACGTAGCCATCCCTGACGCAAAGATCTGGTAGTTTGCCAGAAGTCGTTTTAACCTTATGCCTCAGTTTCTCATATTCCAACGAGTTGAAATATGGCGCACTAAGGTGAACTTCTGGGCCAGGATCTTCGGTTGTGGACAGGCTGTCGCATTGAATGCGTGACAGCGCATCTGGGATGCCATTCAGGCTTCCTTTTCTGTGTTCGATTGTGGAGTCGAAGCCCTGAAGCTTCAAACTCCACCGAGCAAGTCTACCGCTGAGGTCATTTTGAGACATCAGCCATTTCAAGCTCGCATGATCAGTCACTATCTTAAACGGCATGAGTTGTATGAATGGCCGGAACTTCTGTACGCTCAAGATTGCAGCTAAGCATTCTTGCTCTGTGACGGTGTAATTTCGTTGTGCTGAGTTCAACTTTTTCGAGACGTAGGCTATTGGCTTCTCGTGGCCATCGTCATCTAGTTGAAGAAGCACCCCACCAATACCTTGTTGGCTCGCATTGCAGGATAGACCGGTATGCTATGCAAGTCGGACACTTAACAACGCAGAAGTAAAATATACTACGACAGAAAAGGAGTTGCTAGCCATCATCTTTGCGGTAAAACAGTTTAGACCCTATATATATGGAAAGAAGTTCACCATTTTGACTGATCACAGACCATTGCAGTGGCTTATTAATCTAAAAGAACCGACCTCAAGATTGGCCAGATGGAGGATCTTATTAGAGGAGTATGAGTACAAAATTCAGTACAAACCAGGAAAATGTAATTCAAATTCAGACGCACTTAGTCGAACAATGACTACATTGCCAAAAGGTGATGATACCGATATAAATACAAAAAATATTAGAGTCACCACAAGAAATCAAGCAAGGGAGATAGAAGAAAGTAGGAAACTGAGGACGACTCCCAAAGTAATAAAAATCCTACGACACGAAATAAAAAAAACTATCTGTAGAAATAATCAAAAAGAGCGACTCAATATTTAAGGAATGTGGAACTAAGGTCAAGGTCACATTTTTACCATTAAAGGAAGGTATGGAAAAGAACACCTTAAAAGAAATTATAGACAACTATAATAAGCCAGAAATTTGAAATTTTATCTTTTACAAGACGAAACTTACAGACTATATAATAACAACATTACCAGTTCCTCTAAGTTGTGATAATGACAGCATTATCGCTAATAATGCGATAAAAAACATTCACAAATACATTTTACAGAGCAAGTGTAATGCAATCGGAATATGCATCCTTCACTTCGATATAAAAGCTTACAAGAAAATTAAATCTACTATTATGAACATATTTAAAAATATAAAGATACATTTATACAAGAATACCAAAATATATTTAGACAACCCTAACGAAATTGCCAAGATACTACATGCCTTTCACTCATCACCATTAGGAGGTCACCAAGGGATCTCGCGTACCTTGAAAATAATAAAAACGAAGTATTACTGGCCCGCAATGATCAAGGACATCAAAGATTTTATTCGAAAATGCGAGTCCTGCCAAAAGAATAAGCTCATTTACAACCCTCCAACACCGTTAAAAATAACAGTTCTACGAGTTCAGTTGATGATTAAAGAACTAAACACACAAAATCATGACCAAAAGGTCTTCTCGGAATTTGAATTATTAACATCTCTGTCCATACTCATCTTTATCCGATATCAATGTATAGTGGATACATTAGTAGACCTCGTCACGGACGTTCGACATGGGAAACCCCATCCATCTATGTATTATAACCCCTAGCCAGCTAGAAAGTATTCTCACCACCATTCGAAAGGAGTTTCATGCGAAAATAATGATCTACTTGCACTTTATCGGTTAAGTACCATGAGCTCTACCGTTCGAAATAATAAGGTCATTTATGAATTGAGAATCCCTCTGCCGTACAAACAGAATTACCAATTATTCAAGGTAATCCCATTACCATCCGTCTACGAAGAAAGGTTTATATTTATAAAACGAACTATAAATTACTTGGTCATTGATTATAGTAAAGAGCATTACTATGACCTATCAGCAGAGGAGCTTGCTAGTTGCACTACAGAAGATAATCTTCAGTATCTATGTCACTTGATTCATCCTATTCTCAATATTAATGCAAAAAATAAATTTTGCGAACTACAAATGATAAGACGAGAAAACGCACCACCAACTTCATGCAATATCCAGAAATCTAATCAATCGCATGTATGGATACAACTATCCCAAGCCAATAAATGGCTTTATTCAACTAAAGATAATCTGACTATAGACGTCATTTGGGATGATGAATTAACTCCATATATGATTTGAGGGGTATGTCTGCTCGAAATTCCCGGAACCTGTTACCTACTTACGCCCGATATGATTATACGTGGCTATAATATCAAAACCACTGATATCAAAAACTCATACATCCCTCCTCTAAACATTTCCACACTTTTTAATAGATCCAAAACCAAGAGCAGGCAAGATTTCAATGAAGTTACTGTACTAAAATATACAGAAGACAGAGTTCAACTCGTTAACTAAACAAATCAATGTATTAAAGGATGAAGAACGCAAGGAACTTTTACCTCTTGATAAACATGTTATGGTCGTAGCATTGTATATACATAGCAATATGCTACACGTACTGTAGCGTGTATATCGGCTGCTGTCCACAGCGGAAAGCGAACGCACCCGACCGAGAGAATTGCATTTCCTCACGTTCAGGCGTCATGTCGACAAAAAAGAAGAGGAAGACAGCAAGCTGTCACGACTTGTGAAATTGTTCTCTCGTGTTAATTCTTCTATATTTTTTTTTCGTAATCTGTTCACTTAGTTTTAAAGTGGTACATTTTGTCTTCGGTGCCTTTTGCTATGTACAATATATGAAGTTTTGCATCTTATATCATCCAGAAAGCTTTAATAGCAATAATTTTATTGACCGCATGCAGGCGGGTACTAAGCTGACTTCGCGCGCCATTTTGCGAAAGTGCGCTTTTTCACAAATGCACAAATCCAAACCTGATATTCAAATTTTGAAATTGGAAAAACTTTGCATAAAATAATTCTACGTAGAGGCCTCGTGAAAGCCCCACACTCGTTTTCAACTGGAGCATCAAGTGCAGCGCGAAGGTGTTATATTTCTTGAACCATTCCGTCCAGTGAGCGTTGCGGCACCAACATAACCACACTACAATCGGCAAATTTAGATCATATCTAAAGCTCCTAAGGGGTGCACTGACTTATATATATTTCATCCGGAACATTTAAATTGGATCTACTGACTGGTGGATGTTGGTTATTTATTCATCCAAATACAGGACGCTCTGATACTCCCAGCTCGGGCGGCATTGTATCTGTTCGTGAAGGATCTACCATCAAGTTACATCTCATATAATCACAGAAGGTGTAATCTCTGGAGAGATATCTAATATTCAAATGGTCTGCTATGTCAATAGGTATTAGCTATTATTACACTTTATAGATTTACTTGAACTATATTTCTAAATATTACTCATTATATATTTTATAACTATTACGAAATATTTCATAGTTACGATAGTTTCTATTATTCATCAAGCAATATTTGTTATCTACCTGCCACAGGAAAGGTGAAATTTAATACTGCTTTCTTTAATATAATATTAATATTGCTTTTCTTTAAGACAGCTTATCTTATCCATTTATTTAATTAATTCATTTACTATATTAATTCGTATATTTTATTAACGCATACTATAGTTCAGCTCACTTATCAAACAATTTTTAAAACTAAATAAAAAATTAAAAAAAATAAGAAATGCATAATGATAATAGAGCACACTTCAGAATCAATTCAAAATAATGAAAAGAAAACAAAACTGGAAATAAGGTACTAGTACGTTATTGCATGTAAAAAATAAAGCAAATATGACATTGTTGGGTGTTTTAAAACAAAACAACAAAGAAAAAGAAAAAAACACAAAAGGCGGCCGTAAAGCCTTTAAGAACATTTGTTTTTGATAAGGCGAGCATAAATATTACTATAAAAAGAAAAACGAACATTAAAGATGCCGTGCATTTCTTCTAAGATGCCTCTCTTATATACATAGGTAGATAACATTATAGATACAAAGTGAAAAATAAGCCATAACTCAGAAAAAAACATTATTTATATATTAATATAATATTAAAGTATAGGGATAGATATTTTTGAACGTAGTAAGCCATACAATGCATAAAATGTTATGTACATATATAAAATCTATTATATACACAAAGTCGGGATATTTTGAAAATTTAGAAAAGAATAACAAAGTACGTTTTTTGACGATCACTTTAATAACCAAAGTATTTATTTAGGAAAATGAATTAATAATAATAAAAAAAATCTAGCTGTAGATTAATACCAAAACTTATATATTTACCTATTTATATTATATATTTACCGAGAACTATTATAACGTAATGATGAGTTAAGTTTTTACTTTTTCCTTCACATCCCGGAGCCCTCTATCGCGTGAGAACAAGGTCGTCTAGGATTGCCTAGTCTCTCTCTCTTTCTATAGGTCAACAAAGGGACTTTGGACGATTGTGCCACCCAAGTTCGATGGGAGGATTGGACTTGGCAGGAAGGCATGCCATCTGCGCCTTCAATGGAACATATGTAAGTGACGTAAGGGTCCCTTCAGGACCGAGTGTGTGCTGGCTCGTTTATGTAGGCATGAAGAATTTTTTTTTGATTATGGGTGGTGACAGCGGCAGGCATTTCCGGGAACCTCCCCACACTCTCCGCCACCCTTAGCCGAGGTGCTAGCATGCCGCCCTGTGCTATCGCTGTCATCGAGTGATCTGTCAGCTCATGCTGACAGTTTGGACTTCACGTCCTAACCATTCACTCTCAACATACTTCCATAACAAAATGGCGCCCAACGTGGGGCCACCTCAGTTAGACTTCGGTGGTCTAAGTGTAAATTTTACTGGGGAATGGGACTTTGAGTGATATGATCATCTGTTATCAGCTAGTTGATCGACCTCAAGTCTCATATCCAGTGGAAGTTATATGCGGACCTGGATCTAATTGGTCTTGTTGAATTTTTCTGTAGAGTAACGTTTTGAAAGTTTTGTTTTTGAATTGAAGCTCGACTCTAGGGTTGACTTTGGTCAAGCCTCGAGTCCGAACAGTTGTTTAGCTTTTTAAATTTTTGAAGTTTTTTGGATTTTTTTTTTAATGATCTTTCCCGCTGGCCTTTGCCATGGAAATGGTAGGTGGCTCCACAAAAATTTTTCGGATTGTGTGCTCGCGGACAATTGTTCTGTTGGCCAACTGGCTGGACAGAGTTATGAGTCTGTGAGACGCCTTTTTGGCTTCCAGCTAATTAGTTTACCAGATTCATGACTCTGCCCAGCTGGCGAACTATCTGGACATGAGGATCCGGTGAAGAGGAGAGGAAGAGTTCTCTGAGGGTGGGAGTGATGCTGGAGATCTTCAGTAATCAGGAGTTGGCATACTGCTAACTGCCTGGCTGAAGAATCTCTAGTAGCCCTCTCAGCCTTTGACACCTCCAACTTGACTTTTCCCAGAGTTCTGTGAGAATCCAACCAAATCTTTCATGCACCACTCACGTCACTTGCCTGTATCCTGTTTTGGACCTTGGAAGAGAGAGAGCGACCTGACCTCTTATGTGAGAGTTAGCTTCGGGAAGTGAGGGAGAAATTGTATGATTTTTGTTAAAGAAATTTTTTTTGAAACGCTTGAATTGTTTTCGTGATATTTTTGGATCCTTCGTAATTTTCAGAATTTTTTTGAAGATTTTTATTCGACGACGCTGTTAACGCTTCCCGACATTGGTTTTTGTCTTGGAATTCATTCTTTACACTATCTCGATTTGAGAAGCCTTAATTAACTTTTCGAATCCTTGTTTTTCTAAATTTTTTTTTCAATTTCTTCGAACGTTTGGGAAAACTTTTGTCTGAATTTGAGTATCTCGCCCAAAGCCTTCGACTTTAAAATAGTATTTAGCCCTCATCACATTGTGAAGGGCGTGTCTCTTCCAAACGTGCAAACTTTTAGAATTTTTTTGAGATAACCATCCTAAACCCTGATTTGACAATTTTTACCAGACTTACGTCTAAATTCATTATGGCTACAGTAAGGACACCACCTCCAGCGACAAACGGTATGACAATGCTGCCTGAACCATGTTCTATCTGCCGGGACGCAAGCTGGTCAGTCGATCGGAAGCCGGTCAGGACTGTATGCGAGCATATTTTCCACCAGGCATGCCTGCAGCATTGGATAGGTGAACATTCTAGTTGTCCTAACTGCCGACGTCACATTACGCAACAGGACTTCAGTGAATATTCTGGTGCAATCCCAAAGAGACCGAAGAAGGTGAAGCCCGCGAAATCGACAAGGCGCGACTCATTGCCAAACCGTAACTTTGACCTGCCACCCTCTAATCGACGATCGTTGTCTCCAGGAATGCCTGACTTACATTCAAGGACTTTTGTAAACCCGACTCCTCGACGTGATAGTCCAGCGCGCACAGCTCAAGACCACAACACCTCAGCTGCTACGGATGCGCTGATAGCAGGCTTGAGCATAAAGATGGAAGACCTAATAAACCGAGGTCTCCAGCAGGGTTTAAATGTTTTGCGGTCTGAGTTAGGAGACGATATCAGACCACAAGTAGCAGCAGCAATGCCGCCAGCAGACTACACACGACCTCCTTCGTCCAGAAGCAATCAGAGGCCGTCAAATGATTTCCCTAATAGGGGAAGACCATCTTTTAGGAGACCATCACCACCTTTTGGTCAACGTTTTGTCAACCTTTCGGTCAATCTTTTGGTCCACCTTTTGGCCAACCTATAAATCAGTCCAGACCGAATCTTATACCACCTCAACTACCTCAACCTCCACCACCTATGCGTGCTCCTGCTAATGTAGGATACCGACGATCACGCAGTCCAATAAGGAGATGGAGCCTGACCTATAATGGGAATAACTCGGAGCTCTCAGTCGACGAGTTCATCTTCAGAGTCGAAGCGCTCACGCACTCCACTCTTGAAGGGGATTTTGGGTTGTTAGTAAGAAATATGCTTACACTACTGACAGGACCAGCTAAGGAGTAGTATTGGTCGGTACTACGTCAAAATCCATTTCCAACTTGGGACGTCATTAAGGTGGGATTGTATACCGAATGGGGAACGCCGAAGGATGATTTGAAAACTAGATTTCAACTGATGTCAAGAAAACAAAAGCCTGGTGAACTGTTCGCAATGTATCACCACCATCTGGGGTTGTTGCGCAATCAGTTACAGAACGCTATGCCGGACCAAGAATTTCTGGAGATTGTCAAATCGAATCTCTTGCCGGAGATTCAAGAAAAAGTCTGTCTGCATCCTACTGATACGATAGGACAGCTGAGATCGCTGGTCACGCGTATCCAAACTACACAGACACGTATTGCGACAGCTGGAAGCTGGAACCTTTACCGGAACCAACGAGTGCATGAAGTTGATAATTTTCCGACACTAGACCCTGAACTGGCATTAGCGACAGGAAATGACAACAGCCTAGGTGATATATCTAGTATTTCGACCAAACACTCTATTGTATGCGGGAACTGTGACCAGTCCGGTCACTGTTATCAAGATTGTAGAAAAGAACGACAAGTTGTGTTCTGTTATGGATGTGGACGGAAGAACAGATGTGGACGGAAGAACACCTTCAAGCCAGATTGCATTCAATGTCAACAGAAAAACTTCAGACGTGTCGGGAATACCAACACCTCTTTCCGACCAGCGTCGACATCACGAGCAATCAATGCATCGAACACTCCAGTTCAAGCTGCGAACAAGGAGGAAGGTCCGCTCCATTAGCAGACACTAGCAATAACTCCCTGATATGTCCTCTGATATCATTCAGTGATTCTGGTGATATCAGTACAACACCTGACAGTACGAATATTACACCGATAGAGGCGGAGAACTTAATAGACTTCTCCGCGGATCTTCAAGCTCCCATTTCCACTTATGGGAAGCCCATGACATTGTTAGACACTTCATTGGAAGAGTCTTTAATTTCCGATATCCCGTTAACACCGACAGCACTCTTAGCTGACAAAGTTACTGAGCAGGAGATTGGGCCTCCTGTCCTTTCTGTTTTAAAACGGCCACCAAGCTCTGTTATGACGAGTGGGCGTGAGCCAGTTTTACATCCGCTGACGCCGTATCATACGCGTCTGCGGAAATACAAAGCAGCAAGAGACCGAATCGTCTCCTCAGTGGCGGAGTTAGCTGAAATAATGTTTCCGGTTCGGGATATGAGACCGAAAAGAAAACGATCAACCATTCGTTGACGGGAATACTGTCGACGAATGAAACAAGAAAGGAAAAAACTGGCACAGATTTCCGTGTCGATGCCAGACGACATTCGACCGTACGCCGAAGTAAAGCTGCTCGGGCGAACTGAGAATGGATTACTTAATAGTGGTGCCACTGTCAGTATTCTAGGCCAGGGAGCTCTCGAGAAGCTTGCGGAAGCAGATGTCGAATGGAAGAAGTATCGGACCCAGGTCCAAGTAGCTAATGGTGCCATGACGATTGTTCATGGTCATGTGAACTTGGACGTCACTTTCCGTGGTAAGACCCAAAACGTGCGTTTTTATGTGGTTCCTGGGCTCACACAGGCACTATATCTGGGAATAGACTTCTGGCGTATATTTGGGTTGGCTCCAGATGTCCTGGGTATAGTCGCAGAAGTGAATTCAAGTGGAATAGCTACCTTTGACACCGACTGCCACATCCTTTCTAGTTTCGATCAGCAACGCTTAGAAGCCACAAAACAGCTTATCCCCTCTTTCGCCTCTTCAGGCCTTGGGAAAACATCACTGGTCACTCACAAGATTGAAACGAATGACGCCGCCCCGATAAAACAGCGCTTTTATCCGATCTCGCCGGCAGTACAAAATTTAATGGATGCCGAATTAGAGCGAATGCTATCACTAGGTGTGATAGAGGAGAGCCAGAGTCCTTAAAGCTCTCCAGTTGTTCTGGTAAGGAAGCCTGGAAAGGTCCGGCTTTGTTTTGACGCCAGGAAGGTCAACTCTGTTACGAAGAAGGATGCCTATCCGCTACCGCAGATAGACGCACTGCTTAGTCGACTTCCTCCGGCAAATTTCATAACGAGCCTGGACCTGAAAGACGCATTCTGGCAGATCCCACTAGACGCTGATTCCAGAGAGAAGACCGCTTTCACAGTACCTGGTCATCCTCTCTATCAGTACACGGTGATGCCATTCGGCCTATGCAACGCTCCACAAACTATGTGTCGCCTCATGGATAAAGTCATGCCTTTCGATCTTCGTGAGAACGTTCTCGTCTATCTAGACGATTTATTAATTCTGTCTTCAGACTTCGATACTCATCTCACGCTGCTAGCCCGTGTAGCGGATTGTTTGAGGAAAGCTCGCCTTACTATCAACGTCGAGAAGAGTAAGTTTTGTATCAAGGAGACTAAATACTTGGGATTCATTATAGGAAGGGGAGGTATGAGAACTGACCCTGACAAAATTTCAGCGATAGTTGACTATCCGTCACCTAAAACTGTTCGGCAAGCCCGACGCCTACTAGGTATGGCGGGATGGTATATACGGTTCATCCCGAACTATGCTGATTTGACTGCCTCCATTACAGACACTTTGAAAAACCCGAGTCAGTTCAAATGGACACCTGAAGCCCAGACGTCTCTTGATCTTTTAAAGAAGAAACTTACTTCTGCTCCATTGCTAGTGAGTCCGGACTTCACCAAACCGTTCGTTATCCAGTGCGATGCGAGCCAACAAGGTATTGGAGGAGTGCTGCTTCAACTAGATGACGATGGCCACGAGAAGCCAATAGCCTACGTCTCGAAAAAGTTGAACTCAGCACAAAGAAATTACACCATCACAGAGCAAGAATACTTAGCTGCAATCTTGAGCGTACAGAAATTCCGGGCCTTCATAGAACTTATGCCGTTTAAGATAGTGACTGATCATGCGAGCTTAAAATGGCTGATGTCTCAAAAGGACCTCAGCGGTAGACTTGCACGGTGGAGTCTGAAGCTTCAGGGCTTCGACTTCACTATTGAGCACAGAAAAGGAAGCCTGAACGTCGTCCCTGATGCGCTGTCGCGCATTCATTGTGACAGCCTGAACACAAACGAAGATCCTGGCCCGGAAGTTGACCTTAATTCACCATATTTCAACTCGTTGGAATATGAGGAACTGAGGCATAAAGTTAAAACGACTTCTGGCAAACTACCAGATCTTTGCGTCATGGATGATTTTGTTTATATCCGGACTGTTCCGAGAACAGGCCATCCTATTCAGGAGGAAGAAACTTGGAAGCTTTGGATTCCGTGAGGGCTTGTCAACGACGTCATTTCAAGGCCTCATGATCTGCCACTAGCTTCACACGGAGGCATAGGGAAAACACTGGAACGTTTGCGAAGACATCTGTACTGGCCACGAATGACAGTTGATGTCAGAAATTACGTAGGCGCCTGTGACGTGTGTAAAGAAACGAAAGCTCCTAATACTAATTTGCGACCACCTATGAGAGTTCAATCTGTCACAAAACGACCATCGCAAAAGCTGTACATTGATTTCTTAGGTCCATATCCCAGGTCAGTTAAAGGAAATGTCTGCATTCTGATAGTTCTTGATCACTTTTCAAAATTCCCCATTCTCAAACCTATGAGAAAAGCATCTACACTCAATGTGTGCCAATTCATTGAGACCGAAGTGTTCCACGTGTTCGGAGTTCCTGATGTGATCGTCTCTGACAATGGAGTCCAGTTTTGCTCGACTCAGTTCACCAGATTACTGGATAAGTATGGGGTGAAGCACTTGCGAACGGCAGCTTACTCGCCGCAAGCAAACGACTCAGGGCGAGTAAATAGGTCTCTATTGTCGGGGATTAGAGCATATATTAAGAAGGAACACACGAGATGGGATGAGAAACTAAGTCATGTAGCTAGTTCCCTCAGAAGCTCTTTCCATCAAGCTACTGGTTTCTCTCCCTATCGAACACTCTTCGGTCAAAAAATGATTGAACATGGCAGCTCCTACACCATCTTGAGGAGCCTTGGAATTCTTAGTGAGCCATTGAGAGTGGATGCAGAAGACAAGATGAGATTGCTCCGTGCGAGAGTGCAGGAAGATTTACAACATGCATTTGAACAGGGTTCAAGAGCCTACAATCTCAGGGCGAAACCTGTCGATTTCAAAGTGGGTCACGAGGTATTTAGACGGAATTTTGCCCAAAGCAATTTCCAGCAGCAGGCCAGTGCAAAACTAGGACCGAAATTTGTCAAATGTCGAGTCAGAGCCAAGAAAGGAAATTCCCTATACGAGCTTGAAGATCTGCGGGGAAAACACGCCTATTGTCGTTTATTCCTGGTAGCCGTAATAAGGCATCCAGCCAGCTTCACTGGCCAACTACATGATGCCAATGTGCCGCTTAGGACATTCCCAGCCTAGCGGCTGACATACCTTTTGGACAGTAGTGCAATTTTTCCCCTTATTCCCCTACGCACTAGCATAGTAATGCTACTCTATATTAATCCCCTCCTACATGGTAACCCTGCGGCAGATAGCCTGTCGCAGGTATCCCACCTGAATATATGTCTCTGAAAATTTTAGGATGAGTCAGCATGTCACTACTTCGACAACGCCTTGGAGACACACCCCTGAACAATCGCCAGTCAGAAATCAGAGTGAGATGTTGAGCCGGGAAAGCTTAGTGATCAGTTCTTTAGGTTACTGATCGCAAGGCTTCCTCAGCATCTCGGTGAGGGAAGGCAGAGAGACATCGACCGGCTGGATTGTTTTGTGTTACCAGCTTGTCGATGTACCTTTGGCTTCCCACAATCAAAGACTGACGAGACTTCGAGGATGTGTCCTCGATGCGTCATCGATCAAATAGAGCCCGAGTGATGAGGAATATGCAGTGGGTCGTGAGTCGAGACACACATTGAGCGCCCGCAGTGATGAGGCCTATGTTTAAGACCGGCTAGCTCAGCCGACCATTTTTCAGCGTTGTCTGAACCATGGGTGGCGCAGACCACTCTGCCCTGTTATGTTCGTAGCATTGTATATAGCAATATGCTACACGTACTGTAGCGTGTATATGGGCTGCTGTACACAGCGGAAAGCGAACGCACCCGACCGAGAGAATTGCATTTCCTCACGTTCAGGCGCCATGTCGACGTGACAAAAAAGAAGAGGAAGACAGCAAGCTGTCACAACTTGTGAAATTGTTCTCTCGTGTTAATTCTTCTATATTTTTTTTCGTAATCTGTTCACTTAGTTTTAAAGTGGTACATTTTGTCTTCGGTGCCTTTTGCTATGTACAATATATGAAGTTTTGCATCTTATATCATCCAGAAAGCTTTAATAGCAATAATTTTATTGACCGCATGCAGGGGCTGGATTCCGCAACTATGAGTTTTCGCGTGTACACAAAATTTTGTGTACACCGCTTTGTTCCGATTCCGCAAAAGTGGAAATGAGTTTTTCTGTCAAAATTGTGTACACTTTAATTAATATTTTCTCATGGCCATTTTGGTCGTGAATTTTGAATAGGTACCTGTGAGTTTTTGTCAAACGGTATTTTCAAAATTATTTGTTATGTTATTTATTTTACCATTCTCTAAGCTGTAGTCGCCTTAATACTAGTAAATTCATGTAACTCATTTCTTATAACTAAACTTAACTTCTTCAAACAGACTATTTTCTCACTCAAACAACATTCAGCACAGAAAATTTTCATTCAGCACTTAAGTGTACACAGATCCTTACGGAATCGCTTGAAATTCAAAAGTGTACACTTGCGCTCTCGTGAGTTTTTCAAATCGTGTACACTTGCAATTTCTTCACAGTTGCGGAATCCAGCCCCAGGCGGGTACTAAGCTGACTTCGCGCGCCATTTTGCGAAAGTGCGCTTTTTCACAAATGCACAAATCCAAACCTGATATTCAAATTTTGAAATTGGAAAAACTTTGCATAAAATAATTCTACGTAGAGGTCTCGTGAAAGCCCCACACTCGTTTTCAACTGGAGCATCAAGTGCAGCGCGAAGGTGTTATATTTCTTGAACCATTCCGTCCAGTGAGCGTTGCGGCACCAACATAACCACACTACAATCGGCAAAATTAGATCATATCTAAAGCTCCTAAGGGGTTGCCTCACTTATATCTATTTCATCCGGAACATTTAAATTGGATCTACTGACTGGTGGATGTTGATTATTTATTCATCCAAATACAGGACGCTCTGATACTCCCAGCTAGGGCGACATTGTATCTGTTCGTGAAGGATCTACCATCAAATTACATCTCATATAATCACAGAAGGTGTAATCTCTGGAGAGATATCTAATATTCAAATGGTCTGCTATGTCAATGTCAATAGGTATTAGCTATTAGTGCACTTTATAGATTTACTTGAACTATATTTCTAAATATTACTCAATATATATTTTATAACTATTACGAAATATTTCATAGTTACGATAGTTTCTATTATTCATCAAGCAATATTTGTTATCTACCTGCCACAGGAAAGGTGAAATTTAATACTGCTTTCTTTAATATAATATTAATATTGCTTTTCTTTAAGATAGCTTATCTTATCCATTTATTTAATTAATTCATTTACTATATTAATTCGTATATTTTATTAACGCATACTATAGTTCAGCTCACTTATCAAACAATTTTTAAAACTAAATAAAAAAATAAAAAAAATAAGAAATGCATAATGATAAAAGATAATAGAGCACACTTCAGAATCCATTCAAAATAATGAAAAGAAAACAAAACTGAAAATAAGGTACTAGTACGTTATTGCATGTAAAAAATAAAGCAAATATGACATTGTTGGGTGTTTTAAAACAAAACAACAAAGAAAAAGAAAAAAACTCAAAAGGCGGCCGTAAAGCTTTTAAGAACATTTGTTTTTGATAAGGCGAGCATAAATATTACTATAAAAAGAAAAACGAACATTAAAGATGCCGTGCATTTCTTCTAAGATGCCTCTCTTATATACATAGGTAGATAACATTATAGATACAAAGTGAAAAATAAGCCATAACTCAGAAAAAAACATTATTTATATATTAATATAATATTAAAGTATAGGGATAGATATTTTTGAACGTAGTAAGCCATACAATGCATAAAATGTTATGTACATATATAAAATCTATTATATACACAAAGTCGGGATATTTTGAAAATTTAGAAAAGAATAACAAAGTACGTTTTTTGACGATCACTTTAATAACCAAAGTATTTATTTAGGAAAATGAATTAATAATAATAAAAAAAATCTAGCTGTAGATTAATACCAAAACTTATATATTTACCTATTTATATTATATATTTACCGAGAACTATTATAACGTAATGATGAGTTAAGTTTTTACTTTTTCCTTCACACCCCGGAGCCCTCTATCGCGTGAGAACAAGGTCGTCTAGGCTTGCCTAGTCTCTCTCTCTTTCTATAGGTCTACAAAGGGACTTTGGACGATTGTGCCACCCAAAGTCGATGGGAGGATGGGGCTTGGCAGGAAGGCATGCCATCTGCGCCTTCAATGGAACATAGGTAAGTGACGTAAGGGTCCCTTCAGGACCGAGTGAGTGCTGGCTCGTTTATGTAGGCATGAAGAATTTTTTTTTGATTATGGGTGGTGACAGCGGCAGGCATTTCCGGGAACCTCCCCACACTCTCCGCCACCCTTAGCTGAGGTACTAGCATGCCGCTCTGTGCTATCGCTGTCATCGAGTGATCTGTCAGCTCATGCTGACAGTTTGGATTTCACGTCCTAACCATGCACTCTCAACATACTTCCATAACAAACATAATGCACATTACTATACACTGACGTATGTTATAGTTTTTGTTATTTTATTAATCCTGTACAAGATAATGAATAAATATTTACCATGCCCCCCAATAGGAAGAACATAGAAATTAATGCCGTTGGAAGCAAAAATGCTGAAAGTACAAATCAGGCTTTTGTTTTAACCTGTACGTAAATCGTAATTAATTAAAAGACAGATCACCCTACTATCCGTCAATAACCCAAGATTGTTTAGATAACCCAAGATCGTTTAATGTAAAAAAAAAAATCATATAATAAATTTAACAAAAATTTGTTTCACATAATTTTTTTATCATACATTAAAATAAACAAAAATTGTATTGTACAAAAAAAAAACAAAAAATATTTTAGCAACAGATATGGTTGGATTACATTACAACGCCGACGCCGGCGTGGTCGTCGTCGTCAAACGCCGAACAAAACGCCGGGCAAGTTACATTAACACTAGGCGGCAGCGCCATATCTTAATTTCCCTTACATTTTACAGTTCACTTATTTGCTTGTAATCTCTGCCGGTTTGCAATAAAATTTTAAATAATAATAAAAAATATATTTTCTTTTCCTTTAAGTCCACATTTTTTTAATATCATATCATTTATTTTCAGAAATATAAATATCGTTTCATTTTGTCATGTGTTTTCATAATAGATTTAGATCTGGCATATTGGCAGCAATGGAGCGCCAGCGTTAAATTTAGGAAAGCGTGAATTACAATTACGACTGAAGGCCAAAACACAGTGAGGACGACACAACAAAGTCGCCGTAAATTGGTTGCTGTCAAAGATTCGAATATACGGAAGTCCCATATACTTAACACAATGAGGGCGACGCGATAAGTTGCCAACAAAAAGTTTAGGCAAATCTCTAAATTAGTCGCCAACATAATTGACATTTCTGTGTGGACAGTGAAGAATTGACATTCATGTATGTGGATTTGGATATTTTTATGAAACATAGTAAATTAAAAGATAATAGTAAATAAACTAGTTATTAAAAACTTCTATAAAATTAATTTCATTTATTAGTTTGACAAATTATGGGATTTGAGGAGGAATTAATAGAGAAAATGAGGGAAAAAGTTATGTTGTGCAATAAACGTCATCCCATAGAAATCTTTTCTTAGTCTTCTCTTGAGTTTTTTCTTTATGCTTTGCAATTTTAAGTAAGCCGCATAAGCTATACTAGCGATTTTCCTTAATTTTTGTCTTTTTGCCATTTCTTTTACAATAAATAAAGCAAAGATAGCTGTCAAAAACATTTGTCGAGTCGTGTTCATTGTGTTTTAAATGCGACATTATCGCCAACTAAGTTGCCAACATTGTTGTGTCGCTTTCACTGTGTTTTGGCCTTGATCTGTCGACAGCGACTTGATTTTAAGTCGAAGTCGACGCTGTGGTGGAATTTGTAATTAAATTAAAGCTTCAACTGCTTGAACAAACCAGCAGTCCCGACTTCTGTGATTGAACTGAAGTTGACCACAGGCGGCACCAACTTTGCACTTTGAGCAAAGTATAGTTTCAGTCGTTGTCGCAGTCAAAGTTGAAGTTGCAATTGTATCTTGTGACATGTATTTACCATTTGAGCAAAGTCGAAGCCGAAGTCGCAGTCGTAATTGTAATTCACGCCTTAGAGATGGGTTGACGACCACGCCGACGACGACGACGACGCCGGCGTGTGTAATGTAATGCATTTCATACATGCAGTACTGTCACAGAATATTTATACAGTAGCCCAGCTTAGAACAAACTACTGAAAAGTGAATTTTAGAATTTTAATTACAAAAAAAAAACCTCAAAATCTCTCCCATAAGAGGGAGAACTATTAAGTATGATACGGATGGAAATGAACGAACTGTAGCTAGTTGCACAATGGTTGGGAGAAGCAGTGCTGTCGTTTGGAAAATTTCAAGAGTAGTACAATTTGCTGCCAAAGCGGAGTACTTTCGGAAAAAACGGAGTACACGACTAACACAATTTAATAAATTCACATTAATTAGAATGGGATGTCCAGAAATCATATTAATGTGAATAAAACTCATTTTCATTACAATGATTCATATTTAGATTTTTAAATAATTCTTTATATGTCCCCTATTATTACATTATTTATATTTTTTTATATATAAACAACTGGTTTTTATTATTTTATTTTTCCATCAGTAAGAATTTCTTAAGTTTAGTTGACAGATGTTGATTTAAAAGATTCATTAATTATTAGCTTTGATTCAGATGATACTTACATGAAGTAAAAAGTTTCTGTTATGAAAAGCTATTCTTGAGAAAAGCATACCTGCATAAAGAAAATACATAAATTCGATCATTAGTTTAATTATTTAATGATTGAAAACTTTTGAATTTTCAAAATTTTTGTAAGGATTTTAATACACAGTCATTATGCAAAATTGTATTGACAACTTCAGTCACTTTAGTTTTTCTGCATTTCAACGTAAGAATGGGTCTTAGACCAATTCGAGTTTTTTACTTGTTTACAAAACTTTAAAGCATATTCTACAAAACCGACTGTTATTTATAAGGCTGCGTGCATACAAATCAACATTTTTGAACACGCTTAGTTTGTTTATTATATGTAAGTATTACATTTTGTTGGCGACAAAACAGATTCTAGAGTTTCCAAGAATGATTTCTTGACATATCCGGTCGTCGTGTTCTAAATCTGTCGTTATACTAGAAATTATTTATGTTTGTTTGAATTTCCAGGAATTGTTCTAGATTGCCTTTGATCTTCGGATACATTTGTCATATTCATATTGCTTGCACCACAACCACTACATTTAGAAACTTTAATACTGTGGCTGCAATATTGCCAAGGATTGACTTTAGTACTATACCTATAGACATACATTTTGGATGCTTTGACACTTACTTCTCCATTAGCGAAAGTGATTTTGATCATATTAGATTTTTACTCTGCACTTCACAGTTCTGTAAAAAGTTGCTATTTCCCCGATAAATATGGAATGTAGTTAGTAAACTATATATCTGAAAGAACTTTGAGGTCTAACGGCCATTAGTTATAATGTCGATACTTATTAGGATCATTCCACAGGAAATCTATAAAAATTCGCACTTTCCTACACTGTACAAAATGTGCACAATTGTTGCCACAAAGCTCAGGTATTTTACCCTAAAATGTAGGGAATATTCCATAAAATGTAGTGAATATTTCCTACATTTTTGAAAATATTTCCTACATTTTAAGGAATATTCCCTACATTTTAGGGAAAAATACCTAAGCTTTCTGGCAACAATTGCGCACATTTTTTACAGTTTTCGTTTTTGTTTTGCTGAAAGTTAAGTAGTTATGAGTTAAGAATACAGCGATTTATTTTTGTGCTGCGCCACATGCTGGTTGAATTAAAGTACTTTGAAACCCTTAAAATTCGCCGATTTTTGGTCTGCTGTGTTATATTAAAAAAATCATAACTTTGATTCTGATTATCACAGCCTTTAGGTTATTTTAAAGATGAAAGTACAATCCTTGAGGGAAAATTATAAAAAAGATATGCCTTTTAGGAGAAAAAGTTAAGGATAATAAATATATCCTTTATCCTTGAATATCTTCAAATGCATTCCCTTAATTTTTCCTTGCTTTATTTTTAAATTAATGCTCATAATGTTGTTAGTAAATGGTTAAATTTTTAAAGTAGTATATCAATGGGTTTGGAGACAGGAGTTTTTTTTCGTTTGAGGTCTCCTTTTTTATGAAAAAATTTCATACAAATCTATTTTGTTCTCCTTGATCACATAAGAATTTTTCACCGAGGACATTTTTTTTGTCTTCTCAAATGTAACCCATTAACAGTCCATTAAACAAAAAAAATATGATCTTGCCTCGAAACTCACTGAGATCCCAACTTGAAAATTTAACCTCTTACTAACAACATTGAGCATTAATTAAAAAAATATGGTGTTAGCTGTAAGTTCCTTGAATTTCGTATTTTGCAAAATTTGTGCTCTTGAATCAAATACCACTGTTTTTGTGGAATTGTCCACAAGAAGTCAAAAACCCTATCTCAATCAGATCATGCAAACTATATTAAATTAAATTTAAAAAAAAACTTATGCAAACAATCAGCTTTACTGATGAAATATTTCTTTAGTTTTTCCACAAAAGAAGAAAATCGTTCCTAAAATATTACACAGTGATGGTGTAAGCTGCAAGTTCCTTGAATTTCGTATTTTGGAAATTGGTAACTATTCTCAAGTTTTTTCCTTTGTGTCACAGTTCACAAATTTCATTATTGTTTTATTACAAAAAATCGTTTTTACAATACTTGAATTAAAGTAAATATAGTAAATATAGTTAAATTAAATCACTAAATACCTTCGCCGAATCATAAACAAAAACCCAACTTTCCATGAAAAATTTGTGAGAAGAAAAATGAAGAAAATAGGAAAGACATAGGAAAAGGCAAAGAGCGATTTAAAAAAAAACATTTTCTGAATAGAATAGAACTTTCTGGAGTTCTTTAAGTAGAGAGCGTTCATTTTTCACTTAATAAACATCAATCACAGCATTTAACAAACGAATCATAATGACATGACTAGATACATATGTGTAATAGGCTAAAACAAATCAGATTACACTTTAGTGCGCTGAACGTCAACGCTGAAAAAAATTATAAAACATGAATGTGTTAGCTCTTAATTGCTGTTTGGTATATTTCATCAAGTACAACGTAGTACTAAACCAACTTTTCAACCGGACTCGGTAATAAATTTCATTACTAAAATGTACTACGAATGTATAGTTTTAAATGAAGGTGAATAAAGCATTATACACATATATAGGAGTTTTAAGTATGAAGAAATGAAAAGCGGAGTACTTTTATAAAAGGAGTAGTACCGGAGTACGCTATCAGTTTTCGGAGGACAAATACTCCGATCGGAGTACAAACGACAACACTGGGGAGAAGATTAGTTTTATGTAAGTACACATCTCAGCAATAGACTGCAAATGTATTGTTCCATTACCAAACAGCTGTTTGATTGCAAAGTGGTGTTCGTTCCATGGACAGTGTAAAAGGCAAAATGGCTGTAATAACTTAGAATATGTATATAGCAAACATGAATGGTGATAATCCATTTTGCGCAATGCAAAACTTGAAATGAACTTTTTTATTCTGTCGTGATACTGGGCGACTTTAGGAATTTGGACAGGAGTAGAGACGTAAGGGTTTGGTAATGTTCTGCATTCATTTCATGTATATTTTCATCTAGCGACAGGCATTTGTTTTCTGCTTAGAATATATAGCAAACAGGAATGGTGATAAGCCAAATTTTGCGTAATGAATTTCTGGCTGTGTTGGTAGTCCATCTTTACATGGATTTACACGCCATCCCTATTCTAAGCAACTTGTCAATTCGCAAAAAGTAAACAAAGGTTCTTTTTCTACTTTATTTTGAAACAATTCACATAATTAATTTATATAAATCTTTGCTTCTATTAACAAAAAAGATAATTTAGATAGTGCAGTTGCCTCAAACAGGATTCCCTAGTTTATAATCCAATTTATATTTGCAAGCACTGACCGAGCACTTCCTTTCTGTTTTTCTACTTGATTATGAAGATTTTAATAGGCACTAGTGGTACTATAAAATTTTGCACTAAATAAACTTCAAATATAAATAGTTTTGAAAAGAATTTATTACGTACTTTTGTTAAATTTCACAAAAGAATTTTAAATTGACTAAATCTGCTCACAAAACAAAAGCACATTTAACAAATCACGCTTATGTACACGAATTATACACGATTCAACTATTCCTATTTGCTATATATATGTTTGTGCACTTTGATAGTTCTGCCAAGCCGAATGGCATGGGAAGTGGAACAAATTGTTTTTAGTTTTTTTTTCTTCCAGAAATAGTTTTGATTGTCATTTCGTCCCTCTTCCTCTAGCACAAGTTTATGCATGCTATAAATTTTGTTTCTTCCACTTTAAATTTGCATAGGAACCTTTGCATTAGAAATTGTTAAAACTGTTGTTAGTTAAAACTGTTGTTTATAGAACCATCCTACTTGCTTGACAGTTTTGACAGAGCTGGGCTACTGTATGGATATGGCCGCACCTCACGCACACATAAAGCGCATTTTGGGTAGGCTCGTGTGCACATATTTTATACTCAATGCATACTAAATTAGTTTCCTGTTCGAATCGAAGTACTAACGAAATAGATATGCCATGTTGTACGATACGTTTTTTTTTTTTTTTGTGACATGAAAATAGCAGTCTTTTGTTGCTAAGACTGACGAAGTCTCAGTGTTCTTTGGACGGACTGTAGATATTTTACCTTACCTATAATACCAGTTACCAGCCAATATTATATTTCTGAAGAAAACTGACTTGATCTGTTATATTTCCCTTGGTTAAAAAATTTCCAGGAAGTTATGTATAAACATAAATACTAGCAGATACAGAGTTCATAGGCCACTAATCCATTTTTCTGTAGAAATATACCTAGTTTGGTAAGCCGATTTGAGGATAATTTTTTAATATCTTCCTCTATAGGCCCATTCGTTTGTTTCGGTGCAAGTGTAACTCAGAACTGTCAAGTGTATTTCTACACCAGCACCAGAAATCAGCTGTTTTTCAGTGCTGTCCTCGCAACCGAATGAAGTCGTGGTCAAAAGTGTAGATATAAATATTTTGGTTCGGAAAGCTGTCCACTGGGTCAACTAATGACACTGTATTCATTTTTTATTGTTTAAAAACACTTGATTATATTTATCAAAATTCAATTTAATTTTTTGGGATGCAGTTATTTGGTTGTTTTACCACAAATCAATTTTCTTATTTATATTTCTGAACGCACTTGTTTTTACTCAAATCAATTTAATTATCTAGATTACTGAGCGCACTTATTTTTTACTCAAATTAATTTATTGATTTCAGTTATTACACAGTTGCTTAAGACGTATTCAACAAATGATCTTATAGTCTAAACTAATAGGGGTGTGCATTTTCGTTACTTTTGAGTAACTGGAAGGTCTCGTTACTTTTAAATCGGGTACTCGTTACTGATAATTTTGCGGACAAAAGGAGATATAAACACACGTAAATCTTGCGTTCAAATCAACTATTTGTATTTTTCTTGTCTTGTAAGTTATTAACATACTCCTTAAAGCTTAAATAAATATTATAACTTTCAAATAATGGCAGTAAAACAAAAATTCAAACAAAGTATTTGTACTACTTTTATTAATGTGTTTTTTATAAAAACTAACGATTCCAAGTATTAACATAAAATGAACGATAAAAACCGACGAAAACATAAAGCTATTTCCGTAACATAATATAGTAATTAAAAATATAAAAACACTTCATTGAAAAACTAAGGTTCAGCATAATAAATTTTTACATTATTTATAATATTTTTTATTTGAATTTAAAAAAAAAAACAGCATTTTAATATTTTCGCTCTTTAAACGTGATCGTTTTTCGGATACAATGTCACCAGCCAATGAAAATAATGAAAATACTCTTTCAGTAAGGACGGAAGTGGCAACAACTCCAAGGTGACGCTTAGCCTGCCTCGCCAAACTCGGATATACTAATTTTCTCGTCTTCCACCACTTCAATGGATCCTCCTTTCTGGGCAGTATTTGTTCTTCAATGAACTGCCTTACCTCTGCCTTACTGCTTTTGTTACATTTTGTTTTACAGTTAATAAGGCATCAGAATTTTTGAAAGCTTTATTCTTAAATCTGGGATCCAAAAATGTTGGCCTGGATAAAACAGGGTTAAATTCTGGTCTTGGAAATCTATTTCCTAAGCCTTTTGTAAGTGTGTCAAACATTATGTTCACCAAATCATTATTAAAATTTGTCGAAGTGTTTTCAAGGTAATGCCTCAATCCTTGCAGCAAGACAATAACTTTAGAAATTTAAACGCTTTACTCAGATGATAGTTCAACTGAAAGTTGCTGAAATGGCTTTAATAATGTAGAAACTTCTCTCAAAGTTTCCTATTCTTCTTCACTAAGACCTTGAACAGGATTGTGAAGAATGCCAAGTGCGGCTTCCATATGTTCCTGAAGTCATTCAAACCGTTGAAACATTTCTTATGTGGAATTCCAACGGGTCACGACGTCATTTATCAATTTCAGTGATGTAATACTGAAGCCCGTTCGTTTTTGATAAGAAATTAATTTTTCTGTAGCAGTTGTGCTTCTGTGGAAATATTCGACAATATTTTTAACTTTCTTGAATATCAGAAATAACAGAAATTTTGCATAACAAGATTTAAAGAATGAGCTGCACAAGACCAATGATACCACCCCGTTAAACGAACAGCAGCTACAATATTGGCATCATTGTCTGTTACAATAGTGTATACTTTTCTAAATATATCCCAGTTATTCACGACCCTTATTATTTCATCCCGTAGATTTTGTGCAGTATGTCTTTCCTCCATTTTGAAACAATCGAGTAAGATATTATTCATAGTCCAGTTAATTCCAAAAAAATGAGCCGTTACAGCCATATAACTTTCTTTTTCACGTGATGTCCATGAATCGGTAGTAAGTGTTATAAAGCCTGCACTGTTGAGCTCTAATTTTACATTATTTTTTAAGTCTTGGCAAATAATCGCGACTTAAGGTTGTACGGGATGGTAACTTATAAGAACTGTCATAGCCTCCAAAGTTCTCTAAACCCCTCATCATCAACTATAGAAAATGGCTGTAAGTCCTTTTTTTTTACCTTGAAATTGATATTGGCCGTGTAACAAATGTAGTTAGAGTGGCTTGCGTTTTTCTTCTCTTTGGCTCTGTTTCTGTCAGATCTACACTTACAGTTGGCGAAGTTGTGATATTAACAGGAACACTATCTACTATTTCATCAGCAATTTCCGTAATAGGTATAGAGCTCTTGTTTTCACCTTTCAATCTTATTGTGGGATGTTTTTTTAATAAATGTTTTCTTAAATTAGAGGTTGTGCCGCTTCTAAAAGACAATAAGAACTTACAAATATCACATTTGGCCTTATTTTCATGTTCCGAAGACACACTAAAATGCAACCATAAATCACTTCAGTCTAGTCAGTGATGGCCTGTGAGTAACACGTGTATGTGATCGAGCTCCGTAATTATTTGCAATATTTTGAGTTTACCCGCTAACTTAACCTGCAGTGTGCTTAATATAATTTTTCTGTTTTCTAATACAATAATACTTTGATTTGCCTACATAAATAATTCCGTGAAATGGGAAAACCGACAACACAAACGAGAACCGCTGTCCCATCTTTGACAAAAAACAGTTCCCGCTCGGACAACTCCCCTGTCTCTATGTCAACAAGAAGCGGTAGTAAGACTTCTGAGAGTGGTACTTCTGTTAGCGGTGACGACAATACTTTGATGATATCAGAGGACAAACTACTAGAAAAATTTAGCTGTTTGCTGGATGATAAATTAAAACTCTTCGAGGATCGAATGATATCTCACCTGGATGCCCGAATTAAAGTTGTTGATGCAGAGGTGAATAGTCTGAAACAAAAGATTGATATCTTGGAGAGCCTCAATACTGATTTACAGCGCCAATATAAGCAGATAATTCGAGTGCAACGGCTAAATGATGCAGTTATCAGTGGTATTCCGTTTGTAAAGGGTGAACGTCCAGTGATTATTGTTAATAAATTAGCTGCAAAAATAAATCATCCAGCCTCACCGTTCATAGATGCATATCGCATTCCGTCCAAGCATAATAATATCCACACGCCTATACTGGTACGCTTTGCTAGTACTCTAGAAAAAAAATCATTTATTGGTGCCTTTTATAAATGTGGCAAAGTTAAATTAAGCGATATTGAAGGTTTGGAATTTGCTTCTGACAGCCGCATCTTCGTGAACGAGAGCCTCACTGCTGACAATAATCTATTATTCAAGGAGGCTATACGACTTCGTAAGCTGGGTATTTTGCAGAGTGTTTCTACCAGGGATGGAATTGTTTACGTGATTAAAGACAGGCTTGGAAAGCACATTAAAATTACGCAGATGAATCAGTTGCATGCTATGGACCCTGTGTTTTCAGGAGCACGATCGGCTACGAATTTGGCATGAGTCGTAACTTTTTTTTGGTATTGTTTTTATCTACACAACATCAACATTTAATTAACATATTTAATTGCATTTCTCTTTTTGATATATTTGAATTTTCATCAATTCTTAATATACTATATATCTCGAATATTAGTAAAACTTTATCTTATTGCTTTACTATGAAATTGCTTAATGTAATCTTTCTCTGTTTACTATTTTTTTCACGTCTTAGTAGTAGCATATATTGCATTTTTGTTATATTTTCATGTCTCTTCTTCGAGTGTTCCAGTCTTCGCCTGTTTATTTTTGATCTTGGATAACTACTTGCCGACCGTGGGTGGGGTAAGAACGATGCTCAATATCTTCTGTAATCGGCATAAGGCGTTTAATATTTGCCATTTTAATGCGAGAAGCATAAAATCCAATTTGGATGAACTGCAGGAAATTTTTGGTGGATCCGATGTTCATGCTCTTATTGTGTGCGAAACATGGCTACATAGTGCTATAAATTCTTCACTTGTGAATTTTCCCGGGTATCAGCTGATCCGCAATGACCGCAAGAGCCGAATTGGTGGTGGTGTAGCGATTTATGTCAAGGATATCTTTAAAGCAAAATGTTTGTCATACTCTAAGACCTCATCTTTAGAGTTTTTGTGTGTTGAAATCAATAGTGGTTATGAAAAATGTGTGTTAATCGCGGTATACTGTCCGCCCAATCTTTTCACTGTAGATAATTCCAAAGAATTTGAAGAAACTGTTTCGGAATTAAACAGGAAATATCGAAAGGTTCTCATAGGTGGAGATTTTAATGTAAACTTGTTACGAGATAACATTTCATCAAACAACTTATTACATCTCTCACGATCTCTAGACCTAAATATAATTAATGAACTACCGACTTATTTCCGGACTAGTAATCCATCTTTACTTGATATCCTTTTATCTACAAGTGAAATTACTATTCTATTTCAAAATCAATTAAGCCCACCGAGTTTCTTAGACCACGATATTCTTTTTCTTAGCGTTGACCTAGCAATGAGACCTTTGGATACATGTAAAACATTATGTTATCGTGACTTTAAACGTATTAATGCGGCAGCTCTAATTGAAGAGTGTATGACGTTAAGCTGGCAGCAGATATTTCTTTCTGGTTCAGCTGATGTACAAGTAACTTTTTTCAATTCTTGTATATCCTATTTATATGATAAATATGCTCCCATACGTGAGCGAGCTATTAAGCCTATTGGGTGCCCGTGGTTTTCACCAGATATTCTGCCGTTGATTGCTGAGCGCGAGTATCTCTATCGTCAGTATAGGCATCGCAAAACTGTAGAAAGTCGTAACCACTACAAACTGGCAAGAAACAGGGTTACATCTAAGTTGCGTGCATTAAAAAGACGATATTTGGGTTCTTTACTTGATACTAATCTTCCTGCAGGTAAACTATGGCGCAATCTGAGACAGATCGGGATATGTGGGAATCATGAGTTGAAAGCAGACTTTGATCCAGATAAGCTGAATCAATCGTTCGTTTTTGACTCTCCAGTAAGCTTGTTAAACACTCCTGATAATATGATGTGTAGTATATCTGAAGTATACGAGGGCTTTAGTTTCCGCTCTGTAAATGAGCTTGAAGTGCACTTGGCAATTAAAACTATTAAATCGGACGCTACTGGCTCTGACAATGTATCTCCTAGATTTTTAAAAATAATTTTACCTTATATTATGCCCTATGTAGTTCACATTTTCAACACTTGTTTAACTACTTCAACTTTCCCTGAGGCTTGGAAGAATGCTTTAGTAATTGCAATGCCTAAGAAGACATCTCCTGAGGTTCCTGAGGATTTTCGACCTATCAGTCTACTGTGCTATTTGTCAAAAGTCTTGGAGAAAATAATGTCTACACAGATGATCGCATATTTTGAAGATAAAAAACTCATTACTGATATGCAGTCTGGTTTCCGAGCGAATCGTAGCTGTGAAACGGCTTTATTAAAGGTAACTTCGGATATACGTGACTCGCTTGATAAGAATAATTTTTCTATTCTAGCATTACTTGATTTCTCCAAGGCATTTGACAGTATTCATCACACGCTTTTGCTTCGTAAGCTGTCTTCACAATTTAGATTCTCCTCTTCTGCAGTTCAATTTATATCAAGTTTTCTAACCAATCGCTCACAAGAAGTTAAAGTTAACAATATTATATCCAGCAAATTACCTGTCAAATTTGGAGTCCCTCAAGGATCGATACTGGGTCCTCTTCTATTTAGTTTGTTCATAAACGATCTACCTAATCATATTAGAGTATCTAAAATACACATGTATGCAGATGATGTCCAATTGTATGTGAACGGTCCATTAGAATCACTGCAAGAGAATGCATATAAACTCAATTCAGATTTAAGCAGAATTCATGAGTGGTCAGTATCTGTAGGGCTCAAACTAAATCCGAGAAAATCTAATTGCATTTTCATATCCAGAGCTACAGTAGGCACTTCTGAATTACCAGCGATAATATTGAATGACATCATTTTATCATACCAGCAAAAAGTTAAAAATTTAGGCGTTTATCTTAACTCCAAACTGAGCTGCTGTGATCATGTTGCAAATATTATTGGTAGAGTTTATGGAGGCCTCCGACAGCTTCGAATATCGGCTAATTTGCTATCTTTTGAGTTACGTATGAAACTTGTCAAGGCATTATTAGTTCCGCACTTTACCTACGGTAGCGTTATATACCCTTCTTTGGATTGTGTATGTATGAATAGGCTGAATGTTGCTTTTAATGATTGCACCAGGTTTGTATTTGGCTTAAGGAGGTTTGACCATGTGTCTTCATATCGTGATTCTCTCCTGGGATGTTCGATAGACTCTTACTTGATCCAAAGAGCATTAGCACTGCTACATAAAATAATATACTCAAAAGAGCCCTTGTTATGGAAGTATGTGAAGCGACTTGACCAGGACGTTAAGTCCAAACTGCCAGCATGAGCTGACAGATCGCCTGATGACAACGATAGCACAGGGCGGCATGCTAGCACCTCGGCTAAGGGTGGCGGAGAGTGTGGGGGAGTTCCCGAAAATACCTGCCGCTGTCATCATCCATAATCAAAAAAAATTTCATGCCTGCATACAAAAGAGCCGGCACACACTCGGTCCTGAAGGGACCCTTACGTCACTTACCTACTTACTGTGGAAGGCGCAGATGTTCTGCCTTCATGGCCTTGCCCCATCCTCCCTATGACTCTGCTCGGCACTATCTGCAAAGTCCCTTGGCTGACCTGTAAAGAGAGAGACTAGCGGACCTAGACGACCTTCATGTTATAGGGCTCCGGGAAGGTGAAAGGAGAAATAAAAGCGTTTAGTAATTCATGATTACGTTATAAAAATTCAGTTTGTATAATTAATACTCGCTTATTGGTTATCTACTTAGTGACTTTACAGAAAGTATGCGCGATAATCTATGACAATTATAAGTATACTCTACTATACTAGTTGATACCACTATTCACCTTAATATCGATATAACTATGAGGGGCTATTATAAAGAAGGGAAAGAACGCCCGGAAATTACGAAATAGTTACTTATGTAAAATTGAACCTCGTTCTAGTTAAAACCAGAATCAATACTTTATCCATATCCAACGTGAAGCTCCTTACTAACTTTAGTGTTACTAAAACTCATATGTAATACCACAAAATATCAGCATTAAAGAAATGGAAATTCTAAAAATTATAAATAAAATAATTTATCTAGTAGGGTAAATTTGATTGGTGTCTTAATTTAATTCCACCATATTTCTTTAAATACTACAATTTTTCATTTTATAATAGCCCTCTGCTCTTTACGTATTTCTACCTTACAAATATTTTCAAAATTGGACAACTATTGATCTGAAACTTTTATACAGGAGATAAATGTGACTAAACGGCAGGGATACATTCTTACGCAGACTTCACACATTTTCATATTCTATATATTGTTTGACTTGCCTGATTAATTAAGTACTAATAGTAATTTCAGTCGTCTTCTTTTCCTTTTGTTAGTATTTTTCTTATTGATTTTTTTTTCTATGCTTAGTTAACTTTTTATTATATGGCGATTTAACACAATTTGACGAGAAAACGTTTTATCGCCTTTCTACGAAGATGATGTTCTTTGGAATTCGAATTCGAAGGAACACGACACAGACGCAAGGTGACGATTTTTCTTTTCTTTTTTTTTTTTTTTTTTTTTTTTTTTTAAAGCAATAATTAACTAAAGTTTATTTTAATCGTTTTTCATCAATATTCAATTCGTTTAAGCAATTTGTAACGTCAAAAATTTTTTTTTTTTTTTTTAAAATAAAGAACCGTCTACGAAATGCTGTTAGACATAACCTTAAAGCACTATAATGCATTAATTCATTAGAATTTCTCTTTCTTTTTTTTTTGTGTTTCTCAAGAATTACCCTTACATATTTAATTAAAAATTAAGATATTCATTCTGTTTCTCTAATCAATAGTCAAAAAGAACTTTGTTAAAAATTAATATTAGCACAGTTGAGTCCTAAGGACGTAATAAATTTTAACCTTTTTTCGTTGCATTACTTATGTGTGTCATTTGTAATGATTCAAATTTTCTTTTCTTTTTATAATTAAAACATTTCTTTTTCTTTTAGAACATGATATGGAAAATGCGCGAATGACTTTCTTGTAATCATGTAATTTTAAATGTGCCACTTTCTATGAATAATTTTTTTTCATTTAGTGGTCTTATCTAGATTTGTCTAGTGGTTATGACGAGACTGAGACAGCTACTGCTGGTATAATCAACACAATCTTCTACATTTTACTCTGAAACCATTGTAGCATGTGTGATAACCCTGAGTAGTAAGTTAAAATCAAATTTTTTCCTTGGAGTAAATAATCAATATGATACGTTTTAGTTAACCGCTAAACAAATTAAGTGCGATCGAATTTTTAAGAAGCAAGGTTAATTCTCCCACTGTAATCCACGGATTTTCGTGCCATAATACATGGTAATATGCAGAGATGATGGCTGGCGTTCTGGAGTTTAAAGCTGAATACTATTTTTAATTCCTTCTGGAGTGCAGCTCATTGTCTCAGCAATGCAGTGATCAGCACCAAGTGATTCTCGCACGGTGTATCGGATAATTTGATCACCCTTGCTACAGCTCAATTATCAGCGCATTAAGGCTGTTTCAAAAATTTGCATAAAAACCTGCTAGGACCGTTTTACTGGATCATTTATCAGAACTTAAATTTCGGCGTGTTCCCAATTTTCTAAGGCAATACTTCGGTAGTTTGCTCATCATCATCAGAAGATCCTCTGATGAGAATTCAACTCTTGTTTCGTTCGCGATGCAAAACAGATTTTTCGATTTTTTTCCGATGAAATTATCCGGTGAACACTACTTATCTCCCCGTTTTACCACACACCTTGTTCAAAGTCGAGACTTCAAAAAAATTAGAGAAGCTTCTTCTTCTTTCTGTCACTGAACATGACACCGAGCTTGAGGAAGCATTTCTCTCGGTCGGGGCGCGTTTTGGTTTCATGCTGTAGTCGACAACAAGCCGGGCATACACGCTTCAGTCCGTGGTGGCATAGTGCTATATGCAATATGCTACGACCATAACACCCTGTTACTTGTACGAAAAGTTAAAATTCCTTAGCTCGCCTCGCCACAGGAAGATACTGTTACCGCGCACTAACACTGCAATAGGGCGTCGTTGTTTCTTTGCCCACGTTGTCCGCTCATGGAATAATTTGCCTAGTGATATTCAGAGGGTAGGCACTACTGGGATATTCAGGAAGAGACTTTTAAATTATGCTAGCATTCATTATTAATTTGTTTTTCTTTTTTCTTTTTCTTTTTTTATTCATTTCACATTGTATATCTGTTTATCTTTTTATTTTTTATTTTTACATTTAACGCTATTATTTTTTTTCTTTTAATTTATATACTGAATTATTATTATTTCTTTTTGATTACTCATTGAGCCTAATTTTATTATCTTTTTATTTAGTACATATTGAAAAGGTTGTATTATCTTGTTGTACTATGTCCAGAAAATATACTATTACTATTACTATTACTATTACTTCTTTTTCTTTCTGCTATTTTTGTATGAAGATGGTACGACTGCACTCTTGCAAATCGGGTACCTACACGCGTCGTTATTTTTCTCGAACTTCTTTACAACAAATATTTCTTTCAATTTCAAGCACCTATAAGAGTGTAAAATATGCAGCAAACCAACTTATTTCCAATGCGACAACCATTAAAGTACATTCAATTTAAATTAGAGGGAAAAGAAATTTCGTTTAACGATGACAGTTGCAACTTAAATTTAAATTGTTCTATCATACATGTAAAACACTTACCAATATAAAAATGTAATTCCACCCACTATCCAATATTCCAATCAATCATTAATTTATGTAGATTAATTAGATTGATTATTGAAGTCTTAAAATTTCGAAATGCCTCCCTTCAATATAAAATCAACGATGCCTAACCCTCAATTTTATTGGAAATTTACTGGAAAATTTTTCATTTGAATTTCCCAACAACGGCACACATAAAAGTATTGTATCTGAAAAAAATCCAGTCGGCCACAAAAGTGAATAAAAATTCTGCCGAAACATTTGCTGTAAAAATGTCTAGAAAAAAATTATTGCTCATCTAGCACAAGCAGATATCCGAAGGATACCGAATCTACGAATTATGAGTATACTACGAACTCCAACTTAAAAGGTAAAAAGTAACAAGTAGGCTTTAGAAAAATAGAATGCGTATACCGCATCGGATACAGTTGAATTCTAACTGCAAGAGTATAAGTGTAACGAGTACTTTTGGAAAATGGATACCGTTACTTCGGATTAGATAAAGTAACGAGTTCCAAAGTAACGAGTGAATACTATTCGCACATCCTTATAAACTAATGACAATTGTCAAATCATCTTTTCTACACTGCTTACACCTATAATTTCGATGGTGCAGAAAAATTACACTCAGTGTACACTACACCACATTTTGACAAGCAAACGAATGGCTTGGTGTAATTCAATTTAGTGTACACCTTACAAACGAATGATTTGGTGTAGTTGAGTGTAGCTCCGGACTACACCAAGCATGCAAACGAATGGACCTATTAGGTAGCATTCTGGTGTAAATTTTCAATTGTGAAGTCAATGAGAAAAACCGTTATTGAAAATAATCAAGTAAAGTAGTGTTTTCTGTTTGGAAATCTTTTGGAATTATTTTTTTTATTTAGTGAGTGATATCTTAACATAAGACAGAAAGTGGACTGCGTAAATATACGTTGTTAAGTTGAGATTTTTCGAAAACAGAAAAAGTGCGTTAATAAAGTGATCAGTGCGGTAATTATTGCAAAAGTTTTGTAAAATATCAAGGTACGGATTTTTTTTTTAAATATAATTTGTTAACATAAGCATTTCTTTAGACATTGTTTTTAATGTGATTTCCAAAAATAGTTTTCAAATTTTGAATGTAGGTATGCGTGTTTATACCCTAGATGAAATCTCATAGAGTAGGTAAAGGGTGTTATTTTAATTAGCCCGCTATTTCGGTAGATGTCACTTTTGGAGCTGTCATTTTTTGACATTTGACAAGTAGAAACTACGCCATTAATAAAAATGGAACGACACATGATTCAACAACGCTTTGAAATTATTAAAATTCACTATAAAAATGGTGAAAATGTGGCAGAGACGGTTCGTAAAACTCGAACAGTTTTGGGTCGTCGTGAAGCACCTTGTCGGACCGCAATACAGAAATTGGTAGAAAAATTCGAGCTGTCGGGACAAGTTAGTGATGTGAAGAATAAAACCCGTGCACGTCGCTCAAGAACAGCCGAGAATATTGCTGCTGTAGCCGAAAGTGTTGAAGAAACCCCAGGTGTGTCCATTCCTCGTCGTTCTTTGGAATTAGGCATTCCACAAACGTCATTACACCGTATTTTGCATAAAGATTTGGGTCTTAAGGCTTATAAAGTTCAGTTAACACAAGCACTCAAGCCGGCCGATCATCAGCAACGTCGAGTCTTTGCTGATTGGGTCCTTGAAATGCATGAAAATGATCGGGAATTCCATCGAAAACTCATCTTGAGTGATGAGGCCCATTTCCACCTCGATGGCTCCGTCAACAAGAAAAATTGTCGCATCTGAGGCTCGGAAAACCCAAGAGTTATTGTTGAAAAGCCTCTCTATCCTCAACGTGTGACTGTTTGGTGCGGTTTATGGTCCCGCGGAGTCATTGGACCTAACTTTTTCGAAAATGAGGCTGGAGCAACAGTTACGGTGAATGGATTGCGCTATCGCCAGATGATTAATGATTTTTTATGGCCGGAATTAGATGGTATTGATCTGGCCAACGTTTACTTTGAACAAGACGGCGCTACGTGCCATACAAGCAACGAAACCATTGATCTTTTACGGGAAAAGTTTCCGGACCGTGTTATCTCTCGAAGTGGTGATCACAATTGGCCACCGAGTTCTTGTGACTTAGCACCTTGCGACTTCTTCCTTTGGGGCCACGTGAAAGAGAAGGTCTACGCCAATAGCCCAGCGTCGATTCAAGACCTCAAAGATGGAATTCGTGAGGCTATCGAGGACATAGGGCAACCACTTTGCGATTTGGTTATGGAAAATTTCATGAAAAGGATATGGTCCTATAAGCGTGGTCGTGGTTGTCATTTGGCTGATGTTATTTTCCATTATTAACGGCATACCTCCCTCTTTATAATGAAATAAATATCCGATCATTTATCTCAAAAAATGGCATTTTTCTTTGAATATCAAAATAACACCTCTTATTAGAAAACCCTTTATATACGAAATTTGTCAATCCGTTTATAACGCATAGAAATAATGCTGGTAGAGAAAATGGATTGAACACCCACGCATTGAAAGTTATTTTGATTTTTGCATGTCCGTCAGTCCATCTTCACGATAACTCGAGAACACATTGACGAATATACAATCAACCATGCCTCAACCTGATGTAGGGAAAGATAAGTACTTATCTGTGATATTATGTTATGACACGCTCTTTTCAAAAATATTGTACATTTAATTCAAAAATGGGACAAATCGGGTAACTCCTTCGTAGGTTTTCCATAAATTTATGTCCACGGGCTTCCCAATAAGAGGTGTTATTTTAATTAGCCCGCTATTTCGGTAGATGTCCTTTTGTAGCTGTCATTTTTTTATATTGGACAAGCAGAAACTGCGCCATTAATAAAAATGGAACTATACACGATTCAACAACGCATTGAAATTATTAAAATTCACTATAAAAATGGTGAAAATGTGGCAGAGACGGTTCGTAAAACTCGCACATTTTTGGGTCGTCGTGAAGCACCTTGTCGGACCGCAATACAGAAATTGGTAAAAAAATTTGAGCTATCGGGACAAGTTAGTGATGTGAAGAATAAAACCCGTGCACGTCGCTCAAGAACAGCCGAGGATATTGCTGCTGTAGCCGAAAGTGTTGAAGAAAACCCAGGTTTGTCCATTCCTCGTCGTTCTTTGGCATTCCACAAACGTTATTACACCGTATTTTGCATAAAGATTTGGGTCTTAAGGCTTATAAATTTCAGTTAACATAAGAACTCAAGCCGGCCGATCATCAACAACGTCGAGTCTTTGTTGATTGGGTCCTTGAAATGCATGAAAATGATCCAGAATTCCATCAAAACTCATCTTGAGTGATGAGGCCCATTTCCACCTCGATGGCTTCGTCAACAAGCAAAATTGTCGCATCTGGGGCTCAGAAAACCCAAGAGTTATTGTTGAAAACCCTCTCTATCCTCAACGTGTGACTGTTTGGTGCAGTTTATGGTCCCGCGGGGTCATTGGACCTTACTTTTTCGAAAATGAGGCTGGAGCAACAGTTACGGTGAATGGATTGCGCTATCGACAGATGATTAATGATTTTTTATGGCCGGAATTGGATAGTATTGATCTGGACACGTTTACTTTCAACAAGACGGCGCTACGTGCCATACAAGCCACGAAACCATTGATCTTTTACGGGAAAAGTTTCCGGACCGTGTTATCTCTCGAAGAGGTGATCACAATTGGCCACCGAGATCTTGTGACTTAACACCTTCCGACTTCTTCCTTTGGGGCCACGTGAAAGAGAAGGTCTCCGCCAACAGCCCAGCGTCGATTCAAGACCTCAAGGATGGAATTCGTGAGGCTATCGAGGACATAGGGCAGCCACTTTGCGATTTTGTTATGGAAAATTTCATGAAAAGGATATGGTCCTGTAGACGTGGTCGTGGTGGTCATTTGGCTGATGGTATTTTTCATTATTAACGGCATACCTACCAGTGATTGAGAACGCGTTGGCGTAGAGACCTGAAATGTTGTACACAGTATTTCCTTAAAAGTAATTTCAAAAATAGACCAAATTGGGCAACCTGTGCATGGTGTTAGCATACAAAAATTATGGCATTTTGGTGTAAAAACTGTTAATCCTAGACGATTTTAATGTACTGAAAATTTCTTCAGAGTATGAAATCCTATGCAATTGGTTACAATCATTTTTATAGTCCTACGAACCGTTCTAGAATAAATGCGAAAATCCATTTTAGCAATCTAACTTGCACAGAGGGTTGATCATAAATACATATACCTACATATGCGAATTCATCTAGCTAGGCCGCAGGGATGGCCAACCCATAGCGCATGCGCCAAACTTGGCGCATTGGATGATTACAAGTGGTGCTTTGGTGCTTTGAGGTTTTGCATTGAACTCTGAATTTATTTAATATGCAAACGCAGCAAGGCGAAGCAACACATGACAAGCTTGAAGTTTGGTTTACCTTCAACTTTGGCTTAAGTTAACTGTTAAATTGACGGATGGCATGCGAAAGGTTGACCACCCCTGAGCTAGGATATCGGAAGAATTGGTCTTAGACAAATTCTGGCTTTTTTTCTAGTTTTTATTAAACATTTTACAAATTCTGTTTATTTTGCAAATTCTGTTTATGTGCACAATTTTATTGAATGTGGCTAAAAGCCAATAATCAAATGTATTATTAATATTTTTGAAAAAAGCATTTAAAATAGAGATTATTTCATATTTTTTGTTAATGAAAATACCACAAGACTTTAACTGGTTTACAATTATTGCATTTCTATAGAACAAAATTTTGCAGATGGGAATTCGAAGGCCACCTGCAATTGATCCCAATATCGTGGTCAAAAAATTGCTGGAATATAAAGAAAAAATCATGTTGCCTGGCAATAAAATTGTAAGTATAGGAAGCGATATATGGACTCACATAGCTGTAGACTTACAAGGGAAAAAGGCGGCAAACTCTCTGTACTCCTTTGTTTGTGATAATATTCACGGTATTCGCGATTTGTTGAGAACTGAAGTACTACGAAATAATGACTCGATGCTCTGTTTTGATATCACACCTATAGATGTAACAATGGAGACAACTAATGACAATTCTCAGACAATTAACACTTCAAATGACGAATCATCAACAAGTCAATAGGTCTGTCTGTTTACTCGAAAGTTTTTACTCGGTGTAAAAACTTTTACGCATTTTTACTCACAAACCGTCTGTTTACTTTTAACTAGTAAAAATCGAGTAAATTTATACGTTTCCCCTCTTGCACAAAGTTGCACATTTTTACTCATGACCAAGGGGCCTATTCTTGAATAACGAATGGTTTTAACGTATTCGTTATATAACGAATGGTTGATAACGAATCGTATACACCGTTCGTATTCTTGAATCTCATCGTTATAAAGTCGAAGTGGTGAAAAAGTTTGTCAACATAACGAGTGTGGTAAGATTATTTCTGTCAAATTACAAATTAAATACAGTCAACTGTGTCACTTAATTAAAATAATATTTTTGTTTTGCTTATTATTTTTGTATAAATTATAATTAGTATATTATTACGTGTAAAAAATGGCTAGCTTTAGTGAATTGTCATTATTGTTTGCGTCTGAAATTGTTGAAAAATCTATGGAAAATGAATTACGTCAATCGTTAATCAGTCCCTGCACCCTTAATTCATCGCTGGATAGGAAAAATTTTGCAGGAGGACCTTCGCCTGTTACATGAAATTTTTTTTTTTGCACCGCAGATTATCCTTTCACCATACATTTTAATTCCTGATAACTCTGGAAATTTTCTATTAGCTTTGTTTTGAATGTAATATGTATCATAAAAAAAAATAATACTTTTCCAGTCCTTTTGCGCTCCGGGTATAGAATTTAAAGGAGCGTTTACAATGACAGAGTGGAGTGGAGTGTGCTTTTACCAGAGTAGCGTGCATGCACAATACAGAGTGAGCTTCATTCAGATTTTCGAAATCATATGTAATTATGTGACAGATTATCATGTGTTTACATTTGAAATATATTTCAAAACTGATCACAAATGGTGTTAAATTACAGAAAATAGTTCTATAATTACACCAGAATGAGCTATGATCAATTTGAATTATCATAAAATACAAATTAAAATTTATTACAGACACTTTCGAAATGGACGACTGCCATCTATATTGCATTGATAAGCCAATTCGAACATAAGAAAATTTTAATTCTTAATTGACTATATTTTGTTGAAATTGTATCATAAAAATACGAAATACATTTTTAATTTCTTATAAAAAATATTTATTTTTGGGTTTTTTGTTATAATTTATCAATTTTCGTTAGTTAAATCTTGTATTTATCAGTGCGACATCTGTTAGAAACTAGTATTTCGAAACAAATGGTAAAAGCTTTCGAAACTATCAACGTGAGATTGGGAATTGTTCCAATCTGACGCTACTCTGTGAAATCCACTCTGGTGGGTAGCGCGAAGAACTTATATGAGAGTGCAAGCTTGAGTAAAGGATAGAAAATGCAATCTGGTGACTCCACTCTACTCTGCCATTGTAAACGCTCCTTAATTCTGCTGATAACTTTTTCCACAATTCCGTGGCATCTTTTGAACTGAAAGAGTTATCATATTTTCCTATTTCAGTTTCGGGTTTTCCTCTAAAAACTGAATTATTTTAGTACTTTGGGAATTTGACATTTTGGCACATCTTTTATCTCTCATTGTTACTCGTAAAGTAGCAGCTGATTCACTCTTCGTTTGGCATAACGAATGGTTGAACCCATTCGTTAAATAACGAAGGGTTTGCGTTCGGTATATAACGAATGCGGATTTCAAGAATACGATTCCGAATAGTTTTGACAGTATAACGAATACGGAATCTGTCTTCGTTATTCAAGAATAGGGCCCCAAGAGGATGTGTAACTTTGATATGCAATCAGCTGACTGTCAAAAGTATTAATTTTGAGGTTAAGCCGTTTGTTGGGTTATCGAAAGAATGTAAAATGATAATCTAAAGAGTCGAAATTAAAAAAAAATATTAAAGAGGGTGGGTTTTTTAAAACGTATTTCAAACTAATTAATTGTTTTCTGTTTCAGACGGAAGGGTAGCAGCAAATTTTTTGACACATGACAAGCTAAACAAAATTTACTCAAAAAGTGTCTGGTAACTTTTCTTGATTTATCCCCTCTACAGCCTGGTATTGTGTTCATTTCGCGGATAATTTTTGTATGGAAATTTAGCGGTGAAATTTAGTTGCGAAATATTTAGCCAAATCGCTGAAGAAAGTGGTATTGTGCTTTATCAGCTAAAAGTTTGTTTAGTTTTGACAAGTAGATGGCAGCAATTTGAACAAACATATATTTAGCATCAGATTTATCCGCTCAATACCTTTTTTCCACGCTAAAATTTTGACGTTGGATGTTGAAAGAAATTGTAATGCAAGAGTGTCATTGTATTTTTATTATTTTTTTCTGATAAAAAAATTCCGTCTCCAATTAGACAATTCTTTTGAAAAAAAATTAAAATAGTAAGTATAAATATAATTTCCTTACTATTTCGAGATTGGGTAATTGCAAAAGCAATCTAAAAGAACAGAAAATAATATCACAAATTCACGACAGCTGATTGTCAAAAGCAGCCACCTATAGTTCAAAACAATGAACAATTTTAGCCGTAAAAAGGTTCCTGTTCGATTGCTGCTAAATATTTATCCGCTAAATGAACACAATACCGGGCTTACCGCATAAAAGTTTTTACTTGATTTTTACGCAAAGATTTTTACTCAAAAGTAAACAGACAGACCTATTGTTTGGAAGAATTAAATATATAGTATTTTCCATGTCACGACGAGAGTTTGATGGACTTTCTATTGACAAAAACTACAAGCGTAAAGATAACCGAACTGGAGTAAGAATGTGTAAAAGACTCATACCTGGCCTGTGGGAGGATAAAGTTACAAAGCAAATATGGAGCTCATCAAAAATTAGCTGTGGATTTAATTTTAAGAACCACTAAATAATATTTAAATATATGCGTCAAGCACTAGCGGATCAGTTCATGGTTGGTATTTATTTTATTTAAACAATATTTTCTATAAATATCAAATTGATTTTATATTAAATATATATCATAAATAACTGAAGTCGTAAATGTTGTTCACACACTTAAACCCTATCAGACACGACATACAGTCGGTCGTAGGCAATCTTCTCAGAAGGAATATTTATAGAAGTATTTATCATGCATTCGTAAAGGGCACCGACCACGCCCACTAAAAACACGGACCGACTAAAAGACCGATACGAACTTTAAATAATAAGCGCCAACTAGTTATAAGGTGATGCCAATATTTCCGATCTAAACACTTCTGATCTAAAGGAACTCTTTACTGGTTCCCATTTCTTCTCACTCTCGAAATGCATCATTGGTGAATTTTTCATTTTGGCAAGCTTTTAAACTATGCGATGTGATACCAACAAGCGCTAAACTGACGCAATCGTGCCTATTTGCCAGTCTAATAGTAGGCCACACGTTTGACAGACTTTGGGTGATATGTGTGGGCACCTAGTTGTCGGTCTATAAAAGTAGGCCAAAAGTTTGCGTACAGCCGACCGTCTGCCGTGTACGGTAGTCCGTAGTGTAGGTATATGTGCTGAATCTGTGGATTTACCTGAAAAATGCATGAGCAGATCTACTAGGCCAAGCGCCTACCGCAAATTTATGCAATGATTGCGGATCTACGAAGATTGCATAAAATCTAATGTAGTAAGTATTAACCATCCTGGCTGGCTACCCAAGGGGGCAATTGTGCAAAATTTCGTCGTAAAAGCAATGATATGGTACAAGTAAGATATTTTCAGGATATACTATATTACAAGTCGTCCCAAGATAGAAAATGAGTAGTTACACTATGACAGTTCTGGACCACTTTTTCCATACAAAAAGTGCAAGGTAGAAACCAACTATTTTGCTGGCTCTGGACTGGGTTCTGGGCCACTGAGGGGGATTCCGTCTAGTGGTATACATCACAGGGTATGCCTGGAGAATACATTTCCTACCGTATGGCTGACCAGGAGATGACGCCAACCTTTTGTTTGATCTGGTCTTAGAGGCTACAATTTGACCTTTGACCTTTCCTGTGTCTGGGTGCTGGAGGTTGTCTGAGAGCTTTAGTGACAATATCTGATATCGGGGATGTATACTTGTCAGCTTGAGTTTGTTGTTAGTTGTTTACTTTAGTATGAGTGCCTGTGGCGTATTGGGCTGGGTTACTTGGTGGCTGAGTCTGGCGCACTTTTTCCATACAAAAATTGCAAGGAAGATTCCAAGTATTTTGCTGGCTCTGGACTGGGTTCTGGGCAACTGAGGGGGATTCCGCCTGGTGGTATACGTCACAGGGCCTGCCTGGGGGAATTCCTTTCCTACCGTCTGGCTGAAGCTCTAAACATTTGTGAAGGGGTGCGTAGCTTTATTGGTGGAGGTTTCTACTTAAGTTGATCTGGTCTTGGAGGCTACAATTTGACCTTGAGATGCCCCTCCTGTGTCTGGCTACTGCAGATTTGCTGAGAGCTTTAGTGGGAATATCTGATACTATGACTAGGACTGTCTGGGGCGTGTTGGATTGGGCTACGTTACCTGTACCAAGGCTTGGGTGGAATGTGTGTGTATGTGGCTTAAGTAATGATGTGAAATGCCCTAAGCGAGCTTATATCGGGGCTGTATACTTGTCAGCTTGAGTTTGTTGTTAGTTGTTTACTTTAGTATGAGTGCCTGTGGTGTGTTGGGCTGGGCTACTTGGTGGCTGAGCAAACGTTACCTAAGGCGTGGATGCATGTGTGCAACTGTGTATTTATGCGGATGAGAAATGTTATGAAATTCCCTAAGTGAATTAGTGTAATTAGTATAAGTAATAATTCAAGTTAATCCTAGAATATTTTTGTTCATACCAATAGATTCTAGAAGGTGTCAGTGGGGGTCTTAGTAATAGGGGTGGACAAATTTTTTATCAGAAATCCTCTACGGGCTATGGGTTTCGAGATATTAGTGATCTTACCTTTTGAGGTATAATTAGTAGTAGTAATAATTCAAGTTAACCCTAGGATATTTTTTGTCCATGCCAATAGTATTAGTACTATGGGGTAAAAATTTTCATCAGAAATCCTCTACGGGCTATGGTTCGTGATATTAGCTATCTTACCTTCTCAGGTGTAATTAATATTAGTAGCTCAAAAACAAACAAAAAACAACAACAACTATAACCTAAGTTGTGGATTAAAAATTTGATGATATTAATCTGTAGGTGCCTTTTATAAACATGATTGCACCATGTAACCATATATCTAAAAATAGATCAGGTGAAGCTGGTTGGGGTGAATATAGGTAGATATGTTGACTTAGATATGTAATGGAAATTAGTAAATGCTTAATTTTGCTCTTCGTGTAATGCTTCTAATTTGATTCCTTGCATAAACAAATTCGTACAGAACAGTAACGTAAACAAATTCGCAGTCGAATAATGTAAACAAATTCGCACAGCGGCCGAGTAAAGTAAACAAATTGAGCGATTTATGACAGATTCCTAATTTCTTTAGTTGAAAACAACAACAACTGATATTAATCTGTAGGATGTGATGTCGTAGATGAGTAGTGGAAGTTATAATTGAAAATGTCTTTTGCTGAAAAAACAACAACAACTATAACGTTATTGGTGGATTAAAAATCTTTTATAAACAAGGGTGATCATGCTATGATATTCGATATCTAAAAATAGATCACGGCTGCTTCGGATGTTAAGAAACATGAAGTAATAGAAATTAAAGCCTTATCAGAAAATTTTCTATGTAGGTGTGTGTATGTGTATATAGTGAAAATTCTTAGATTATATGAAAAATTGTTTTTTTAATTTCAATAAAATTCATTTTTTGGGCAGGTTAAATTTAAAGTTTTGATCACCTATGATATCAATGTGAGGTGATACTAATATAGTATGATATGTTGACTTAGAAGAGTAGTGAAAGTTGTATGGGTATAGTAAAAGACTTTTCATCAAATTTTTGGTGATAAGGTGTAATGGCATGACCAGTGTTGCAGGTGGAGGTTGAGCGTGGGTACTGTAAGTTGTGTTCTAAAAATAGATCAGGCGAAGCTGGTCGGGGCGAATGTAGGTAGATATGTTCACTTAGATAAGTAATGGAAATTTGTAAATGCCTAATTTTCCTCTTCAGGTGTAATGCTTCTAATTTGATGCCTTGCATAAACAAATTCGCATAGTCCAGTAAAGTAAAAAAATTCGCAGTCGAATAATGTAAACAAATTCACACAGCAGACGAGTAAAGTATACAAATTGAGCGATTTATGAAAGATTCCTAATTTCTTTAGCAGAAAACAATGACAACAACTGATATTAATCTGTAGGATGTGATGTCGTAGATGAGTAGTGGAAGTTATAATTGAAAATGTCTTTTGCTGAAAAAACAACAACAACTATAACGTAAGTTGTGGATTAAAAATCTTTTATAAACAAGAGTGATCATGCTATGATATTCGATATCTAAAAATAGATCACGGCTGCTTGGGATGGTAAGACACATGAAATCATTAGAAGTAATGGAAATTAAAGCATTAGAAAAGGTTGCCAGGTGGCTGGTAATTTGATATCTTGCGTAAACAAATATAGTCGAGTAAAGCAGACAAATTGAGCGATTAATGTTTTTTTTTTGTATCTAGGAGTTTGTATTGAAAAGTCTTTATGACGAATTGTTTTTTCTTGTCAATAAAATTTCTCAATCAGTCACACTGTTATGAAATTTGATTGATCCCCAATATCATAGTTCACATGAAGCTGATAAGAATATGATAATTTTATCTTCATACTATTGGGGTGATCACATTATTTTCTTACCATTAGGTTGAGAGTGGGTTTAATTAAATGTTTTGATGAAAGAAGGTGGTGTTATGATATCAATGTAGTATGATATCTTGTCTTAGATGAGTAATGGAAGTTGTTTGGGAGCTGTGAGTAAGGAATACAAACCTTATCAGCAAGGTCGCTTCATATTTATCTCCCTAAATTATCATCCAAATGGTGTTGTATGAAGGGGCAAAAACTTGATAATAGTGAAGATCGTGGTGGAGGTTGAGAGGGGGTGCTGTTAGTTGTGGATTAAATTGAAAGTTTTCATATACCTCAAGGTTTAAACTTTTCAGCCTCCAGCAGGAATATCTTCTTTTAGTTGACTCGGTGGCTAGATAAGAACGTGTTAATTTCATGTTCATAATATGATCTTGTGGTAAGCATATGAAGGTAGCAGAGTTTTTTTTATAAATCAAGCAGTTACGCTGTTATGATATTTGATTGACTCCTATATCTAAAAAAATATTCCACATGAAGCTGATATAGTTACTATTAGGACAGGTACATTCTTTACTTACCATTAAGTTGAGAGTGGGTTAAATTAAAAGCTTTGATAGAACAACGCTGTGTTATGATATTAATGTAGTATGATATGTTATCTGAGGTGAGTAGTGGGAGTTGTATGGGATCTATGAATAAGCAGTAAAATCCTAATCAGCAATCTCGCTGGATATTTATCTCCTCAAAAGTATCGCCCGAATGGTGGAGTATGAAGGAAGAAATAGTTGATAATTCTACAAGCCCATAGTGAAGATCGTGGTGCGGGGTTTAGAGTGGGTACTGTAAGTTATGTATTAAGTTAAATGGATGGTGTTTGGTATTCATCTCCTCGTCTTGCTTCAATTATCACTATTAAGCGATGTGTGCCGCAGAAAATATAATAAGTCTAGCCTGGTCTAAAATATGTATTGTAAATAAAAATTGTATCATGGTTATAATGCCATTTATTGAAATAATTTGTTTTAATTGTATTATAGCTTAAGTCTAAAGTCTTATTTCTTTAGTTCAGCAAGGCCAAGATTTCATAGATATAGATTGATCCTTATAATGAATATTCCTTATGCCTTTACACCAATGTAGCGTTAAAAGGTTCGTGGTGCACCACTTTCACAAATAACATCTCTCCATCTTTACTTTTTGCGATCTTTGTTGGAATATCCTGATTTTTCGACCTGTTGGTAGGGGACAGTCGACTCGTTTTTGGATGAAAAACTTTCTTCTTTATTTCTGGAAAGCATCGATTTCATAGATGCAGACTGAGCCTTATATGAATATTCTTTACTCCTTTCATCCGTAGGCTTTAGAAGGTGTGTAGTGTCCTTAGAGCTCATGTTGAAATTATTGCGTAATTAGCTTGCCAAGAAACAGTGATCTGTTTGGGCAAAGAGCAAAATATCAATTGAAAAACAAGTTATGAAACTACTATTTATATGGATTTGGAACATTGTCTTGACCTCTGACGTCACCTTAACCTTTGAAACCGAAAGTGTCTGCTCTTGGGTTCACTTGGATGATGAGTAGTGCAAGTTATATGGGAGATTATAATTAGCTGTGAGTAAACTGTAAAGAAGAAGATTTCTGGTAACAGTATGTTACATACATAATCTTACAGGTGGAAGAAAATTTTATAAGAATCTGGTAACTGCATTTCCTTATAAACCTTATATAAATTCATATGTGACCAAACCGAGCTATAGATTTTTGTTCTAGATGAATGCACATTATATAATATCTGAAAATAGATAGCAGCAAAATGAAAGGCTATAAGAATTTGGTTGCAGTATATTCTATACAAAATCTAATAACCATAAGAAAATTTTATAAGAATCTGGTACCATGTTCAGTTCACAATTTAAAAAGTAGAAGAAAATTGTATAAGAATCTGGTAATAGTATGTTCCATACAAAATCTAACAAGCGAAAGAAAATTTTATCAGAATCTGGTAAGAATCCGGTAACAGTATGTTCCATACAAAATCTAGCAGGCAGAAGAAAATTTTATTAGAATCTTGTACAGTATGTTCCAAAGAAAAATCCAAGATTTTATGCATTTCCTGATAAATCCATATGTTCTATATAAAAAAATCGGTATATAAATATCTGTTAAAAAATTAGTTAGGGTATATAGTGATTTTAAAAAATTAATATCTTCAAAACGGTGTGAGAACCAAAATCCAAAATCTACTAGGTAGCAGACAATTTTATAAGAATCTGGTATGTTCTATGCAAAATCTAAAAGGGGAAGGGAAAATTGCATGAGAGTTTGGTTAGTGGTTAGTGTATTCCCGAATGCTGAACTGTTAAGATGGATATTGAGGAGTTTTTAGGAGAATATAATAACATTTTACTCGATGAGCATAAGAAACAAATTCAAGAATGCTATAACTTTTTAAAATTATATGAAAATATTGAAAAAGTCGAGTCAAAATTTGGTGAACACTATATAAGCTGCCCTTGGTCAAGAGATGATTCAACGGATGGACCAGATACATGTGAATGTTGTGGTGTTGCTAGATGCCTAAAACAAGTTGTGAAGCTATATAAATTCTACCAAACATTGACAAAAAGTAATTACGAGGCATGCCTTAAAAAGTGCGATTTAACTTAGCACTAGAAATTCTCATTGTGTATACTTGGAGAGCTCATAAAGGATCATGTAAACTTACACTGTATGCAGATGTTGATTTCAACAACAGATTCATCAAACACAGGAAATTTTGATTACATACAGCTCTGTACCATAAGATTATAAGAATTAATACTTTTTAATTTGTAATAAATGATATTTTATATATGGCCTTCTTTTTATTCAATTTCCCATACTAAGTCCGGAACTCCCGAATAATGTTTGACCACTACAACGGGTGGAGGTAGCGGTGGGTGGTGGTGGAGGTGGGTGGTGGTGGGTGGTGGTGGTGGGAGGTGGTGGGTAGTGGTGGGTAGTGGTGGTATTGGTTGTGGTGGGGGGTGCCTGGTCTTGGATGGCGCTTGAAACGGATATTTGACGCGTGGCATCAATTTGACACTGACTAATCTAAGGTCTACCCTTCTATCTGTGGATGAGCTGAAAAAGCTGTTTTATAAGCTGTTAAGCTGTTACCAGACCTGTTTTAAAAGCTGTTAAGCTGTTACCAGACCTGTTTTAAAACCTGTTAAGCTGTTATCAGACCTGTTTTATAAGCTGTTAAGCTGTTATCAGACCTGTTTTAAAGCTGTTAAGCTGTTATCAGACCTGTTTTATAAGCTGTTAAGCTGTTATCAGACCTGTTTTAAAAGCTGTTAAGCTGTTATCAGAGCTGTTTAAAAAGCTGTTAAGCTGTTATCAGAGCTGTTTTAAAAGCTGTTAAGCTGTTATCAGACCTGTTTTAAAAGCTGTTAAGCTGTTATCAGAGCTGTTTAAAAGCTGTTAAGCTGTTATAAGACCTGCTTTAAAAGCTGTCAAGCTGTTATTAGAGCTGTTTGAAAAGCTGTTAAGCTGTTATCAGAGCTGTTTGAAAAGCTGTTAAGCTGTTATCGGAGCTGTTTAAAAGCTGTTAAGCTGTTATCAGAGCTGTTTGAAAAGCTGTTAAGCTGGTTTGAAAAGCTGTTAAGCTGTTATCAGCTGTTATCAGCTTAACAGCTTTTAAAACAGCTCTGATAACAGCTTAACAGCTTTTTAAACAGCTCTGATAACAGCTTAACAGCTTTTAAAACAGGTCTGATAACAGCTTAACAGCTTATAAAACAGGTCTGATAACAGCTTAACAGCTTTAAAACAGGTCTGATAACAGCTTAACAGCTTATAAAACAGGTCTGATAACAGCTTAACAGCTTTTAAAACAGGTCTGGTAACAGCTTAACAGCTTTTAAAACAGGTCTGGTAACAGCTTAACAGCTTATAAAACAGCTTTTTCAGCTCATCCACAGATAGAAGGGTAGACCTTAGATTAGTCAGTGTCAAATTGATGCCACGCGTCAAATATCCGTTTCAAGCGCCATCCAAGACCAGGCACCCCCCACCACAATCAATACCACCACTACCCACCACTACCCACCACCTTCCACCACCACCACCCACCACCACCCACCTCCACCACCACCCACCGCTACCTCCACCCGTTGTAGTGGTCAAACATTATTCGGGAGTTCCGGACTTAGTATGGGAAATTGAATAAAAAGAAGGCCATATATAAAATATCATTTATTACAAATTAAAAAGTATTAATTCTTATACTCTTATGGTACAGAGCTGTATGTAATCAAAATTTCCTGTGTTTGATGAATCTGTTGTTGAAATCAACATCTGCATACAGTGTAAGTTTACATGATCCTTTATGAGCTCTCCAAGTATACAAAATGAGAATTTCTAGTGCTAAGTTAAATCGCACTTTTTAAGGCATGCCTCGTAATTACTTTTTGTCAATGTTTGGTAGAATTTATATAGCTTCACAACTTGTTTTAGGCATCTAGCAACACCACAACATTCACATGTATCTGGTCCATCCGTTGAATCATCTCTTGACCAAGGGCAGCTTATATAGTGTTCACCAAATTTTGACTCGACTTTTTCAATATTTTCATATAATTTTAAAAAGTTATAGCATTCTTGAATTTGTTTCTTATGCTCATCGAGTAAAATGTTATTATATTCTCCTAAAAACTCCTCAATATCCATCTTAACAGTTCAGCATTCGGGAATACACTAACCACTAACCAAACTCTCATGCAATTTTCCCTTCCCCTTTTAGATTTTGCATAGAACATACCAGATTCTTATAAAATTGTCTGCTACCTAGTAGATTTTGGATTTTGGTTCTCACACCGTTTTGAAGATATTAATTTTTTAAAATCACTATATACCCTAACTAATTTTTTAACAGATATTTATATACCGATTTTTTTATATAGAACATATGGATTTATATAAGGCTTACTCATCAGGAAATGCATAAAATCTTGGATGTTTCTTTGGAACATACTGTACAAGATTCTAATAAAATTTTCTTCTGCCTGCTAGATTTTGTATGGAACATACTGTTACCGGATTCTTACCAGATTCTGATAAAATTTTCTTTCGCTTGTTAGATTTTGTATGGAACATACTATTACCAGATTCTTATACAATTTTCTTCTACTTTTTAAATTGTGAACTGAACATGGTACCAGATTCTTATAAAATTTTCTTATGGTTATTAGATTTTGTATAGAATATACTGCAACCAAATTCTTATAGCCTTTCATTTTGCTGCTATCTATTTTCAGATATTATATAATGTGCATTCATCTAGAACAAAAATCTATAGCTCGGTTTGGTCACATATGAATTTATATAAGGAATATTCATTATAAGGATCAATCTATATCTATGAAATCTTGGCCTTGCTGAACTAAAGAAATAAGACTTTAGACTTAAGCTATAATACAATTAAAACAAATTATTTCAATAAATGGCATTATAACCATGATACAATTTTTATTTACAATACATATTTTAGACCAGGCTAGACTTATTATATTTTCTGCGGCACACATCGCTTAATAGTGATAATTGAAGCAAGACGAGGAGATGAATACCAAACACCATCCATTTAACTTAATACATAACTTACAGTACCCACTCTAAACCCCGCACCACGATCTTCACTATGGGCTTGTAGAATTATCAACTATTTCTTCCTTCATACTCCACCATTCGGGCGATACTTTTGAGGAGATAAATATCCAGCGAGATTGCTGATTAGAATTTTACTGCTTATTCATAGATCCCATACAACTCCCACTACTCACCTCAGATAACATATCATACTACATTAATATCATAACACAGCGTTGTTCTATCAAAGCTTTTAATTTAACCCACTCTCAACTTAATGGTAAGTAAAGAATGTACCTGTCCTAATAGTAACTATATCAGCTTCATGTGGAATATTTTTTTAGATATAGGAGTCAATCAAATATCATAACAGCGTAACTGCTTGATTTAAAAAAAAACTCTGCTACCTTCATATGCTTACCACAAGATCATATTATGAACATGAAATTAACACGTTCTTATCTAGCCACCGAGTCAACTAAAAGAAGATATTCCTGCTGGAGGCTGAAAAGTTTAAACCTTGAGATATATGAAAACTTTCAATTTAATCCACAACTAACAGCACCCCCTCTCAACCTCCACCACGATCTTCACTATTATCAAGTTTTTGCCCCTTCATACAACACCATTTGGATGATAATTTAGGGAGATAAATATGAGGCGACCTTGCTGATAAGGTTTGTATTCCTTACTCACAGCTCCCAAACAACTTCCATTACTCATCTAAGACAAGATATCATACTACATTGATATCATAACACCACGTTCTTTCATCAAAACATTTAATTAAACCCACTCTCAACCTAATGGTAAGAAAATAATCTGATCACCCCAATAGTATGAAGATAAAATTATCATATTCTTATCAGCTTCATGTGAACTATGATATTGGGGATCAATCAAATTTCATAACAGTGTGACTGATTGAGAAATTTTATTGACAAGAAAAAACAATTCGTCATAAAGACTTTTCAATACAAACTCCTAGATACAAAAAAAAACATTAATCGCTCAATTTGTCTGCTTTACTGGACTATATTTGTTTACGCAAGATATCAAATTACCAGCCACCTGGCAACCTTTTCTAATGCTTTAATTTCCATTACTTCTAATGATTTCATGTGTCTTACCATCCCAAGCAGCCGTGATCTATTTTTAGATATCGAATATCATAGCATGATCACTCTTGTTTATAAAAGATTTTTAATCCACAACTTACGTTATAGTTGTTGTTGTTTTTTCAGCAAAAGACATTTTCAATTATAACTTCCACTACTCATCTACGACATCACATCCTACAGATTAATATCAGTTGTTGTCATTGTTTTCTGCTAAAGAAATTAGGAATCTTTCATAAATCGCTCAATTTGTATACTTTACTCGTCTGCTGTGTGAATTTGTTTACATTATTCGACTGCGAATTTGTTTACTTTACTGGACTATGCGAATTTGTTTATGCAAGGCATCAAATTAGAAGCATTACACCTGAAGAGGAAAATTAGGCATTTACAAATTTCCATTACTTATCTAAGTGAACATATCTACCTACATTCGCCCCGACCAGCTTCGCCTGATCTATTTTTAGAACACAACTTACAGTACCCACGCTCAACCTCCACCTGCAACACTGGTCATGCCATTACACCTTATCACCAAAAATTTGATGAAAAGTCTTTTACTATACCCATACAACTTTCACTACTCTTCTAAGTCAACATATCATACTATATTAGTATCACCTCACATTGATATCATAGGTGATCAAAACTTTAAATTTAACCTGCCCAAAAAATGAATTTTATTGAAATTAAAAAAACAATTTTTCATATAATCTAAGAATTTTCACTATATACACATACACACACCTACATAGAAAATTTTCTGATAAGGCTTTAATTTCTATTACTTCATGTTTCTTAACATCCGAAGCAGCCGTGATCTATTTTTAGATATCGAATATCATAGCATGATCACCCTTGTTTATAAAAGATTTTTAATCCACCACTTACGTTATAGTTGTTGTTGTTTTTTCAGCAAAAGACATTTTCAATTATAACTTCCACTACTCATCTACGACATCACATCCTACAGATTAATATCAGTTGTTGTTGTTTTCAACTAAAGAAATTAGGAATCTGTCATAAATCGCTCAATTTGTTTACTTTACTCGGCCGCTGTGCGAATTTGTTTACATTATTCGACTGCGAATTTGTTTACTTTACTGTTCTGTACGAATTTGTTTATGCAAGGAATCAAATTAGAAGCATTACACCTGAAGAGCAAAATTAAGCATTTACTAATTTCCATTACATATCTAAGTCAACATATCTACCTACATTCACCCCAACCAGCTTCACCTGATCTATTTTTAGATATATGGTTACATGGTGCAATCATGTTTATAAAAGGCACCTACAGATTAATATTATCAAATTTTTAATCCACAACTTAGGTTATAGTTGTTGTTGTTTTTTGTTTGTTTTTGAGCTACTAATATTAATTAAACCTGAGAAGGTAAGATAGCTAATATCTCGAACCATAGCCCGTAGAGGATTTCTGATGAAAATTTTTACCCCATAGTACTAATACTATTGTCATGGACAAAAAATATCCTAGGGTTAACTTGAATTATTACTACTACTAATTATACCTCAAAAGGTAAGATCACTAATATCTCGAAACCCATAGCCCGTAGAGGATTTCTGATAAAAAATTTGTCCACCCCTATTACTAAGACCCCCACTGACACCTTCTAGAATCTATTGGTATGAACAAAAATATTCTAGGATTAACTTGAATTATTACTTATACTAATTACACTAATTCACTTAGGGAATTTCATAACATTTCTCATCCGCATAAATACACAGTTGCACACATGCATCCACGCCTTAGGTAACGTTTGCTCAGCCACCAAGTAGCCCAGCCCAACACACCACAGGCACTCATACTAAAGTAAACAACTAACAACAAACTCAAGCTGACAAGTATACAGCCCCGATATAAGCTCGCTTAGGGTATTTCACATCATTACTTAAGCCACATACACACACATTCCACCCAAGCCTTGGTACAGGTAACGTAGCCCAATCCAACACGCCCCAGACAGTCCTAGTCATAGTATCAGATATTCCCACTAAAGCTCTCAGCAAATCTGCAGTAGCCAGACACAGGAGGGGCATCTCAAGGTCAAATTGTAGCCTCCAAGACCAGATCAACTTAAGTAGAAACCTCCACCAATAAAGCTACGCACCCCTTCACAAATGTTTAGAGCTTCAGCCAGACGGTAGGAAAGGAATTCCCCCAGGCAGGCCCTGTGACGTATACCACCAGGCGGAATCCCCCTCAGTTGCCCAGAACCCAGTCCAGAGCCAGCAAAATACTTGGAATCTTCCTTGCAATTTTTGTATGGAAAAAGTGCGCCAGACTCAGCCACCAAGTAACCCAGCCCAATACGCCACAGGCACTCATACTAAAGTAAACAACTAACAACAAACTCAAGCTGACAAGTATACATCCCCGATATCAGATATTGTCACTAAAGCTCTCAGACAACCTCCAGCACCCAGACACAGGAAAGGTCAAAGGTCAGATTGTAGCCTCTAAGACCAGATCAAACAAAAGGTTGGCGTCATCTCCTGGTCAGCCATACGGTAGGAAATGAATTCTCCAGGCATACCCTGTGATGTATACCACTAGACGGAATCCCCCTCAGTGGCCCAGAACCCAGTCCAGAGCCAGCAAAATAGTTGGTTTCTACCTTGCACTTTTTGTATGGAAAAAGTGGTCCAGAACTGTCATAGTGTAACTACTAAAATGTTTCTCTGGTATTGGTACTGCAGAAAAAGGCCTCGTCAGAAGGATTTGAAAGTAGTGCATGTATGTAGGTCAAAAAGCAATGATACTGTAAATACTGTAATAACCACGTTCGTTTTTTATAAGGTTCTCTATATATTCATCATGGTTTGGTTGAGGACAGTAGGACAAAAAATGTTAGTCGGGCTGTCTTTGAAACTGCGTTGTTGTTATAGACTAATCTTTAACTTTCCGGCACCCCTAGCAGGACATGATCAATTGTATACGGTCTGCGGGACCAGAAGTATATATAACAGTTTTCAAAAGATAAAATAAATGTATCTCAAGACGACTTGTAATATACAGGGTGTTTCAGAATATACAATTTTTGTACATCTCGATCTCCCAAAATATTTCTTATTTATTCCGAATAATCCATACATATGAGTATATCCTAAAAATAACAGCTTTGCACCTTATCATTGGTCTAATGGTATGCAATTATGTAATTATGCAGTTTTTGTAGATCCGCGTTCATTGCATAAATTTTCCGGGCGATCTTGCTCTGCACTTTATATCTGCTACGTTTATACTTACTTTTTTCTTTCAAAGTATACTGCAGTTATGTTATCAGCATTTCCCGAAGAATTTTTTTACATAAATGATATTTATAACTATTACAGGTAAATGTAGGTGCGGTACCACTTTATACATTCAAATTGAAGGCTTACCAAATTGTGTGAAGTTTTACTGCACAATAAAATATAGAAAAAAGGAAAGATGTGGAAAACGTTATCTGAGACAGCCAAAAAGAAGAAAAGTGGGCGAACAGTTATGCTCAAAATCAGCAACACGTTGTCGGGTGGAAATGGCAAACAAATTGATGTCTCCAGGGGATCCTGAACCACCTCAATTACCAAAGGCATCTGTTTTGAATGTCGCAAAAGCAGAATATCTAGCCTCTAAATTTTATGACAAAGATCCAGTAGTATCAACAGATGTGCTGAAAAGGAATACTGATCCAAAGAACAAACGCACCATTCGTTATATCGGTTATGATCCATATTTTGTATTTTATCATACGGACTATCAAAATTTGGTATTTCGAAAATATGCTGCTCTTGGGTGGGCTGTACTTATTATTGACTCATCGGGACGTATTGCAACAAAAATACTGAGACCAGATGGTACTCTGAGTAGCCATCTTTTTTTATAACTTGGTGTCGTCAACATTCGATGTGAACAAGATGAAAAGGGAGATAGTAGTTATTCTATGCCGGTTCTGCGACACTTTTTTGAGCCTCCGGGATTTCTCCACAGATGGCGCCACCGTCGCTAGGTGGTTTGAGCCCATACTAAATGTAGGTTGTGTCTTGGATACACCGTTGTGTCTTGGGTGCACCATTGAGTCTCGACTGCGCCCTAGCTGGATTAACCGGTACTACCGGGATGTATCATTTGATCTTGACTGCGCCCTAGCGGCATTAGCAGGTACTACCAACATGCTCCGGTATTACGGTTTTGTAGAGATATCTGTGCGGGCGCAAACGCCATTTCTTGAGTAAGGTTCCCTAGCGGCCTTAGCCGGAACTACCAGCATGCCTTGGTTTTGCTGTTTTCTTTTATTAGCGGGAGAGTTCAGCATCATTCGAATTTCACAACATGACATCACCATGAACAGATTCTAGAAGATGTCAGTGATACATTAGCCGATACTGCCAGCATGCTCCCGTACTTGCGCCGGTGTTGCGCCTGGTTTTGAATTAATATTAGTAATAATTAAAGTTAATAGTAGGAAGTTTTTGTTCATGCCAATGGATTCTAGATGGGTGGTATGTGGGGGGGGAATAATAAAGATAGGGAGGGGGGGTAATGAAATTTTCATCAGAAATCCTCTACGAGATCTAGTTTTCGAGAAATTAGCGTATTAATAATTCAAGTTATTTTTGCTCATGGAAATGGATTCTTGGCGGTGTGGAGTGGGAGGGTGAACGAAATTTTCTACGGGCTCTGGTTTTCGAGATATTAGCGTATTAATAATTCAAGTTATTTTTGCTCATGGAAATGGATTCTTGGCGGTGTGGGGTGGGAGTTTTCATCAGAAATTCTCTATGGGCTTTGGTTTTCGAGATATTGACGACATCTGTTTGGACGCAAACACCATTTCTTGAGTAAGGTACCCTAGCGGCCTTAGCCGGAACTACCAGCATGCCTTGGTATTGCTGTTTTCTTTTATTAGCGGGAGAGTTCTAGATATCGGCATGACGTCATCATGGTTTTGCTGCACCTAAATAAGTTTTCTTAGCAGGAAAGTTGTAGATATCAGCATCATTCGAATTTCACAACATGACATCACCATGAACAGATTCTAGAAGATGTCAGTGATGGTTTTGGGGTATGTGTGTATTGAAAAGTCTTATGTTTTATAAATATTTGTTTTTATTTCCAATAAAATTTCTTATTATAAAACTATTTCTTATAGCACATTGCCCAATATGAACTTGGCAAGATGGCGCATTTGTGTTAATCTCTATTAGTTTTCCACAGTTGTATTCATCTTCGACATTGATAATGATTTCACCCTCTCCAACTATCTTCTGCATCCAATGAACTTTTTCAGCTCCCTTTACATATATGGTTTTGTTTCAAAGCAGTGGTTCAACTATAGTGTACAGCTTGTGATACGGTATGTAGCCATTATCCCAGCGGAATCCATGAAAATTGTGTTGAAGTCATTTTACTTGCCTCTATTTTGCTGAAGTCAAATCTTTGTATCTGAACGGTGGTTGAAATATAAAGTGCTGCACCTGGTTTTCATTGGTTAAAATTGCCAGTTCTTTAGTGATAAGTTCATTGAGGTTTGTTTTGAATCCTTGGACGTCTACGATGACACCCATCTTCTTAATTTAACTTTCTAACTTCACTTGTCAGCGGACTGTATTCCACTATTCGATCGTGTAGCAGCAGGCAATATGCTGTTGTATTAGCTGGTATATTTTCAGATGTCTTGAATTCCAGCCTTATATCAATAGGTCCAGTATTTATTGTTTCATTTTGATGTGAGCAATTAATGACAGCGATCGGAGCATCGGTTTTGAACTTCTCCCATGTGAGGAACGGCTGATACTGATGCCCATAGTATGATTGTGTAAACTTTATATACATCTCATACAGCAATGCGTATCTATTCAAATCAAATTTCAAATTCAAATCATCGTAGGGATATGATTCTGAGTTCAAATGAACTGTAACATCGGTGAGTTTGCAGTGGTCAAACTTGCTTGCATCTTTGGTTTTATCGTTCCTTCGATCCGTTTGTAATGCTAAGATGATAAATCGAGGTTTCTCCAGTTGAGTGGAAGTCTTAACTGACCAGGTTTGATGCGTGGATTCCGGGTAGTACTGGATACTCATATATGTCCCAGCTACGGAATGGTATTTGTATCGGCCGACCTCTCCCGATAATTTTAAATAGTTGCAGCTTTTCATCATCGGATACTGTACCATGCGGAATGCTCCATTGAAGTTTGTTAATTTCAATTTTCACCTCATCTGCGGGCGATATAATGGCATTATCGTCTGTTCTGCTCCGAATCAATATGAGTTCATGTTTGGAATTTATCAGAATTTTCTTGTAATCTTCAGCGAATCCCAATAAATATTTCAGAAGTACACAATAGTTAAACAGTCCATTGGCTGGTATAACGGATGAATCTGGTGACCAGCAGCCGTTGAGTAGTATCCTGCTTACATTTGCATTTAGCGATACGTAGTTTTTTAATGTTGTCGCAATCCCAAGATTTCTTGTACGGTCGATTTCCACTGCATTCAATTCATAGCGTATTTCCTCAAAAAGAAATGGTAGAGCGTTGTTAGCTAATTTTGCGGTTGCTGAAACGGTTCCATCCAGCTTTGTTAGAGATCCTTCAATGTAAAGAAAACTCCTGCTGGATAGAAGATTCAGGTCCTGATGTTGTACAGATATACGGATTTCATCGCTGTTTTTAAATGATGTTAGAAATGGTGAATAGGAGTGATGTTCAAATTTAGTAACACTGTTATCAAAGCGAGCGTCTGGTGCAATATCTAGTATTCCTTTATTCATTGTTTCAGCGTTAAGCCTATCGATTGTAAATATGCTGTATTGAAGATCCAACTCGTTTACCGGTCTTTTGGGTAGCGTCTTTAATAGTTTTTTGGTTGAGGTTGTAGACAGAGTCCAAGTCCTTTTCTGTACGGCTTCAAGAACAGCCCGTTTCCATCTTTACCAACCGCTATAGTTTCCATTGCTTGGTTATGACGTTTGCTTTCTTCCAATTTTGCGTTTGCCGCACTGGTATCATTTACTGCTTTAGCTATGCCTGCTGCACCTCCCGATATAGCTCCCAATGCTGAAAGCCCAGCAAACAACGGGATGAGGAATGGAAGTGCCCCGCCAACCTTTGGTACAGGTATCACTCGTGGAGTTTTAATTGATTTCTTCTTTCTTTTCACAATATTTTTAGCTGCACTAAGAGCTATTTTTGTAGCTTCCGTCAAGTCTTTTGGTTTTTTTTTGATTTTTAAAATCTTACGTGCATTTCGTACTGCTTCTCGGAACGTGGGTTGGCGTTTATTTTTAGCCTTAAGACCCATACCTAGCTTAATTTTAGCCTTCATTGCGTTTGTTATAAGCCAGGCGTTGGCACGTTCACTCAAATTTGCATCCATAGATTTTGCACACAGCCAGGCTTTTTCAGCTAATATTTTATCAGCTATATGTCGATCACTTGTATCTTTATGTCGCGAGTATGCTATATCATGTTCCTTGCAGGCTGCGTCCAGTGGATTAATGCCTGGATCTCCTCTCGCCAATCTTTTTTGTAACTTTGTTCCTGGTCCACAATACTGGTATCCCGGTAGATGTAATTCTACAGGTAATTTGTTGATGACTGAATTTAATAGTCCTCTGCCCCCTGTCAAAGATTTTCTGGAGCGTTTCGATTTGTGATCCGACATCTTATATCGTTCCGATGATGCTGTTGAAATGTAATATAAGCAGGTGTATTTATAGGAATCCCGTTAGTCTTCAATATGCGGTTCATTAAACAACAACAAGGTTTTCCTGTTCGAAATGCTGATGTAGCTGTTATGAAGGTAAAAGAGAACCTGGTCCCCTATTGCCTAATTGTATAAGGAGCATCATTGTTGGACCATCCAATTGTGGAAAAACTAATGATATGATAAGTTTGCTGGAACATCCCAATGGTCTGAGATATGAAAATATTTACATATATTCAAAATCTTTACACCAAAGTATGAATACTTGAAGCGAGTGAGGACTCCCATATCAGGTATTATACATTCTCAAGCAACTGCGACGTTCTACCACCAGAGGAAGCCAAATCACATTCAGTGTTTATTTTCGATGATGTAGCATGTGAAAAGATATAGACAGCTTCTATCTCTGTCAAACATATACGCATATACCAAAGCACTTAATACGTGACAATGCTAATTTAATCATCTTATTCAAGCAAGATGACTTGAATTTGAAACATATCTATAATGATCATGTGAATACAGACATGAAGTTTGATAAATTTCGAAGAGCCTGTGCTGAGTGTTGGAAGGATGAATATGGTTTCTTGATGATTGATAAGGATAGCTCATTAAATAACGGGCGCTACCGTAAAGGGTTTGATACCTTCATTCTACTATAAAAGGGTGAAACATGGGAAATCTTCATAAGTCGAAGCTGTTACTCAGACGAAAGCACACCGAATCCTGTGGACCTGCTGAGTAGATTAAAGCTGTTCACCTATTATCAGACCTGTTTGAAAAGCTGTTAAGCTGTTATCAGAGCTGTTTGAAAGCTATTATCAGAGTTGTTTGGAAAGCTGTTAAGCTGTTATCAGAGCTGTTTAGAAGCTGTTAAGCTGTTATTAGAGCTGTTTGAAAAGCTGTTAAGCTGTTATCAGACCTGTTTAAAAGCTGTTAAGCTGTTATCAGAGCTGTTTGGAAAGCTGTTAAGCTGTTATCAGAGCTGTTTGGAAAGCTGTTAGGCTGTTATCAGAGCTGTTTGGAAAGCTGTTAAGCTGTTATCAGAGCTGTTTAAAAGCTGTTAAGCTGTTATCAGAGCTGTTTTAAAAGCTTTTAAGCTGTTATCAGAGCTGTTTGAAAAGCTGTTAAGCTATTATCAGAGCTGTTTGGAAAGCTGTAAAGCTGTTATCAGAGCTGTTTGGAAAGCTGTTAACCTGTTATCAGAGCTGTTTTAATAGCTGTTAGATTAGATTAGATTCGTAGAGGGGTGTGTAGGCGTCAGCCTCGCAATCACCGCGACCTAAAAGATCTATTGTGAGTCCCCGTTGAATTTATTCCCTTTCTAGGTTCAGACTGTTAATAAAGTCTAGGATCCTTCTGGGATTGAGGTTCCGTACGTAGTTAGGTGTAGGACAAGCATGTTCGAGATGGAGTAATCTCCGGCTGGTCAATGCTTCGCAGTTGCAGAGCAGGTGCTCCGAGGTTTCATGAGCATCCTGGCAAAAGCGGCAGGATGAAGTCTCAGCCAAGCCCATCTTGTTAAGGTGATACCTCAAGGGGCAATGGCCTGAGAAGAGTTCTGTAATTATTTTGAGCTCTGTTTTCTTGAGGAGTAACAGTTCTTTTGTTTTTCCTCCAGAGGTGTCGATAAACTTTTTTGCCTGACGAAGTCCTTGTAGCCTTTCCCAGTATAGGGATTTTTGTTTGTTCTCCCAGTTATTTAGGCCAGCTTTGAGGTGACATTTTGAGGTGCCACAAAATGGCTCCGGTCCGACAAAGGGAGTTTCCGCTCCTCTTTTGGCTAGGCCATCAGCAATTTCGTTGCCTTTATGGCCCTCATGTCCAGGTACCCACATGAGGATAACTTTGTTTCCTCTTGATAATTCTTTTAGGGTTTGTAGACACTCCCAGACTATCCCTGATTTGATGGTGTAGGACTTTAAGGCCTTGAGGGCAGCTTGACTGTCCGAGAGAATATTAATAGTTGAGCCATTTATGGCTCTTTTAATGCAGGTATTGGCGCATTCTTCTATGGCCAATACCTCGGCCTGGAATACGGTAGGGGTAGAGCCCAGGGCCTTTGATATATGGCATCTGGGGCCGTATACGCCCAGTCCGACTCCACTGTTCGTTTTTGAACCGTCTGTATACCACACCATCGATCCTTGTTGAAAGGACGGTTTAGTGGAACGCCATTGCTGTCGGTTTCCCAAAACCACATCGAATGGTCTTACAAAATCCACCTTGGGTGTGATTATATCAGATATTGTCGTCATTTGCTCAAAGCGTATCTGTTTTAAGATACTTAAATGACCAACCAGATTCCCTGGTTTTAACTGTTTCTAATTTTGCAGTCTAATAGCACTGGAGATTGCTTCCTTTTTCACCTGCAGATGTAGGGGTGGAAGGTTTAGTAAGGCTTCCATGGCTGCTGTAGGACAGGTCCTCATGGCACCAGTCATTCCTAGACAGGCAAGCCGTTGTGTTTTTTGAAGCAGAGCCTCAGCCTTCTTTTCATTAGTTTTTGGCCACCATGCGAGGGCCGCATAGGTGACCATGGGTCTAACAACCGTGGTGTACATCCAGTACATCATTTTTGGCTTCAGACCCCATGTTCTGCCAATGAAGCGACGGCACGTGTAGAGAGATCCTATCGCTCTTTCCGTCACTCTAGACAGATGCGAATTCCAGGAAAGTTTCTTATCTAAGGTGACCCCCAGATATTTGACTTCTTCTGAAAATATCAATTCCGTGTTATCGAGCAGAGGAGCCTTTAGTGAAAGCTTTGATCTTCTCGTGAACGGAACGATAACCGTTTTGTTTGGGTTTACACTGAGGCCTTTGGTTAAGCACCAAGTGCGGACTTTATAAAGAGCTTTTTGCATGAGGTCGGATATGATTTGGTCATGCTTGCCCCGTATCGTGACTACTAGGTCATCCGCGTAGCCTTGTACGGTAAAACCCGAACTGGTCAGCTTCTCTAAGAGATCATCAATCACGATCGACCATAGGAGTGGAGAGAGAACTCCTCCTTGTGGGCAGCCTTTAGCTGCAGTGATCGTGACTGAACAGTTTCCTAGAGTAGTAGTTATCCTCCTGCTTCTAAGCATGGAGTCTATCCAATAAACCGTGGGGGGCTCGAAGCCCTTGTCCTCGGCAGCTGATTTAATTGCTTCGAAGGAGGTGTTATCAAAAGCACCTTCTATGTCTGCAAATGCACATAAGGCCACCTCTTTTGCTTCAAGAGCTTTTTCGAGGTCTTTAACCAAAGTGTGGATGGCAGTCTCGGTAGACTTGCCTGCTTGATAAGCGAATTGCTTAGAATGAAGTGGTGATTTAATCAAAACTTCTCTTCGAATATGTAGGTCTAGGATTTTTTCCATGGATTTAAGTAAAAATGACGAGAGACTAATGGGTCGGAACGATTTGGCTAGAGAGCTAGCTCTTTTTCCTGCTTTGGGTATAAATACCACCCTGACGTCTCTCCAGCATTGGGGAATATACCCCAGAGCGTAACTGGCTCGAAAGATGTTTTGTAGTGGAAGAAGTATTTCTTCAACCCCTTGCTGTAGTAAGGCAGGAAAGATGCCGTCCCCTCCAGCAGATTTAAAGGGTTTAAACGTACCACCGGCCCATCTAACCTTGTTAGGAGTAAAGATTCTTCCCGCAAGGCTCTTACCCCTGTTAGAGACCCTGTAATTGCCCACCTCAATTGGGTCTGGAGATACTATTCCTTGAGCGGGACTGGTAGAGTCGGGGAAGTGAGTTTCTAATAAGAGCCTGACTGTTTCCTCACAACTCTCGGTATAGTTCCCATCTTCTTTTTGAAGTGAGCATATACCATTCGTGTGATCCTTCGAAAGTACCTTATGGAGCCTAGTAGCTGCGGGCAGTTGATCTATGCCATCGCAGAAGGTTCGCCAGGTTCTTCTTTTAGATCTTCTTAATTCTATGTTATATTCCGTTAGAGCCTTTTTATATTCTCCCCAGGTACCAGAGAGCTTGGCTCTGTTAAATAGTTTCCTGACTTCTTTTCTTTTCAAACTCAGTTCCCTATTCCACCAAGGTACCTGCCGATTACAAGTCTTTTACTTCAGAGGGCAGCTGTGTTCGAATGAAGTCAGTACAGCCGTTTGTAGCTGCGTAGTGGCTGAGTCCAACTCCTCCGTTGTGCTAATGCTACTGCCGGGAGAGTTAACTACAGCCTTAAGATGTTGTCGATAGAGTTCCCAGTTAGTTAATTTAGGGATTCGGTACTCTAGACTTGAGTTAAGTGCGGCTTCTATATCGAACTTGATATGTCTGTGATCGGGCATGGAAATCTCGTTCGATACGTGCCACCTGCTAATTTTTGTGCTTATGAACATACTGGCAAGTGTTAGGTCCAGGACCTCTTGTCTGATAGTGTTCATAAAGGTTGGCTTATTACCTCGATTTAGTATCTCTAAATTATTAGATATTATAAAATCGTGGAGGTACTCACCCCTGATGTTGGTATCCGTGCTGCCCCATAGCATGTGATGTGCGTTCGCATCGCATCCAACGACAAATTGCTTTCCTCTTCGTTTGCAGTAGCTGATGAGTCTTTTTAGCTCTGTAGGAGGGTGTATCCGCATCTCCAGGAAAATAGACTGAGGTCACTACTACCTCGTGACTACCTCCCGGAGTTGGTACCTCGAGAGCTACTGCAACTACGTCCCTCGAGATGAACTGCGAAAGAGGAATAAAATTTAGATTAGTGTTGAGCAGCAATGCTGCCCTGGGATATTCATGCTCATTACTATAAATTAACTTACATGATTTTGTGGGAAGTCCTTTGATGCGGCCTTGATGTACCCAGGGCTCCTGTATGAGCGCCAGACTAAGTTTCTCCGAGACAAATCTCCTGCTAAGCACATCTGATGCCGCTTTGGCATGATGGAGATTTATCTGGAGGCAACTTAGATGGTGATTAGCCATGACTAAGATGGCTTTTTATGGCCGCTAGCAGCCTTGATAGGAGATCCTTTCGGATTTCCTTTTTTGCCCTGCTTCGCATGGGCAGGAGGAGGCTTCTTCTTATTACCTTCGGACTTCTTTGCGGAAGTCCCCGGTTTAGCCTCTGCAGTTCCGACTGTCTTACCGGGGCCAGCCTTAGCCTTGACAGAAAGTTTAGGCCTGCTGGTTCCTGATGTCGATGGCTGAGGCTCATCAGTCAGAGTTTTAATCTGACCTTGGCCATCCCCAGCCTCCGACACAGTCTTTACTGCCCCACCCTTGGGCCTAAGTTGGACTGCGCCGAACTTGTACCCAATTGTGTATTGATCCTTTTTTAGCTCCTCCATGGACGTATGGTCCACGGAGAAGGTTAGCTCCGTTACATTAGGTTTTTGTGTCTTGCGTAATACAATCCACTATGACACCTTTAACCCCGCGTTCTGACCCTCGATGTAGTCGAGAATCAAGTCCGTAGGGTCCTCAGCGCTGTTTGGAAAGTATCCCACAAGAACTTGTGGGCGAGGAATTTCACTTTCCTCGACCAGGACAAGGTTGGCTCCTTCCCAGGGTTTTAGCTCCCCAACTACACCTTTTAGCCACGTCACGGTGTCCTGATTGGCACAGTTGAGGACCATCCACCCTGGTCTAAATGTGGAGCCCAGGAATCTTGGCTTCAGGGGGCTTTGTTTTCTAGCCGCGATTTCTCTCAAGATAGCACTCTGTACGGATTACAATTGATCCATGTTGAGTGCCACCTCAGGATAACCGACGGGAAGAATACCCACCCGAACGCTCTCTGCAACCTCTTTATAGGAGGGCTGCTTACGCAAAGGCTGGGAGACGTGCTTCTTTGAAGGATTCTCCGTTGCTGCCTTGCTGCTTTTAGCGCTAGGTTGCTCCACTTTAGGAGAAGAGTCGTCAGAGCGAGTCCGTTTTTTAAGACTCTCCTCATTCCGCTGTTCTATCTGAAGTGCAGCAATCCTTCTAGCCTCTGCCTCTGTGTGGCCATGTTTTAAAAGCCATTTAAACCTTTTTTTGGCCGCGCCACTGAGCTTTGGCTTGCGCTCTTTGGATGTGGGAACTTCAGTATTCCCGCTGTCCTGTTGGCTATGGTCTGGTGATCTAAGGTGATCCTCCTCGTCTAGGGGGAGTGTATCCATCGCATCGCCGTCAGATGAAGGACTTGTAATGTCCTGGAAATTTTCGGGTTCGTTAAGAGCCCCGGATTGGGTTAGCTGTTAAGCTGTTATTAGAGCTATTTAAAAGCTGTTAATCTGTTATCAGAGCTGTTTTAAAAGCTGTTAAGCTGTTATCAGAGCTGTTTGGAAAGCTGTTAAGCTGTTATCAGAGCTGTTTGGAAAGCTGTTAAGCTGTTATCAGAGCTGTTTGGAAAGCTGTTAAGCTGTTATCAGAGCTGTTTAGAAAGCAGTTAAGCTCTTATCAGATCTGTTTAGAAAGCTGTTAAGCTGTTATCAGAGCTGTTTGGAAAGCTGTTAAGCAGTTATCAGAGCTGTTTGAAAAGCTGTTAAGCTGTTATCAGAGCTGTTTAAAAGCTGTTAAGCTGTTATCAGAGCTGTTTGGAAAGCTGTTATTGAGTTAATAACGAAGATGAATGAAAATCTATTAAAAGAAATTATCAAGACTAGGAATGCAGTGCGAAGGAAATTAAAAGCCCTAAGGATGGGAAAAATTGAAGCAGAAGCTCGACTTGAAGAAAACTTTAAGCCAATCACTAAACACTTAAAAGAGTTTGTTAGAACAGTAAAATACGAGCCGCCGGATATAGTCAAATTTGAGACAAAAGATGTAAAAGAAGAAGAAGAAGAAGAAGAACAAGAAGAAGCGGAGGAAGAATCCAATGAGGTTGTGGAACCTTTTACTCCTCCAAAACGAAAATATGTTAAAATGGAGGCTAGTAACACACCTATAAATTATGGCGATTATTCCTTAACATCTGAAGAAGAATTCGCAACACCTGAATATTCAAGAACATTGACAGCAATGTCTCCTGTCACCTTCCCCGATACATCTGGATACATAGTTTCAAACTATTTAAAGCTATTCACTGATAATAGCCCTAAAATTGATCCAACCTATGGAGTTTACTATGATGATAGCGCGTGGAGAATCGGTAATTCAACGTTTGATGTTGATGATGTAGGAAATGTTGTTATCCAGGGGAACAGCTATAAAATAACTTTGGGGTTATGTGAGCTGCTATTTATGAAAGATCCTTTAAAAAGTCTATATACTAAAGTGGATTTAACTAATTATGGATCTATTTTGAAAGATACCAATGCATATAAACGTGACTATGCTGAAGATTGACAAATAAAAGGTACTAGAGCGGCTAAGTATAAAGCTATAATCAGTAAACTTATACAGCATAAAGGCATGGGACTAATGCGTCTGCCTAAAGAAAACATTGATCACATTTACTGGGATGATCCAAATGAATTAGTGGATAGACTGCGCCTTCTAATGGCATCAAAGCAGGCTGGAAACACCAGTCACAACAATGAAATTGTATCTATATTGGTAGAGTTGCGAGAAGCAGATATTATAGTTTAAATACTACTCCATTGCCATACTTCTACATAATCTACAGATGAGCGTTGACAAGTTTGGACGTTTCTCTAAGCGGGGATATTTTGGGAAAGCAGGTGAACGTGGACCAACAGGAGCTCCGGGACCAGCCGGTAAACAAGGAATTCAAGGACCAGCTGGTAAACAAGGAGCACAAGGTCCAGCTGGTGAACAAGGAGATCGGGGTATTGGATTTAATTTAACGATAAACGACTTGGTGAACCCCTTGAAAATGATGATGCTACTACCAAAGACTATGTTGACAAAAAAATTAAAATAAGCGTTGAAGAAGTAAAAAAAGCTATTAATATAGAGGTAGCAAATTTAACGCTATATATCAATGATGAAATCACGAAGATTGAAAACTATCTGTTTACTTCAGTAATAAATAAGAAAACTTGACACCGAAAGATGGTGTATATGAGTAAAAAGTCTTGAGAAATCGGTTTCATTTAAAATTACGATGAGTAAGAGACAAGTGGTAAATGAGCTGCATAAACCAGCGAGAAAAAATTTCAAACGGCGTCGTGTGATCATCAAAGGACTAGATGACTTGTGGCAGGCAGACTTGGTTGAAATGGATCCCTACAAGTATGTGAACAAGGGTTACCGCTATCTGCTGACAGTAATTGATACCTTCTCCAAATATGCATGCGCAATTCCAATTAAAAGAAAAACTGGTGCAGAAGTAAGAGATGCCATGCAATCTATATTACGCGAGGGACGAATACCTAAAAACCTGCAGACAGATGGTGGAAAGAAATTCTACAACAGCCTCTTTAAAAATCTAATGATGAAGCATGCAATTAATCATTACTCTACGTATAGTTTCCGCAAAACATCAATAGTGGAACGATTTAACCGAACTCTGAAGGATATGATGTGGAAGGAATTCAGTTTTAATGGAACTTATCAGTGGATTGGTATGGTAAAGAAACTGCTCACTGAATACAGCACAAGAATACATCGAGCTACAAAAATGAGACCACGTGATATCTCAACATCTCCAATGAGAAACAACTGCTTTCAACTGTATACAATCATATAAAAATTGTTGCTCCTGCAAAGTATAAAGTTGGGGATTTTGTACGCATCAGCAAATACAAGCATATATTTGAGAAAGGCTATACACCAAACTGGACAGCTGAGATTTTTAAAATATTAATGTTCAAAACACAAACCCCATCACATATCGGCTGGAAGATTATCAAGGAAATCCAATCACAGGATGCTTTTACGAATTGGAGCTGCTGAAAGTTAAGCACCCAAACCTATACCTCATAGCGAAAATCTTACAGAAGAGTGGAGATAAAGCTTACGTTAAATGGCTCGGATTTTCATCAAAACACAATTCTTGGATCAATAAAAAAGATGTTTTATAATTTCTTGAAAAACACCTATAATACAATTTCAAATACATTTATGATTATAATACTTTAATTACTTTAATAAATGAAACTAAAACTATAATACACATTCTACCCAAGCCTTGGAACAGGTAACGTAGCCCAATCCAACACACCCATACAATCCTAGTCATAGTATCACATATTGCCACTATAGCTCTCAGCCAACCTCCAGTACCCAGACACAGGAGCGTCAAATCGTAGCCTCCAAAACCAGATCAAACATAACCAGCAATCTCCGCCATTAAAGCTTCCCACCCCTTCAAAAATGTGAAATCATTATCAATGTCGAAGATGAATACAACTGTGGAAAACTAATAGAGATTAACACAAATACGCCATCTTGCCAAGTTCATATTGGGCAATGTGCTATAAGAAATACTTTTATAATAAGAAATTTTATTGGAAATAAAAACAAATCTTTATAAAACATAAGACTTTTTAATACACACATACCCCAGAACCCTCACTGACATCTTCTAGAATCTGTTCATGGTGATGTCATGTTGTGAAATTCGAATGATGCTGATATCTACAACTTCCCTGCTAAGAAAACTTATTTAGGCCCAGTAAAACCATGATGACGTCATGCCGATATCTAGAACTCTCCCGCTAATAAAAGAAAACAGCAAAACCAAGGCATGCTGGTAGTTCCGGCTAAGGCCGCTAGGGTACCTTACTCAAGAAATGGTGTTTGCGTCCAAACAGATGTCGCCAATATCTCGAAAACCAAAGCCCGTAGAGGATTTCTGAAGAAAACTCCCACCCCACACCGCCAAGAATCCATTTCCATGAGCGAAAATAACTTGAATTATTAATACGCTAATATGTCGAAAACCAGAGCCCGTAGAGGATTTCTGATGAAAATTTCGTTCACCCTCCCACCCCACACCGCCAAGAATCCATTTCCATGAGCAAAAATAACGCTAATATCTCGAAAACCAGAGCTCGGAGAGGATTTCTGATGAAAATTTCATTGCCCCCCTCCCTATCTTTATTATCCCCCCCCCACATACCACCCATCTAGAATCCATTGGCATGAACAAAAATTTCCTACTATTAACTTTAATTATTACTAATATTAATTCAAAACCAGGCGCAACACTTGAAAACAATAAAAGCCTACATTTAGGCGCACCACACATCCAAAAAAAAAACTTCCCAAAACCGTAGCATGCTGCCACGTGTGGACCAAAAGGGAAGCAAAAAACTTCACATATCCAAGAGAACCGTACCACACATCCAAGAAAGCCGTAGTACCGGAGCATGCTGGCAGTATCGGCTAATGTATCACTGACATCTTCTAGAATCTGTTCATGGTGATGTCATGTTGTGAAATTCGAATGATGCTGAACTCTCCCGCTAATAAAAGAAAACAGCAAAACCAAGGCATGCTGGTAGTTCCGGCTAAGGCCGCTAGGGAACCTTACTCAAGAAATGGCGTTTGCGCCCGCACAGATGTCGCTAGAAAACCGTAGTACCGGAGCATGCTGGTAGTACCTGCTAATGCCGCTAGGGCGCAGTCAAGATCAAATGATACATCCCGGTAGTACCGGTTAATCCCACTAGGGCGCAGTCGAGACTCAATGGTGCACCCAAGACACAACGGTGTATCCAAGACACAAACCAATACAGCCAAGGCACAACCTACATTTAGTATGGACTCAAACCACCTAGCGACGGTGGCGCCATCTGTGGCGAAATCCTGGAGGCTAAAAAAAAGTGTCGCAGAACCGGCATGGAATAACTACTGTAACACAAATGTTATCAGAGGTACAAAATTCCGGAACCATTACAAACTGGTTAACTCAATGGATTCGATCGGGAGTACCTGCGCCGAAAGAAACTGTGTGCGATCAGTCGAGAGCTTTATTGACTGGCATAATTCGAGCTTTTGCTGGTTTTTTAACAATTGAAAAATACGCCGACGTTTTTATAAAGCACCAAAGAAATTTGAATTCATATTTGCAGGAGTGTTACGTACGTACAGACGTTGCGCACTTTATTAAAACCTACTCGAATTTTTTGCAAGTCAAGCCTAGGTTGGTGAAAAAATTTTATTTAAGTGCTATGGGTACATTAGTTTTGTGTCGAGATTTAGAGAGTGTTGAGACAAGGCTCTTTTGTCTTGCCTATATTTTCTTAGCCTTAAAACGCAGATGGTATAAACGGCACTTGAACCGATATACCAGTTGCCTGGCTTGCTAGTTGTTATGGATGATGGTATAAACGGCACTTTAACCGAATACCAAAAGCCTGAAAAAACTAGAATGGTTACGCGATACTGAATAAAACGCTCTAAATTTTATTAACAACTGATAATTTATTCATTAGTCGCAGTGAATTTATATTAAAATTTTGCTAACATTACCACTTATTCTACAAAAGAAAGCAATATTCAATTAAGAATTTCCGATACTGCTTATCTAGCGAAATTGCAAGTTTCATGCAAAATAAATTCCTCAGTTATTGCTGAGTGTCAACTTTCTTTAGATTATAATGACGAAGAATTTATTTTTGCATGAAGCGAGGTGAATGAAATTCGCGCCAGGTGAATGAAATTAGGTTTCGTATTACAATGATAACATGAACCTTTATTCATGCCTGACCTACATATGAAATTATGAATTAATGGTATATACATATATATATCTTGTTTTCTTACAATTCCAATTAAATTTCTTTGTATAGAATTAAGATAGAATTAGATTCATCTGTTATGAACATGCACGATTTAACATTCTCCCCGCGTTGAACCTTCGTTCGAAGATTCAAATGACTATACGTTGATACTGAAGTCAAATTCCGTAGATTGCCTGGGTGCGGGCTTAGGCCGTTTCGATTTGTGCCTACAATCATCTCGATTCTTGAATATCAGGATGGCGATGAAGAATAAAATTAGTCTGAGCGAAAGATATCCAATGGTAAATTGATGGATATTGTGGGAATGAGTCTTCTTCATTGTTTCCTCTTGGAGCTGTGATGAGACCAATCTCATCAATTCTTCCAGTTGTTCTTCTTGGGCTTCGTAGGGAGTTAGGTTACCGATGACTGGATGTAGCTGTTCTGGTGTGGTGATTTTGCTTAACTCACTTAACCTCTTGTAGGATGTTCTAATGCTGCTAGGATATGTATGTATTCCTCGAATTGTCAGTAAGTCATGCTTGATGACGCAATCTGGCATCATCTTTAAAAGACCAGAACCTGTTAAAGTCAGCGGGATGGTTTCCTCGTTACACCAAGCATTTGCAGTGGTGGGTTCCTTGACTGCGTAGATCCATTGGTTTGGATTATTGAGCTGAATCCAAGCAGTACTGTTCTCTATTTTTTCCATTTCACATTTTCTATATGTTGAATTGTTAAACAGATTCACTTCGCAGGAGCAAGCGGCCGCCCCCTTGTGATATATAGGATGGTTCAGAGGGCATACATGATTGAGCTTCTCCGTCGACATACAGGATGACAGTTCCTGTTTTGTCATTGGGTAATATTGATCTCTGTGTGGACTGAGAGCGATGTATGTAGCGCAAGGCCGTACAGCTACAAGCACTTCATTAGTTGATACAGGTATCGGTATCATCTGGAACAAGTCAAACCTTTCCAGAGTGACCAGCGGCATTCTGATTTTAACTATTACGTGGTTGTTGGTTACTCCTGATTCTGCGGACATGGTTTTGTATAGTTCCACAATATCATTCTGATCTGCGGGTAATTGCAATCCTGGTGGTAGGTGATTCTTGACCATGATGAGTTCGTTACGTAATTGTTGGGGCGTCACAAGTAATGGACTGATTCTGCCGTGGTGTATGTCTGTTAACACGTCGATTATTGAAGACTGCATTCTCTGAAGATGGGATACTATGAACATCATTTGGATGGATAGGGTTGTAAATAATTGGCTGATTTTTAGCTCATACGTTTCTTCTCCGGTGTGGTTTATGTGGTTTATCAAGTGGGTGATTTGGACGTCTAATTCCTTAAATTTCTTTTCTGCAGCTAGTTGATCCTTTTTCAAGACGTTAACCGTTGCGTCAATTATTGACGTCTGATTTTTCAGTAGCGTTAGAAGATGTTCTTCATTTTCATTGATGGTATCTATGGTTTCAGACATTTTTTTTGCATATTCAGAGTCAAGGACCCCAAAAAGTGAATTGGCCAGGTTTCCGACAATGTCAATAGCACCTCGTTTTTGTCTTCTGGTGGACAGGAGTATGTTGTCGGCATGTAACTCTTCTTCAATCTGCTGAAGTTGTGTCACTATCTGGATACATGTGCTCCTTGTTTTACTCTGCTGGCACAAGTTATGTAATGCCCTCGTCCCATTTGATAATACCGAAAGCTCCATCCAGTATGGTTTCAAATCGTAATAAACTATTAAATTCCATTCGGTTGATATGAAATTTATTTTGCCGATATTTTCGAAATATATCCCCGGTTTAGGATCGAAGCTCTCGATATCGATGTTTGCTCCAAGTCCGGGCGGTAGAACCAAACAAGCCAATAATAGTGTTGCAATTGCAGTGCCATAAGACTGTCGTCGTCGTTTCTTGGGCACTTGATCCTTGTCGACATTGCTTGTCCCTTGAGGCGACTCTTCTGTTCCTGTAATTTCTTCGGCCATATCATTATTGTTCATTGGAGTCTCGTTATGATCTACCTCCTCACACAGCAATGGTGACAGCTTGTGAATAGGTCTGCGAAGTATACCTTTAGCTGTTTTTACGTCAGCAACTCTAACATAACCATCGTTTCCCTTATGTGTTTGAAAAATTCTCCCTAGTGGCCATTTCATGACTGGAAGATTATCATCTTGTATAACCACTATAGTGCCAGGATCTATGTTCTGGCAGCGCTCTTTCCACTTGAGTCGATATTGCAGTTCATTTAAATATTCTCGGGACCATCGTCTCCAAAATTCGTGTTTCATATCAGACACTAGCCTCCATCTAGCTAGCAGACTAGTTTTCAATTGCTTGGCACTTGCATCTATGGGTGCCGTTAATGGTTCACCTACCAGGAAATGACCAGGAGTGATAGCAGTCAGGTCATTAGGGTCATTTGACATCTGTGTTAGTGGCCTAGAGTTCAAAATTGCTTCTATTTCTAGATAAAAGGGATCGTTTTCGCTTGTTTTAAATAAAAGACCCGGCGTAAAGTAAGCACATGTAAATTTATTTATATTAGCCGAAACGCTCTGCTCAAAGTATAATGGGTGACTAACAACTATAATAATTCAGGTTAGGATTAAACTACTAATACATTTATGTTCACTAATACATTTTAAGTTTATTCGTTACAAATAGCTCATTAAGTGTTTATAACTCATATTAATGCGTGTGAGTGATCTTTATTTTTAACATCCTCCACCCGCGCGGTAGACAGCTCAAGAGGATATAGCAGTTGTACAGGTCTTCTGGTGGTTTTCCCGTTGGAATATTGTATCTCACATGATCTGACCCTTCCATCTCTACCAGGATATGTAGTCTTGATAATCGCCAATTTCCAGTGGATTCTCGGTGCTGCGGCATCGTAGACTAATACAACGTCTTCTTCCCTTATTTCCGTAGAAGCTTGGCCCTTATTGTGATGGAAAGATCGCAAAAGCTGGACATATTCGGTTTTCCATCGTTTCCATATCATCGCTGTTAACTTCATCCGCTGGGTCCATTTTCTCCGGATTTCATTCGAAGTTTCCTCTTCTTTAGAAGCAGTAGGTGATATTGAGGGATGACCTCCTAACAAAAAATGCGCAGGCGTCAATGGTGAAATGTCTAAAGGGTCACTACTGACATACGTCAACGGACGTGCGTTGATTATTCCTTCAGCTTCAATAATTAAGGTGTGTAGCTGGTCGAAGTCTATAGTCGCCTTCCCGATGACAACTTTCAGCATATTTTTAACGGTGCGGATAAGCCTTTCCCAAAATCCACCCCACCAAGGAGCTCGCTCTACAATAAAATGCCAATTTATTCGGTTGTGGGCCAGAAATCCTTGTAATGCCTCGTTATCGAAAAGTTGTCCAACGGTATTCAGCTCCAAAGCGGCTCTACGAAATGTCTGAGCATTATCGGAGTATATGGCCGCAGGAACTCCTCGTCGTGCTATAAATCGTCTCAAGGCCATTATGCAATTTTCAGTAGACAAATTTTTCACTAGCTCAAGGTGAACAGCTCTCACCGAAGCACAGGTACAAATCATTATATATATTTTTCTGGACGTATTTTCATGGCCAGCATCGTGTATGTACAAGGGACCAGCAAAATCGATTCCAACGTTGTCAAAAGGCCTTGATATTGATAGTCTCTCTCGTGGTAGCGGAGCGAACGGCTGAGTCATTGGCTTTCCCCAAAGCTTTCGACATAAATAACAACTCTTAATGATCCTTTTAACTAGTTGCCGCCCCTTGATAATCCAAAATCTCTTCCTTAAATGTGTTATTATGATGTTGACACCTCCATGCATTGTTTTCTCATGACAGTCGTTGATGATGAGAGCACAGAGATGCGAGGTTGATGGCAGGATTACTGGATGCTTGACATCACTAGATTCCTCGAAATATTGAAGTCGGCCTCCCAATCGCAATACGCCTTCCTCATCCAAAAAGGGTGTTAACTCATAAAGCTTTGATGACTTCGAAATAGGCTTTCCTTGCTTTAATAAAAAAATTTCTTCAGGAAACATATTTGATTGAAGATACCTGATCCAGTATTGCTCAGCTATACGGAGATTCTCCGCAGTAAGATGGTTTGAAGACGGCTTCTCGACCCCCTTAAGAATCCGGACAAACCTTTGAACGTACCCTGTTATCCGTAGTAATCGTCGCCAAGTACTAACATCTGCATAGTTCAGTAATGCTTCTTCTGGCTGTAGGGTAGCCATCTTCGTTTCAATAAATAAGTTGATCAACGCAGAAATATTCTCTGAGTTTTGTTTTAAATCGATCCAGTCCTCTGATATTTCCTTTAACCATTCAGGTCCGTGCAGCCACATATTTGATGCAAGTAGACTGCGTCCAGTAATTCCTCGCGTAAGCAGATCAGCTGGATTTTCCTTTCCACTGCAATGTCTCCATGCAGATATTTCGGTCAGATGCTGAATTTCAATAACTCGATTCTGTATAAAAGGCTTCCATTTGTCGATTCCTCCTCGTATCCAGTATAAAGCTATCTTAGAGTCAGACCAGAACCAACATTTCGCAATTTTAACTCTAAGAAACTTCTGAAGATAGCAGCCTAGGCGCGCTGCTAGCATTGCTGCTGTTAACTCCAATTTAGGAAGCGTTAACTCTTTTGAGCCCTCCTGTTTTATAGGAGCAACCCTACTTTTTGCACACAGGAACTCCACTCTCACTTAGTCTGAACTATCTTTACTCTAAACATAGGCGACAGTTCCATACGCTTGCAGGCTGGCATCAGCAAAAATATGGAGATGAGTAGTGATCGAGGAACTCACATCCAGGACTGATCTCGGAACAGCCACATTTTTCAAGTCCTTTAATTGCTTGACACACTCACACCATTCATTCAGCAAATCTTCTGTTAGTACCTCATCCCACGCTAATTTCTTTTTCCAAATCTTCTGAAATAAAATTCTCCACCTTATGACTGTAGGACTAAGCATACCCAATGGGTCGAAAACTCTCGCAATCACCTGAAGGACAGTACGCTTTGACCCCCTCTCCACACAGGAGTTCAAAAAATCTTCAACAGCATCTAGAGAAACAGTCAGCTCGTCGCTAGTGGTGAACCATTGAAATCCCAAAACCTTTTGTAGTTTTGGAAAATTACTAGATTGGAATACTCCTCGGATTCCTTCGCTATTGCTGTTCCACTTCCGAAGAGTCATTGATGCTCGAGTCATAATACTTGTGGCTTCCCTGAAAATTCGTTGACCTTCAATTTCGCTATCGATACCCATTACTAGGTCATCCATGTAGAATGAATCCTTTAGCAAGGAACACGTTGAAGGAAAATTCTTACTTTCCGTATTAATATGCTCTCTGATTGTTGCTGCTAGCAAGAAGGGACTGCATGTAACTCCGAACGTTACTTTAGTCATTCTATACACTTGGACTTCGGGCAGATTACATCCGGATTTTATCTCATCAGCAAACCAGAAAAAACGATGTGAATCGCGATCCTCCTCGTTCAGATCTATTTGGAGAAAAGCCTTTTCAATGTCAGCTACTATTCCATACTTTCCAATTCTAAAATTTAGCATTATTTTTAGAACATCTGCCAGCAGATTAGATCCCGTATTGAGGTGGTCATTCAAAGAGGAAGCATGTTTCGCATGAGCTGAAGCATCAAAAACTATGCGAGTCTTCGTTGTAGCGCTTTCTTGTCGATATACGGCTCTATGAGGAAGATAATAAATTCTTTTTACACATCCTTCATCTTCCTTCTCAGAGACTGATTCTGCAAAACCGCAAGATATTAGTTCACGCATAGCTTTATCATAATCTAAAATCTTATTCGGGTCACTCGATAGCTTTCTAATCAATGACCGCAATCGGAGTATCGCTCCTTCTCGATTACTGTCAATATGAACATGACGATCTTTCCAAGGTAAGCTGGCTACATATTTATGCTCACGCTTTGATATACATTGCCGAATTAAATCATCTGTCAAGGTTTTATGTTCCCTTTCTTCGGCTTGAATGCCAATAGCATCAAGAGACCACAGTTGTGATAAGTCCATCTCAGTAACCTCGAAAGCATTGAGAAAATTAACATATGAGGCAAAACAATGATTAATATTGGAACTATTCGTACTCACGGTATGGGGTCCTTGCAATGTCCAGCCAAAGATGGTTTGAACAGCTCGTAAATGCTTCGTTAAAGATTTTTGCTTTCCAGTGACCACCGTCCAGTAGAAATCCCCACCAATGAGTATACTTAACCCGCTTTCTCGTTTAATATTTACGGACTGTACATCAGCAAGTTGCAATCCTTCGAATGCCGAACACGTTTCATCCGGTGCTTTAAGAACGTCTACGCAGATTTCAGGTACAACCAATGCGTCTAACTCGAAGTTTTCGCTATTAAATTGACTTCTTAACAGCAATTTTACCTTTCTTAATTTCCGACACGGTGACAGCTCTCTACCACCAAATGGCACCACAGCAACTCTCATATATCCAATCGTCAACAAATCAAGTTTATTCGCCACACTTTCACGAATATACGTGTGTTGGCTGCCCCCGTCTATAATCACACGTACAAGTAAATCACTTTTATGAGTCGAAGCTACAGCAACACAACAAGCAGTTTTCAAGAAAATATAATTAGATTGCATCTCACGATCATGGGCACACAAATTCAACACATGTGGAGCTTTTTCTTTACTAGACGCCAGCTTGTGTATACGAGTGTCAGAGGTTTGTTGGTATGAACTTTGTCCACCAACACTAGTCTTGTAACTCGGATCGCATAGCGTCGTAATATGTTTGCCGTTGCACTTTTTACATGTAATCCACCTATTGCGACATTTCCCTGATGTATGTCCACGTCGAGTACACTTGTAACAGCGCCCTTCTCGTTTGAGTAAATCTTTTTTCTGTATAAGTGTGAGATCGCTATCGCACTCCGTCGCATAGTGTTTAGAAGATTTGCAAAACAAACACGGCTCACTAGCACTAGCCGCCATGAGCCCAGCTGCGGTTGTGTGCACGTCCCTTCTAGAACTTGCTGATATCTGCCTACTCTTTTCTGTCAACGCCCGTTCCAGCGATTCGACTTCTCGTTTGATAAACCGTAACAGACCTTGCACTTGTTTATCCTCAACTTCTGCTATTGTAGAGGAAGCACTGCTGGCTCTGTCGCTCCCAGAGTTGTCGCTTATACGATGATAGTCTACTCTTAATTCGCTGGGTAAGCAACGCAGCAATATCGATTTTAACATGACTTCGTAGTGGTTGGCAGGGACTTTCAGCGCGGTGAGAGATCTGCTGCTTGATACTACAGAATTATAAAGATGACGAAGCCCTGAAACATCATCTCTAGACTTAACTGGATTAAGCGACAGTAATTGTTGAATATTGCGATCGATGAGCCTCTCCGTATCTCCGTACTGCTCTTGCAATAATGCTATAGCACCATCGTAACAAGCTTCTGTAGCAGTAAAACCTGAAATAGTTTTCTGAGCTTCACCCACTAACACAGTCTCCAAATAACTAAATTTTTCAGCGCCAGTCAAAGTTTGGTTTTCATGAACCGTTGATCGAAACTGTTCCCAGAAGCATAACCATTCTTCGAATTTTCCAGAGAACTTTTTTAGTTGAAGTTTGGGCAATTTAGCGGAATTCGATTTTGCTGTGGTGGTATTATGGCGAAAAGCCTCCTCAGTCGTTTGGTCGGCGGCGGGATCCACTTTTGCATGCACTTTTTTCAGGCGGGTATGAAGACGGGCGAGCACACCTATCGCTAAATCTTCGTATTCCGCGATTTTCTCCATTTCTTTATCAAGCTCGTCCGTTTTTAATAAAGATTTCGCTCGCACATCAGTGTTAACGAGATTAAGACTCTCATGAACAGCTGTTAGCCGTTGTACAAAGAATGTGATCTCCTCCTCTATGGCATCTAGCCGAGTTAAATTTTCATCTTTAACACTCGATTCCGCGGAATTTAAATAGTCAATCGCAGTCTTTGTTATTTTTGTTACTTGACCTCGGTATGCCGCGCGTGTCGATAATTCCATAGCGGTTATCAATATCCGTTACTTTTCACGAGTCACCTTTAGAGCTTCCAACTATCGTACACGTTCTTAATTCCCGGGTTTCGGCACCAAAATGTAAAAAACAAGATAAAAGGGATCGTTTTCGCTTGTTTTAAATAAAAGACCCGGCGTAAAGTAAGCACATGTAAATTTATTTATATTAGCCGAAACGCTCTGCTCAAAGTATAATGGGTGACTAACAACTATAATAATTCAGGTTAGGATTAAACTACTAATACATTTATGTTCACTAATACATTTTAAGTTTATTCGTTACAAATAGCTCATTAAGTGTTTATAACTCATATTAATGCGTGTGAGTGATCTTTATTTTTAACAAGTGTCTCCAGCTCCTCATAAGTTAGAGATCCGGCTGAAGTTGTCTTTATAAGTAAATGCTTTGCGGATTTTACAGCAGCTTCCCATAGCCCACCGAAGTGTGGTGCTCTCGGAGGAATGAAGTGGAAATCGATTCCTCTTTTACTGCAAGTTCCTGCTATGGTTTCCCTCGCTGCTTCAGAATGGATGGCCTCAGACAATTCGCATAGTTGGTTTCTTGCGCCAACGAAATTGGTTGCGTTGTCGCAGTATAAGTTCCTACAATTTCCTCTGCGGCCCATAAATCGCCTTAATGCCCCAATAAAGGCTTCTGTTGACAAGTCGCTGACTATTTCTAAGTGGACGGCCTTTGTTGCAAAACAGCAGAAAACAGCGATGTATGCCTTGTGAGGTCTCTTTCCTCGAATTTTGTAATGCACCCAGGTTAGCCCACAAAAGTCAACACCGGAGTTAACGAATGGTCGTGCTGGTTGAACTCTTGCGGGAGGCAAATTGCCCATGATCTGTGTCAACATTTTTGGTTTGGCTCTTGCACATGTTACACAATGCTGAACAATTGATCTCGCGATTGACTTTCCCTTTATTGGCCAGAAGCGTTGTCTTGTATCGGCCAGCAAGGCTTGCGGGCCAGAGTGCAGATTCTCTTTATGAATTGTTAACATCAATAGTTTTGTTAACGGATCTGAATAGGGCAAAATCATAGGATATTTTGCATCATATTCTAGTACTGATTCCTTTAACCGACCGCCCACTCTCATGATGCCTTTGTCATCGACAAATGGTGTAAGACCTTTTAGACAACTTCCCTTGTTTAATTCATGATCTTTCTGTAATTGTTTTATTTCTTCCTTGAACTCATCTTCTTGTACGGCTCTTATTATGATGTACAAGGCTTCATTTAATTCTCGACAAGTGATGAAGCGATGGTTTGGCCGTGATTTGACTGGAATTTTGGCATTCCTTACAAATCGAATCATATAAGCAATGATGCGTTGAAGCTTCCGAAATGATCCCTCATGATTGATTTTGTATATCACACTAGATATATCTTCTGCTGTAGTTATTGCGGGCAAGGCTGTACGCTTTCTTTCTAACTGACACTCAATCTTGGTTTGATAAGCTGTAGGCCATACGGTTTCACTTCCGTGCAGGAATGTTGGCCCGTAGAACCAAAGATGACATGTTTCTAATTTGTCTGGCTCCAGCCCTCTGGAGAGTACATCGGCTGGATTATCCTTTGATCTCACATGATGCCATTGTGCCGCTATGGTTAATTCTTGAATTGCACCAATCCGATTAGCAACAAATGTTTGATATGATGTGGATGATGAAGTTATCCATGATAACACTATTTCCGAATCTGACCAGAAATAGGTTGGTACTTCTTCCCACTTCAGTTCCTTCCTTACACGGTTTGCAAGTTCGGCTGCTACTAGAGCTGCACATAGCTCCAAACGAGGAACAGTTTGTTTTTGTAGTGGTGCTACGCGAGATTTAGCGCATAATAGTCTCACAATAATTCTGCCATCTTTACTGATCGATCGGATATAAAGTGCAGCGCCATAGGCCTTTTCTGAGGCATCTGAGAACACATGGACTTGCATATGCCTTGGAACTTCCTTTGCAAATACGTGCCTGGGAAATGTGACTTTGTTTAAGGTTGACAGAGTGGTCCTGAAATTAAGCCATCTTGTATGAAGTTCCATTGGTAAGGCTGCATCCCAGTCAATTTTTAGTTGCCAAAGTTGTTGGGTGAAGACCTTAGCGGTGACGACTACTGGTGCCAATACACCTAAAGGGTCGAAAAGTTTGGCGATGTCAGAAGTGACTATTCTTTTAGTGATCCTGGATCCTTGGTTAGAGACTGATTTAATTCTGAATTGATCTGACTTGGGCAGCCATGTTAATCCTAACGTTTTTATCTTTTCTTCTGTGCTGTTTTCGAAGTCAAGGTCTATTTCTTGATCCTCTGGTGGAACGCCTTGCAACAATTTGGCGTGATTGGCACACCATTTTCTCAATCGAAAACCTGCGCCTTGTAGAAGTTTTGTAAGTTCCTTCTGCATTATTATGGCTGTCGGCAAACTGTCTGATCCTGTAATGCAATCATCCACATAGAAGTCATTTTTCAGGATCTCGGCACCATATGGATATCTAACGGTATTTTCTTGAGCCAATTTCTGAAGGCATTTTGTTGCCAGATAAGGTGCCGGTCGAGTACCATATGTGACTGTACATAGTCGGTAAATTTTTAATGATTCTCTTGGGTCATTTCTCCAGAAAATTAGCTGATATTTCTGGTCGGCTTCGTCCAGCAGTATATGTCGGTACATCTTTTGAATGTCTGCAGTGAATACGAATCGTGGTAGCCGAAACTACAGCAGTAGTGAAAATAAGTCACTTTGAACTGTTGGTCCTGCGCACAAGATATCATTTAAAGACAATTGAGATGACGTCTTCATCGATGCATCGAGCACCACTCTTAATTTAGTGGTGCTACTATCGGGTTTTAGAACACAATGGTGCGGAAGGAAGTAATGGGGCGATTGGATGCTAACGCCATTTATTTCCTTCATGTGTCCGAGATCAATATACTCTGTTATGAATTCCACATACTGAGACCTTAAGGCAGCATCTTTGGCCAATCTTCTTTCTAAAGCGAGAAATCTGTTCAATGCCATGCTTCTAGACTCGCCCAATTTTGTTGATTCCTCACGAAATGGTAAATTAACTATAAATCGTCCGCTGTCATCTCTACGGACTGTTTGCGTGAAGTGGGTTTCACATCGCCTTTCTTCTTGAGTGAATTTGTCCTTTGCTGCAGCAACTTCTTCAAGTTTCCAAAATCTTTGAACAAGTTGATCTGTTTGTTCGTCCTCTAAACATATACCACATGTAGCGGCAGATGTTTCAATCTGATCAATCTTGCCTGTCAATACCCATCCAAGAACAGTATTTTGTAGCATTGGAAGATTATTTGCTAACTTGATTTGTCCAATGGACAGTAAGTTGTAATAAAACTCTGCTCCCAAAAGCAAATCAATTGAGTCGGTTATGTTGAATTTAGAATCGGCAAGTCTGATATTTTTAGGTATGTCCCACTCAGAGATGTCAAATGACTGCGTTGGTTGTGGCGCGATTATTTTTGGCAGCACAAAGGCTTCTACTCTTGTTGCATATTTGTTCATTGTGGACTCTAACCGCAAATTAACCTTATGTTGGATTCTTCCTTTCTTATTTCCGACACCATGTATGGTAATTCTTTCTGAATTTGGTGTCAAGTTTAGTTTCTTAATAACCCTTTCTATTATTATATTAACTTGAGAGCCTGAATCAAGAATGGCTCTACATTCTATTGTGTCTCCCTTGTCCGATATGAGTTTGACAATGACTGTGCCCAGAAGAACATAACCTCTTGGTTTTTGGTTTGTGAGTGTTGCTACTATGGCTGGTTGATAACCTGGTGTATCAGCCTTTTGTAACAGTACATCTACTGAAGATGAGCTTCTTGGTGATTTGACATCAGATTTTTCTACCTTCCCTGATGGTTCTAGATGTACAAGCGTGTTGTGTTTTTTGGTGCATTTTGTACATCCTCGAAGTATGCACTGGTTGCTGCTGTGACCAGGCTTGAGACAATTAAAACACAAGTTATGACTGCGTACAAAGCTCAGGCGACTGGCTGGTGTCAATTTCAAAAACTGGGGGCATGCAAAAAGAGGATGGTTCCCTTTACATGATATACATGATGCCCGATTTGAAGTGGATGATATTATCGAAGTTAGTGCCTTGGAGCTGCCATGTCTTCTTTGGTAATCGTCAATTTTATACTTAGTGCCGAGTGCTTCGAGTGCTTGAAATCTGGTTTCCAGAAATGATAGAAATACCTTTATACTCTGTATTTCTCTAGGCTTTGATAGTGATTGCTCATATAGAGTGTACGTGCTTCTGTCAAGCTTCTTTGTTAAGATATGAAGCAAGAGTGGATCCCAATCTGCCGTTGAAACGCTTAAATTCTGCAATCCCAACAGACACTCTTGTGTAGTATCATGTAGCGATTTTATTGTAGCAGCTGAAGGGTTATCGTTCACATGTGCTGACTGAGATGATAACTTGTTAATGAGTGCTGTTACCAACAGTCTGCGATTGTCATAACGATCCTTTAAGGTCTGCCAAGCAGCTGTATAGTTTTCTTCTGAGGCCGTAAAGTGCCTTATTAATCTTTCTGCTTCTCCAGCTAAGTTGGCCTTGAGATACCATAACTTCTGACAATTTGGCATTGGTTGATTGTGCACCATATGAGTGAACAAGTCGTGAAACTGGGTCCACTTCAAGTAATCACCATCGAATCGTGGGAGTGTTAACTTGGGCAGTTTTAGTATTGCACTTGAGTCGACGTTTGAGAACTGGGATGACTGTATTGTTGTTGCATTAAGGCTGTCACGTTTGGTTGCTAATAATATTAAGCAGTTATCCACTTCCTCTTGCATCTTCATGAATTCTTCTGCATCATAGCCCTCCTTGATTGGGTCCTCAGTCAGTTCCCATATTTTATGATCACACTCTTCGATTTGTGACCAGTACTGATTAATTGACCTCAGTTTTAGTTCGTAGTATTGTCTTGAATGATCTTCACCATCAGTCTCGATTACGTAAAGTACATTCCTTAGCACACCAATAATTCGTCTTTGTCTTCTTATGATTCCAGCTAATTGTCGTAGCTGAGTTTCAGAAGGAGGTAGATGACCATTTTTCTCTTCGAATTTAGGAATTTTGGGTGCCCTTGGTACTGCTCCTGTAGCACTAGCTTGTTTCATTATGTCTGGTGATTTTGGACCAGGTCCTTCAGTGCCTTCGCTTTCAACAGTTGAAGCCTTGGAGGATGTCTCTGCCTCTTGATGAGTGAAGTGCTCTACCTTTTCAGCAAAATAAACCTGATATTGGCTATACAGTGCCATGATTGTATTGTAGTAATCTGTCGTAAAGTAAGAATGACTCCGAGGAAGATCAGGAATCATTCTCATCTTATTATCCGTTGTTTCAAATAGTGCCCATGCCTCCTCCAATAGGTGAAGGCGATCTACATAATACTCTTTAGTGACCTTTCTGTCAATCGAGTCCTTTCTGTAGTTTGCGATGATTCTTTGGATCTCTTTTCCATTGCAGGTTTGTTCCGCTGCTAATTTTTCAAATACGTTTGCCATTTTTATTTGATTTTATTCCACTTGATTCAATACGTGATACAAATGTTTCACTTGTATCACGTCGGGGTCACCAAATGTTGAGACAAGGCTCTTTTGTCTTGCCTATATTTTCTTAGCCTTAAAACGCAGATGGTATAAACGGCACTTGAACCGATATACCAAGGCTAAATACAGTTGCCTGGCTTGCTAGTTGTTATGGATGATGGTATAAACGGCACTTTAACCGAATACCAAAAGCCTGAAAAAACTAGAATGGTTACGCGATACTGAATAAAACGCTCTAAATTTTATTAACAACTGATAATTTATTCATTACTCGCAGTGAATTTATATTAAAATTTTGCTAACATTACCACTTATTCTACAAAAGAAAGCAATATTCAATTAAGAATTTCCGATACTGCTTATCTAGCGAAATTGCAAGTTTCATGCAAAATAAATTCCTCAGTTATTGCTGAGTGTCAACTTTCTTTAGATTATAATGACGAAGAATTTATTTTTGCATGAAGCGAGGTGAATGAAATTCGCGCCAGGTGAATGAAATTAGGTTTCCTATTACAATGATAACATGAACCTTTATTCATGCCTGACCTACATATGAAATTATGAATTAATGGTATATACATATATATATCTTGTTTTCTTACAATTCCAATTAAATTTCTTTGTATAGAATTAAGATAGAATTAGATTCATCTGTTATGAACATGCACGATTTAACAGAGAGTGCCACAGAAATAATAAAATCGCTTTTGATCATTTCGCAAAGCGAAACAGATAGAAAACTTGAGGAAAATATATTAATAGATACTATTTGCGAAACACGATCAAGCAGTCAAAGAAGACAATGACTGCTAGATATCCAACGAAAACTCTGATGATGATGATGACGATTATGAGGGTGATGACGAAAAAATTGAAATCAGTGGTTGGGCGCAATGGGCTTCAGAGATAAACGAAGAGGTTATGTCGCTTATTCAAGAAGGGACAGGTGTCAATGCTTATTATTTCCCTGAATTTACTCGACATTTATTGACGGATATTCGCCATATACCATTATGGTCGTGCATTTATCGTGATATGTATGGCCAGTTGAGGGCGAATATAATAAAACAAAGAATGTTTTTTTCCAAATGAAGCGGGAAGAATCAGGGCAGATGTTTTTATTGAACGCCACATAAAAATGTTAGATGGCCAATCCTTGCTTGTGCAACCAGATATGAATAATAAACGGACAGAAGAAATAAACAGCACCAAAGAAATTATAGCCGAAGAATTCTTAACAGTAGAAGAAACCAAAGTAGAAATACCATCTGGTATTAACATTTTAAATAAAAAAGCCAAGGTAGAAAATAGTAGTTCCTCAAAAACACCCACATGTATCGCGTGTGAAAATGGAGATATTGGAACAGAACATTTTTGTGTTTTTTGTTCAAAGCCCATTCACATGTTCCCAGAGTGCTCAATACCATTACCCGATCAAGCAGAAGGCCTTGGATAAAAGAGATATTGTATTGATTGTCATAAAGGTGATGGTGCCCTTAATATTCAAGCTTGTCGAGAAGACGAAAATTGGCGGCGTGTTAATAGCAATAGTTCAAAAAAACGAAAGTCGTTGTATTTGGAAAATCCTATACAGATGCTGGATGCAACTAACTTCGAAAAACATAAAAGTTTACCCGTAATCAAAAATGGAAACTTGGGCGTTGGCTTGGTAAATATGAACAACAAAACCTATTTGTTAAACAACACGTGTGCTTTCGATTCGTTACTACAAATAGTATTAGTTTCCCTCACGGAGAATGAATCTATTCGACAATCATTACGTGAAACTAGTAATTTGTTTGTTAAATTAGCGCTGCACATAACTGAGAAAGGATTAGGGTCTTATCATTATCGCCAACGTGCTGTTATATTATTGGATGCTTTAAAAAATGAGAAAAAGCATAGGACGAAGGAAAACAATAATTGTATCCTTTTTAGTTGCGAAACCAACGTGGCATATTTGATAAGTCATTTGGTACCAGATTATCCAAGTTGCATGGAAATTTCAAGTTGTCATGGTATCTGTAAGTCACAAATGAAAAAAGAATCATCATTGGTTTACAATACAATGACACATTCAACGAAAATTTCGATGAAGCGGTAGCATCTCGCTTATCGTTGCCAAAGAGAAAGTGTAATGCATGTGATTCAATTGTAACCACATCGATAAGTGAAACAGGTATACATTCATTTCAAATTTAATCTATGATTAAAAGGAAAATATTAACACTTTCTGTGCAAATATTCGAGCAAAATAGTATTGTCTTATCCATTCAGTAGATATCTCCAGAATCATATCTGCATAAATTGATTATACCCTAATAAATAATTTCCTCTAAATTTCTTTAAGTTAAAGTTTTCAACTTTGAAATAACAAGCAAAAGATAAGCAAAAACATCTCTTATATCATGTCAAGATGATTCTATAGAAATCTTTTATAATCCAAAATAACTTTTCGTATAACACTTATACCCAACTTTGTCCTTTATAGCTAAGTGAAAAAATAGTTTTAATAAAAAAGTGTTCATATATTCTAATAGGGAGTGTGGAATTTCAAACTTCTCAATGGCGTTGAGTTACTTTTCATATTTGCCATTGTGAATTATATAAGATAATATATGTATATATATCAATGAAGAATACAAACTATAGTGATACAATAAGTGTAATAGCGAAATCATATGTTTACAACTAATCCGAAAAATACATTTGAAAAGTATGTACATAAGTGCAAAAACTAAATGAATTAAAATGTAATTTAAAAATCAAATTATCACACACCCTAAGCCATTTCTAAATGTTTATGCCGCACTCATGGACTAATAACTTTATATTTTCAGGACCATTCATGATTTTTGAAGTTTACGACGTTGAATATTCACAGAGGAAATCTTTATCAAAAATATCCAAAAAATTCACTGTAACTATCGATTTAGGGGATTATGAACTAGTCGGAGTAATAAATTTCATACTGCCAAAATTTGCGAGACGATCAAAACAAACAACGAGCGCTGACCATGAAGTAGGACACTACGTGGCCATATGCGCACGAAGAGGGGACGTATTCATTGAATACGATAGTATGAACCCAAATATAGAAATCCGAAGAAATAATTCGTATTCGGTCCGACTAGCATTATTAATATATTCAAAAAAATAATTGCTTTTGAGTTTAAATATCAACCCACCCTAAGCCAGTAAAAAAATCTAATCTTGGCGCCTCCTATGCCCCTTATTTCATAACATAATACACACACATTTTTAAATAGTAAAAAGACCCAACAGGAAAAAGAGACCTCCTGGAGTAATATTGTTTCCCTGCCTTTTGAAATTTCAGATGAACACTCAGTTTTTACGAAATAAAAATCTTTTTTACACTTTACACGTAAAATTGTGCAGTTCGTTCCCTTTTTAAACATTTTTCCACAACAAAACAACTTTACTTTTCTATTTAAAAAAAAAAATACATCTTGCTGCTTATCTTTAACACCAAAAAAAGAATGACTATGTTTTACAATTTTTATATGGACAATGTAAGAACAAAGGAAATAATTAAAGGTTGTTGCTTCTCTTTGTGCTGACGCCACATATCTACAGGAAAAATCGAGACCTCGCTAAATGAGGAATAGGGGAGGTTAGAGATCTCAACGTGAGAGTTTGCGCTATTGTGCCATTTTTAGCCACGATCTTTACCCTCCCTTATTCCTTCTTTAGCGAAGTCTCGTTTTTTTCCTGTAGGGATGTATTAATTCAAAAAGTTCAAAAAGAACGTAATTGTGCAACTCGCAACTCTTTTTCTACTACCACGCCGGCTCGATATTTGGATTCCATTGCAGTTATTGTAGAAAATCCCGTTTCACATAAATATCATATGACGAATGGCAGCAGTACTTCCATTGCTTTACTCGACAAAGTATGATATTCTTCACTTCGATTTAACTAAAATTGAACTAGGGTTTCACTCTGAAATCATTGAATAAATAACTAATAAGGAAGCGGGGTTTCGTGCGAATACAGTGTACGTGAGTAGGCAATTCAATGACAGTCAAACCGATGGAGCGGGGGGAGAAATGACAAGAGGGCTGGTCACTTATTTGAAAATTCTGGTGACAAGTCACTTAAATTATCATAGGCAACGCCCAGGAATATTGTCTGAAGATAAGGGGGCGCCAAAAATTTGTGTATTTTACATAGCAATTTGGATTATAAAAAATGTCCCCCTTCAAAATTTCACGGTTTCACTACTGCAATGACGAAACGAATACAAACACAGCACACTAATACATTTCGCCGAGTGGCTTAGGTTTTAACCCGATATGCCGTTTCCTTATTAGTTATTTATTCAATGTCTGAAATTTATGTTTCAATGAAGAATCGCATGATATTTCTATGAATTTTTTCCTTTTCAATAGATGACAATTCAAATTCATCATCTTGTTTATTGACAAATGGATTCTGTATTCACGCGAACTTTGTAAAGTCAAGATCTTCGAATTATTGTGAAAAGTGCATTAGCAAACAATATTAACTCTGGCACAGAAATCATTTAAAAGTGAAAACAAGTCCAACTTATTTTTTTTTACATTTGATTTCTATAGCTCCAATTTCTTTATGAATGCTTTCACTCGTCTTTTTAAATCAGTGAATACATTTGCGGTCCTTGCATTGATTTATCAAAAACACTAAATTTTCCAAAAATTTCAACCAAATAGGAAGTTTAACAATAGAGTTCTCATTTCTACAAACATGTGCCTCTTCATTATGATTTTCATCGCAATATCTCCTTTGAGGTCAAACAGCCTTTAAATAACTTTTGCACGAGATAGCCACCGTACTTCACAATAGTATAGGAGTGAGCTATATTTAAATTCCATATCTTCATACAGCTTTGCAAACAACATAACTTTTAAAGGACTGTTTTTATGTAGTTTAGAACTTTCGTAAGTTTAGAAAATTGCTGTTAAGTTCCTCGCTCATATTTTTCTTACACAAGAGCTGCTCTGTGAAGTATGCAGGGAGTCCAGATAACTACAGCTATTCTTTTTAAGTAATGCTTGAAGACCTGCCTTGTGTCCTGACATTGACTGTGCTCCGTCAGTACAGAGTCAAGTGCAGTTATTCCACTTTATGTCGTTCTCATAAAAAAAGTGTCAATTAAATTAAAAATTTCATTGGATGTGGTCTTTCCAACACTCGGGTTAAAAATAATATATCTTCCATGATATTGGTTTTCGAAATATATCGAACATATGCAATTAAGTGAGCATCTTTAGCTATATGAGTTGCATCATATACTTGTATGGCGAATTTCGAAGTACGCAGCCGATAAATTAACTGACCACAAAGCAACTAAATATTGCGCATCATAAGATTAACCGAACATTATTTTAATAATATCGTGGTACCATGCTAAATTTGATGGAATCGAAACTATTTTTTTTTTAACATTTGCTTTTGATTATTCAACTTATTTAATTTTCTTTCAAAAATTCTTTGTGATTACCAACATAATTCACAATGCACAGCTTAAGGTGCGGTTCTAATTTGCCTGGTCTGGTTTGTGAAGAGAAATTGCATATTAGTACTAGGCTCAGCAGCAGAACCGCGTTTAGCTAGCAGAACCGGACCAAATCGAAACCTATTATTAAAAAACAGCTTAAATTGGACCGGGAGAATTTAAGGCTCGTTGAATTTTAATTAAATGCTGAAAAACTGATTCGTTTTTTGAAGAGGAATTGCCTTTTAGTACTAGGCTCAGCAGCAGAACCGCGATCAGCTAGCAGAACCAGGGCAAATCGACAACTATTAATAAAAAATAGCTTAAATTGGACCGGCAGAATTTAAGGCTCGTTGAATTCTAATTAAATGCTGAAAAACTGATTCGTTTTTTTGAAGAGGAATTGCATTTTAGTACTAGGCTCAGCAGCAGAACCGCGATCAACTAGCACAACCGGGGCAAATCGACAACTATTAATAAAAAACAGCTTAAATTGGACCGACAGAATTTAAGGCTCGTTGAATTCTAATTAAATGCTGAAGAACTGAATCGTTTTGTGAAGAGGAATTGCATTTTAGTACTAGGCTCAGCAGCAGAACCGCGTTTAGCTAGCAGAACCGGACCAAATCGACACCTATTATTAAAAAGCAGCTTAAATTGAACCGGCAGAATTTAAAGCTCGTTGAATTCTAATTAAATGCTGAAGAACTGATTCGTTTTGTGAAGAGGAATTGAATTTTAGTACTAGGCTCAGCAGCAGAACGGGGCAAATCGAAACCTATTATTAAAAAACAGCTTAAATTGGACCGGCATAATTTAAGACTCGTTGAATTCTAATTAAATGCTGAAGAACTGATTCGTTTTGTGAAGAGGAAGTGCATTTTAGTACTAGGATCTGCAGCAGAACCGGACCAAATCGACATCGATTATTAAAAAACAGCTTAAATTGGACCGGCAGAATTTCAGGCTCGTTGAATTCTAATTAAATGCTGAAAAATTGATTCGTTTTGTGAAGAGGAATGGCATTTTAGTACTAGTCTCAGCAGCAGAGCCGCGTTCAGCTAGAAGAACCGCGGCAAATCGGTACATATTATTAAAAAACAGCTTTAATTGAACCGGCAGAATTTAAGGCTCGTTGAATTCTAATTAAATGCTGAAAAACTGATTCGTTGTGTGAAGATGAATTGCATTTTAGTACTACTCAGCAGCAGAACCGCGTTCAGCTAGCAGAACGGGGCGAATCGACGCTTATTATTAAAAAACAGCTTAAATTGGACCGGCAGAATTTAAGGCTCGTTGAATTCTAATTAAATGATGAACAACTGATTCGTTTTGTGAAGAGGAATTGCATTTTAGTACTAGGGTCAGCAGCAGAACCGGACCAAATCGACACCGATTATTAAAAAAACAGCTTAAATTGGACCGGCAGAATTTAAGGCTCGTTGAATTCTAATTAAATGCTGAAAAACTGATTCGATCTGTGAAGAGGAATGGCATTTTAGTACTAGTCTCAGCAGCAGAGCCGCGTTCAGCTAGCAGAACCGGGGCAAATCGGCACATATTATTAAAAAACAGCTTAAATTGAACCAGCAGAATTTAAGGCTCGTTGAATTCTAATTAAATGCTGAAAAACTGATTCGTTTTGTGAAGAGGAATTGCATTTTAGTACTAGGCTCAGCAGCAGAGCCGCGTTCAGCTCGCAGAACCGGAGCAAATCGGCACATATTATTAAAAAACAGCTTAAATTGAACCGGCAGAATTTAAGGCTCGTTGCATTGTAATTAAATGCTGAAGAACTGATTCGTTTTGTGAAGAGGAATTGCATTTTAGTACTAGGGTCAGCAGCAGAACCGGACCAAATCGACACCGATTATTAAAAAACAGCTTAAATTGGACCGGCAGAACTTAAGGCTCGTTGAATTCTAATTAAATGATGAAAAACTGATTCATTTTCCGAAGAGGAATTGCATTTTAGTACTAGGCTCAGCATCAGAACCGCGTTCAACTAGCAGAGCCGCGTTTAGCTAGCAGAACCGGACCAAATCGACACCTACTATTAAAAAACAGCTTAAATTGCACTGGCAGAATTTAAGGCTCGTTGAATTCTAATTAAATGCTGAAAAACTGATTCGTTTTGTGAAGAGGAATTGCATTTTAATACTAGGCTCAGCAGCAGAACCAGGTTCAGCTAGCAGAACCGCGTTTAGCTAGCAGAACCGGACCAAATCGACACCTATTATTAAAAAACAGCTTAAATTGAACCGGCAGATTTTAAGGCTCATTGAATTCTAATTAAATGCTGAAAAACTGATTCGTTTTGTGAAGAGGAATTGGATATTAGTACTAGGCTCAGCAGCAGAAGGGGGCAAATCGACACCTATTATTAAAAAACAGCTTAAATTGGACTGGCAGAATTTAAGGCTAGTTGAATTCTAATTAAATGCTGAAGAACTGATTCGTTTTGTGAAGAGGAATGGAATTTTAGTACTAGTCTCAGCAGCAGAGCCGCGTTCAGCTAGCAGAACCGGGGCAAATCGGCACATATTATTAAAAAACAGCTTAAATTGAACCGGCAGAATTTAAGGCTCGTTGAATTCTAATTAAATGCTGAAAAACTGATTCGTTTTGTGAAGAGGAATTGCATTTTAGTACTAGGCTCAGCAGCAGAGCCGCGTTCAGCTAGCAGAACCGGGGCAAACCGGCACATATTATTAAAAAACAGCTTAAATTGAACCGGCAGAATTTAAGGCTCGTTGAATTCTATTTAAATGCTGAAGAACTGATTCGTTTTGTGAAGAGGAATTGCATTTTAGTACTAGGGTCAGCAGCAGAACCGGACCAAATCGACACCGATTATTAAAAAACAGCTTAAATTGGACCGGCAGAATTTAAGGCTCGTTGAATTCTAATTAAATGCTGAAAAACTGATTCGTTTTGTGAAGAGGAATTGCATTTTAGTACTAGGCTCAGCAGCAGAACCGCGTTTAGCTAGCAGAACCGGACCAAATCGACACCTATTATTAAAAATAGCTTAAATTGAACCGGCAGATTTTAAGGCTTGTTGAATTCTAATTAAATGCTGAAAAACTGATTCGTTTTGTGAAGAGGAATTGGATTTTAGTACTAGGCTCAGCAGCAGAACGGGGCAAATCGACACCTATTATTAAAAAACGGCTTAAATTGGACTGGCAGAATTTAAGGCTAGTTGAATTCTAATTAAATGCTGAAGAACTGATTCGTTTTGTGAAGAGGAATGGAATTTTAGTACTAGTCTCAGCAGCAGAATTTAAGGCTCGTTGAATTCTAATTAAATGCTGAAAAACTGATTCGTTGTGTGAAGAGGAATTGCATTTTAGTACTACTCAGCAGCAGAACCGCGTTCAGCTAGCAGAACGGGGCGAATCGACGCTTATTATTAAAAAACAGCTTAAATTGGACCGGCAGAATTTAAGGCTCGTTGAATTCTAATTAAATGATGAACAACTGATTCGTTTTGTGAAGAGGAATTGCATTTTAGTACTAGGGTCAGCAGCAGAACCGGACCAAATCGACACCGATTATTAAAAAAACAGCTTAAATTGGACCGGCAGAATTTCAGGCTCGTTGAATTCTAATTAAATGCTGAAAAACTGATTCGATCTGTGAAGAGGAATGGCATTTTAGTACTAGTCTCAGCAGAAGAGCCGCGTTCAGCTAGCAGAACCGGGGCAAATCGGCACATATTATTAAAAAACAGCTTAAATTGAACCGGCAGAATTTAAGGCTCGTTGAATTCTAATTAAATGCTGAAAAACTGATTCGTTTTGTGAAGAGGAATTGCATTTTAGTACTAGGCTCAGCAGCAGAGCCGCGTTCAGCTAGCAGAACCGGGACAAATCGGCACATATTATTAAAAAACAGCTTAAATTGAACCGGCAGAATTTAAGGCTCGTTGCATTGTAATTAAATGCTGAAGAACTGATTCGTTTTGTGAAGAGGAATTGCATTTTAGTACTAGGGTCAGCAGCAGAACCGGACCAAATCGACACCGATTATTAAAAAACAGCTTAAATTGGACCGGCAGAACTTAAGGCTCGTTGAATTCTAATTAAATGATGAAAAACTGATTCATTTTCCGAAGAGGAATTGCATTTTAGTACTAGGCTCAGCATCAGAACCGCGTTCAACTAGCAGAGCCACGTTTAGCTAGCAGAACCGGACCAAATCGACACCTATTATTAAAAAACAGCTTAAATTGCACTGCCAGAATTTAAGGCTCGTTGAATTCTAATTAAATGCTGAAAAACTGATTCGTTTTGTGAAGAGGAATTGCATTTTAATACTAGGCTCAGCAGCAGAACCAGGTTCAGCTACCAAAACCGCGTTTAGCTAGCAGAACCGGACCAAATCGACACCTATTATTAAAAAACAGCTTAAATTGAACCGGCAGATTTTAAGGCTCATTGAATTCTAATTAAATGCTGAAAAACTGATTCGTTTTGTGAAGAGGAATTGGATTTTAGTACTAGGCTCAGCAGCAGAAGGGGGCAAATCGACACCTATTATTAAAAAACAGCTTAAATTGGACTGGCAGAATTTAAGGCTAGTTGAATTCTAATTAAATGCTGAAGAACTGATTCGTTTTGTGAAGAGGAATGGAATTTTAGTACTAGTCTCAGCAGCAGAGCCGCGTTCAGCTAGCAGAACCGGGGCAAATCGGCACATATTATTAAAAAAACAGCTTAAATTGAACCGGCAGAATTTAAGGCTCGTTGAATTCTAATTAAATGCTGAAAAACTGATTCGTTTTGTGAAGAGGAATTGCATTTTAGTACTAGGCTCAGCAGCAGAGCCGCGTTCAGCTAGCAGAACCGGGGCAAACCGGCACATATTATTAAAAAACAGCTTAAATTGAACCGGCAGAATTTAAGGCTCGTTGAATTCTAATTAAATGCTGAAGAACTGATTCGTTTTGTGAAGAGGAATTGCATTTTAGTACTAGGGTCAGCAGCAGAACCGGACCAAATCGACACCGATTATTAAAAAACAGCTTAAATTGGACCGGCAGAATTTAAGGCTCGTTGAATTCTAATTAAATGCTGAAAAACTGATTCGTTTTGTGAAGAGGAATTGCATTTTAGTACTAGGCTCGGCAGCAGAACCGCGTTTAGCTAGCAGAACCGGACCAAATCGACACCTATTATTAAAAATAGCTTAAATTGAACCGGCAGATTTTAAGGCTTGTTGAATTCTAATTAAATGCTGAAAAACTGATTCGTTTTGTGAAGAGGAATTGGATTTTAGTACTAGGCTCAGCAGCAGAACGGGGCAAATCGACACCTATTATTAAAAAACGGCTTAAATTGGACTGGCAGAATTTAAGGCTAGTTGAATTCTAATTAAATGCTGAAGAACTGATTCGTTTTGTGAAGAGGAATGGAATTTTAGTACTAGTCTCAGCAGCAGAGCCGCGTTCAGTTAGCAGAACCGGGGCAAATCGCCACATATTATTAAAAAACAGCTTAAATTGAACCGGCAGAATTTAAGGCTCGTTGAATTCTAATTAAATGCTGAAAAACTGATTCGTTTTGTGAAGAGGAATTGCATTTTAGTACTAGGCTGAGCAGCAGAACCGCGTTTAGCTAGCAGAACCGGACCAAATCGACACCGATTATTAAAAAACAGCTTAAATTGGACCGGCAGAATTTAAGGCTCGTTTAATTTTAATTAAATGCTGAAAAACTGATTCGTTTTATGAAGAGGAATGGCATTTTAGTACTGGTCTCAGCCACAGAGCCGCGTTCAGCTAGCAGAACCGGGGCAAATCGGCACATGTTATAAAAAAAACAGCTTAAATTGAACCGGCAGAATTTAAGGCTCGTTGAATTCTAATTAAATGCTGAAAAACTGATTCGTTTTGTGAAGAGGAATGGCATTTTAGTACTAGCCTCAGCAGCAGAACCGGGGCAAATAGGCACATATTATTAAAAAACAGCTTAAATTGGACCGGCAGAATTTAAGGCTCGTTGAATTCCAATTAAATGCTGAAGAACTGATTCGTTTTGTGAAGAGAAATTGCGTTTTAGTACTTGGGTCAGCAGCAGAACCGCGTTTAGCTAGCAGAACCACGTTTAGCTAGCAGAACCGCGTTTAGCTAGCAGAACCGCGTTTAGCTAGCAGAACCGCGTTTAGCTAGCAGAACCGGACCAAATCGACACCTATTATTAAAAAACAGCTTAAATTGAACCGGCAGAATTTAAGGCTCGTTGAATTCTAATTAAATGCTGAAAAACTGATTCGTTTTGTGAAGAGGAATTGTATTTTAGTACTAGGCTCAGCAGCAGAACCGCGTTTAGCTAGCAGAACTGCGTTTAGATAGCAGAACCGGACCAAATCGACACTTATTATTAAAAAACAGCTTAAATTGGACCGGCAGAATTTAAGACTCGTTGAATTCTAGTTAAATGTTGAAGAACTGATTCGTTTGGTGAAGAGTAATTGCATTTTAGTACTAGGGTCAGCAGCAGAACCGGACCAAATCGACACCGATTATTAAAAAACAGCTTAAATTGGACCGGCAGAATTTAAGGTTCGTTGAATTCTAATTAAATGCTGAAAAACTGATTCATTTTGTGAAGAGGAATTGCATTTTAGTACTAGGCTCAGCAGCAGAACCGCGTTCAGCTAGACAGAACCGGGGCAAATCGACACCTATTATTAAAAAACAGCTTAAATTGCACTGGCAGAATTTAAGGCTCATTGAATTCTAATTATATACCTCAAAACCAATGCGATTTGTTCTTGGAAATTAGTTTGTAGGGCTATTTAGTCCAGTGTTGGTATTCTTTTATAAGTCTTCAGCTCCAATTTTCTTGTCCTTTGGAGGAATTCTGTGGGATCTTTAACTAAAATTATTTATGTGCTGTTTTTTATGGAGCCTTAAACTAGCCTTATATTGCTATATACTTTTTATATCGCAATTGTAAATTTAAGAGGTTTTTTTGTTTGGTTCTGCTAACTAAAGCTAGCAGAACCGTGATTTCTGGGAAAACTATGGGAGCCTTAAATTTAGATTTTGTGCATTAAATTAGCCTTAAATGAGCCTTAAATTTACCACTACGTCAGAACCCGTTCTGCCATTTTGGTTCTGCCAGCGTTAAGGACGTGACGAATCTGAATTTCTTTTTCTCTATAATCTAAATTACATCCGTATTTTTTTAAAAAATCATTTCCAATAATTCCGTCGAATCGTAAGTTTACTGTTGACGGTACTAAGTAGAAGGGATGTTCTATTTGGAAATTGTAGTTATCTGTGGGAAACTTAAGAATTCCGTTAATTTTCCCAAAAGTTTGCATGTTTCCTCCTGCTATAGTTGATATGTATGTTTTTGGGAGGATATTCTTATTTTGATTCTGAATGTTATTTATGGCGTCAGATTTTATTAGATAAATATCCGGACCTGAATCAATAAGCAAGGTGATATAGTTTTTATTGGTAGGGTAGAAGGGAATTTGAATTACTGGTTCACTCTGAGAACTTAAGGAGACATTAACACGAGTAGGTATTAATTTTTGTGGACATCGGCCACACATTTTATTCGAGACGGAGTGCCGATTCCCCCCTCTCGAGTAGAAGAGTTTTTCGATTTAATGCTATGATTTGGGATACCCCTGTTTTCTTCGTTGAGATTTAGTCGATTTGTATAATATTGCTTGCCCTTACTAGTTGACTGAGGGTGATCCGCACTTGTTTTGTTAAACTGTTTTCTTGTATTCCAGTCAGAGTTTTGATTATAGCTTCTGGGGTTATTTCGGTGAAAATGTTCGTGATTGGTTTTCTGTCAGTTATTAGGTTTATTTCGTTTTGTGTTGAACCGGCAATTATTTGCTGTATGGTTGTAATTTCCACAGCGATTGCATGCTATATATTGAATTTCCCGTTGTACTGGTCTGTGAGGGAAGGTAGGTAAGTTTTTTCGATAGTACCTAACAATTTTCCTCTGCATGTCCTATTTTATGATATACCTGGCATACAGGTGGTTTTGGGAGATATTTCACAGGTTGAGGAAGAGTATTAACATTTCGATCCAAACGCAAAGATTGGCTCGCTGCATAAACTACGACCTTTTTCAAGTCTGTTTCACCCAAGGCTTTTAGAAGTATTTTCAAATTGTTTCTTCTGAGACCGTCCTCAAAAGATCGTAAAGCTAATTTACTATTTTCTTCGAAGAGAAACTTTCGTATTTTGGAATCTTCAATGCTTGAGTACGTAGCAGAGTTTAAAGACGTCAAGAGTAATGAAATCGAACTCAAGAGTAATGAAAGCGAACTCTCTAACGGATTCTTTGGGATTTTGTTGTGCTATCATGATTTCATTTTGAAGTGAGGTTCGAGTTTTTTCATCTTTGAAATGTTTTTTTAATTCTTGGGCTAAATCATCCCATTTTTCCCAGTCTTTATACTGGAGTAATTCGAAGGCGGGACCATGGAGCTTAGTTTTTATGATCTCCAAGAAAAATATTTTTTCTGTTTCAGATTTAGTGGAACAAATCTGTTAAGATATCTCGGGTTGCCATCGAATTCAGGGACAAGACAATGTACGTCTGCCGAGCCAATTTTAATTTCTGTAGCCACATCGTCGAAATGAACGGCTAGTTCCTCAATTGGATGGAAGGGTAGTTCCTCAAAGAGACTAACTACCCGAAGGAGTGATCTCGTGAGTATTTTGATTAACTATTTTTGTATATGTGCAGCAGTAAAGACTATGCACGAATTGTTAAGCTCGGAGTATTATGAGCACAAAAAAACATTGATTTATAACTCTCACGAAAAAGGTATTTTGCAAATCTTGGTCACAGATTTATTCTAATCGTCACTTTAATCACAAGATCCTTAGCACAATGAATAATTTTATTTCTATTTTTTGTACTGTCAAGAATGAAGAACGTACTCTCACCTAGCAAGTATTTAATTATCGCATTTAAAGGAGATATATATATATATGAAGAAAAATTTTGTCTGCAAAAATTCGGAGAGAACGAAGTTTAATTTTGCTTTAATCACTCATAAACCGTATTGTATTTTTCAATAAAAATTACCTCTACTTTACAGGGTTTATTATTTTCCCTTTTCACTTATTTTCGCATTATTTTGAATAAAACTTATTTTGTAAAAATTGAGGGAAGAACAAAGTTTGGATTTTGATTTAGAGATTCTTAAATCGTTACACAATTTTCATTCAACAATCACGTCTACTTTAATGAAATTATTATTTTCACTGTTTTGATATATAAATATTTATTTATTTCAAGGACAAGATTCTTTTTCTGCTCGTCTTTCTCTTAATTAATTTTATTCACTTCAATTTTCAAGTATATTCGAACTAAATCAGTAAAATTATTTTATCAGTGCGTATACCGATCAAAGAAGAAAAATTTCTTATTTTTTATTTTAGCGATAAAAATAAGGAAAGAAGTGTTCATTCAAATCTTAGAAATGTATTATAAAAATAAAGAAAGTAAAAATTTTCTGAATTCTGTTGCTTACTTGTTTAATTTTCGTTGATCGAGAATTAAGTAAGTAAGTTTTTCATAAAGATGATTAAGTATTTCTTGAAGAGTCAGCTATGCAGATATTTCGTGTTCAGTTAGTCGTTTTCCAGATTTGAAATAAATATGCTTTACGCATCAGTTTCGGATTTGAATAAAGATGATTGATGCACCAATTCTCAGTTTCGGGTTTAAATAAAGATGGTTTATGCACCAATTCTAATCGGATTTGAGTAAAGATGGTTTACGCATCGATCCGTAACCCCCGGAATATATACAAGCCATGAAGTACAAATTGCATATGTGTGCTACCGGGCCGGTCGACAGGCGACACTAGTTAGCTGTCAGAAATTTTGGAGGAAAGGTAATTTTTATGTAAAACTTATTTATAATATTCTTGTTTGTTTTATTTAATATTATGAAGTATAAGTAGTAATTGAATTAATATTTTTATTTAATAATTTTGTTTTTGCAGCACATACGTGAATTCTGTTGGGCTGGCGCTTAGAAAAGACCTAAAATTTCTGGATGATAAGGAAAATCTGGTAAGTTTATAAAAATATATTGTGAACAGTTAAATGTGCTTCGTTTTAGGGAAAAATCGACTGACTGGTAAAGATAAATTATATATCATCCCCGGGACCAGGTACTTCACAGCATCATACTGGAATTAAAAAATTTTGGGTTGCAGTAGTTTCGGTGGAGAAGGTCCATATTAATATTGTCAATCATTTATTAGCAACCCCAGTAAAGAGGTACGTAATGTTAAAATAAATCAAAAGTAGATTATAATAATATGAATATATAATTATAAAAAGAAACAATATAGCAATGTGAAAATAGTTGGACGGGTATTCAGTGCTGATATTAAATTTTTTTAATAACCGGTTCGCTTATCCAGTTACTTCATTATACTGGGGTAAAATACTTATTCGAGTATTACACAAAGTAAATTACAATTCAATACAAGAACAATTATTGAAAAAACTTCCACTTTAAAGCTACGTTATAACGTGGATATATGTATAGAGTGTTATTAAGAAAGTGAACATTTAAAGAAAATACATCAAGAGGTTTAGAAAACTAACGAAATTCAATGAGCGAGCTCATTGGGGAATTTATAATTAAGAGCAAGAATTTTAACAATAAGAATTAGATTACTAGTATTACAATAAGCACCAGACAGCTTATTGGTTTTCAAAATAGTTTTATCACATTTCTTTTTGCTCTCCTATCTTTAGGTTTATGATGGCCACATTGTAACCACGACTTTATAAATTGTGTTCCATCCCAATCTGTTAAAGGTTTTCCAAGCAGATTTGTTGTCAGAAAATGTGAAATATTTTCAATCTACAGGGAATTTCTTTTTTCAGTTGCCATATGGTTCATCACACTGAACGCTCGTTCAACTTACATTGAATTAATCTCTTCACAACTCCTATTTAAATATAAAAATTGAAAAAAATATTTTGAAAAGAAATATATGAAATTACATTTCACAAACTTAACGATTTTGTGTATCTGTACCGTAGATTATTATATGTTGTGATATTAACGATCATATCTTTTCAGCTGTACTAAGCATACGCAACCCTACTGCATCACAGCACATCTACATATATATATAAGATTAGTGGGATATTTATGAACTTTTTTTGTTATTATTTATTTATTTATAAAAAGTGAACTTTTATTTTATCTTATTGTTTTCATAGTCTTAGAAAATTTTTAAGCTTAGGGCTTTGTTTGCTTTCCGGTCCGTATTTTTTTTTTTTTTCAATATTTAATTATTAGAAAATCAGTCAAAATGCCTCATCGTTGTTGTGTTCCAGGATGTAAGTCAAATTATGATTCTTCATTATCTTCGGGTACAAAAGTGTCAGCATTTTCCTTTCCGCACGACGAAGGTACCCGTAAATTATGGATAAAGGCCATACCATGTAAGGACTGGACACCAACAAAACATTCCAATGTATGTGTGAATCATTTCCATGAAAAAGACATAATCCGAAATTCTGCTGGTCGTCCAATGATTCGCCCCAAACTAGTTCAACAAGCCGTTCCTTCTATATTTCCAAACTGTCCATTGTATTTGTCCCAACCGGTTCCATCAACATCGCGTACAGATCCAAATGAAAGATTACAAAAAGTCAATAGAAGAATTGAGGAACTCAACAATAAGTTCTTGAATGCTGATCGTATAAATAGCTTTGAAATTTTTTTAAATGAATTTGAATCAAAATTAAATTTAGACGGATGGTATATTTTGAAAAATACCGAAAATGTAATATTCTTTTTAGTCGATTTCAATGAATCTAAGATTTGTAATTTTAAAGTTCGAATTTCAGTTCTTGAAGGTTTATATGTACGCGTATATATCAATAACGATGAGTTAAGGCTGGGTCTATGTCATAATTGGGACAACTCGGTGCACAGTTAGCAAGATGGGGCGGGGTGTTACGATTTTTGAATAAGTCGCAAATTGATTAATGAAATATTTATTTAAAAACCTCATGCAACAAAATAACGTTTTCTAATTTTTAAATTTTTCCTTCAATTTTTAGTGAAAATGATTTGAATATGAAACTTTAATTATTTTCTTTTACTTTCTTTGGTTTGCGGAGCGGGGCTGCCACAAATTTGAACTAAATTAAATAAATTTTTAACATAAGCTTTTTGAAGTCAATAAGCAGAAAATAACGGTTTCCGATTTTTAAAGTTCTACTTATATCTACGACAATTCGACGCAATAATTTGTTTTACCTGCATTTTACCCAGTAAGAAAGCAATCTATTGCATCAAATTTTCACGAAAATAAGTAGAATTTTAAAAATCGAAACACGTTATTTTCTGCTTATTAACTTCAATGAGCTTATGTTAAAAATTTATTTAATTTAGTTCAAATTTGTGGCAGCCCCGCTCCGCAAACCAGAGAAATTAAAAAAAAATCACTGAATTTTCATTTTTAAATCATTTTCAATAAAACTTGGGGGACAAATTTAAAAATTAGAAAACGTTAATATGTTGCCTTAGGTGTTTAAATAAATATTCTATTAATGAATTTGCGATTTATTCAAAAATCTTAACACCCCGCCCATCTTGCTAACTGTGAACCGAGTTGTCCCAATTATGACATAGACCCAGCCGTAAGTGGAGGTAGCCTTTCGTGGATTTTACCGGTAAATAAGAAATTATCTCTTTGGTCCCAAATAATTAATATTTTAAATCGATACAAATACGATCACACACCACCGCAAAATGACCGAGAATTTTATTTGAAAGAGGCTGTTAATAATCTACAAAAAGCGGAGAAATTTAGTGAAGACTACGACCGCGCGGTTAATCTAGAAATTTTAATTAATCAAGTTAAATTACTGGTTTTAAAATGTCCACGATATGATTCCTCGGTGATTATATTGGCTTTTGTTATATATTCTCACTCTGCTGCCGTATACGATCTTCTACAAAACTTTTTCAGTCTTCCATCCAAAAGATACTTACAGAATATATCTTCGTCTTTTAACATTTCTCCTATTCATAAGAACCCTGAAAACGATGAGCGCTATTTGGAACATGCCATAAAATCGTTAAATGAGCAAGAAAAAGTTGTTGCTTTATTAATTGACGAAATATATGTTGAACCCAGTCTTCAGTTTAAATCCAATAATGTTATTGGTCTGGCTGACAATAGCCCTATGGAAGCCGCAAGAACAGTAGTTTCATTTATGATCAAATCTGTATTTGGAAGTTTTAAAGAAATTGTTCGTCTAGTACCTGTTCTAAGTCCAGGAGGTAGAACACTGCATTCATTAACTCTTGAGGTCGTAAAATTTGTTCAAACCTTGGGTTGCGTATATTAGCCATCATAACAGATAATAATAGAATTAACCAGAGCATGTTCAAATTACTTTGCTCCGATAATTATAACTTCTTCGTCAATCCAGACTATCCACAGCAACGTATTTATTTGATGTATGATCCTGTGCATTTATTCAAGAACTTCCGGAATAATTGGATTACTTTAAACCCCAAGATTTTCACTTTTACTGACTTTGAGACCGGTGAGGTAAAAAAAGCGAATTTTAATGACTTGTCTGACTTGTATTATCGCGAACAACATTTAAATGTCAAAAAAGCATATAAATTAAATTTAAAATCTATAGATACTAATAATTTAGATCGACAAAAAGTTTCATTCGTAGACAATGTGTTTCATAATTCAACTACTGCAGCTTTAGAATCGGACGGTTACTGTGAAACAGCAGATTTTTGTAGAATAATTCGTAAATGGTGGGATGTTGTGAACGTAAAATCTCTTAAAAAAGGCTTTGAAAAGAGGAATCCAAATTCCAACGCAGTTTTCAATATTTTGGATCCAAATATTATATTTTTATCAAATTTTGTTACGTGGCTTCATACTTGGAATGGTAAAAAAAATAATTTCGCTATTTTGTCCTCAGACACTTATCAAGCCGCGGTTTTCACAACATCTACTTTAGTAGATATTGCCTCGTATTGCTTCTCACAGCTTCGTGTTAATTTCGTTTTGTTGGGGAAGTTCCAAACAGACGATTTAGAAAGTCGCTTCGGATTATATCGTTCTCTAGCTGGTTGCCGGTATAAAGTTTCATACACCGAAATTATCGAATCGGAAAAAAAAATAAGAATCCCCAATATTTTTTTGCATAAAAGACAAGATTTCAAAGAATTAATGAAAGATAAGGGTGAAAAAATCTTCTGGAAAATCTTGATGATATCACTGATCTTAAACATATTTTTTATTCATCTTTCTTGGCAGACGTTAAGATAGATGATTCTGCTCACTTATATGCCTGTGGTTGAACCACCTCAAGATAGGAACAGCACCTTAAACTCAACGAGAAATGAAGTCACCACCATCAGTCAACCTGTTTCTCCGAGATCTGCCCCTAATGTAGGCCTGAGCTCCGATCTGCGAGGTATCAGACTCACAAATGTTGGTGAGTCTCCACCTGCTGTTCACTCTTCCCCTACTCGGACATCTAACATTGCATCCATCAGCACTGTTATAACTAATGAAGCCAGTTACTCAAATTCAAATATCAATTCTGACCAAATCAATAACAGACCAAATTTTAATATCAGTAATATATCAGAGATGGAGGTGGTTAATGCGTTTCAGCGTATCAAATCTAACGCTATGGGTTACAAAGACGCTCCTTTAAAATTTTACAAATTAATATTACCATACATCTTGCCAATAATAACTCACCTCGTTAACAAGCTTTTGACCTGCTCACATTTCCCACATAGATGGAAGATTGGTATGATAACTCCAATTCCTAAAACAGCATCCCCCTCAAACATATCAGATTGGCGACCGATCACCATCCTACCAGTAATATCGAAAGTGTTAGAGATTATCATCACGGATCAAATCACTGACTTTATCAACATAAATAAGCTCCTTAGCAGCAGACAATCTGGCTTCAGACGCTTCCACTCCACCAGCACGGCTCTCTTGGAAGTCACGGCTGACATTCGAGACATGTGTGATCGTGGTCTCTCGGTCATTCATGTGCTTCTAGACTTTAGTAGGGCGTTTGACTCTGTTCCGCATGCTAAATTAGTTGAGAAGCTCAGATCCCAATTCGGATTCTCACATATGGCATGCAAATTGATCAATAGCTACTTGTCTGAGAGAATGTTCATGGTCAGGTCTGGTGAGAGTCATTCATCGCTGAGGACGGTGAGAGCAGGAGTCCCGCAAGGTTCTATCCTTGCTCCCTTGCTTTTCTCGCTCTACATCAATGACGTTAGTGAGATTCTGAGCAGTGTAGGTTTCCACATCTACGCGGATGATATACAACTCTACGCTGGTGCAAATACTGATGATTTACACGATCTGGTCTCCAACATCAACGGGGCCCTGGAAAGGGTAGTTTGCTGGGCGGATCTGAATGAATTGGCGTTAAACCCCACTAAAACCCAAGCAATTGGTTATGCTATTAGACCTGAAAGGAGCTCGCAGTTGGCTTCAAATATAACCTCAATATCATTAATGGGTCACAATATTCTTCTTTCATCATCTGCTGTCAGAAATCTGGGTCTCCTCATGGACTCTAACCTCACTTGGAAAGCACACATTAACCTGATGTGTGCAAGAGTCTATCATGGGCTTCGAAGTCTCTATGCAGCCTCTCCTCATTTTGATGAAACTACGAGGTTGAGGCTTTTCAATTCCTTCATTCTACCACACTTCCTTTATGCTGACGTGGTCCTATACCCTATCTCGCAAACAGGTCTAAACAAATTACTCAGAGCACTCAGAGCATGTGCAAGATACGTTTATGATCTCCGACGAAGAGCACATGTTAGTCCATTGCTGAACATCCTAATACCAGGTTCGTTGGAATGCATGTATGAATTAAAAGCGCTTGCGTTTATACATAAAGCCAGATTTGGTCTTCTACCCAGCTATATAAAGAACCGATTCTCTTGGAGCAGGAGGGATAATAAACGGCTTATTCATCCACGTGTAAATACTCAATTTGGTAGCCGAAGTATATTCGCTCATGGGGTCACTAGCTGGAATGGACTGGCGGGCGAAATAAGGGAGCTCAGCATGCATGGTGACTTTGTGAATAAAGCCCTGGGCGCCCTCAGATCATAGGGAAGTCTACATCTATATTCAATTCTACAGCTACCTTCATATTCATCGAATGCTTTTATGGCTGGCTGAACATTGGCTGCATGGCGGAAATAACATCTTTTGTCATGTCACTATCATGGACATATCGGTTGGATATGTCTCCTTGGCCGTTGTCATTGCCCTTCTTACTTACTTAATTCTATTCAATCTCAGTATCTAAATTTCATTGCATTTCAACTCATTTTCTAAATTTCATTGCATTTCACTTTTCATCCTATCTCTTGTCACATCATCTTAGTTTATCTACTCTTTAGTTTTGTACTGTATCTTATTTTATTTTGTTTTTTCTGCTTTTACTTTCTGGATCCCTGTATTTCGTTACGGTGAGCTTGTACTGATCTGATCTGATCTGGTCTTTCCAGGTACTTGTGTGCTCTACTGTTCACATGATGAACTGTACTATTGGGTGGTATTGATACTTTCACTTTGCCTACCACGGACCGTCATTTTCATTCGTAGTTTATTCTTTTATATCCCATTATATATCTCTCTAGCCTACATTTCGGAACTGGGACAGGCTCAGGCTGCATTGACGCATTGGGGATTGAGCTTTAGGGCGGTTGCTGATGTCGTTTTAGTCTGAGATTGTGTTAATTATTATAATTGTTATTCTATATTTGTTAGTAATGATACTAGGGTAATTTGACCATTAATCTAACCACTACTCAGGGCTAATCTAATCTAATCTTAGTCTTAGTCTTAGTCTTAGTCCTCGTTAATGTCTTAATATATAACCAAATATAACCAAATGTGTTCAAATGCAGTTGAACTGCCTTAATTAAGTTATAGAAGATAAGACTTTATATGACTGTTAATTCGCTATACACATTAATCTATGTTAATCTATGTTACTCTGAACTAACTCTCGTTAATTTAATATTGTTTATTTTGCTATTGATTGATTGATTGTCTCAATCATTTATTTATGTAAACTGATTACCATACTATGTATCCTCGTTAAGCCCAGCGTTATACGTTGCTTTAAGCAGGGGCTTTGAAATAAATATACTTTGATTTGATTTGATTTGATAAAATTTCTTCTCGCACTGACAGCTGCCATCCATTTTGTTCGGATTGTGCCGGCCGTGCCGGCCCGTTAATGGCTTTTGATGGGTTAGTGTCATCGCCGACTTCATGGCTTGTATTATATTCCGGGGGTTACGATCGATCCCATTCGCTGCCACCAGTGTTGTAAGCCCGAAGCGTCGTGCTTTCCTTTTTAAAGATGAACGCCCAGGCGTAGTCCAGAGTCACCTGCAAAAAAAAATGCAAAGAAATATGCATACGGAGAACAAAAACACTGAATTCACGCATGTTTCGTGTATATTTTTATTAAACCTTTTCTTTTACACAACTGTGCTTTATTTTTATTAAGTTCACTTCGATTTTTGAACAATTATTAATTTTATCGAATTAGGCTACGGATTAAATTGCGAGGCTCGACCAACTGTGCTAACTGTAGACGCTGGACTCCGCGATTTGTATTTTTCTAAAGTATTACTCGACGCGCGATCGCGCCTTATCAGCGAATTATCGTTGTAGCTACATCGGTCAACAGGATGTAATTTGATTCTCGCAAGAATGTGAACGACAAGTGGAGATCGTAGAAGTAAACAAAAATTGCTTACTTCGAAATAAATTTTGAAATTTATTGCGTTGGGAAAGGAATTAGAGAAGTTCTCGTTGTGCACTTGTAAAACGATACTTTGTATCATGAGAAAATGCGTTGGGATCTTCGTCGGACAGGCACTATCATAACTGATGAGTTATGATTTGTGCTGACCGAGCGCGATCACAACACATTCCAGCATCTCACTTACTCCTATGTATAGTCTCCTGCTCTTGACATATTACGCTCATGTACATGAATTTTAAAGGCCGGAACACAATGTGGCACGGTAGCCAGACCTGTCAAAATTTGAAAGCACGAAAAGGCAAATTTTTGCCAAATTTTAATTTTTGGCGCGCGACAAATCTGACAGTCGTTGGAAATTAATATTTTTATTGAAAAGTTCGTTATCATTCTCCTTTATATATTTAAATGATTTTTCGTAGAATCCTGAACTCATCCTCTGTTGATATAGAGGTCTAACCCACCACTTTCTGCGTTTTTTGTCTGTAAATATTTATAAGTGAAAAAGCACAATTTCGATACACTTTATAAAAAGGCCATTTCTTGTAATTCCTTCATATTAAATAATATTTTCAAATTCCATAGATCAAAGTAAATAATGAGGTGTTTCACCGTTCGTACCATTAGTTAAAAGCTGCATCATTGTAACCATTATTAGCTACATGGCACGCACCAGCTACGAGCTACCGTGCCACATTGTGTTCCGGCCTGCTTGGAACAGAATGCCCAGAATGCATCGCAGCCACCACGCACAATGCGGTGATGAAGTGTCAAAATCGTAGCCACCAAACATGGTGAACACAATGGTCATTGATGACTGCGTCAAGATGAAATTTAAATGATTTTTTTTAACTGTATTAATAATATATTGGGACCACAATATTATTATTTTTAAAATTTTTCACCACCATAATTAAATTTTCTTTGAAACTCATGATGTTCAGCATTCAAATCTTAAACCAAACAAAATATTAATCAGCTATGAAATGTCAACGCAGGATAATTGCGCTAAAGTTGAAAGTCGACCAACTTTTGCGTGGCGGATAAGATGCCTACGTTCATTGCGGTCACTTGATTTACATTACTCGAACATTGCTAGAAAACAGAGTAAAGAGCTTCGCCTTATCTGAAAATACTTTAGAACGATAAAGACAAAAGATAATCCAGCAAAATTTTACTGAGCAAAATGTCAAATTCCCCGACGAAGGAGAAAGTTTTACTGCCATAATTAGCCATAAAAAGTTCTAGCCAGAAGTATATTTTATTTCAGTAAATTTTGCTATTATGGCAGTAAACTCAATATATATAACTACTAGCGTGTACGAATATATTGTTTACACCCACACAAATTAAAAATATTTGAAGCAAGCTGGAATGTATCAAAATTTTAATGAGAACATTTTGTATTCTCTGTGTACCGTGCAATGTTCTATATTCTGAGGGAAATTAAAATTAAAATTAGCGATTCCAGGATAAACTGGGGGCCTATTCTTGAATAACGAATGGTTTTAACGTATTCGTTATATAACGAATGGTTGATAACGAATCGTATACACCGTTCGTATTCTTGAACCTCTTCGTTATAAAGTCGAAGTGGTGAAAAAGTATTTCAACATAACGAGTGTGGTAAGATTAAATCTGTCAATTTACAAATTGGATATCGTCAGCTGTTTCATATTTTAAAATATAATTTGTAAAAAATGGCAAGCTTCAGTGAATTGTCATTATTGTTTGGTCCTGAAATCGTTAAAGAATCTATGGACTATCAATTACGTCAATAGTTAATCAATTCCTGCACCCTTAATTCAACGCTGGATAGAAAAAAAGGTTGCAGGAGGACCTCCACCAGTGCCATGCAAATGTTCTTTATTCCGCCGCAGATTTTCCTTTTACCACACATTTTTATCCTGCCAAATCTGGAAATTTTCTATTACCTTTGTTTCGAATATAATATCATAAAAAACTTTTCTAGTTCTTTTGTGCTTCGGGTATGGAAATTAATACTGATTTTATTTTGCCACAATTCCGTGGGATCTTTTGAACTGAAAGAGTTATCATATAGTATTTACCAAATTTCAGTTTCTGGTTTTCCTCTAAAAACTCAATTAGTTTAGTTTTTTGAGCATATGATATTTTCGCACATCTTTTATCTCCCATTATCACCCATAAAGTAGCAGCTGATTCACTCTTCGTTTGGGGCCCTATTCTTGAATAACGAAGACAGATTCCGTATTCGTTATACTGTCAAAACCATTCGGAATCGTATTCTTGAAATCCGCATTCGTTATATACCGAACGCAAACCCTTCGTTATTTAACGAGTGGGTTCAACCATTCGTTATCCCAAACGAAGAGTGAATCAGCTGCTACTTTATGGGTGATAATGGGAGATAAAAGATGTGCAAAAATATCATATGCTCAAAAAACTAAACTAATTGAGTTTTTAAAGGAAAACCAGAAACTGAGATTTGGTAAATATGAGAACTCTTTCAGTTCAAAAGATGCCACGGAATTGTAGCAAAATAAAATCAGTATTAATTTCCATACCCGAAGCACAAAAGAACTAGAAAAGTTTTTTTATGATATTATATTCGAAACAAAGGTAATAGAAAATTTCCAGTCCAGATTTGGCAGGATAAAAATGTGTGGTAAAAGGAAAATCTGCGGCGGCATAAAAAACATTTGCATGGCACTGGTGGAGGTCCTCCTGCAACCTTTTTTTCTATCCAGCGTTGAATTAAGGGTGCAGGAATTGATTAACTATTGACGTAATTGATAGTCCATAGATTCTTTAACGATTTCAGGACCAAACAATAATGACAATTCACTGAAGCTTGCCATTTTTTACAAATTATATTTTAAAATATGAAACAGCTGACGATATCCAATTTGTAAATTGACAGATTTAATCTTACCACACTCGTTATGTTGAAATACTTTTTCACCACTTCGACTTTATAACGAAGAGGTTCAAGAATACGAACGGTGTATACGATTCGTTATCAACCATTCGTAATATAACGAATACGTTAAAACCATTCGTTATTCAAGAATAGGCCCCCTGTTCTTGAAAATTTTGTAAGCCATGAAGATATGATACTTTTGGAGGTTATTCTCAGTGGTAAAGGAAATTCAACCAAATTTACCTAAAGCGGAGGTTGTTTTGCCAATTCTTATGAATAGAACACAATTTCAAGAACAGGATGTATTTGTGCCTTGGAAAATGACATAAAAATGTAGCAGCGAGGTGAATGATTGCACTTTCTGCGTTATTATGTGGTTATCAAGAAAATGAGTGATAAGTTGTGTGAAAAAGTGAATGGAATTAAATTGTTAACTGTTATTATGATCAAGAAAATTGGTGTGTAATTTTTAGCAAATTGTAAACAAAGAAATAAAATTTATTTAAAACTGAATTTGAAAACGGGACTTTTTCTGCTTTTATACATTTTTTTTAAATAAAACTAAATATGTATATGTGAAATTGTCTAATATATTACCTAAGAAATTTCCTCATATTCATAAATTTTCTTCCATTTTTGACGTCTAATTTTTGCAATTGACAATTTGATGAATTGTCAAAAGTGATACTTCGCTATAAAAGAGTGGGAAATAATGTTTTGACAGTCGACCACCTCTTCCTTTTTTTCTAATAGTAAAAAGTAATAAGACCCTCTCACTCACTTTGTCAGTAAAATCGTATGATCGAGTAATGTAAATCAGCCATTAATGGCACTTCTGCTCTACGTGACATTATCCTGTGTGGTGGCTACTTTCATTCTTACCGATTTCGATGGGACCAAATCAGTGTCGCACTTTTTCTTGCAGCTGTCATTTTTTCAGGCAGTGGAAAACTGAAGCCCATCGAACATTTTTCTGTCATATTCCTTGTATTTGTTGACACAAGTATTATATACACGGAACTGTCAAACGTAATAAATGTTGTTTATTGATATATAGAAACAAATTTTTCTTTAACTTAAAGCCAATTAACCCAATAAAAAAATTTAATTCATTTAACTCCAAAATTTCACAAATAATCGCGACAGTACACTTTGACAGAGCAGATGACAATTCGACCTCAGTATGTATTTGTAACACCAAGAAAATATCCGGTGCAAAGTAGGGGAAGTCAGTGCGACACCAGTGTCGCACTTCTGCTATAAAAGTTTCCCATCGAACATTCTCAGTTTTGGCACTGCTAGAAAAGTGCGACACTGGTGTCGCACTGAAGTCCCATCGAAATCGACAGTTTCAAGGGAAGACTTTTCGCTATTTGATGAGAACAAGAAGAAGAATGTTAAGTCTTTAGTGAAAGTGAGTGAAGCCCACAGAAATTACCGGCTTTTATATCATATACTATTTTAAATTAATATAGTATACTTTTATCAATTTTTAATATGGGCGTTACAGTGTATGTATTTATCTGCTTCTTTGTATAAAAATGTTCTATTTATATTAACATCTGCTCAGTTTGCAGCCATTTAATGTTATTGAAGGAAAAACAGGACCACAAACTGTTGAAATTTTAGTCAAACGTCTGCTTGCATTAGGCGCTGGGCAGTCAGGCAATTTTATTGTGGATTGTGAGACATATATATCTGCTCAGCAGCACGGTAAGTTACACTTTAGCAATAATTTATTTCTGCAGTGGGTAGATTATGGACTACAAGCCCTATCCTTATCTAATACAGCAAAAAAAACTTAAGTAGCGTCCAGAAACTCAGCCAAAAAGAAAATTAATATAATTAGGTATATTATATTTATACAGAGCTGTCAAGTCTTGGCTATGCTTTATGGCTGAAATCTACATAAAAAGTGGCTAGAAGTAGTTAAAGAAATCTTAACTCTTATTATTGAATTAAGTGTATCCAAATTCATTTTATTCTGTAGTTTAGATTTCACAAAGTTTATCAATCTGAACAGTTCATCTTCTGAATAGAATAGAATAGAAATATCATTTATTGAAGAACCTCAGCTTAAGCTACGTATCAAAGTTCGGTACATCGAGTAAATATTGGATGATTGGCATACTTGGTATGGTACAAAGTTATTTAGAAAACTAGCAAAGGAGCAATGAACAGGCTCATCGCGGTAGAATATGATAACAGTAATATAATAAAGTTGGAAATGTTGATTAACAGACGAATAAGTGATAGTAACAATAAACATAAACATAAACATCCATTTATTTGAGCACCCATGCCAAAGGCACGCAGAGCGCTGGGCACATCATAGCAAGTAACATTAGTAGATACACATTACAGCAAAACGAAACATAAACAAGTAAGAGCAGTGGAGGCTAGAGCGTCCATAGTAGCTAATTCATTAAGAATAAACAATATTAAAAATTACAGCAAAATATAATATTTGTAGTGTGATTTATAGTTTGATATAACAAGATTACAATATAATAGCAAAATAGAAAGACTGAACAGACCAGCGACAAGTAGTAGGGGATTATAGCATCTAAGCAATACCTATAGTAAAGGTAACTGATGACTACTTAATGCTGAACTTAAAAATAAGCTTAACTATATACATCAGATGACATGAATCATCTCTTATTAGAGGTAAACACAGCACATTTAGCTTGAATTAGCATTTAGAGGATATTAGCAACTAGGTTATACCTATAGTATAGGTAACTAATGACAACTTAAGGTTGAACTTAAAAGTAATACTAACTATATACACCAAATGACAAGAATCATCCCTTGGTAGAGGTAATACCTGAACATTTAACTTTAGCTTCAGATTCAGATTTAACTTAAATATGTACATCGACTTTATATATAGAACAAAATGAACAAAATGAACCATCCCCACGGCTTTTGCTGCTTTACATTAGTTGTAAGACTGACTTGTCTTTATTTGACTTGATTTGATTTGATTTAGTTTGGTTATGCAGTTAAACATATCGGGCAAAGACAATAAACAATATAGAGAGAGGCCCCTCAGAGTAAATTTAGTTTATACGGTTCTGATGAATCAAATAGAATTAGTACTAAAGGGGGGTTGGTTGATGAGTGACGTGAGGGAGATGGTGTTATAGAAGGTATTATAGGAGTTTGCAAATTCTAACCTGCATTTAGAAAGTCGATAGCCGCTGACCTAAATGAGTTTAGTGAGTCACTGCCCCTGGCTTCATCAGTCATCTGATTCCAGATGGTCGCCCCACGCAGAAAAATGCTTCTTCCACCATACTGCGACAGCACTCTTGGGAGTACAACTGTCAATAGATTATAGGTTATAAAGTGTAAAGTATAAGCACAGTATATTTATACAGTAACGCAGCTTAGAACAAACTACTGAAAAGTGAATTTTAGAATTTTAATTACAAAAAAAAAACCTCAAAATTTCTCCCATTAGAGGGAACTAACCCGGGGGTTACACCTGCAAGTACAACTTGCATGCAAGCCTCCCTTCCAACACGATTTATAACTTGACAGCGGAAGGCAGTTCGGTTGATGTCTTATCAGCTTGCATGCAAGTTCATTTAAAAAATGGCATTGAGACGTAAACTCTTGCGTATATTGGAAAATTATGGCAATAAAGGAAGTATCACAATGATAAAAACCCAAGAAAAAGGGAAGATGAAGGTGTTGGTAAATGATGTAATGCAAATGATCCCAGAAAATTTCATTTTCCCGGTATAAATTTATGAATTTTTCTCAAGCATTTCGTTTCCGCCATTTTGAAAACTGTATAAATGTCAAATTACTATCTCCCAGCTGCCATGATTTTTCATCATGCAAGTTCGCTTAAAGTTGCATGGCAGTTGGATTACACGTGCAAGAAGGATGGCAGTGCAAGTTGCATGCAAGCTGTACTTGCAGGTGTAACCCCCCGGTAAGTATGATACGGATGTAAATGAACGAACAGTAGCTAGTTGCACAATGGTTGGGAGAAGTATTAGTTTTATGTAAGTACACATCTCAGCACCAGTCTGCAAATGTATTGTACCAAACAGCTGTTTGAATTCAGAGCGGTGTTCGTTCCAAGGACAGTGTAACAGGCAAAATGGCTGTAACAACTTAGAATATATAGCAAACAGGAATGGTGATAAGCCAAATTTTGCGTAAAGAATTTCTGGTTGTGTTGGTAGTCCAGTTTTACATGTATTTACACGCCATCCCTATTCTAAGCAACTTGTTAATTTGCAAAAAGTAAACAAAGATTTTGAGCGAAGCATCTGTGGTAAAAAATTGTTCTTTTTCTACTTTATTTTGAAACAATTCACATAATTAATTTATATAAATCATTGCTTCTATTAACAAAAAAGATAATTTAGATAGTGCAGTTGCCTCAAACAATCTAATTTATATTTGTAAGCACTGACCGAGCACTTCATGCACTAGTGGTACTGTAAAACTTTGCACTAAGTAAACTTCAAAGATAAATAGTTCTGAAAAGAATTGATAACGTACATTTGTTAAATTTCACAAAAGAATTTTAAATTGACTAAATCTGCTCACAAAACAAAAGCACATTTGACAATCGTGCATGCAGCTTTGACAAATTACGCTCATGTACACGAGTTATACACGATTCAACCATGGGAAGTGCAACAAATTGTTTTTAGCTTTTTTTTTTTCTTGCAGAAATAGTTTTGATTGTCATTTTGTCCCTCTTTCTCTAGTACAAGTTTGTGCATGCTGTAAGTTCTGTTTCTTCCACTTTAGATTTACATAGGAACCTTTGCATTAGTAATTTACTATTGTGTTAGTTAAAACTGTTTAAAGAGAAAGTATAGTCTCTTTATAGAAGCGTCCTACTTGCTTGACAGTTTTGACAGAGCTGGGCTACTGTATGATATATGTATACTGTGGTATAAGGTCTGTTTGATAAAAACCCCGGGCTACACAGGGCTTGACCCCGTCACAGTATATATCATACAGTAGAATAGCTTAGAACTAACTACTGAAAAGTGAATTTTAGAATTTCAATTAAAAAAACATAACCTTAAAATTTCTAACACAAGAGGGAACTATTAAGTATGATACGGACATAAATGGGCGAACAGTAGCTAGCTGCACGACCGTTGACGGAAGTATTAGTTTTATGTATGTACACATATCGGCAATCGGCGACAAATGTATTGTTCCATTACTAAACAGCTGTTTGACGGTAAAGTGGTGTCATTTTGCCTCTTTCCCTCTAGTAAAAGTTTAAGAATGTCATCAGTTCTCTTTCTTCCACTTTAGATTTACATAGGAATCCATGTATTAAAAATTGACTAGTGTGTTAGTTAAAACTGTTGAAAGAGAAAGTATAGTCTCTTTATAGAAGCATCCTACTCACTTGACAGTTTTGACAGAGCTGGGCTACTGTATGATATATACTGTGACCCCGTGCTTACAATAAAAATTTCGTGGGGTAATGGTTTGACAGTGCCGTGAGAACTGTCAATTGCAATTTGTTGCAGTTTGGTACATTGAGCAGAAATTAGAAAAAATTAGAAGAAAAGATATAGAAAAATAGCTAGAGCACATTTTATTTGTATTCACCCATTTTATAAATAACTTTTTACAATTAATTATAGAATTATATTCAGGAGAACTGTCAGGGAAATCTCATTACATTAGATTTACCCGGTGTTTTAAAAACTTGTTCGATGAGTGCACAAAACCCCGGGTAAATTTGGGGAAAATTGTATTTTACACGGTGTTTTCATCGAACAAACCTAATAATAAAAAATAGAATACGGAATGAGTTGAGTTACTTAAGAGGCCATGAGGTGGCGCAAAACAAGCTCCTTGAATTGTTTATGAGGGCCTATTCTTCTGATTGATTCAGGAAGCGAGTTCCAGAGCACAGCTCCCTGACCAAATACGTCATTAGACCCAAATCGAGAGCGGGTTCTGTGCAGGACAAGTATGGTGTCATTAAGGTATTCGAATACTATCTTTAGCAGTGAAATAGCTAACGCAGAAAGTTCGCTAAGTTGGTTTTTGTCTGCAGCATCTTTATACTTGGATACCTCGATCCAAAAGGGGCTTGTATTATTGGCGTTTTCGCACTTCATAAAATTAATGCTATTCCATGGAGTTAAAATTTTGTTAATAATTTCTTTTTCGGTCCCTATAACTTCTGCAATTCTATTATTTCTTTACCTTTAACAACTTTTAAGACTTCTACTACATTTAATATACTGCATTTTTTTTCAATATTTCAATATTTGTATGTAGCTTTTGTTTCAGCTCTTCTATTAATTTTAATGTAAAATCCTTGCATTGGGTGCGTACAATGATTTTTTCCTCAGCCGTTATACTAGCTTTTTGAAAAGCAGATTCAAAACTATAACCCAGGTACGGTGACGAATTTATATAATATTTAACGGCTGATGAAAATAAGTCAATCCGATGTAAATAGTTGAAATCGGGATTTTTCCACAAAACAGATGCAAGGCAAGTTACAAGCTTTGAGGGATCGAGGTTATCCTCTTCGAATAATTTCACAGCTACTTGTACTTCAGGAACAATACTTTCTAAGTAAATTAAATAAAGTTGATTCTTTGGGTCCATGTACATTGAGAGTAAAATATAACAATTCTCTTTCTCATGACGGGTTCAATTGACAGATAACGAGTATCACATACTTTTAAAATCTTAATTGGCTATTTTCCACTTCTATGCTCCTTGATTTATTTCAATTTAATAACTCAACCCAGCATTTGACCTATGTGAAAAAAATTGCAGTATACGATACCGATTTCACACATTTTTTGCTACACACAGTAAGCATGGAATTTTTTTCCTTAGTACAGAAATTAAAAAAAAAAAAAATCGTTCTAGTTTGAAGCTTACGGTTTCGCTACTTTTCCCATGTATATATTTGATAACAGTAGTACCTTATAATCTCATCCATCCATAGCATACAAATATTTGAATGTCTTACTCATATATACTCTTTGAATTTTTCGAAAAACTGTAAACCCTGGGTAGAAAGTTGGAAAAGTTCTTAAAAATGCCTGTGATGAAAAAACGCTTTGGAAAGAAAATTTTTCTCCCCTTATGAATATACATTTCTATTAAAAACAGACATCAGTTTCATCCACTAATGGTGGAACGTGGCTCGTAATGAGAATACCTTGTGTGATACATACCTAATAATAATACTCCTTACTAGAAATACATACTATACTCAGTAATAGATAGTATCACACTAAGTGAGAAAATAATACCACTTGCATTATTGACATTAAGTGCTAAATACACAATATATATAATATATATAGGGAGAAAATAACAAAATACATAGACTTTCCATACAAATGGCACCGGCTGTTTAAAATGGACAGTCTAATCATTAGTCCTCTACAGCCAAAAACTCGAGAAATACTTCCCAAGCCCAGTAAACAGACTCACACTAAAACATGAGAGTCTTAACTTTATCCACGAGATTTTCATGCCAATCCTAAAGATGTGTAAATTTATACGCATACAAAGTGCGTACTACAGGCGAATGAAATGAAGATTATGAGAGGGACTTTGGTGCGGTTTTTGGAAGTACGAGCATTGTGTATATATTATATAGTGGTCGCAACTTCACTTTAGGGCTGTTGAGTCAACTTCTCACTCGCGGCGCTGCAGTAAATAACTCGAACTGATATACATTTCATAGCAGGGATTCATATCACAAACGCAAAGCTTTTATATTGTGCTTAGAATAAAAGCTATAAGGAGCGTTTACAATGACAGAGTAGAGTGGAGTCACCAGATTGCATCTTCTCTCCTTTACTCAAGCTTGCACTCTCATATAAGTTCTTCGCGCTACCCACCAGAGTGGATTTCACAGAGTAAAGGAGCGTTTACAATGACAGAGTAGAGTGGAGTCACCAGATTGCATCTTCTCTCCTTTACTCAAGCTTGCACTCTCATATAAGTTCTTCGCGCTACCCACCAGAGTGGATTTCACAGAGTAGCGTCAGATTGGAACAATTCCCAATCTCACGTTGATAGTTTCGAAAGCTTTCAACATTTGTTTCGAAATACTAGTTTCTAACAGATGTCGCACTGATAAATACAAAATTTAACTAACGAAAATTAATAAATTATAACAAAAAACCCAAAAACAAATATTTCTTAAAAGAAATTAAAAATGTTTTTAGTATTTTTATGATACAATTTTAACAAAATAAAGTCAATTAAGAATTCAAAATTTTCTTATGTTCGAATTGGCTTATCAATGGAATATAGATGGCAGTCGTTCATTTCGAAAGTGTCCGTAATAAATGTTAATTTGTATTTTGTGATAATTCAAGTCGTTCATAGCTCATTCTGGTGTAATTATAGAAATATTTTCTGCAATTTAATAATTAATAATTAAATTAATTAATTTAATAAATGTGAACACATGATAATCTGTCATACAATTTACATATGATTTCGAAACTCTGAATGAAGCTCACTCTGTATTGTGCATGCACGCTACTCTGGTAAAAGCTCACTCCACTCTACTCTATCATTGTAAACGCTCCTTAACGTCAGATTGGAACAATTCCCAAACTCACGTTGATAGTTTTGAAAGCTTTCAACATTTGTTTCGAAATACTAGTTTATAACAGATGTCGCACTGATAAATACAAAATTTAACGAACGAAAATTAATAAATTATAACAAAAAACCCAAAAATAAATATTTTTTATAAGAAATTAAAAATGTATTTAGTATTTTTATGATACAATTTTAACAAAATAAAGCCAATTAAGAATGAAAATTTTCTTATGTTCGAAATGGTTTATCTATGGAATATAGATGGCAGTCGTTCATTTCGAAAGTGTCCGTAATAAATGTTAATTTGTATTTTGTAATAATTCAAATCGTTCATAGCTCATTCTAGTGTAATTATAGAAATATTTTCTATAATTTAACATCATTTGTGATCTGTTTTGAATTATATTTCAAATGTAAACACATGATAATCTGTCACACAATTTACATATGATTTCGAAAATCTGAATGAAGCTCACTCTGTATTGTGCATGCACGCTACTCTGGTAAAAACTCGCTCCACTCTACTCTGTCATTGTAAACGATCCTATAAAAATTTTATGAAAAAAAAAGTTGTGTAGAACCACATGCTATTTACAAATGCCAAAATCAGAGCCAGCCGCACTCATCAGGCAGGGCGAAGTAGGTCTGCCCAGTGACCATGCGTCGCATAGTTTATGGCGTAGTGGACGACTGATCTTACATAGAGAGGAGTAAGAGACGCAAAGGCAATGGTTTGGTAATGGTCTGCATTCATTTCATGTTTTTTTTCATCTAGCAGCGATAGGCATATGTTTTCCGAGACATTTTTCTTAGAACTTGGATTGTTTGGTTGCTTGCCTGCCGCTTGGAAAAGGAAGAAGATAAAGATTTGAGAGTTTTTCCTCCGAATTTTTTGTTTTAGTTTATTATGATTGCAGTTTTTCACATTCGATTTGTTTTTATGGCTTTTAAGTGACTGCGAGTGCGTAAGTGTGGGGAAAAGTTAAGCAATTGTGACTGTGCGCTCCTGTGTTTTTAATTTGTTATAATGTTTCATTATTAGATTTTTCAATTATTTTATTTTTTTGCTCCTCTAAAATATTTTTGTCCGTCTTAAAATATGGTTTCCCTAAGCGCATCACAATAACCTCAGGGTTACCGAAATTACCGAATAAAAGCGAAATTTTAACTAGTTTAAGTCGCTGCGTATGCCGTCTTTGTACAAAAGAGTCAAAATAAAAATATTCATACCTTATAGAATTCTTCAACTTGCTTCGCTGCTTATCGAGCACGGTATGGAAAATGAGTGTGGAAGTTGGCTAACGTTTGCGTTATATTTTTAAAGGATAATGTGGATAAATTCGTCAGAAAAACAGAGATATAGCCATTTAAATGGGACAGTAAACATTCATCAGATTCAAAATTACGTTTTCTCCCATCCTTCTTTTCTCCCTTTCTTTCTTCGTTTAAGATTAGGTGAATGTAATTAATTAATATTTATTTTATAATCATTGAAGACGAAGTTTTCCCCGCTCACAAAGAGGAATGGATGAACTTGTTATATTTGTTAAATATACCCAAACGGGGCATAAATAAATAAATATATTCAATAAGTTTTTATGCTTAAAACACGATTAGCTTATCATCCAAATAAATGAAGAGAATTGCGTTAGCAATTTCTTCGAATTCCTTATGTTAAAAATAATAAAAATAATAAAACATAAATCAAAAAACAAATCTTACCTTCTAAAAGATTTGTCGGGAAGAATACAATATATAGGTATGTACATACATATTCCGAAAAAAGCTTTCGTCATAAGAAATGCGCTCAACGTAAAACATTGTATGTGTATGCGCAACAATGTATAGCTGGGATTTCGAACGACAAGACGGTGTGTGATGCTTATCAAAAGATAAAATTAATTTTTTTCAAGGCACTGTCCGTCGCGATATCTTGGATGGGTCGAAAATGCTAATGCTAATGCTGTTATTCAATAATGCCTGCACTAGTCAGCCATGGAGTGAATCTTACACATAATACATAGATTCAGGCAATGCTCTCCAGCAGGATAATTAAGACGTAGCTATTTGGGGAGACACTTGAGGTTCACATCACTAGAGGCTGTTCCCAAGGAGGAGTAAATGCTATCCCCACTGCTGTGGTCCATGGTAATTGACGGTATGTTTGGCCGACGCTTCACACCTGCGGGGAGGAGTAACGCATGCTACACATACTCACATATACATACATTTCTCACCTAAAATATTTATTGTTTGTTCATTCTAAATTAATAAGCATAAAATTCTTAATCGCCAAAATTGCATTTTCATCATTTTAGTAAACATTTTCAGACTAATTCTATAGAAATAAGTCACATTTTAGTAAACAAGTAAATTCATTTTCAATATAAAGACAGACTGTAAATGCCTCGTCAGCACACGAGGCATAATCAAAGGTAAAATGAACTCAGGTGAGGAGTTCATTTGTAATCCGTGTAATTAGCGAGTCGCTTCTTTTCAATAAAATATTTTTCAAAGTCTAATTGAGTATTTATTTTTAATTATATTTTTTTCCTACATGATTTCCGAGTTTATGTAAGTCGCGCAACAAAGGTTATGCAGCACTGCTGTAGCTACAATAATGCTATATTGCTGCTATTAACTCAAGAATAAAATATGCTGATGTCTTACTGAGACGAAATCTTGGTATGGAATCTTTCTCGTCCCACTCATCAAAACGATTTGTTTGATTTCTCATTGTCCTTTCTCGTCTGGATGTTATAGTTAACATGATTGCAATTTCTTCATCGCTTATATCTTCCTGGTCTGAATTCATTACACAAATTGTTGGCTAAAAACCAATCTACTTGAGCAATTGTCAAATCGAAATGTCACTTCAATCACATTTAAAGATAAACTGAGTTTAAACGCTCAATTTTGGTGGTTTAAGCTAAGTTTAAACGAGGTTTAACTTACCACTGTGAAACTGCGTTGAAGAGATAAACTGAGCTTAAACTTGAACTGTGAAACTGGCCCTTAGAGAGCTGAAATTTTGCACGCGGGCTTTTTAAAAAAAGTAAATTTATGTTCGAAAATGGGACCAATCGGACAACTCCTTCGTAAGGTTGCCATATAAAAATTTCGTTTCCCACTATATAATTGGATACTGCCTGCGAGCGCGTCAACGTAGAGAACTGAAATCTGGTATGGTTTCATAGCAATAATAGATAAAGTTTGAAAAATTGACTAATAATATTGTGAAAACTATCAGTCCTGAACGTTTTTATACCCTAGATGAAATCATAGGGGTATACTAAGATTGTCATTCCGTTTGTAACCCCTCGAAATAATGATGGTAGAGCAAAATGGATTGGACAACTATTCATAATATTAAAAGTTATTTTGATTTTTACATGTCCGTCGGTCCGTGCGCACGATAACTCGAGAACGCGTTTACTTAGAAAGCTGAAATTTTGTACACGGACTTTAAAAAAAAAGTAAAATTAAGTTCGAAAATGAGACAAATCGGGCAACTTCTTCCTGGGGTTGCCATATAAAAATTTCGTTTTCCGCTCTATATTTGGACACTGCCTGAGAATGCGTCGACGTGGAGAGCTGAAATTTCGTATGTGATGTTTTTACTACATTAGCAAATAAAATGTCAAAAAAGGACTAGATCAGGCAACTCCTTCTTGGTGTTGCCATATAAAAATTTAGGTTTTTTACGTATACTTTGAAAACGATCAGTCCAAGCCATTTTCATTGTACTAAAAACTTCTGCAGAATACGAAATCCTATAAAAGTGGTTATAATCATTTTTTCTGTGCGACAAACCGTTCTAGAAATATATGCGAAAAACGACTTCAAAATCAAACTTGAATAGATCGGTGACCATACGAAATTTAATACTGGCATTCATCTAGGGTATTATAAGAATTGGTCTTAGACCAATTCTAGCTTTTTTACTTGTTATTTTACTGAAAAGTTCCTATGAAATTTGTTGTAATCATTGTTGCTGTCCGACGAACCGTTATAGAAATATATGCGAAAATCACTTCACAAAATCAAACTTGCACAGATGGAAGACCATACGAAATTACATATGGACATTTATCTAGCATATCATAAGAACTGGTCTTATGTAAGACCAGTTCTAGTTTTCTTACTTGCTCTGTATGAACTGTTGTAGTTTTACATAAGAACAGGCAAACATTTTAGAATGTAAGGACAAAGCTACGAGTAAGAAACTAAAGGAGACGCCATTGCGTATATGGCATATATTTTTGCGTGCCGAACGTAAAGATATTTCTCACTTTCTAACACATGGTTGGATCTCTGTCTACATGTACCCTAGGTGTTACCTTTGTTTTTATTCGATTATGAAATTTACCCTAACACAAAAAGAAAACTATTTACATTCTTTATGTGTAAATTCAATAATACAGTATTTGTATTTTTATACCCTAGATGAAATCTATAGGGTATAGAAAGTTTGTCATTCCGTTTGTAACACCTCGAAATAATGATGGTAGAGCAAAATGGATTGGACATCCACGCATAATATTAAAAGTTATATTGATTTTTACATGTCCGTCCGCCCGTCTGTCCGTCTGTGCGCACGATAACTCGAGAACGCGTATACATAGGGAGCCGAAATTTTGTACACGGACTTTAAAAAAAAAAAAGGAAAATTAAGTTAAAAAATTAAACAAATCGAGCAACTCCTTTGAGAGGTTGCCATAAAAAAATTTCGTTTTCCACTATATATTTGGACACTGCCGGAAAACGCGTCGACACGTTGGGAGCTGAAATTTGGTACATGGTGTTTTCGTTGTACTAGCAAAAAAAAATCAAAAATTGGCTAAATCTGGCAGCTCCTTCTTGGTGTTGCCATATAAAAATTCAGGTTTTTTACGTATACTGTGAAAACGATCAGTCCAAAACATTTTTATTGTACTAAAAACTTCTTTGGAATACGAAATCCTATAAAATTGGTTATAATCATTTTTTTCTGTCCGACAAACCGTTCTAGAAATATATGCGAAAAACCTCTTCAAAAATCAAACTTGAAGGGTGACAATACGAAATTTCATAAGGGCATTCATCTAGGGTATCATAAGAATTGGTCTTAGACCAATTCTACCTTTTTTACTTGTTACTAATAAACTGGAAAGATTGGTAATTTTTATAAAAGCAATTAATTTTTAATATATTTTCTTGATATAGATTTACCAAATATAAAATTTGAATGCAAGTTTTTGGTTAACAGAAGATGGTAATACTGGGGAACCGGAAACGTCAAAAGGTTGTTTTATATTACTAGCGCTTACTATGCTGCTGCTGGTAACAATTTCGTCTCATACCATTGTGTATATATTATATAGTGGTCGCAACTTTAAGTAGTCACCTCCAGCTAGATGGCCATAGTTGTACCTGTTTGAGAATATTGTGCTATGTTATACAACTTTTGTACGTAGTACAAATCAGGTTTATTGAGTAACCTTAAAGCTGTATGTGACGTAATGTATTTGGTTTTCACATACATATATCTCGGTAGCGATAGCATATGATTACTTTTAACAATTTCTTTCCGCAGAATTTTTTGTTTTTAATTTCTTATGATCACCGTTTTGGATATTCGATGTGGTTTTTAGTGCCTGTGAGAGGTTAAGCGTAGGAAAAAGATTAGGAACTGTGATTGTGTACACCTGTTATTTTTGTAAAATCGTTGTAATCGTAGTTTGTTATTTCATTTGTAACGCACAGAAATAATGTTGATTGAGCAAAATGGGTTGGAAACCCCCGCATAATAATAAAAGTTATTTTGATTTTTGCATGTCAGTCTGTGTGTCCGTCCGTCCATCCATTCGTCGATAACTCAAAAACGCGTGCATGTACTTAGAGAGCGGGCTATTTAGAAAAAAGGTTTCCACACAAAAATTTCGTTTTTCACTATATATTTGGACGCTACCTGAGAACGTGGCAACATAGAGAGTTGAAATTTTGTACATGAAGTGGTTTTTCGCATATATTTCTAGAACGGTTCGTCGGAAAGTAAAAATGATTATGACCAATTTCATAGGATACGTAAAAAACCTAAATTTTTGTATGGCAAGACCAAGAATAGGTTGTCCTGTTTAGTCCAGTTTTAAAATTTTATTGACTATATTTATGAAAACGCCATGTACGCCCATTTTGCTCAATCAACATTATTTCTGTGCGTTACAAATGAAATAACAAACTACGATTACAACGATTTTACAAAAATAACAGGTGTACACAATCACAGTTCCTAATCTTTTTCCTACGCTTAACCTCTCGCAGGCACTAAAAACCACATCGAATATCCAAAACGGTGATCATAAGAAATTAAAAACAAAAAATTCTGCGGAAAGAAATTGTTAAAAGTAATCATATGCTATCGCTACCGAGATATATGTATGTGAAAACCAAATACATTACGTCACATACAGCTTTAAGGTTACTCAATAAACCTGATTTGTTCTACGTACAAAAGTTGTATAACATAGCACAATATTCTCAAACAGGTACAACTATGGCCATCTAGCGTGGAGGTGACTACTTAAAGTTGCGACCACTATATAATATATACACAATGGTATGAGACGAAATTGTTACCAGCAGCAGCATAGTAAGCGCTAGTAATATAAAACAACCTTTTGACGTTTCCGGTTCCCCAGTATTACCATCTTCTGTTAACCAAAAACTTGCATTCAAATTTTATATTTGGTAAATCTATATCAAGAAAATATATTAAAAATTAATTGATTTTATAAAAATTACCGATCTTTCCAGTTTATTAGTAACAAGTAAAAAAGGTAGAATTGGTCTAAGACCAATTCTTATGATACCCTAGATGAATGCCCTTATGAAATTTCGTATTGTCACCCTTCAAGTTTGATTTTAGAAGAGGTTTTTCGCATATATTTCTAGAACGGTTTGTCGGACAGAAAAAAATGATTATAACCAATTTTATAGGATTTCGTATTCCAAAGAAGTTTTTAGTACAATAAAAATGTTTTGGACTGATCGTTTTCACAGTATACGTAAAAAACCTGAATTTTTATATGGCAACACCAAGAAGGAGCTGCCAGATTTAGCCAATTTTTGATTTTTTTTTTGCTAGTACAACGAAAACACCATGTACCAAATTTCAGCTCCCAACGTGTCGACGCGTTTTCCGGCAGTGTCCAAATATATAGTGGAAAACGAAATTTTTTTATGGCAACCTCTCAAAGGAGTTGCTCGATTTGTTTAATTTTTTAACTTAATTTTCCTTGTTTTTTTTTAAGTCCGTGTACAAAATTTCGGCTCCCTAAGTATACGCGTTCTCGAGTTATCGTGCGCACAGACGGACAGACGGGCGGACGGACATGTAAAAATCAATATAACTTTTAATATTATGCGTGGATGTCCAATCCATTTTGCTCTACCATTATTATTTCGAGGTGTTACAAACGGAATGACAAACTTTCTATACCCTATAGATTTCATCTAGGGTATAAAAATACAAATACTGTATTATTGAATTTACACATAAAGAATGTAAATAGTTTTCTTTTTGTGTTAGGGTAAATTTCATAATCGAATAAAAACAAAGGTAACACCTAGGGTACATGTAGACAGAGATCCAACCATGTGTTAGAAAGTGAGAAATATCTTTACGTTCGGCACGCAAAAATATATGCCATATACGCAATGGCGTCTCCTTTAGTTTCTTACTCGTAGCTTTGTCCTTACATTCTAAAATGTTTGCCTGTTCTTATGTAAAACTACAACAGTTCATACAGAGCAAGTAAGAAAACTAGAACTGGTCTTACATAAGACCAGTTCTTATGATATACTAGATAAATGTCCATATGTAATTTCGTATGGTCTTCCATCTGTGCAAGTTTGATTTTGTGAGGTGATTTTCGCATATATTTCTATAACGGTTCGTCGGATAGCAACAATGATTACAACAAATTTCATAGGAACTTTTCAGTAAAATAACAAGTAAAAAAGCTAGAATTGGTCTAAGACCAATTCTTATAATACCCTAGATGAATGCCAGTATTAAATTTCATATGGTCACCGATCTATTCAAGTTTGATTTTGAAGTCGTTTTTCGCATATATTTCTAGAACGGTTTGTCGCACAGAAAAAATGATTATAACCACTTTTATAGGATTTCGTATTCTGCAGAAGTTTTTAGTACAATGAAAATGGCTTGGACTGATCGTTTTCAAAGTATACGTAAAAAACCTAAATTTTTATATGGCAACACCAAGAAGGAGTTGCCTGATCTAGTCCTTTTTTGACATTTTATTTGCTAATGTAGTAAAAACATCACATACGAAATTTCAGCTCTCCACGTCGACGCGTTCTCAGGCAGTGTCCAAATATAGAGCGGAAAACGAAATTTTTATATGGCAACCCCAGGAAGAAGTTGCCCGATTTGTCTCATTTTCGAACTTAATTTTACTTTTTTTTTAAAGTCCGTGTACAAAATTTCAGCTTTCTAAGTAAACGCGTTCTCGAGTTATCGTGCGCACGGACCGACGGACATGTAAAAATCAAAATAACTTTTAATATTATGAATAGTTGTCCAATCCATTTTGCTCTACCATCATTATTTCGAGGTGTTACAAACGGAATGACAATCTTAGTATACCCCTATGATTTCATCTAGGGTATAAAAACGTTCAGGACTGATAGTTTTCACAATATTATTAGTCAATTTTTCAAACTTTATCTATTATTGCTATGAAACCATACCAGATTTCAGTTCTCTACGTTGACGCGCTCGCAGGCAGTATCCAATTATATAGTGGGAAACGAAATTTTTATATGGCAACCTTACGAAGGAGTTGTCCGATTGGTCCCATTTTCGAACATAAATTTACTTTTTTTAAAAAGCCCGCGTGCAAAATTTCAGCTCTCTAAGGGCCAGTTTCACAGTTCAAGTTTAAGCTCAGTTTATCTCTTCAACGCAGTTTCACAGTGGTAAGTTAAACCTCGTTTAAACTTAGCTTAAACCACCAAAATTGAGCGTTTAAACTCAGTTTATCTTTAAATGTGATTGAAGTGACATTTCGATTTGACAATTGCTCAAGTAGATTGGTTTTTAGCCAACAATTTGTGTAATGAATTCAGACCAGGAAGATATAAGCGATGAAGAAATTGCAATCATGTTAACTATAACATCCAGACGAGAAAGGACAATGAGAAATCAAACAAATCGTTTTGATGAGTGGGACGAGAAAGATTCCATACCAAGATTTCGTCTCAGTAAGACATCAGCATATTTTATTCTTGAGTTAATAGCAGCAATATAGCATTATTGTAGCTACAGCAGTGCTGCATAACCTTTGTTGCGCGACTTACATAAACTCGGAAATCATGTAGGAAAAAAATATAATTAAAAATAAATACTCAATTAGACTTTGAAAAATATTTTATTGAAAAGAAGCGACTCGCTAATTACACGGATTACAAATGAACTCCTCACCTGAGTTCATTTTACCTTTGATTATGCCTCGTGTGCTGACGAGGCATTTACAGTCTGTCTTTATATTGAAAATGAATTTACTTGTTTACTAAAATGTGACTTATTTCTATAGAATTAGTCTGAAAATGTTTACTAAAATGATGAAAATGCAATTTTGGCGATTAAGAATTTTATGCTTATTAATTTAGAATGAACAAACAATAAATATTTTAGGTGAGAAATGTATGTATATGTGAGTATGTGTAGTATGCGTTACTCCTCCCCCCAGGTGAGAAGCGTCGGCCAAACATACCTTATGTTTTGATGTCCTTCGAGAGATTTTGGAGGATTACTGCATATAGTGCTATTATGGAAAGTTGGTGGGCTTGTGAATAGATTCGTTGTCTCGTAATAGATAAAATTTAATGTTATCTATAAATGTGTGACTTCTATGTGAACAAGCAATCATAATGGTTAAATGCTTACATTGCGATCTTTTCTTATTAAAAGAGTGCTAAGCGAAATGAAATAAAAATGACATACAGTCATCGCGCAATTACTTTTTTATAGTTCGTTGAGTAATACGTAATATGCTTTATCGCGGTACAACGGTGACCAGGGATGATCATATTACTTTTTACAGCTCTTACTTTGATATTTTATCAATGGATCGTAAAATAGCGTGTGGCTATTCCGATCGTATTTCTTTTGTTTTGTTATGTTTGCTTTTCATTTCTTTATTATTATTATTATTGAGGTGCTCGGATATGCATTTACTGTTACGGCATGTGGGTTATGTAGATACGCTCTACATCTTCACGCAAAAGAGAAAAAAAAATTTTTGAATAAAAAAAAATGTTTTTTGTTTTTTTTTGTGCTGGTATGAGTGCAGTGGGCAATTGAAATTACTTATTGTACACCAATGTTGAAATTATAGATTGGTTTTGCTTATTATATTTTCTAATGGTATATACGTATTTATTACTACTAAACATTTTTACATTCTACAGAAATATTATGCTATGTGCAGTTAATATTTTACATTTTAAGCAGATATTATGCTACATATATAATTAATATTTCTACAGTTTACATTTTAAAGAAACATTATAAATGTTGGATGTGGATATAATCCTAATCTTATTTATTTTTACATTTTTCTTAATTATTATTAATTCTTTTTAGTCTATTCTTGTGTATTTTCTTTCTTTTATTGCCAATATCTAGGTATAAATTTACTCCTTCTATTTCCTTCACTTCATAAGGTCCTTTATACGGGCTATTGCACTTTCTTTTATCTCTCTTTTCAGAAGTACAAAATCTTTCACTTTCAATTTAATTGGGTTTATTATTTTATCTAATTTCTCTTTTCGTTTTGTTTTTGCTAAGTCTAATAGCTTTATTGTGTGCTTGTGTTAACCGAAAGTTTAGTTCTTTGGCGCAATCTTCATAATTGTATGTGGGTGTACTATCATTGAAATCTACATCATTTGCTAGGCTAGCGAGCTTCCCAAAGACTAAATCGTATGGAGTGTAACCAGTATCGGAATGAGGAGTCGTATTATAACAAAAGGTATAGTACGGTATCCATTCATACCAATTATAGTCTTGTGTAAATGATAAAAGATATTCATTACAGGGCTCTGTGGTTTCTCTCAATTGAACAAAGTTTGATGATGGTGTAGATGTTCTGTGCTCTATTTTCAAGTATTTGCATATGTTGGTGAATATTTCATTTATGAATTCCGTTCCCAAGTCTGCTTTTATCGTTTTGAAGGTATCATATTTTAATATAAATTTTTCAACTAATGCTCTGGCAATTGTAATTGCCTCCTTGTTTTCCAATGGTATAGCTTCAATATACTTGGGCAGTTCACACTGTATAGTTAGTATGTATCGAAATTCTTTTGACATTTTTAGTGGACCAATAGTATCTACGGAGATTACTTCAAAACTTCTTTCTGGAGTGTCCGTTATCACTAATTTTTCTCTAGTGTGTTTTAGGATTTTGTTCTTTGCACACAATTCGCATCTGTTTATATAGTCTTTAACCATCTTATTTAGATTCTTCCCTATGTATCTTTGTTTTATTTTGTTTATTGTCCTTTTGATACCTGAGTGTCCAACCGTGTGGTGAGTTACGGAATTCCTGAATTATATTATTCTTCATTATAATATCTTTTATTTGAATGGGCGGTTTATATATTATGATTTTTAATTTTGTTTTCTTATAAGAATATTATTTATATTTCGTTTTTTATGCAGCTTGTTAAATAACTTTTTAAAGTCGTCGACGCTTATATAATGAAATATGATGTAATCTTTCGCTAACGATAGTGACTCTGTTTTTATTTCTTTAATTTTCGAAATTATTGTCTCCAAGATCAAACCTAAGTCGTGATATACATTATTGCTGAATACGATAATCACTTCAATATTATTTATTATTATATTTGGCAAACTATTATTTTTTTTATTGAGCTCAAATTTAAATTTTTTTTTATCCTTCTTACTTCATTAATGGAAGTGCATTCCCATGCATAAAGGTGATCAGTCTCTATGTTGGCTGGGCTGCTATCCTGGGATTTCTTTTTAACTTTTTCTATTTTGTTGGACATTGCTCTTGTAGTTACTTTTATGCTTATAGTGGGAATCATTGCTCTTAATATGTCAGAATCGATTTTTATCACCGTGTGGTGAGTTACGGAATTCCTGAATTATATTATTCTTCATTATAATATCTTTTATTTGAATGGGCGGTTTATATATTATGATTTTTAATTTTGTTTTCTTATAAGAATATTATTTATATTTCGTTTTTTATGCAGCATGTTAAATAACTTTTTAAAGTCGTCGACGCTTATATAATGAAATATGATGTAATCTTTCGCTAACGATAGTGACTCTGTTTTTATTTCTTTAATTCTTGAAATTAGTGTCTCCAAGATCAAACCTAAGTCGTGATATACATTATTGCTGAATACGATAATCACTCCATTATTATTTATTATTATATTTGGCAAACTATTATTTTTTTTATTGAGCTCAAATTTAAATTTTTTTTTATCCTTCTTACTTCATTAATGGAAGTGCATTCCCATGCATAAAGGTGATCAGTCTCTATGTTGGCTGGGCTGCTATCCTGGGATTTCTTTTTATCTTTTTCTATTTTGTTGGACATTGCTCTTGTAGTTACTTTTATGCTTATAGTGGGAATCATTGCTCTTAATATGTCAGAATCGATTTTTATCCTTGAAAAGGCATCAGCATTCGCATTCATTTTACCTTGCTTATAATTAATTTCGAAGTCGTAGTCGGCTAGATCTAATCTTATATAATTCTTTTTCAATTATTGGTTTATTAAGTTCATGTTTTGTTAGCGTTCTGCTAGCATATGAAATTGGTAAATCAGATCCTATGTCACCTTGTGATAGTACTGCTCCAAGAGAAATCTGTGAAGCATCTGTTGTCAATATAAATTTTTCATCAAAATTAGGATATTGTAGAATTGGTGAATTTGTGAATTTTGATTTTAAACATGATAATGCTTTTTTAAATTCATCTGTCCAATTGAAAATGGTGTTCTTTTTCGATAGAGAATTTATTGGTCTTGCTATTTCAGCGAAATTTGGAATAAATCTTCTGTAGTAGTTACAGAATGCAATAAATCTTCTTGCGTCATCCGCATTTGTTGAGGTGGGAAAATTCAACACAGTGTCATATTTTTAGGGTCTGTTTTAATACCATCTTTTGTTATTATATGTCCCAAATACGTTACTTCTGTCTGTAGAAATCTACATTTTTCCGGATTTAATTTTAAATTATGTTTTCTCAGTCTGTTAAATGTTGTGATCAAATTTTGATTGTGATGTTTTAGGCTACATCCAAAGATAATAAATTATCCACGTATAAGAATGTTTCAGAATCTAGTCCGTACAAGGCTATTGAAAGCATTCTTTGAAAACTATTGGTTGACATTTTTAAACCAAATGGCAGTTTTTTAAATTGATAGTGGTCTTTGTTGTTTGAAAATGCAGTCAATGGCCTAGAATTCTTATCTAACTCGATTTGATGAAAGCAAATTGTAAGATCAAGTGTGGAAAAGTAAATTGCTCTTCCAAGCTTGTCTAGTACATCATCAAGTTTTGCTAAGGGAATTTATTGTCTAAAAGTTTTTTATTGAGTTGTCTGAAATCTTCAACAAGACGCCATTTTTTATTTAGATTGTCGGATTTTTTTGGAACAATTAATAAAGGAGAGTGGTATGGACTTATTGAAGGTTCAATCACGTTTTCCTTTATTAGTTTGTCTACTTGATTGCTTATTTCCTCGAGGAAGTCTATAATTCTTGATATATACTGGATTTTTGTATGTAGTGGAGATCTTTTGACTGTAGAAATTATTTGTGGTTAATTTGTCACCCGGTAAATGGAAAATATCTGAGAAATTTTTGCATATTTCTAAAACAGAATTTTTCGCATATTTTGATATTCTGTTTTTGTTTTATATATATGCAGAATATAATAATTTTAATAATTATAATTGTATGTAAAGGGTTTTCCAATAAGAGGTGTTATTTTGATATTTAAAGAAAAAAGCCATTTTTTGAGATAAATGATCGGATCTTTATTTCATTATAAAGAGGAAGGTATGCCGTTAATAATGGAGAATAACATCAGCCAAATGACCACCACGACCACGCCTACAGGACCATATCCTTTTCATGAAATTTTCCATAACCAAATCGCAAAGTGGCTGCCCTATGTCCTCGATAGCCTCACGAATTCCATCTTTGAGGTCTTGAATCGACGCTGGGCTGTTGGCGTAGACCTTCTCTTTCACGTGGTCCCAAAGGAAGAAGTTGCAAGGTGTTAAGTCACAAGATCTCTGTGGCCAATTGTTATCACCTCTTCGAGAGATAACACGGTCCGGAAACTTTTCCCGTAAAAGATCAATGGTTTCGTTGCTTGTATGGCACGTAGCGCCGTCTTGTTGAAAGTAAACGTTGTCCAGATCAATACCATCCAATTCCGGCCATAAAAAATCATTAATCATCTGTCGATAGCGCAATCCATTCACCATAACTGTTGCTCCAGCGAAAAAGTAAGGTCCAATGACCCCGCGGGACCATAAACCGCACCAAACAGTCACACGTTGAGGATAAAGAGGCTTTTTAACAATAACTCTTGGGTTTTCCGAGCCCCAGATGCGACAATTTTTCTTGTTGACGAAGCCATCGAGGTGGAAATGGGCCTCATCACTCAAGATGAGTTTTCGATGGAATTCCGGATCATTTTCATGCATTTCAAGGACCCAATCAGCAAAGACTCGACGTTGTTGATGATCGGCCGGCTTGAGTTCTTGTGTTAACTGAACTTTATAAGCCTTAAGACCCAAATCTTTATGCAAAATACGGTGTAATGACGTTTGTGGAATGCCTAATTCCAAAGAACGACGAGGAATGGACAAACCTGGGTTTTCTTCAACACTTTCGGCTACAGCAGCAATATTCTCGGCTGTTCTTGAGCGACGTGCACGGGTTTTATTCTTCACATCACTAACTTGTCCCGACAGCTCGAATTTTTCTACCAATTTCTGTATTGCGGTACAAGGTGCTTCACGACGACCCAAAAATGTTCGAGTTTTACGAACCGTCTCTTTTTAAAAATTTCAATGCGTTGTTGAATCGTGTATCGTTCCATTTTTATTAATGGCATAGTTTCTACTTGTCAAATGTCAAAAAATGACAGCTCCAAAAGTGACATCTACCGAAATAGCGGGCTAATTAAAATAACACCTCTTATTGGAAAACCCTTTATTTCATGATTAATTTAAGACTAATCTTTATATATTATTATTGCTATGTTATTTATTTCTTTTTCTTTTTTTTTCTCCTTCCTTTGCTTCTTTAATTCCGCTATTTTTATGAGGAACCTCTTTTTCTGCTCCCCTTGGGCTATTATGATATTCGCCGATTTCTCGTCTGAGTTTCGCCTCGAAGCCAGCTCTGCTCTTAGTAGTATATTCCCTTTGTGGTTGGTTGTATTTCCGGTTGTTGTTTCTGGTTTCTGCTCATGTATTCCTCTATCGTAATGGGCCTTGGTCCTTTGGGGGGGGGGGGTCCCGCAAAGCTGCTATCAGGGACTGTTTTAATTCTTTCCTCGGTGTAATGCTATCTTCGTAAGTTCGGTCCGCAGGGTCGCCATGTGAATAACTTTTCTCTGTTATTAAGAATGAATTAGATTTTCTTTGTTTGAGCTGAGAAGCTGAATTCTCCAAAAATCCATCAATGTTGGAAGCTCAATATTTTGATGTCGGTGTATCTTTTAACAGGAGCTGAGAAGCTCAATACCTGTGTTGGCCATGTTAGAGCTGAGAAGCTCAATATCTGGCATGAAGAAAACGCCAAGAGAATTACTGGTTAAATTCTGACCATTTATTTTCAATAGCAGTATATTTATAGTATGTATATTAAAAGTGCTTAATTTGCTAAACCTAAAAATGAAATTTCTTTCTCATGGGAAAGACTAAAAGTGTTACAAATACTTTATGAAAATTGCTTACCTTACTCATATCGATAAAATTTAATGTTAATGCTCTCTACTCGAAGTAAGTTGTCATTATCAGGATGATGGAATCTAGGATAGAGATTGTGTCCAGCGTATAGTAGTTTCTTTGAACCATTGAATAAATAACTAATAAGGAAACGGCATATCGGGTGAAAACCTAAGCCACTCGGCGACATGTATTAGTGTGTTGTGTTTGTATTCGTTTCATAATAGCAGTAGTGGAATCGTGCAATTTTGAAGGGCGACATTTTTTATAATCCAAATTGCTATGTAAACTAAACAAATTTATAGCGCCCCCTTAGTTTCAGGTAATATTTCTTAACGTTGCCTTTGTATGACTTGCATAATTTAGGCACAAATGACAATTCAATTGTAAACAAACAAACTGGCATTGGTAAAATGTAAAATTTTTTGCCATGGCTGTTTATTTTTATAAATATTTCACTTTTATTTTGCTAGAAACATTATAATTAATTAGTAAAGCTAGTGAAGTTACTTGAAGAATGCTTTCCCACGACAATAACTCTGTTCGTTCCTGCAGCACAGCACAGCGCACTTCATTATGATAATTTTCGACTCGGAAGTCCCTATTACACAAAATATCGTTCACAAAGAGTATTTCGCACTAATTTCACACTACTATTACGTAAAAATCACGTTTAATTCTTTATTTTTCACAATATCGCGAATTCAAATCCGAGAACTTCTTTTCAAAATTATGAAATGTAATGTTGAACTGACACAAAATAGCCACTAGGCCCTCTTGTCATTTCTCCTCCCCCCCCCCCCCCCCCCCCCTCCACCATAGATCACACTGTCATTGAAATGCTTAAACACTGTATTCGCACCATACCCCGCTTCCTTATTTATGTATTCAATGCTTTGACCTGTCTTTATTTCGAGAAGCTCGATTGCGTTTTTATTTTCGATGTGGTAGGATTTGAGCTTCCGTAGTTTAAGGTCCTCTATGGTTGATGAGTAGTTGATTTGGTTAAATACGATTGGGTAGATGTGGATGTCATCCCAGTAAGTGTTGATGCTGTATTGGTAGATGCTGTTGTTAATTTCTACTGAGCAGTTTTCAAAATGAATCAGCTGTGTGCCTTCGATTTGTTGGTGACTAAATTCGCATGAAGATGTTATAGGAGTTTCCGGAATGTTGGTCAGGAGGATGTAATTTGGTTCAGGTTGAGATATTTGTGACGTTTGTTCGGTGGGCTTGCACTCTGCTGGTTTGTTTTGTATGAGCCGGCCAATACAGGTGGAGGTGTTTGTCGTCTCTTGGTAGACTGATTCCTTACAGTAATAAACGCCTTCTATTCTATTGCATGCTTTGTTAAAATATTGAATACTTCTTAAGTTTTGGATTAAATAGGGTTTTGTGGTGTTATGGTACTATTACAATGTTGAGTGATTGATTTGGACGTGAAGTCCAGACTGCCATCATGAGCTGACAGATCACTCGGTAACAGCGTTGACTGCAGGGCGGCACGCTACCTTGTCTCAGCTATTGGCGGAGAGTGTGGGGTGGGTACCACGAAATACCTGCCGCTGTCACCTTACCATGAACAAAACAGAAATCGTGCCTGTCTTCCTGAAACAGAGACTCATAAAACGGAAAGGCACACACTAATCCTGAAGGGATCGCGTACATCACTCACCTGAAGTTGATCCTAAGGATCGGATGACCTGATCCATTGCCGTCCCCGGCCTCCCATGACATCCTGGCTACTCGGTTAAGATGTCCCTGTGTTTACCTGTATGGAGTAGAAAGGGAAACCTCGGGAGAGGGAAAGTGAGAAGAAACAACCTAAGATTTAGTCCATATTGGGATCTGTTTTAATTGATAACTATGTCACATATATACATTTCAAAAAATTAATTTTTTTTCTTATAATCACCCCCGAAGCATTAAAGATGAGTGGAATTCCGTTGCGTGTTTTAGTTTCTCCCGTTTTTCTTGTTTTTTTTTCTATTAAATACTTTATTTTGTACCTTTACTGATTTACATTTCCGTACTGGTTAATGCCGTGGTAACCCAAAGGGAGTTGAGGTTAGAATCCGAGAATGCAATAATCTCCTTTTAGTAGGTAAGCGTATTGTACTATAACATGAAAAGTTCACTAAGGCGAGATTTGTCAAATGTTCTGCCAGAGACTGCACCCGATATACTGACAAATTATCATTGCAGTCATTCAACGATTAATAAAAAACTTTTATTAATAAGGATCTATAGTATACGAAAGTTCACTTTGTCCCCATTAGTTCAAAATGTTGAAATGTTCTTGCCAATGCCAGCGTTAGACACGGACGCAAAATTTATTGGTCGTCGACTCTTAATATAAAAAAAATTTGTATTTAGGTAATAACCTAATATGATAAGTTCACTTTGTCCAAATTATTTCAAACTGTTCTTGCCAATTGCAGCCCGATTAGTCCGACAAATTCTCATTGGTCGTCGACTCTTAATACATAAAAAATTTGTATTTAGGTAATAACCTAATATGATAAGTTTGCTTTGTCCAAATTATTTCAAACTGTTCTTGCCAATGGCAGCCCGATTAGTCCGACATATTATCATTGGTCGTCGACTCTTAATATATAAATTTTTTTTTTTATTTATATAGTACTATAACATGACAAGTTCACTAAGGCGGGATTTGTCAAATGTTCTGCCAGAGACTGCACCCGATTAGTCTGACAAATTATCATTGCAGTCATTCAACGATTAATAAAAAACTTTTATTAATAAGGATCTATAGTATACGAAAGTTCACTTTGTCCCCATTAGTTCAAAATGTTGAAATGTTCTTGCCAATGCCAGCGTTAGACACGGACGCAAAATTTATTGGTTGTCGACTCTTAATATAAAAAAAATTTGTATTTAGGTAATAACCTAATATGATAAGTTCACTTTGTCCAAATTATTTCAAACTGTTCTTGCCAATGGCAGCCCGATTAGCCCGAATAATTTAATTAGTCTTAATATATAAATTTTTTTTTATTTATATAGTACTATAACATGAAAAGTTCACTAAGGCGGGATTTGTCAAATATTATGGCCCGCGACTGCACCAGGTAAGTCCGACAAAGTTTTATAGCAGTCGTCGACTATTAATATGAAAAAAAATGTATTTATGTAATAATCTAATATGATAAGTTCACTTTGTCCAAATTATTTCAAACTGTTCTTGCCATTGGCAGCCCGATTAGTACGACAAATTATCATTGGTCTATCCTCTTGCTAGTGGTCCCGTGTCGAGTACCGTTCGGCCAGTCCCGCTCTTTTTGTAGGGTGTTGTACAAATATTTTCCCGTTCCTTTGTTTCTTAAAACGTTATAAGTAGCCTAAATGCGATATGGACCTGTAAACTAGAGTATACTTATCTTCTCCTGTAATTAATGGTTTGATGGTTATTCAGCCGAATCGTGATTTTTCCAATTCTTGACTCTCCTCCTCGGCGAGCTTGTTTCCTTTCTGCCTTCGCTACTCTTCTCGATTTTCTCGTTTCTTGCCTTGGTTGTTTTCTAATTTTAATTTTTTCTCGCGATTTAACACCTTTCTTTTCTTCTACTCACTGCCGTTTTCTTACTTATTTTGTTTGTTTGTTGCTTTCCTCACCGCTGTCACCCACTTAATGCCATCCACCTCTCTCCTCACCAAAAAACATGGCCGACCGTCCCTCTTCCGGCATTTTCGTTCCCCATTTTCTTGCGTTTCACCGCATGGTGCCAGCTGTTCCGTTGACAGTCATGGGTGGGTAGGTGTCTGTACTATGACAAGGCTATGTTTACACCCGCGACCATAACAGGGCAGGGTCGTGTGATGCACCTGTGTGACAGACGATCCTGGAAGATGGTCGACTGAGCTAGCCGGTCTTAACACTTAGGCCTTGTCCTGAGGCGTCCAATGTGTGACTCGACCCACGACCGTTACCGATGGGGAAATATAGAAGAACACAGAAAAGTAAAATCCTCATAACGAGGCTAATCCAGAAGGGATTAGAGAAGAAATATCTACACATTCAAGGTAGAGATGGGCTAGACTAGGATCATCGTCCTTTATAAATTTTCGCTCGACCACCGCAGACTGTAGAAATAATGAAGAAAAAACAGAAAAGTAAAATCCTCATATCGAGGCTAATCCAGAAGGGATTAGTGGTGAAACATCTATACATTTAAGGTAGAGATGGGCTATTTAAATTTTTGGAGTCGGTTTAACGATTGGAATTGCTACGGTAGCTCCGCTGTCCGTAGTGCACCATGTGGGAAGGGAAAAAGGTGGGAATACTAACAAAAGGTATAACGGCCGCTAGGTTGGGGTGGGCCCTAAGCGGCATATTGGTACCCTGTAGTTGCCAGTTAAGCTGGCCGGATGCCTTTTTAGGGCTACCAGGAAGAAGACAAGCATCATATCTACTTATATTCGGTCACTATCCGATCATGGCCTGATATCCTTAGCGTGGAAGACGCCGATGAGTTTTCCTTGGAGGTCTTCGAGTTCATATGACGAATTCCCTTTTCGAGATCTGATTCGACATTTAAGGAACTTGCGACTTAGCTTAGCACTGATCTGATTTTGGAAACTACTCTGTATGAAGTTCCGCCGATATACTTCCTGACCTACCTTGAATTCTACCGGTTTCGAGCGCAGGTTATAAACCTTTGTGCCTTGATCAAATGCATGATTTAAGTTTTCTTGGATCTTGGCCCGAATTAACTGCACTTTGTTGGTCTCATCTATTGCAATGGGTTCGTTCAACGTGCCTAGAGTCCTCAGTAGTTTATAAGAATTTGCGTGTTCCACCATGTGAAATCCAAAAAGTACTTTATACGGAGAGAACCCAGTGGCCTGGTGTACTGAGCTCCGCAAGGAGCTGGCGATGTAGCTCAGTTTCTCGTCCCATTTATTATGTTCGTTATTGAGACATGCCCGGAATGCGGCTAATATGGAGCTGTTGACCCGATCGGATGCATTGGCCTGTGGGGAGTATACAGCAGTTTGGAGATGGTGTACGCCGTACTTCTCTAATAATCTCGCGAGCTGGGCCGACCGAAATTGGGATCCATTGTCTGTTATTATGGTTTCTGGGACTCCAAACATGTGAAAAAGCTCGGTTTCCACAAACTGGCAAATTTGCTGAGCAGAGGTTCTTTTAATAGGCTTTAACAAGGGATATTTCGAGAAGTGGTCCAGGGCTATGATCATGCAAATGTTTCCGTTTGACGATCTGGGGTAAGGACCTAGTAAATCAATATATATTCGCTGGCATGGTCGCTCGCTCTGAGACTGATTTCCCATGGGTGGTCTTAAAATGGTATTTGGAGCCTTTATTTCCTTACACGCGTCACATGAGCTTATATAATTTCGGACGTCAACGGTCATTCTTGGCCAATATAGGTGTCTTCGTAACCTTTCCAGAGTCTTTCCTATGCCTCCATGAGAAGACAATGGCGGATAATGCGCTCTTGAGATGACGCTGGTGACGAGCCCACGTGGAATCCGTCACGATCTTGAGCGGCATTAGTTCTATTAAAGGTCGGAACTTCTGGACACTTAGTACTGCTGCCAAAAATTCTTGCTCGGTGACAGTGTAATTACGTTGTGCCGAATTTAATTTTTTTGAGATGTATGCAATAGGTCTTTCGTGGCCTTCGTCATCCACTTCATCAGGACTCCACCAATTCCTTGTTGGCTGGCGTCACATTGAATGACGAACGGCTTGGTGAAGTCCGGACTCACTAGTAACGGAGCAGACGTAAGCTTCAGTTTCAATTGTTCTACAGACGTTTGAGCTTCCGGGGTCCACTTAAACTGACTAGGATTTTTCAGGGTGTCAGTTATCGAAGCAGTCAAGTTAGCATAATTCGGTATGAAGCGCCGATACCAGCCTGCCATACCCAATAGGCGTCGAACCTGACGAACAGTTTTAGGAGTAGGATACTCAACTATCGCTGCAACTTTGTCCGGGTCCGTTTTTATCCCACGTTCTCCGACTATGAAGCCCAAATACTTAGTCTCTTTTATGCAGAATTTGCTCTTCTCAACATTAATAGTGAGCCCAGCCTTCCTCATGCAGGTAAACCAGGATGTTGTCGCGAAGATCGAATGGGATGACATTGTCCATAAGGCGGTACATAGTTTGAGGAGCGTTGCACAGTTCGAATGGCATCACCTTGAAATGATAGAGTGGGTGACCAGGCACTGTAAAAGCGGTCTTCTCTCGGGACTCTTGGTCTAGCGGGATCTGCCAGAATGCGTCCTTTAGGTCCAGACTTGTGATGTATTTTGCCGGAGGCAGTCGACCCAGAATCCCGTCTATCTGTGGTAGCGGATAGGCATCCTTCTTCGTGACTGTATTCACCTTCCTGGCGTCAAAACAAAGTCGGACCTTTCCTGGCTTGCTTACTAGGACTACTGGAGAGCTCCATGGACTCTGGCTCTCTTCTATCACTCCCAGTGATAACATTCGTTCCAATTCGGCGTCCATCAGACTTTGTACTGCTGGTGATATAGGATAAAAACGTTGTTTTATCGGAAGTGCATCGCCGGTGTCGATCTTATGGGTAATTAGAGAAGTTTTGCCCAAACCTAAGGATGCAAAACATGGAAACAACTCTTTGGTGGCTACAAGGCGTTTCGACTCTTGCTCCGAAAGAAGATGACAGTCAGTGTCTGAGGCCGCTAACAGACCTGGTTTCACCTCCGCAACTGCACCCAGGACATCTGGAGCTAACCCAAATAAGCGCCAGAAGTCTATCTCCAGGTACAGAGCTTGAGTGAGCCCCGGAACCACGTAGAAACGCACGTGCTGAGTCTCCCTACGGAAAGTGACATCCAGGTCCAAATGACCATGAACACTCGTCATGGCACCATTAATTACCTCCACTTGAGTCTTTACCTCTTCCATTGGACCTCCGGCTCCGACAACCTCTCAAGAGCTCCCCGGCCTAGGGATACTGACAGTGGCACCACTGTCTAATAGTCCTGACACGGCTTGCCCGAGTAGGTGTACTTCAGCATACGGCCGAATGTCGTCTGGTACCGACACTGTAATGTGGGCCAACTTCTTCCTCTCGGCTTTGACACGCTTGATATGCTCGCGCCACCGAACAGTCGATTTTTTTCTGGTTGGGCAACAGTACAGGTTTGTCATGGTCACATCAGAGAAGATCCTATTTTTCACGATAGTTGTTCAGGCGCTTGTGGTATGGCGTCAGTGGATATTGAGCCGGCTCACGGCCACTCGTCATCACAGAGGTTGATGGCCGTCTCAATATTTGATAGGTGGGACTCTGGACCTCCTCTTCACCAATGCTCGTAGGCTTTGTCGCAATTGGCATTAATGGAACGGCAAAGATTAACGACGGATCCGACGGAAGGTCTAGTTGGTGGTCGCAAGTGCAGTTATTATCCCCCTAGGTGGGATTTGTGACTCCTATATCCAATAAGGGCGAGTGCTTTTCGGAATCATCGATTTCGATTTTTAAACTGTTAGGGTTATTATCTGGAACGTTTCCTGGATCATCTCCCCAGGAGATCAAGTCCAGAGGTGCTGGTGGACTTATTGCTGCGGGGCTTGACTACTCTCTGCTACTGCAGTCGTAGGGACTCTTGTCTGAGACGCTGTAACAGGGGTCGGAGTTGTCCGAGGATACCTCGTTGCGTTTGGCCGGAAGCTGGTGTTGTTGCTCCCGACCCGTCTCATGTTTTTCGTCGCGTAAACTCGACAATTAGGCTTTATTATAATTTTCTGACCGCAGCCATAACAGAAATATCCCGTCGGGGTGCGTGGACAGTCTATATAGAAATGACCCCGTTGGTCACAGTTCCAGCAAACGGATTCCGTTCTAACAGGAGTTCTTGTGTGTAGTTCAGGATTGGTCTTCTGGCGTTATGCTACTTAGTTCATGGACCCGGTACCGTGCATTTCTCCCTGGGTGCATGGCAGTAGGGACCGTTCAGGCTAGGGCTCTATTATTCCCACCAGAACTGTGGGATGACACGATTCGGTCATGAGTAGTTTGTATCTGCATCACCAACGCCCGCAATTGGGTTATTGAGTTTGTTGGGTGTAAACAGATTTGACACTGAATGGACGGGAGAAGGTTCGTTTTGATAAGATCGAGAAATTCTCGCTCCGACATAGGGTTCTGCAGCTGGTTTCGCAGTTCTACTAATGCTTGGAGATACAGGTTAAAATTATCTCCGTTTTCCTGTCTCCGGTTCATCATCTGGCGCCGTACCCTAATGTCGTCCTTAGGGTCGCCTCACTCAGTTAATAGGGCCGCTCGGATTTGATCCCAGTTAAGAGTTGGATTTATCCGTAATAATGACCAGTACCAGTTAGTCGCTCTGTCACTGAACAGGGTGTGCAGGTGCCTGACCAAGAGGTCGAAGTCACCGTACAAGGTGGTATTAGTTAGCGCTTCTACTCGGAAGATAAAGTCTTCCACGGATAAGATGGAATTGTCCCCATTATACACTAGCCTCCACCCCTTAACGAACGCCTAGGACAACGTTGAGGCAATGATCGAGGGACTCGTTCTGACTCTCTAAATGGTTCTTGAAAAGAAGCCATTCTAGGAGGAGATCTTTGTGGTACTGACCTCTGGTCTTGGCCAGCGCTATTCGGCTGACTATTGTTGAATGCTTGATTAGAATTCCGCGGCAGCTCAAGGCCCGGAAGTGGTGCTTGTGACATGCGTGGCATCGCAGGGGGTGGATATCTATTGGTGGTACTGTAGGACGTAGGTGAGACTGTCGTGCCCCAAAAGCAATCAATAAGCAAATCCAATAATTAAAAACGACACTCGAATTTCTTTTTACGTTATAAATCTTTATTTTACTATATATCAAACTGACCTATCTTAATACTTTTAAAACAATCTAACCCGAACCGAACTGAAACTTGATACTCTTAAACAAAGTTGAATCGCGACTGAACAATTAACTACGACGATGACTGAAACTAACGGCACTCGCCAGACCAGTCATTGGTCTTTTATGCCCCGATATTCGGAAGTACTTTCTTTGCTCACAACGCGGATGTAAACAAACGACAACAACCTTGTCGTTTGTTCTACCGGTTGCAGCACCTGAGTCGCTTAGTAGTAAACAATCGCTTTACATAATAATTACCATGCGAGGTTAATTATTATTATAATCGTCGATTGCTCCACTAAGCGCTCATCGCAGCCAGCTGTTGAGCTAATCAGCAAAATAACCGACAGTTGCAGAACAGTACCATGCGAGGTTACTGTTTAGCAATTGCTAATTATTTCACTAAAATGCGCCCTTGGCTGCTGGACGAATCTTCCTTATATTGGGCCACAACATCCCTCCCCCCTTGGAAAAACTAGTTTCCGCAGGGAACTAGATCTGGAGAATGCAATCAATTAAATAAACTGAGAATATCCTAATCCTCGTTCGGTTCAGATTCTTTACAGTATATCATTACAATTCTGTACATTACTTTTTACATATTTCGAAATTTTCTTATTTTCTTCTCATTTCTTTTTTTTATTCTGTTCTTACTTTTGTACAATATTTCAAGTTTGGTTTCTCTTTTAATTTTCTTCTTACATTTAATTTCTTTAACTTCAATATTTCCTTTACATATGTAATAATCTTTCTTACTTTCATCTCATTTCTTTTGTATTGTGTTTTTACAACATATCTATTTTCTCTTTTAGTTTATTTACTGTTTTTTTTTAATTAATAACAATATAAATAACTACATACTTGTGTTTTGTTTACATTCTTCTGTTATATTTCTTTATTCTTTTTTTTTTTACTTCACATGTCTTTTACTTTGAAACTTCTCCCACTTACCGTAATAAGTTATTTATTTCTATTACATTAAAATTTTATATACCTATTGGACAAGAATTCATTAATTCATTTACACGTGTTATCCCGTTAGAAAACATTACTTGGTACCTATGCATATAATAACAAAATAACAAAAAGTTCTTTTTACAATCATTTATATTAGCCCGAATACTTACAAAAATACTATCCAAACCATAACAACAAAATTTTTCTCTCCACTAATTACAATTTTTACAATCCTCTAGCCTTAAAGTTTTCTTCCTATGGGTGCCCAACACAATTATATTATTACAATAAAACTACTTTACTATTCTAACTGCACCGGATGCTACTCGAAGGCGGTTGGTAAATTTGCTGTTTGTAGGTTTGCTGTTGTTGGGATGACCTTTTTTATACTGGAGTCCACTTGTTGGGATAGCCTCGCTTTGGGTTGGCCCGTCAATGGTTTGCTGATAATGGTTCAAGTTTGTTCACTTTTCTGATGCTTCAAGTGGTACACTAATCCTGCTAATACTGCTAGCATTTGATCACAATTAATCCCATTAGTTATATGGATCGATAGATAGAATGTTTTTATCTACTCTGTATTACTGGACAATTTCTTGTTATAAGCGCTGCTTTAATTTTACTATGATTATATTTATAAAAAAAAAACTTTCTTTTGGTCCCGATGGAGTTCTCTCAATTATATTGAGAGTCCACGTGTACTCAAAGATTTTTTTTTTTTTTTTGTAATATCATATAGTACTGTATATATGTATGTTAGTAGATATACCATATAACAGATCTCTCAACATTAATTTATGCGCTAATAACTCCGCCAGGTTTTCTAATTGTAGCTTTCCAATAAGAGTTCGGCAGAAGCTCAAAATTCGTCATCAAGATCATATGTGTGGTCTTCATATACTTTTACAGGCATAGTGCATACTCTGCGCTTGTCTAACGATTATTTCACTCATTTCCCGAGCGTAAGTTATCCGTGGATGTAAGCTTCCGATGATCAAAGAGGCCAACCTACTTATCCTTATCTCCGGTATCTTATTAATTTCTCGTACTTTGCTCATAGTTTGAGCTCCAGCATCGTCGATTCCCTATATTTCCACGTTCCGTATTTACTAGAGTTGATATTTTGTTTCATAGATCTCCTCGTTCTGCTGCCGCCTGTGCTCTGGAAGCATTGAATATGTAGATTTGACATTCTTACTTACTTAACCTATGGCAACCCGTTAATTTTTCTCTATTTTAATTTTCTTTTTCTTTTTAGAAATCCTTATGTTTGTTCTACATATATACATACTTTAAAAGTTTTCTTTTAATTCTTCTTTCTTTTAGAACTTTTTTTTTTTTTTTTAACTTTTATTATTCTATATTTTTTTTCAATTCTCTTTTTAAATCACTTATTTCTTTTAATCTTTTTTCCACCTTCTTTTAAATCTCTTATTTCTTTTACCTTTCCAATCGTTCTTTAACATCCTCTTTAATTTTTTTTCTTTACAAGACCTCTTTGTTTATAAATCTTCTTTCTTAACACTTTATTTTTCTTTATTTCCATTACTCTATTGTTTTTTATTCTCTCTTTCCTACTTTAGGTTTGATTTCAATCTTGATACATTTAATATTCTTTTAACTTTTTATTTCTGTTTCTTTTTTCTTCTATTCAATCTGCTCATTCTCTGTTTTTTTTTTTTCAACCTCTAATTTTTATTTGTCTTAATTAATTATTTATTCTTTACCTCTTTTCTTCTTTAGTACAAATCTAGAGATTTCTTTATGCTTTATTTCTTTAAAAACTTCCTATTCTTATTTGACCTATGATCAACCTTCTATTATTCTTAAACTAGGTGAAATGAACTACTCAATTTTTCTAATTAGTCTTTATTATTTCAGCAATTATATTTAAAAACAACAATACAAATTCTTCTCTATTAGCTTTTCTTTTTACTTCAACATCTTTTCTCTTATTACTTTTTTACAAAATCTTTTTTTTTATTACTATATTATTCGATCTTTTTAAGTTTTGAACATTTAACTATCTTGAAACATGCAATATTCTTCTTCTTCTTTTTAATTTCTCTTTTTTTTTTTTTTTTTTTTTTTTTTTTTTTTTTTTTTTCTTTTTTTTCTTTTAAATGTATTGTACCTTTTTGTGTCTTTTGTGTAATTTCTCTATACTTTTAATGTCTTATTCCTTTTTTTTTGTCGTTATTTAAATAATTAAATAACTATTTTGTCTAATTTCTCTAAATACCTACATATATGTTTTTTTTTAACACACGTTTTCTTACCTATTATTCCTTAGTTGTCGCGTTGTTTCAGCCTCCAATAAAGCAGGCACTAAACTATCCTTATATCTTCTTGCGTTTTCTTTCTTGACCTGTAAATCTATAAAGCTATGTCATATCATTTAAACTTAGGAAAAGTCGCCACTCAAATCACTTACAAAATTCGAAGGCCCCTGTGGAAAAGTTCGACTGAGCATCACTTTTCCCGGGAACTTACCAACATTTTCCTCATAAGGTGTCATGAAAGTTGCAGTAGAATTCCAATGTCCTGCACGACTGCAGTTTCGATGCCATAATTTCTTCTTGAATTCTGTTCTAACCGATTTATTCCTATATTCTTGAAATTTAATCTTTCCTCTTCGCCAAAGCCCGCGAGCTTGCCTTTGTTGTGAATAGAAATTTTTCCTACCTTCATACTTCCATGCAGGTCTTTCGGAATACTTACGCGGTTGTTTATTCGAGGAATTTGGTGCTTTTATCGGACAGGCTCTTGCATTAGCGATTCTTACAAATGCAAGTCTATCTTTCAGACTATTTCCGCTGTGTTCAGTGTATCTACGTTGACTGCTAAACCCTTGGCCAGATTCTGCGGTTATAGGCTTGTTAAGCTCAGAATTTTCGTGAGGTGTGATAGGTATCTTCTCCCAGAAGGGCACCAGAAATGGGTCCTGCCATGTAGGTACTATTTTTTCTGTCGTGTTGATTTTTTCCTTCTCTATCACGGCTTGGAATGTATTTTCTTGACTTCTACTCTGCCAAGCTGTTGGTCCCACTTGTGCACAAGCTGCGATGTTTTCACAAGGAGCTTTTTCTTCTATGACTTTGCTGGCGTCTTGTATCAGAAGCTTCATATTTAGGCAGTCGATTATAGCTCTGCCACTGAGGAAATCCATTCCAAGTATACCGTCGGCTGGAATTGAGTCCGTATCAGTAATGGCATTAAATCTGCAGGCATGCTGGCTGTTGTCTATCTGCAACTTCGCCTCACACGTTCCTATTGAACTTCTAGCGGATCCGAACAGTCCTCCAATTCTAATTTTGTGATGTGTTTGTATGGGCGTATTCCTTTTTATCCTATTAACCTTAATAATGCTACAGGTGGATCCGGTATCTACTAAAAGTCTTAACTTACCTTCTACTGCTATGTTCGATGGAACTGTTATAATGAACTTATTCCGAGAATTTAATTTTTCACTGGCCTTCTCTGCTAAATATTTTCTAAGACAATTCTCCGTATAGTGATCCCATGTGTGGCAGAATTGGCAGTAAAGTCCCTTCCGTCCTGAATGGAATTCATCTTGGATGCCAGTTGCATAGTTTGCCACTCTGACGTGATGAATTCGGCAATTGGATTCCTTGTGTCCATATTCCTGACATTCAGTACAGAAGAGAACCTGCTGGCACTCTCTCGCGAAGTGCCCACGCTGTCCGCATTGAAAACATTCAGTAGATCTGGGAGGTGATCTCCTTGTCGAAGATGCTTGGTATCTTCCTGATGACACTGGCCCTGTTTTGTGTAAGACCGGTCTCGAATTCTCTCTGGGCTCGTCTCTTTTAAAATCCGCCGTTGCCCATCTGTTTGGTGCTCTTACTGTGTTCGACTTTCGGTCTTCTTGCCATACTCCCAATTCTCTCACTTGAAGTCTTTTGGCATCCTTTTCAAAATAACTGGCTTCCTCTCTCACTTCTTCCAGTGACAGAAACTTACGCCCTGTAAGGTACACTTGCGTGGGTCTACTCATCACACCCGCTTTAAAAGTAGCTACAACATCGGTCTCCAACTCGGCTAGTAGTCCCTTCTCCCCTCCCGGGTATTTGGCCGAAACAGCCTCCTTAATCTGATCGCGCAGTTCTTTCATTCGATCCGCAAACTCCCTGATGTCCTCTCCAGGTCTCTGTCTACATGCCAGCATTTCAGTGCGCAATTCACTGAAAGACTTCTTCGGCATATAAGCTGTTTTAATTATCAGTTGCAGAGCTTCAAAATCTTTTGGTTCCTCTGAACTTACCAGATAGTAAGCATCATCTGTCAACCGATACTTCACACATTTCATAAAAATGTTCTGCTCCTCAGGCTTCAGTCGGTCGTACAAATCCTTACTGCAGCTAAGAAATCTGTAAACTTCTTTTACAAGTTTTGGCGATCTTTCCCCCGAGAACATTGGTACATATTTAGCTACCATGTCCATGATCTTTTCATATGCATCTGCCATTTTGTACACTTACTGATTTCTTATATTTTTATAACTTTCGAATCTACCTCGATCTGGTAATTTCATTTACTTCGAAATTCCCTTTTTCACCAATAACATTTATACGTTTCGAAAAATTTGTACAACGCGCTATAGAAAAATCTTTCGTAAAACTTAAATCTTTATTAAAGGTGCTAATCGAACACTAATACTCATATATAACGTTAAACATTCAAAACTGTAACATAATTAACACACTCAGTTACTCTGAATTCAGCTATTATGCTCACAAACATGCTTTCTCCAAATTTTTATTTTTCTTTACGCGACGTTGAAAAAATTGCTAATTCTCACGTAGCTAACACACATCTATTACAATTTTCTTAAAAATATTGCACCTTACAAAATTATTTTATTTTAACTTTAACACTTTTTATCTGAAAGAAAGAAGCATTATCCTAAACTCAATCAATTACTTTAGGCTGAAAAGTAAATGGAGCAGCTAAAAAAAGCATAACTCCCACAGTTAACAAAAAAAATGGAGCAGCTAAAAACAAGCATTACTCCCACAAAAATAAATAAAAAAAAATTGGAGCAGCTAAAAAAGCATAACTCCCAAAATTAAAAAAAAATGGAGCAGCTAAAAAGCATAACTCCCAAATATAAAAATAAATCAATTGTAAAAATCACAATACCTCTTTTAACCGGCTGCGCCAAAATGTCGTGCCCCAAAAGCAATCAATAAGCAAATCCAATAATTAAAAACGACACTCGAATTTCTTTTTACGTTATAAATCTTTATTTTACTATATATCAAACTGACCTATCTTAATACTTTTAAAACAATCTAACCCGAACCGAACTGAAACTTGATACTCTTAAACAAAGTTGAATCGCGACTGAACAATTAACTACGACGATGACTGAAACTAACGGCACTCGCCAGACCAGTCATTGGTCTTTTATGCCCCGATATTCGGAAGTACTTTCTTTGCTCACAACGCGGATGTAAACAAACGACAACAACCTTGTCGTTTGTTCTACCGGTTGCAGCACCTGAGTCGCTTAGTAGTAAACAATCGCTTTACATAATAATTACCATGCGAGGTTAATTATTATTATAATCGTCGATTGCTCCACTAAGCGCTCATCGCAGCCAGCTGTTGAGCTAATCAGCAAAATAACCGACAGTTGCAGAACAGTACCATGCGAGGTTACTGTTTAGCAATTGCTAATTATTTCACTAAAATGCGCCCTTGGCTGCTGGACGAATCTTCCTTATATTGGGCCACAACAAGACTGTAGTTCGGCTCGAAAATCATTGAGGCAGCATGACATCTCGTCTCTGACTAGGTCGGCGATTTGTGCTTGTAGACCTGGTAGGTCTAAGTATGTCTGGGCTTGATCTAGGGATCTCGTCATTTGAGCGATTTCGCTGCGGGCTTGTAGGTAGCGAGAGCAGCGGCGTCGGCGACGAGGTCATCTGCCGTGATGTAGAAAGGAGAGATTCTTGACCGAATGCTCTGGTCATTGGGCAGTTGCCTGTCGGGCCGGTATAGGTATAGAAGTCAGTCTGATTAAGAAGCAGCCTACAATTTGGACAGCTGTCCTTCTCTTTAATCCATTTCTGGAGACACTTCTTGTGGAAGATGTGCCCACAATAAGGGGACACCGCTCGTGATTTAATCGTCCAGTCCGTATCCTGGCAGATTGAGCAAATTTCTAATGGCACCGCTTCCGGCGGAGTCCTTGACAACGCCATTGTGCCTGATCGAGGCGCACAAGTGTAACGATTTTTCAAAGTGAACCTAATAATTATCTTTGATTACGAAGGATGCGTGTTGCCAAAAATTCTCTTCTACCAAGAAGGATGAATATCAAACTTTTCCAAAAATTTCTTCCACAAGGAAGAATGTTATCAAATAATCTCAAAAAAAATTTCTTCTATAAGGAAGAATGAATATTAAGTAATTTCGAAAAATTTCTCCTATAAAGAAGAATGAATATCAACAATTCAAGAATTTTCCTCTACAAAGAAGACTGTTATCAAATAATTTCAAAAAATTTCTTCTAACAGGAAGAATGAATATCAAGTAATTTCGAAAGATTTCTCCTATAAAGAAGAAGGAATATCAACAATTCAAGAATTTTCTTCTACAAAGAAGATTGTTATCAAATAATTTCAAAAAATTTCTTCTAGCAGGAAGAATGAATATCAAGTAATTTCGAAAAATTCCTCCTATAAAGAAGAATGAATATCAACAATTCAAGAATTTTCTTCTACAAAGAGGAATGTTATCAAATAATTCAAAAAATTTCTTCTACCAGAAAGAATGAATGTCAAGTAATTTCGAAAAATTTCTCCTATAAAGAAGAATGAATATCAACAATTTAAAAATTTTCTTCCACAAAGAAGACTTATCAAATAATTTCAAAAAATTTCTTCTACCAGGAAGAATGAATATCAAGTAATTTCGAAAAATTTCTCCTATAAAGAAGAATGAATAAGCAATTCAAAAAAATCTTCTTCTACAAAGAAGAATGTTATCAAATAATTTCAAAAAATTTCTTCTACCAGGAAGAATGAATATCAAGTAATTTCAAAACATTTCTCCTATAAAGAAGAATGAATATCAACAATTCAAGAATTTTCTGCTACAAAGAAGAATGTTATCAAATTATTTCAAAAAATTTCTTCTACCAGGTGTAACGAAGTTACAAATTTAAAACCAAATTAAATTATTTTGCCCGCCACTGGGTTTATTTAATTAAAACTTGAACTTAAGTTCAAGTAATCACGCCACTGAGGCATGCAAAAAAACTGCCATAGTCACAGGCTGCATGATCAGCACGCCAGCACATGTGCTAGCCGAGCACAAGAAAAGCTCTTTTATACTTACGCCAGTAGAAGCATCAGGCACTCAGCCACTGAGAAGCTCTGACCCCCGGCTATATAAAGCGCGCCATTCGCCCACAGAAAATCAGTCTGATCAGCGAGCTCAACCAAGCAAGTTGGACAGACTATTTTACTAGGGTACTAGTGGTGAGCGAAATTCCCGCACTAGCAAACCTGACACGTCGAGTGAAATAATCCCCGTGTCTTTCCTAAAATCCCGCGTTGAGGTTTGCGAGAAATATCCCGCCTCGACATTGCACTGGTACGTCGTGTGAGAAATCCCCGTACCATATTCGTCTAAAATCCCGCGTTGAGGTTTGCGAGAAATATCCCGCCTCGACATTGCACTGGTACGTCGTGTGAGAAATCCCCGTACCATATTCGTCTATATTCCCGCGTTGAGGTTTGCGAGAAATATCCCGCCTCGACATTGCACTGGTACGTCGTGTGAGAAATCCCCGTACCATATTAGTCTATATTCCCGCGTTGAGGTATGCGAGAAATATCCCGCCTCGACATTGCACTGGTACGTCGTGTGAGAAATCCCCGTACCATATTCGTCTATATTCCCGCGTTGAGGTTTGCGAGAAATATCCCGCCTCGACATTTCACTGGTACGTCGTGTGAGAAATCCCCGTACCATATTCGTCTATATTCCCGCGTTGAGGTTTGCGAGAAATATCCCGCCTCGACATTGCACTGGTACGTCGTGTGAGAAATCCCCGTACCATATTAGTCTGTATTCCCGCGTTGAGGTTTGCGAGAAATATCCTGCGTCGACATTGTACTGGTACGTCGTGTGAGAAATCCCCGTACCATATTAATCTGTATACCCACGTTGAGGTTTGCGAGAAATATCCCGCCTCGACATTGCACCGGTACGTCGTGTGAGAAATCCCCGTACCACCCGTCTCTGTTAGAACTATTCACACTAAGATATATATTTTTTTTTGTTACTTTGGATACGTCGTGCGAAGAATCCCCGTAGCCGACAATCCAGCGTTTTCGAAATACTACCCGTCTCCCTCTCAGGTTTTAGTGGTAACATAGTATTAAACATAGACTAGTATAGGGTACATATCATAGACCTTAAGGAATTAGAATATGATTAGCATTGTAAGTGATAGGCTATTCGTTCAATAAAGAATTTATTATTATATGGTAACTAAAGGATTTTCATTTTTAAGAAACCCTGATCCGGCGAGCTATCCGCAACAATCCCATAGAAAATCCGTTACAAAATGGCGCCCGAGCAGGGACCTGCGTAATAGCTCCGATTTGTTACATAGGTAGTTCTTCGAGTGACAACACTCACCGTATAGATCCACTAGCGTTAGAATCAAATAGAATAAGTATATTGAAAGTGAAACACACCCATATATTATTACGTGAAGCTCACGTTGAAGTACAAACACACATATACTCAATTTGTTAGATTAGTTAGTGTTAGAAGAGTATAGGATAGGCATATTGACAGTGAAGTACACTGAGTAGTTTCAATAAGAGTAGTAAGAGTGAAGGATAGGATAGGATAAAAATGCCTGTCGGAGATCTCACTGCAACGACGGTATATTCACTCCGGAAGGAGGAACTCATCCAAGAGCTAGAAGCCCGTGAGTTAGATATCCAAGGTACCGTAGATGAGTTGATGAAGCGCCTCAGTGACTTTGTTAAAGAGAAACGCACATTTCAGTCCTCCCAAGAGCTGAACGTAGGGACAGCAAGTGCAGAAACCCAAACTCAGACCATGTCAAAAGAGTCTCGTACGAATTTCAGTACTCAAACTGACTCCGAGATAAGCACTCAGCATCATGCTGACCTGCTCAAATACACACCGACTAATAAAGCAGTCCGTCTTTCCGATGCCGACATTATGGACAAAGTCCGTAAATGGGCAGTGAAATTTGACCAAGGACAAGACCCCCTCGCCTTCCTCGAACGAATTGAGGAATTGGCCGACTGCTACGAAATCCCCATCAACCGACTCTTTAAAACGCTCCCAGAATTACTAACTAAGAATGCCTTAGCTTGGTATAGAATCAATAGAGAGAGATGGTCAGGTTGGGCAGAGTTCGTCGAAGAATTTAAAGCATTCTTCCTCCCACCTCGTTTTCACGAAAGATTGGCCGAGAATATCCGTAGCCGCGTACAAAAGGCTGGAGAAAAGGCAAAAGATTTTATTATAGCCATCCAGTCGTTAATGCGGTGGCAGAGGGATTTATCACCTAATCAGAAATTATAGAGGGTGTATGAAAATTTACGACCCGAGTACAAGCTGTACATCCGCAGAAGAGACTTCTCTGACCTAGTAGAACTCTGTCAGCTCACAGAAGAGTTCGAACAAATCAAGCTAGAGGAACTTAAAGCCCAGAAATCCTCCACTAGCCGTACAACCTCCTCTCCTCGTGTCTTACCGATTAGACAGACATACTCTCGAGAAGAGTGTTGTTGGCGATGTGGAGAGAGAGGACACCGTTCACGAGAATGTCGCAATCCCCGCCGATTATTCTACTCACGCTGCGGCCGAGAAGATACTCTATCTCGAGACTGTAAGTGTCCAAAAGAGACCAGAAGACCGGGAAACGCCACCGGGGTGCCAGTAACACCGGGGGACCGAGCACCCCAACCCAAACACTAGAGAACCCCAACACCAGTCCAAAATCTACCAGCAGCAGTAGCGAATCACGATACTTTCTCAACATAGAGATTTTAGGAAAACCTCTCTTCGCTCTAATAGATACCGGCTCAGGGAAATCTTTTATAGGAGATGAACTGAAGAGCAGGATAGAGAGTCTCAAAATCCCCAGCCATAAGTGCAACGTGAAAACATCAGTTGCCAATGGATGTGAAGTACCGATCACTACCTACTATAAACTCGACATTCGATGGAGAGAAAACGTCATGTCACATGCATCCTACTACATGCCCGGTCTCGATGAAATCGTCATTATTGGTGTCGATCTATTACAGAGATATAGCATTAAATTACACCTATTAGGGAAAGAAATGTTCCCGAATGAGGAAGATCTCAGTTATGGTACCGAGAGCAGTAGCCTAGCTATAGACACTCCCAAAGGACGATCATCAGAGGAAGAGCAAGTTATTTCTAAATTTCTCACCGAACAGCTCTCCCGATTTGATAGTATTCCAGGGCTAACACAAATAACCGAACACCGAATCCGTATGAAACACGACCGTCCGATTAAACAACGCTATTTTCCCCGTAACCCTGCAATGCAAGAAATAATCAATAAAGAGATTGATGAGCTGCTCGAGAACGACCGAATTGAACCGTCTACTAGTCCCTATAGTTCTCCCATTGTGATCGTAATAAAGAAACAGGGCGGATGGAGGCTGTGCATTGACTATCGTCAGTTAAATGAACACTCCATTAAGGACGCATACCCATTACCGCAGATTCATGCCATTCTCGATAAATTGAGAGGTGCGCATTATATCTCTTCCATTGATCTTAAGCAAGGGTATTGGCAAATTCCACTCGCTAGTGATAGCCGACAATACACCGCGTTCACCGTACCTGGTCGTGGTCTGTTTCAATGGAAAGTAATGCCATTCGGACACCACTCAGCCCCCGCCACTTTCCAAAGGGCGTTAGATCAAGTTATTGGACCAGAAATGGAACCGTTCCACAGTGTTTCGTCTAGTACAAGCTAGCGGGACAAAATTATTTTTTGAGTTATTTTGATTGTTTGTGTATATTGCAGGTATACTCCGCTATTTTAAGAAAAAAAGAGGGGAAACCTCTATACTGAAAGGTGTGTAGACCCTACATCCGCGATGGGCACACCATTTATCACGATGGGTCACCATTCACGAATGAAGGTAGTTGCGCTGTGAGTAGCTACCTCTGCTATCCCTTCATGGGATTACAGGCGTGAGTGTATTTTTTTTATAAATAGGGTTTGGGGGATTGAAATATAAACATTTTATAAAATTGTTTCACTTTTTAATAAGTATTTACATTTTTATATTTACACAATTAAATTAAACTAAAAAACAACACAAAAATTACGAGGTAATTACAATTGATGTCTACAATATTAACATTAAATAACTAAAACACTTAAAGTAAAAACTATAACTAGGTGATAATATAGTACAATTACAATTTTTAATGATCGCCTTCAGATGATTCTTCCCCATTACTCTCCCATTCAGTAGAGTCTGACAACAAATAATCATCCTCATTAATTTCGTAATGGGTTGATGTCCTAGTTGGTATGGAAGGTGGGACAATCAACTGCAGAACCTCCGCAGGCAAAGTCGTAATTTTCTTTCGCGGTATTTCTCTTAGTGTGTTAATTACAGGATCGGACGTAATCAGGAGCATCCTCAAAAGATCTGTATTCGTGGCAATACGTGACCTCTTTCTGGTGTGTCGCTCACGGAATCTACGGCAATCTTTATGTCTTGCTTCCTGGGCTTCTTCGGAAAGCTGCCCAATTGGAAGGAGGCAAGATTGAATTACTTCCGCACTGTGTACTAGAATCTTGTGGACAGTAACGGACATGGAGTACCACGAATACAGATCAAGGTATAATTTTCGTGTTTCAACGCAATACTTTTTGAAATCCGAAAAATTTATGTCATATCCCGATGATAATGTTCTTAAAATTACATGAAATCTTTTAATGAGCATTACGTCCAATCCTGTAATTTCGCTGCTTAATTCAGCATTAGAAAAAAATCTACGTGCTGTGTTTCCATCATTCGAGTTACCATACCCAGATTTTGGTTTATCTACTATAAGACCCATGCGATGTTTGAACTCCTTTTGGATCTCTTGTGAGCGTTGCTTCACAATAGCTTTATCGTTGTCTCCTCTAACTTGCCACTTTTTTATATCTAAACGATAGCTTATGTGAAGCATACATTCAAAAGTACGGATCCATGCATGTAAAGTAGGTAATCCAAATCCAAAGCGCTCTTCGTTGCTGGGAAAGTTCCTCGATTCCTCGTTCATAGTTGACGGAGTTGCACCGCAAATATAACACTTCTGTGTTGAACGCGTGTCCGTTAAAGCGTTACACACTTTACCATCAGTCATCGTCAACAACAAGTCGTGTGTAACTGAGATTTGAGATCCATCAACGTTACATAATGTTGGAAGAAGATGACTTATTTCATCTAACACCTTAGTCGTTTCTTCTTTCGTAAACTTATTTGTCTCCTTGGCGAAAATAAATTTGATAGGACGGCAATATAAGGTTGAGGATGGTCGTGGGTTTTGCCAGATCACAGTTTCGCCGTCAAGCAGTCTCAAGGGCACAAATGAGTATACGAACAGGAATTCATCTGTAGCGCTGGTGTTCTCAAATCTCTGCTTACGTGCTATGCCCAGAACTACCATCACAACCCCATTTGCTTACCAACGTAAACGATGAACGAGGTAACACACTTCTAATAACTTCAGACTGAGCTTCAACTAAACGTTCAGCCGTTTTATTCAAAATTGCCTGAAGATTAATTTCAGCTCGAGATTCAGTTACAGAAATGTGTTCATCACAAGGACAACAAGAAGCTGTGGCTTTTCCTAAACTGTAGTATGATGGATACACTCGATGTCCCGCCTTCACTGTCCACTTCTTAGCTTGCTTATATGGGTGAGTTGTCGATTTAGAGTCTACATAATAAGCTAATGCTTCGTCCGGAGTTAACTGCCTACTTTGGTCAGAGCACTTCATATTCTTCTGTTGACTTTCACCAACTTCTCTGATTTGCTTCGCGATATTTCGATGCCCTTCCTTCCGCGCAGCCAATTCCGCAGCTATAGTCAACTCACTTGCACTCCGAGTTTCTAAGAGATCTTCTACTCTACGTCTCTTCGTTTTCAAGGAAGAGTCATCGAAGGATTTTTTGGATCTGCCCACATACAGAATTCCTGATGATGTTGAAGGGCAGGGCTGGTTTACACATACATTAATTTCTATTTCCGGGCCCTCTAACCAATCTTTATGTTTGTTTAAGAACACTACTTTGCTAGACTTAGATAATGTCCACTTTTCAATGAATTTCGAAGAAATACTTGAAATTTTCGTCTTGAGCTTTCTCAAAGATTCGTCGGTAACATCGGTGATATTGTGTTTTTCGCGCACGTAATCCAAAATACGACTGGTTCTTTCACTTTTTTTATGTTTCAGCCATTCTTCGAAAAATTCCATTTTCGTCATAGTTATGACTCGTTCTGAAATAAGGAAAATCATTTTACTTGCGGGGCCTTACGGGGTCTAAAATATGTGTGAGTTTATGCCTGAATATTGTAGTCATAATATATAGAAGTATCAAGACGAGTACATTCGGGTAAAAAAAGTTGCGATCCTTTGAAGTTTTCAATTATGGAAAAATATGCAGGATTTCTTTCTAGATTTTCAAACTCGTATTAAAGCAAAAAATATGTCAAAAATTTGTAAATAAATATATGATAATAGTGTACATACCTTCAACAGATTATTCCATCACAAAAAAAAACTTTTCACTATGCGACCAATTTTAATAGATCTAACCACAAGTGTGTCAAAAATGCAAGTGATTTGCAAACGAAAATCGAACCTGTTAATCACTTACCTTTCACCTCCGATAATGTACCGTAATAAAGTGATTGCCACATTGAGATCTTGGAATTTTGTACCTGTGAAGGGTTGTTTACAAGATGTCATAACCAGTTCCGGGAAATTACATCATGAATTTTGTCCCGCTAGCTTGTACTAGACGAAACACTGTGCGTTCGCTTTCGCCTATCTCGACGATATAGTGATTGTGGGCCGAACTCTTCACGAACATCTAGAAAAATTGAAGATTGTTTTCGACCGACTCCTGCAGGCGAACTTAAAAATAAATCCGGAGAAGTGTGAATTCCTCCGTGAGAGTATATATATATACAGACAGATCCCGATAAGGTGAGAGCTATCCGAGAGCTAAATCCGCCAAGGAATCCGAGAGAACTACGCCGTTTTATTGGCATTGCCTCTTGGTACAGACGATTTGTCCCCGAATTCTCTACAACCACCGCACCCCTCACTAAACTACTGCGGAAAAATTCGAAGTGGAAGTGGGAGGAGGCTCAAGAGCAAGCATTCCATGAGCTTAAGAGAAAGCTCACCGAAGCACCCGTGCTCACATGCCCCGACTTCACACAACCATTTGTGCTGCAAACCGACGCTAGCCAAGATGGGCTGGGCGCTGTACTCTACCAGGAAATTGAAGGCAGAGAAGGTGTTATAGCTTATGCTAGCCGCACAATGAATGAAACCGAAAAGAGATACTCTGTAACAGAGAAAGAATGTCTCGCCATCTTATGGGGTATCAGGAAAATGAGACCCTATCTGGAAGGGTATCATTTTACTATCATAACCGATCATCAGTCACTCAAATGGCTCAACTCGATAGAGAGTCCGTCTGGCAGATTGGGTCGCTGGGCTCTTGAGTTACAGCAGTATGACTATAAAATCCGTTACCGTAAAGGAAAGCTGAACGTCGTCGCTGATGCTCTCTCCCGACAGCCCATACCCGATATAGCCATGTGCACCATAACCCCCGAAACCCCGAAATGCACATGGTACGAGCGGAAGCTTCACTCTGTACAAGAAAACCCCGCCGCACACCCCGACTTCCGGCTCCAAGATGGGAATCTATACCGGCACATATATAGTGCATCTAACTCCACTGACGACGACGTCACCACACCATGGAAACTTTGCGTACCCGGCCCTCTCCGACAGAGAGTCCTAAAAGAGAACCATGACGATATTACCGCAGGGCATGGCGGAATATCTAAAACAACCTGCCGAATTGCTAAAAATTATTGTTGGCCCGGCATGTTCCGAGATATAGCTAAGTATGTCCGCTCGTGTGACTCTTGTCTCCGACACAAAGCTCTCCAGCAGAAAACGGCAGGAGAAATGTACATGACTGAGACATCCGAGCCATGGGAAATCGTCAGCGCCGATTTTATTGGCCCACTGTCGCGATCAAGCAACCCCGAACATTCATCTCGGATAACGGCCGACAATTTGTCAGCTCTCAGTTCCGAAATTTCCTAAAAGAACTTGGCACTCATCATCGATTAACCCCCCCGTATACCCCCCAGGCCAACCCGACCGAACGAACCAATCGTGTTCTAAAAGGTATGATATCCCAATACGTAGATAGAGACCAGCGAAATTGGGACCAATATATACCAGAGTTAATGTTGGCTTACAACACGAACCAGAGTGATACTACTGGTTACTCTCCCGCTTTCCTGAATTTTGGAAGAGAGCCGAGGTTACCCAAATCATAGTATCAGGAAGTCGGCGGGCCGACTCAGCACCACTACACTTCCCCCCACGAAAGATCGCAAAAACTTGCGGAGGCCTTCGAAATGGTTAGAATTAATTTAGGGAAAGCATTTGCAAAGCAAAAACACCACTACAACCTGAGACGGAGACCTTGGTGTCCCAACCTGGGAGACTCGGTTTTACGAAAAGAGAAACGACTGTCCTCCGCACTAAAACATTACTCCGCTAAGTTAGGAGCCAAAGACGAAGGCCCACATACTGTCACCAAGATTGTCTCCCCCGTAATTGTCGAGCTTACTGACGAAAGAGGCCACATGACTGGAAAGGCACATGTCAAAGACCTCAAGTCATACCACCACCGAGAAGACCACACGAGGCCACCATCCTATAAAAGGCCAAGCAGTCCCGAACAGAAGATCATTTTAAGTCCAACCAGATCAGAGGTCAGTCGAAGCTCTAGCCACGAAATGAGTGACCCAACCATCCGCAAGGCAACGCGACCAGCCAAGATGACCACAGTAACCGCCATCCGAACACTGCCACGGGTTCCAGCCACCAATACAGAGGGGAAGAAGAGGGTAAAGTTTGCCCCCATAATACGTCCCGCGCCCGGTCCGTCCGAGAAGGTAACAGTCGAGAAAGAAGCCCCGAAACAGAACATACCCCGACCCATGCCGACAACCGTCCAGACCCAGAAGACGAAGCCATCTCTAGATGCTACGCCAGATGAGATCCGTAGGAAACCAGAAGTACTGACGCAACCGGTGGCACCACCAACAGCACCAGGCCAGACACCCATCCACAACCATAAGTCGATGCCGACCCTTGAGATGACTACTAGCCCAGAGGATGCCTCGAAATAAACAGGCACCCCGACAATCACAGTAAATCATACGCCCTGCTGCAACCAGCAGCCAATGCCGTCACGAGAAACTGTACCAGAGGAAGTAACCAACGAGAAGGAAGTCCAACCGAAGTCGACCAGACTCACCAGCCGAGAAGAAGCTCCCGCTCCCTCGATGCCGAAGAAGACCACCATATTTATCAGCCAAGAAGGAGCCCCCGCTCCCCCGACGCCGAGAAAGACGACCAAGCGAACACACCCGCCGACGAAACTTATTCAACCAAAGCCGATCATGCCCATCAGCCGACAAGAAACTGCGAAGAAGACAGATGCCCAACCGAAGTCGATCATTCCCAGTAGCCGACACGAAACTCCAGTTTCCCCGACGCCGAAGGGAACTATGAAGAATACGCTCCCCAAAACGAAGCCCATACAGCCCTCAGTAACCAGGAGGGTACCACCGATAACCGACCTGCCCGGACACACAGTCAACACACCTCGGCCGATGGATCACCCTAACATCCACACTAGGAGGGACGTGTACCCCCCGTCCCTGATCAGACCCGCTACCACCAAGCAGCCGAGAAGCCGAGACGAAACACCACCAACCGTCATTCCAGTACAAAACCACCCCGAGAAGGTTTTTGCAGCAGCCCGACGCCGACTACAGATACTCCAACCCAAAGGCAGTGAGTGTAAGCTGACAACCCCGTTTGGAACCGTTCGAGCCCGACGTCTAACGACCGGGACATGGATTCTCCGATGGCGAGGACTGGTGCGAGACGCCTAGGTCCATAAACCAGACGACGAGAGACTAAGCGTTGAATGAGTTGGATTTTTTTTTTTTTTGCTGTTAATAAGTGTTGAATTTTTTTTAGTTTTAAGAGTAAACAAGAACTTGTTAATTTAAGTGTTTTGAATTCTTTCAGTACCTAGGAGGTAAGAATATACGTTATATGAAGTAGGCTATTGAGCTTTATTGTGCCAGTAAAGAATGAATTTTAATTTCTTAGCGAATATGCCTCATAGAGATTTATTTTGTTATCCATCAGTGGAAATACCAGAAGTTACAGCTTTCCTTCTCCTTTCCAGTCGTTGTATTCTGAGACACGACCAGTAAAAGAGTAACTTATCCTGCCCAAACGCCAGAGTCTATCAAACTGAACTGCTGGGTCGAATTGGCGCTGCTTTATCCATAAAGTTCGACCGTTAGAGATCTTCTACTCCCAGGTTATGAGTATAGAACCTCCGATTCTTTTCATTTCGAAGAAAGAGGGGGATGTAACGAAGTTACAAATTTAAAACCAAATTAAATTATTTTGCCCGCCACTGGGTTTATTTAATTAAAACTTGAACTTAAGTTCAAGTAATCACGCCACTGAGGCATGCAAAAAAACTGCCATAGTCACAGGCTGCATGATCAGCACGCCAGCACATGTGCTAGCCGAGCACAAGAAAAGCTCTTTTATACTTACGCCAGTAGAAGCATCAGGCACTCAGCCACTGAGAAGCTCTGACCCCCGGCTATATAAAGCGCGCCATTCGCCCACAGAAAATCAGTCTGATCAGCGAGCTCAACCAAGCAAGTTGGACAGACTATTTTACTAGGGTACTAGTGGTGAGCGAAATTCCCGCACTAGCAAACCTGACACGTCGAGTGAAATAATCCCCGTGTCTTTCCTAAAATCCCGCGTTGAGGTTTGCGAGAAATATCCCGCCTCGACATTGCACTGGTACGTCGTGTGAGAAATCCCCGTACCATATTCGTCTAAAATCCCGCGTTGAAGTTTGCGAGAAATATCCCGCCTCGACATTGCACTGGTACGTCGTGTGAGAAATCCCCGTACCATATTCGTCTATATTCCCGCGTTGAGGTTTGCGAGAAATATCCCGCCTCGACATTGCACTGGTACGTCGTGTGAGAAATCCCCGTACCATATTAGTCTATATTCCCGCGTTGAGGTTTGCGAGAAATATCCCGCCTCGACATTGCACTGGTACGTCGTGTGAGAAATCCCCGTACCATATTCGTCTATATTCCCGCGTTGAGGTTTGCGAGAAATATCCCGCCTCGACATTTCACTGGTACGTCGTGTGAGAAATCCCCGTACCATATTCGTCTATATTCCCGCGTTGAGGTTTGCGAGAAATATCCCGCCTCGACATTGCACTGGTACGTCGTGTGAGAAATCCCCGTACCATATTAGTCTGTATTCCCGCGTTGAGGTTTGCGAGAAATATCCCGCCTCGACATTGTACTGGTACGTCGTGTGAGAAATCCCCGTACCATATTAATCTGTATACCCACGTTGAGGTTTGCGAGAAATATCCCGCCTCGACATTGCACCGGTACGTCGTGTGAGAAATCCCCGTACCACCCGTCTCTGTTAGAACTATTCACACTAAGATATATATATTTTTTTGTTACTTTGGATACGTCGTGCGAAGAATCCCCGTAGCCGACAATCCAGCGTTTTCGAAATACTACCCGTCTCCCTCTCAGGTTTTAGTGGTAACATAGTATTAAACATAGACTAGTATAGGGTACATATCATAGACCTTAAGGAATTAGAATATGATTAGCATTGTAAGTGATAGGCTATTCGTTCAATAAAGAATTTATTATTATATGGTAACTAAAGGATTTTCATTTTTAAGAAACCCTGATCCGGCGAGCTATCCGCAACAATCCCATAGAAAATCCGTTACCCAGGAAGAATGAATAACAAGTAATCTCGAAAAATTTCTCCTATAAAGAAGAATGAATATCAACAATTCAAAAATTTTCTTCTACAAAGAAGACTGTTATCAAATAATTTCAAAAAATTTCTTCTACCAGCAAGAATGAATGTCAAGTAATTTCGAAAACTTTCTCCTATAAAGAAGAATGAATATCAACAATTCCAAGAAAATCTTTTTCTACAAAGAAGAATGTTATCAAATAATTTCAAATAAATTTCTTCTACCAGGAAGAATGAATATCAAGTTTCACAGAAATTTTCTTTCTGCAAAGAAGAACGTACTTAAATGATTTTCAAAAATTTTCTTCTACCGAGAAGAAAGTATATAACTAAAGTGTCACACGGATGAATGCTTGTCCCTCTCTACTCCTCCTCCCCCAGGCTCTCCCATACAGATGGCCAGCCATGACAGGTCTCCGTGAGAACTGAATAAAAACTTGGGTGAGGCCACCCGCCATTTCCATGGCTGAAGGCCAGAGGGAAAGATATACAAAAATTCAAAGATTCTCAAAAAATTCAAAAACTCCCAAGACTTGAGACTTGACCCTTGACCAAAGTCAAACCTAAAGTCGGACTTGCAAAAAAAAACTTTCAAAACCAAACTTTACTTTACTCACATATCTCAAAAACAAATACAATATAGCAAAACTTTAAAAACTCTAACGTTACTCTACTAAAATTGTCGACTAACAAACCAGTTAGACTCAGGTCCGCATATAACTTCCACTGGATATGGACTTGAGGTCAATCAACTAGCAGACACCAGATGATAGTCTCACTCTAAGTCTCAGTCCCCTGTAAAATTTATACTTAGACCACCGAAGTCTAACTGAGGTGGCCCCACGTTGGGCGCCATTTGTTATGGTACTATTACAATGTTGAGTGATTAATTTGGACGTGAAGTCCAGACTGCCAGCATGAGCTGACAGATCACTCGGTAAAAGCGTTGATTGCAGGGCGGCACGCTAGCTTGCCTCAGCTATTGGCGGAGAGTGTGGGGTGGGTACCACGAAATACCTGCCGCTGTCACCTTACCATAAACAAAACAGAAATCGTGCCTGTCTTCGTGAAACGGAGACTCATAAAAAGGAAAGGCACACACTAATCCTGAAGGGATCGCGTACATCACTCACCTGAAGTTGATCCTAAGGATCGGATGACCTGATCCATTGCCGTCCCCGGCCTCCCATGACATCCTGGCTACTCGGTTAAAATGTCCCTGTGTTTACCTGTATGGAGTAGAAAGGGAAACCTCGGGAGAGGGAAAGTGAGAAGAAACAACCTAAGATTTACTCCATATTGGGATCTGTTTTAATTGATAACTATGTCACATATATACATTTCATTTTTTTTTTCTTATAATCACCCCCGAAGCATTAAAGATATTCCGTTGCGTGTCTTAGTTTCTCCCTTTTTTCTTGTTTTTTTTTTTTTTTTTGTTCTATTAAATACTTTACTTTGTACCTTTACTGATTTACATTTCCGACTGGTTAATGCCGTGGTAACCCAAAGGGAGTTGAGGTTAGAATCTGAGAATCCAATAATCTCCTTTTAGTAGGTAAGCGTATTGTTCGCGGGTTATGTTCGAAGCTGGGTCGTCTCCAGAAGTCCTTCTGGAATACGTATTGCCGCGGTAAGTTAAAACCGGGAATTTCACGCAATTTCCCGTTGGGTTGCACGCTTACAATAGCACCAATCTATTTTTATGTTTTTGTTTTTTTTTTCTTGTTGTTTAATTTCTTTTGTGGTACTTTTCCCAACTTATCTTAAAGTGTTCTTGTGAATGGCAGCGTTAGATAAGAACAAAAATTCTTCAACTATTCAATACTCGACGTATCAATTGGGATAAACTGTATTTACAATGGTACACGTACAATGCACACTTAACTAAGACCGGTTTTGTCAAATGTTCTGCCAGAGATTAGTCTGACAAATTATCATTGGTCGTCGACTCTTAATATAAAAAAAAATTTGTATTTAGGTAATAACCTAATATGATAAGTTCACTTTGTCCAAATTATTTCAAACTTTTCTTGCCAATGGCAGCCCGATTAGTCCGACAAATTCTCATTGGTCGTCGACTCTTAATATATAAAAAATTTTTTTATTTATATAGTACTATAACATGAAAAGTTCACTAAGGCGGGATTTGTCAAATGTTCTGCCAGAGACTGCACCCGATTAGTCTGACAAATTATCATTGCAGTCATTCAACGATTAATAAAAAACTTTTATTAATAAGGATCTATAGTATACGAAAGTTCACTTTGTCCACATTAGTTCAAAATGTTGAAATGTTCTTGCCAATGCAAGCGTTAGACACGGACGCAAAATTTATTGGTCGTCGACTCTTAATATAAAAAAAAATTGTATTTAGGTAATAACCTAATATGATAAGTTCACTTTGTCCAAATTATTTCAAACTGCCAATTGCAGCCCGATTAATCCGCCAAATTCTCATTAGTCGTCGACTCTTAATATATAAAAAATTTGTATTTAGTTATAGTTTTAAAATCTCGATGAGGAAAAAATCGGCAACAAAAATGTTGTAGTTTTCTAACGACCAAACCAAATGGGCTTGAATTTTATTGCTTGGGTTTATAATCGGGTAGCAAATCGTTAGGAATTTTATGAATAAGAGTTGTTTCATCAATTGCGAATTACATTTATGTATTTTCTTAATTTTTGTTAGAGAAAGAATTCAAATTGTTTTTGGAAATCCGCATAATGCTTCTACGTTAAGAAAAGTAGTTAGTAACCATCAAAAAAATATTCTTAACATAAAGGCATCCACCGGTTTCTCACTCACAATTCAGGTAGATAAGTATTATCTCTAGAGGAAAACAACAAATTAAACTAAACGAAATGAAAGTAAAATGAAGTAATCGTAAAAAATTTGAAAAACTGGAAAAGTTTGTCGCAAAAAAAGTTCCTTGAGACAGATATTCATTAAAAAATATACAATGACATGAAACAGAAGCAAACCCGGTTGACATAAACCTAAACGGAATGAAATCAAACTGAAATAATCATAAAAATTTTGAAAAATTGGAAATGGTTCTAACAAAAAAGTTCTCTTGCGACAAATATTCATTGAAAAATAAACAATGACATGAAACAGAAGCTAACCCAGTATACATATTATATATATCATAAAAATATTGCGGAAATAAAGTCACCCATATGTTTCTTAGTATCAATTAATTTAGATAAGTCTTATCTCTAGAGGAAAACTGGAAAAGTTTGTCGCAAAAAAGTTCATTGAGACAGATATTCATTAAAAAATATACAATGGCATGAAACAGAAACAAACCCAGTTGACATAAACCTAAACGAAATGAAATCAAAATGAGCTGAAGATTTTTTTATATCAAGTCGAACTTCTTATGTACACTTAAATTATTCTAGATTGCATTGCATTGCAAATCTAATTTTTGATGCAATGAATTTCGATTACAAATAATTACTGCAGTAGAGTTCATTTAAAATCCAGATTGATGGCTTTTAGCCCTGAGATAATCTTTTTAAATCGTAGGCTTATTAACTTGGGCACATGTTTGTATGGAGCTTCGCCGTAGGCAGTTTTTAGATATAAAACCAGAATTGTCACAAGTAGGTGATATCATTTTAAATGTAAATCATAGAAGCAATGTGTTTATGAAAAGATTTAAACAAAAATTTATATAAAGTTAATAGGTTGATTCTTTTTAATTCTCCACATATGTACATATGCATACAGCATTTGCAAATACTTTTTAAACAAAGGTAAATCATCTCTTATTCCAGATTATTTCATGCTTTTACACAGAAGCGGCCTCATCACAGCTGAGTTTTTTATTTTTAATCTACAGAACGTTTCTGAAAGCAAATTAAATCTTGATAGCCAACTTTTAATCTCAAGATAATCGTTTTGAAACGGGAGCAGTATGCATTATTTATTTAAATTTTTTATAATTAATGTTGACCTTTTTATTTGTATTCTGCAAGAGAAGATCCAAAAATAAAATATTTCAAATTAATATGGCATACATTAATTGTTTTTTCAGTTCATTTTCACCAAATCGTCAACCTGTTTTTACCGGCACGAGCCCTTGTTTACATACCGGCAATCTGACCCATTTTTTTTTTCGTTATTGTTGCAGCTCATGCTTTTTTGTTTACGCTACCTTCCTACTTCGGAAATTGATGTCATTTTGTTAAGAAATTATGATAATGTGATTTGGACAAGATCAATGATCCAATATCAATATCCAGAATTTCATATAAAAATTATGCGAAGCAACAGTAGCAGCTAAGTAACAGGAGCACATAATAGGTGAAGGCGTAATTGCACACATATTCGCAGAAAGATGTGACGTGCTGTTCTGTTATTTTTGTTTTGTGCTAAATCAGGTTTACGTTGTCAACGAAGTCTGAAGCAGCGAGAGTGAATAACGTTTGTTTTCTTTTAATGATAGCTTTTGCATATTGTGCAGTGTTATCAACCTTTAAAGATGAGTCATAAGCAAAGCCTAGGGGAAACGGCTGAGGAGGCCGGGGACACTAACCTATGCTTGTCTACGTTAACGAAGAGCTTTTGAAACAAACTATGTACTAAACTATTTACAATTGAAATAAATACTATTAATAACAAAGATTTGGTTTTATTTTCTTGAAAGATCCCTTGCACATACCGTTTTTATACACAACCTGTTTTACATAACAAAATTCGTTTTTGTTTTCATGCAGTTTTGCATTAAACTCCCAACACATAAAATAATCATACTTAAAGCATTGATTCATTCAATAAAATTAATATGACCCCACCTTTCACTTTCAGCTCACAGCTCAAGTTTATCAAACCGTTAAACTGTATACATACCGGCAAAATTTTTGTTTTTTCTACAAACTTATTTTGTTTATATCTACACCTTCCTAGCTTTCTATACATATAATTAAAGATCATTGATCCCCCATTCCTATACACGCTAGCAATCCCATGATCGACATGTATAACCAAATTTTCGATACGTGAAGAACAGGTTTGAATCAAGGAATGGATTGATTATCAGCAAAATTTGATTGATAGCATGGCACTCAACATAAGTTATCACAAAAGCCTTAAACTTTATCCAATGATCGATTGTGGTTTTGTTTTAGCCAGATTAATGGTTTTTAACCCCAAGAGAATCTTTATAAAACGTGAGCAGTATGCGTTTATTTTTAGTTTTTACAATTAACGTCATTTTTAATTTGCAAGATGCGAAAATAAAATATTTCAAATTAATATGGTCTATATTTCCTGTTTTTCAATTTAAGCTCACCAAATCGTCCACATGTTTTTACCGGCACGTGCTCCTTGTTTACATGCCGGCAATGTGATTCAGCTTTTTTTCTCGTTTTTCATACAAACTGCTTTTGTTTGCATTCACACCTTCCTACCATTCTACTCATATAATTAAATATCATTGATCCCCCATTCCTACACACGTTCGCAATACCAAAGCGGTCGCAATTTTGTGATATTATGCAAATTTAATTGGGTGAAGCGGTAGTGGCAACGATGTGATTCTAAAAGTGGAGTTATGTACATTTTCTTTTACTCTTGTTTTGTTTGGTGGCATTGACAATAATTAAAGCCGTAAAACAAGTTTTGTCTCACGCAAATTATGTCTGCAAGCGTTGTTTGTTAGAGTCTGTGAAGATTGCGATTCCACAGCCTATGATGGTATCTACCATCTGGTAAACTGGTAGTTTTGTTTTTGCTTTTAACTTGACCATCATAGAAAGAATGATAAATGCGGTTGTTATGCTCAAACGAGCTCATTATTTCAAATAAATATGCCCCGCTATTTATATGGACTTAAGATCCATGTATGTGTGTATGTGCCCATTGTGTGATGCGGCTGTGGTGAGCCCCCAAGGTTTCAGTCCCGCTGGCGGGCGGGGTCGGGGTCCAGTTCGGGGTTGGAGAGGGATGGATGATGCGTTAGAGCGAGATAGTCGCAAAAACCGTTTTGGGACCTCCATAAGAAATAACATGGGATTTTGCGCCAGAACCCGTATAGCTACTCTACTATTGTAGCAAGTGTTATATCATTTTAGAATCCTTATTAAATGCGTCAACTTTTAAAGTTATTTGCCAGACTGGCGTAGACCATATTTTTTTTTCAGTACAGTCAGTTAAAGTTCAACGAATTATTAATTTTATATTCTTGGTTCGTCAAAATGTGACATTTTCTTCCAAGCTGGAGCAGTTGTTCTATCACCCGGTTCCGGCTTGACGTCGACTTACGCGACACCCTGTATATAAAAATATAATAAAAAAAAAATATGTATAATATAAAAAAAAATATTTTTCTAATGCCTTACTTATTATACCTTATCTTTTTCTCTTTTTCCCGGCTGCGCCAAATGTCGTGTTCCTAAGCAATTAACAACTTTTTTCACTACACCTTTTTTATTTCAGATCACTCTTACTGTTATTGTTCCGACCCCTTTCTAATTAAAACCCGAGCTGACCGCACCTATTTAGTTGTGCACCACGAAAACTTGCACACGGAGCTCGGAAGTAGAATATGACCGTCAACATATGTAATTATTATGATGCGGTAATATTCTACCACCGATGACGAGACTGCTGGCCAATGTCACCGATAGCAAGCAGCTGTGCTGTTGTAAACAAAACGTGCAATGACCGTGCTCTATGCGAAGTAGCATGTTTAGTCACTGCCGCCGTAATGTAAACAATCATCACATTATTTAGCAATAAGCGGGCACTTTACTGTGCGAAGTGAAGTGTTCCGCTATTGCTTACTTTACTACTGGTACACCTGCCCGCCTGTTGCTTACGTGTACCAGCAGACTGGGCCACAACACTGCGAAGGAAGGAAAATCGTCCATGTTGCCATTACTACAGGTGTTCCAAGAGGAAACGGACAGGTGGAACGGATTAATCAGATTATTATATCTATTCTGTCAAAGGTGTCGGTGGATGAGCCCCAGAAATGGTTTAAATATGTCCCGAGAGTGCAGAAAATTTTTAACTCTACTAAGTCGAGAGCCACTAATAGAACTCCGTTTGATTTAATGTTGGACGTTCCAATGTTTAGGTAAGAAGATCTCGAATTATCCAAGCTGTTAGAGGAGGAACTGATCTCGTGTTTTGATGCGGATAGACAAGAAATGAGGAATGAAGCTAAAGTCTCAATACAAAAGATGCAAGAGGAGAATCGAAAATCGTACAATTGGAGAAGGAAACCCGCTCATCAGTACAAGGTATATGATTTAGTAGGGTATAGGGTCTGAAACTGTATTCAAAGTTTCTACGACCCTATGAAGTTACTAAGGTTAAAGGAAAGGATCGCTACGATGTTTGCAAAGTTGGAGAATACGAAGGCCCTAACGCAACGTCGTCGTCTGCACATTTCATGAAGCCTTGGGTCCACACTGGCGATAGAGAAGAGGAGAGTAGTGATGAGGAGAACAACTGTTCGCCTGAGACATGCACCTACAAGATGGCGAATGTGGGAGGAAAACAATGAGGTGGACTAGCGGTATGCTTAGCTCTCAGTTCATCCAACACCAGATGTCTTTATAATCAGTCGTTGTCGAGTAGCACACCAATCGAGCCGTGATAGACAAGCAGTTTTGATAAGTCGTTAGCTGTGAGAAGCCGTGAATCTTTTGCCGTCTACCTAATTAAAGTTATTTTAACCGAATTAGCTTAATTTATATCTTATTTTTAATAAAGAACTGAATTAGCATTACAGCGCGCCTGTTTTAATGGTAACAGCTTCCCCCACATATATACTCCCAGATCATTAAGATCCTTTAGGAGCTTTTCCCAAGCTACTTCACGAAGATCACGCTTCTTATAATGCTGTGAGTGTACATCCCAAAAACTGAGTGGTTTTCCAAACAGCCAATGAACATTAATATGTTTTCCGCTGTCCACTTCGTTCCGGACATATTGGTTGCAAATAAAAATATTTTAATTTAATGCTATCCTTTAAATCATATAAAATTGCAGCAAAAAATTAAAACCGTGCGTTCGTTTACAAGCCAAAAACACAAAAGTGTGGACAATTCACAAGCTCCACACCAGCTGATATTATAAATGACTACCTGAATCAACACGTGTACCAATTGCAGAAAATATATCAATTTGACTATTTCTAAGGTTCCACTTCGCTAAAAAAGTTGAACTGAGTGGAGCTCGTTTTCGAACTGGCGCAAGTAAACAGTAACTTCGCTTGTGAAAATTATGCTTAAGAAAGGCTAATACTAGAGATTTTTGTAATAACGCCTTTGGTGACTTTATTGAAGCCTCCCACAGACCACCAAAGTGTGGGGCACTTGGCGGAATAAAGTGAAACTCTATTTCCTCTTTGTGATGAAATCTTTTCTTGAGGTTCACTGGGATATTTGGAGTTCCTCGAGTCGATTTCTTGCTTCCATCAAATTGGTGGCTTTATCACAATACAGATCATTGCAATATTCTCGTCTGGCGATGAAGCGTTTAAGTGCGCCAATAAGCCCATGGTTAAGTCGCTGACAACTTCAAGATGAGTAGCTTTTGTAGCAAAGCAGCAGAAAACTGCCAAATAAATCTTTTGAGGGCACTTTCGCCTTAACTTATAATCAGTCTAAATTGGGCCACAGAAGTCTACTCCGGAGCTGATGAAGGGTCTTGCAGGTTAGAACCAGGCTGCATGAAGAAGGTTTCCCATGAGCTGAGACAGTAGCTTAGGTTTCACTCTGTTGTAGCGAATGCAATTCTGCACAATTGATTTAGCAATTGCCTTTCCCGTAATTAGCCAGAATCTTTGTCGAGTAATTGCAAGTTGTGTTTGTGGACCAGCGTGTAGATTATTGATGTGGATTTCGGTCATTAGTAACTTCGTTAAATTAAGGGAATAAGCCAACAACATGTTTTGCATCGAACGACAAGCTTGAGTACTCTAATATAGCTCCCATTCTGATGATTCCGTTGTCGTCAAGAATTAGAGCTAGGATATTTAAGGAGCTTCCATTATTAATGGTTCCAGTTTACCTCAACTGACTCAGGTCTTCTGTGAACCCTTCATGATGACGAGTGATCTGTCCAATTCTTCGGTTCTTAAAGGGCAATTGTGTCTCCTTTGTCGCTCACGTTGTCTTGCATTACGAACGAATCTGAGAGTATATCCGATCACCCTTTGGAGCCTTATGAAAGAATTACCATGGTTGATGGCACTGATGAGCGGTGATCATATATTGCTTGTACTGAGTACTACTTTGGACCTTAGAAGTCAACACTCACCTTCGAATATTTGAGAGGCCAACATCCCTCTGATTCATGTATGAACGGAGGACCACAGAACCACATATCGCAATTTGCTAATTTTTCTGCAAGCATTCCGCGTGACACAATGTCGGCAGGATTATCACTGGACTTAGCATGCCGCCATTGCTCTATATCCGATAACCTTTGAATGCTAGCAACCCTGTTAGCCACAAAGGTGTTGTAAGATGAAGCCTCAGAATGGATTGAAGCAAGCACAATTTCCGAGTCTGCCCAGAAGTATGTTGGTATGCTGTGCATTCTTAAGTCTCGTAACCCGTTGAACTAACTGAGCAGATAATTTTGCTGTACATAATTTCAGACGAGGAAACGAGGAAGTGTTACAGTTTTGGTGGGTGCTACATCGGACCTTGCACATAGTAGTCGTATAATTACAACACCATTTTGAGATCGCTTAGCCATATGCCTTTTTGGATGAGTCGAAAAAGGCATGGATATGTGTAGACCGCGGCTGTTGATTTGCAAATACATACCGTGGAACTTTGTTATCATTAAGCGCCTTGAGTCCTTCACGAAATATGAGCCAGTTAGTGTGCATTTTTATTGGTAAGGCTGCATCCCAGTCCAGCTTAAGTGTTCACAGCTCTTGAATGAACCATTTTGCAATCACCGTAACAGAATTTATCAATCCGAGGGGATCAAAAATGTGAGCAGTGTCCGATAATACTGATCGTTTTGTAGCCCTTTTAATTTCACTCCATGTTGGGTTTATGAAAAATACATAAGATTTCGGAAGCCAAGTTAAGCAAAGAGTCTATATGACCTTCAGTTGCTGCAGTGAAGTCCAGTTGTAGATCGATATGTTCTTCCATTATTCTTTGCAGTATTTGCGGGTGGTTCGCGCACTACTTCCGGAGATTGAAACCTCTTGATTGAAGAAGTTCATTTTTTTTTTCAGATAAACTTTGCTGTAGATAAGCTATTGGAACCAGTCATCACGTCATCAACATAAAAATCTCTTCTGAAAGTTTCTGACCCTAGTGGGAATCTTTTCTTTTCTACTTCCACTAGCTTTTCTAAGCACTTTGTTGCTAGCAATAGAGCAGATATCGTCTCATATGTCTTAGTTCGACGTTTGTATTAATGTCTGGGTTTATCTGGATCTTCCTTCCATAAGATGAGCTGGTACATTTGATCTTTATCATCTAAGAAAACTTGCCGATACATTTTCTCTATATCGGTAGTGAAAACGAATCTCGGTAACCTGAATCATAGCAGAATGGAGAACAATTCGTCCTGGATGGTAGACCTCTTGTACAAGATATCGTTATGTGAAATGTTTGATGACGTTTTCGCGGACGCGTCGAATACTACCGGGGTTGAGTGGTAGGATCGCCTTGTTCCATGTGCACTAGCCTGATGTATTCACGAATAATGTCAATATACTGTGCCTTGACGATAGGTAGCATGCTAAGTTTCCGTTCCAATGATAGAAATTTATAAGTGCAATGGTTTTTGATTCCCCCAGTGCTTTGGTATTCTGCGAGAAAGGCAGCCTTGGCCTTGTGCCCAAGTTAATATCAAATCTGGATTAAAAGTATTCGCGCTTCGCTTTGCGGATAGCAGACGTTACCCTATTCCATGCTCTTCGATACATATTACGAATAAAAGTGTCACGGGATCTCCTGTAAAAATACTCCCTCTCCTCTATCAGAGAGTGAATTTCTCTGGAGAACTATGGATTCCTGGTGTATCTTAAGCATTTAGTACCCAAAGGTGTATATTTATCTAAAATGTAGTTTATAAAACCTTCAAAGTTTGCCAGACGATCATCAATTGGAGCGGATAAAAGCGCAAATTCAGGAATAAAATTCATGCATTCCTCTGAAAGACTACCATGATCAATATTGTTGTACTTCCTCTGTGAGAATAAATGATTTTTGACACAGAAATCCATTTTGTAAGTTAAGAATAGTATGTAATGATCAAATATGCTAGATGGGTCAATTTGAGAAAAAATTGTACATTGTTTGCATCTGTCGTGAAGTATAGATCTAGCAATGAAGGAGAACTTGTGTGAAAAAAGGTTGGGCTATAATTAAACACTTCGAGGTGAAGACTTCTCATAAAATCTACAAAACAAAGCGTAGCAGAACTGCCTCGCAAGATATTAACGTTAAAGTCACCTCCACGAATTATCTTATTAAAACGTCGCGAAAGCATGGTGCAAGATTCCTCAAACTCTTTCATATTATTGTAATCGAAACTGCTTGGAAGACAATAAGCGGTTGCAAGCGCACATTTCTCTGCCCCAGTATCAACCTCAATACAAATGAACTCCAAATTATGAGTGCTGCTCAATGATGCTAAGATTTTAGTTTTAAAGCAGTCTTTTACATATATTGCAGCACCAATTCGTCCCTCACGATCGCTACGAAAGAGTTTATATCTAGAGATAGAGACTAAGCTAGAAGGGGTGGAGACATTCAACCAATCACTAATAAGAATCGTATGAATACACAAGTCAACAAAAATTTCACGCATTCCAACCATCTTATTTCTAACAATTCTAGCGTTGAGCAAGCATATATTAAGGCCAGTATCTTGTTTACTACAGATTTTAATTAGGGTTCTTATCCTGTCCCTTGCAATAAGCACGTCAATCATTACTATCACAGGGCAAATTACAACGCATACAATTAAAAGGCTCTCCGGACTGCAACCTAATTACACTAAAAAAGAATAGGAGGAAAGAGAAAAGAACAGAAGAAAAGAGAAAAAGTAATTTTAACATAAGAAGAAATATTTATACATCATAAATCCCAGTGAGAAAATTTGCATGATAGTAGTTGACATACTCTAGCTTTAGTATAGATGCGTTAAATACTAGTACTAGTTTCAAGAAAGAATTCAGGTCAGCTAAGCTCAGCACTTTTTTAGCTCTGACATCGTTCTCCTGCAGTTTGACATGGACAATGCAGTTTATAGTGAAGACAGAGTAAATTTCCCGAAGTTTGCACCGATGAATCTGAATTTTATATGACTGCCTTCAACGTGCTTGGTTGTTATAGTCGTAGCATACTGCAGGCTAGCGGCATCATGTATGCGCGGGCTGCTCTCTATATGGACGGAGTGTCTATACGCGCCGAACGCACCCGAATGGAGAAAAAGAAGAAGAGCGCTTCCTGGTACTTTGATTGTCATCGTGAAAAGAAAAAGTCAAGAACGAAAGCTGAGGCGGACGTAAGAAAAACGCGAAAAATCAAGTAATCCGAAATAATCAGGCGAATACGTATACGCCGAGTGCATACGCGTAATTATCTTATAGTTTTGGTTATACGGCAAATAAAAAGTTCGCGGAAGAAAGGTTCAGGTGTCCAAGATAGCGGAATATCCCACAAATCAAATGAAAAACAGGAAAAACAACCGATTTTTGCCCATTCAGCAAAGGCGGCTGATTTTGGATTCTTTTGGATTTGGTGTAATATAACACTAGGGTGCCCCATTGTTTAGCCGTGAACTTGGTCGTTGCTAGTGAAGAGCAAAACGAGAAAATTCATTGATTATTCTATCCCATCTGTGCATAATGAGGTTCGAATTTTAAGAAAGGCTCCTCCAATTTGTCCAACAGAGAAGAGGCTACCTTGACCTGAAAATGCAGTAATTTTCTCTTCAATGATCCACAACATTTCCGTCCAGCAAAAAAAGTATTCCGACATTTTGGGCTTAAGTGCGTTGTAAACAGATCCGTAATGTAAATTGCATTAACAAATGCTGAAGAATGTATAACTGCAAGGTATTTGCCGATGGATTTAACTGCCGGTTACCTAGCATTACATGGGGCAAGTAGCATTGTCGGCTAAGTTCTGAAATATAAATAAGTGTGATTACGAGGAATTAGCAGAAAAACAAATCCATACGTTAACTCTTGAGTATAACTTAACAAATAGGAGTACATGCGACGAGGAATACAACACCTAATCACGTGTAATCATCATATCTCGCAGATATCAACATTAAGCCAAATCCTCTCCAAGCCACCTGTGGGAATTGCAGCGATTGTAGTTTTAACATCATGTCTCATGCTTGCATGCCAGCCGTGGGAATCATCTTCACTTCAACTTGACGCTTTACTTTTAGATTATTTCTTAGTTCAGTTCTCATTAAATTTCACGAAATAAAGTCGGAAATTAATTTAAAGTTGTTCTATTTATTTTTTTTTCACAAACGTATAAGTGAAATTATTAACTTATAAGCAAAATTTAAAAGTAAATGAACGCAATGAATAACTTAAACAAGTGAGAAAAGGTTGTAAGCTATAGTTGCTCTAAATTCTAACAAAAATGAAATTTTATTAATTAATTTTTAAGATAGTTATTTGAAAGTCAGCCTTAATTAATTTACAAATAATGCTTTGTGTGAAATAAGTTAATTTTAACAATTGTAACTGTGACATGTATTAATTTGCATAAGTTTATTATTCGTTTTTTTTTTTCATTAGTGCCAAAAATGTACAAATGGGACACAGCTGATCATAGAGTTTTGGTTTGTCTAGTGAGGTGACATAAGATCTAAGTGGGAAAGATAGGACTGCGTGTAAAAAGAGGGCGGGTATAAGTTTGAATACTATACAACCGTAGGCCACACATGGTTTCAATTTGTTGGTTAATGTTTTTCCTTCGCAGTGGAAAATCGATTATATTAGTTCCCACAGAGCAATCGAAAAGGGGTTTGTAGTGAGATCACAGTTTAAAAAACAAAAGATTAACAATAAAATTGTTTATCATTAAGACTAGGTATGTCATTAAGTGTAATTTAGAAATTTTCAAATATTCTATTCACTAGCAGATAACTCATAAGAAAGAACCACTGGCTAGATCGTATATATTTTTTAAATTAAAAGAAAAGTAATTATGGATTAATGAATAATTTTCATTTCTCCTTCCACTCTCCTGGAGCCCTCTTGATGTAGGGGTTGAAAAGGTCCGCTCCTCTGCTCTTTTTTCAGGTCAGTAAAAGGGACACTGAACCAAATAACTGCTGCCCTCAGTGTCATTGGGTGAATATGGGGCAATGCAGTTGAAGGCCTATCATCTGCGCCTTCACGAAGGTAATGGTAAGTGGTGTAATGGTCCCTTCAGGACCGGGTGTGTGCTTCTTTTTTGTATGAAGGCACGAATTATTTTTTTGTATATGGCCGGTGACAGCGGCAGGTATTCGTGGCACCCCCAACACTCTCCGCCAATAGCTGAGGCGAACTAGCATGCCGCCCTGCACTTAAACGCTGTCCACCGAGTGATCTGTCAGATCATGCTAGCAGTTGGGACTTAACGTCCAAGTCAATCACTTAGCATACTGCCATAACGTGGTGAACGAAATGTATCTTTCTTTATTTATTGGTAGGAGCTCTACTTTCCCAGAAATGGCTGTAGTTATGTTTTTAATTATGTAATGGGCATCATATCCAGATAAATTATGGAAAATAACTGGAACTATGGAGCAATCCTGATACATGAGGTTACATGCATTGTGCGCTGGTCGCCGGTATTTTCCTGTTAAAAGAAATTATGAAAAATGATTGGAATTATAATATTCGGTGTTTACCTGTGAAGTGGCAGTGGTCCCGTACTCGTTCCTCATTCATGGCTTTTTCACATATATGGCAGCAAGGATTTTCCATCTACAAACGGCTTTCCTGTTTTGTCAGTGGTTGCATTGGTCTGATGTTGAGTTTTTCATGCACAGCTATGGATGCGATCTTTTACAATTCTAATGCCAACCATTGTTGACAATTCTTGCCTCGGTAATATGAGATCTTAGCATCATGTTTGCAGTGGAAATAGAATCCTATGCTGTGAACCTTATGCTACTGGATTCGATGTGTATTTTGATCGTTTCCCTGAATCGGCTTCAATATTGATTCAAGATCTGCATACACACAAAACGGTATTGCATTGTTATGGTTATAATTATTGTATTCAAGCCATTTCTTTTCCTCTGATTGAAACATAATCCTCCAGTCGTTTTGTTTTTCGTATTCAGGAATATGTGATGACAATTTTTCAGCAGAGTAAAAGTAGAACAAACATCTGTCGCATGTATAACACTCTATGGTTATGTTTTGAAGTTTGATTCGATACAAGGCGTGAAAGATTTTTTATCCAACAGAAATGATATCTGTCAGCATCATCATCATGGCCATCATCCATATGATCTTCACCCATTGCAGTATTATCATAGTCATCTTGCATCATTAAGAGATTTACATGTCGCTCCATCTTGTGTTTCGTAAGTCTAACTGGTACTGTGGTGAAAGAACGCTGCTTCTCTAGGATGAATACGTTTACTGATATATCGTTCTGGTCTTCAAATTGTTTAATCTGCTGAAGTGTCATGGGAAATGTTATTCCGGTTAAATTTAATACAGTAGAGTAATGTGGATATGATGATATCCTTTCAGAATGAGCATGCGAAGTATGCCTAATCATTATTTTGTACATTAATGCAAGCTTTCTTTGATCTTTGATCTCCCTTGGTAAAGGTATGTATAAAGATCCTTGAAGCTGTTCAAATTTGTTGATATGCACTGCCAGATGTATTATTGAGTGCAATGCCCAGCCACTATCCTTTTCCTGGAACTCCTCTAGCTGGGTGGATCCAAGATGTTGCCTTTATACCACTCCTCTAAATTATCATCTGCACTGATCGGAGCAGTTCTCGCTTGAATATATTTAATGTCCTGTCTGCAGTTTGTTTTATAAATTCACCACACAACGTTGTAGCAACTTTAACATTGAGATAACGTTTTACAGTGTTCTTAATACGGCGGGTAAATAATTTAGCGGCATCTTGCATAAATAGCTCCGGATCGATATGTTTCACACTTACAATAACACCTTGTCGAATTCTGTCTGCGAACGCTGTCTTTATCTTATCCTCCCACTTTACAAAATCAGTTCTTACGCGCTGTGTAATTTCTCCACCTCGACGGGGAGCTCTCAGTAGCGCTCTCAATGCTTTAATTTGCTCGTCGTTTCCTAGCACTCTTATTACACTCCCGAAATTCAACTTGAAATTTATGAATGTTTCTATTGCACCTTTTAACAATATTGTCTTTATTCACTAAACTTGTTTCTTTCAACTACTTGAACACATCCTTCCGTAAGTTTTTAATTATTTCAGAACGTTTATTTACTAGCGCGGTTGTCATTTTTATTTTTGTATGTTTTAAACTATCACTGAGACTCACTAAAACTGACTGAAGGCTCTTAAGAGTTTGCTTGGGCTTTTATAGGAACGTGTCGTTGTTTACTTCATGTGAATCTGATTCAGCTGTGCGGATTTGTTTATACAGGTGTGCATAACTCATTCAGCTTAAATGCGAATTTGTAAACAGGAAGTGGGGTGATATCAAACTACATGATGACTACTCATTGTTTACTTTATTCAGCTGCGAGGATTTGTTTATACATGTGTGCATGACTCATTCAGTTGGAATAAGAATTTGTAAACAGGAAGTGTGGTGATATCAAATTACATCATAAACAGGGGAAGCAAGATTAATATTTGGTAAACATTTAATATTTGATACCCAGAACCCCACTGCCCTAGAACTCCCATAGAAAGTTGTCCAGAATTTCTGATATTTACAAATTCCTCGCTAAGAAATCTTCAAGTGCGAAACAGCAAAACCAAGGCGACATCATGCTGATATCTATAACTGCTCAGGGTAACTTGAATTATTAGTAATATTGATTACACCTGAAAAGGTAAGATCGGTAATATCTCGAAAACCATAGCCCGTAAAGGATTTTTGATGAAAATGTTGTCCCCCAACAGTACCAATACCCTATCCACTAGCACCTTCTACAATCTATTGACATAAAAAAAAAATAGCCTAGGGTTAACTTGAATTATTACTAATATTGATTACACCTGAAAATGTAAGATCGCTAATATCTCGAAAAGCATAGCCCGTAGAGGATTTCTGAAGAAAATTTTGTCCCCCAACAGTACCTATCCGCTGGCACCTTCTAGAATCTATTGACATGAAAAAAAATAACCTAGGGTTAACTTGAATTATTACTAATATTGATTACACCTGAATCGGTAAGTAGTGAGTAGTTTTATCCAACTTACTAGTTCGCAGATAAAACAACAAAGGATCCTAATTGGTGGTATCGATTCAAAGATATTTTAGTCCCAATAGGCGTTCTTGGGTGGTGTCATAAAGTTATTTGATTGCAGCTGAACTTTTGGACATTATATTCTGTTGCTGCGAGAGGTGCGGACTATCTTCGCCGAGTCTTTACAAAACTTGATGTAGAGATTCGATTATTTCCTTCAGCTTCCTTACCACCTTAGCCACATCTTCTGCTGCATTAATATTATTTTGAAATGGCTGAGATTTAGCATTGTTTTCTTCCCCCGATTTATGTACCTCCGTGGTTTCTGAATTGCCACCAGATTCTGGCCATTTCTCTAATCGTTCCATTATTTTTCTTAAGAACGCTAGATATTGTAATTGAACCTTCTCAAAGTAATTTTTAGAGAAGCAGGGATTATCCTTGTTCTCAGTTTGCACTTCGCCGGGTTGGTTGGCGTTCTTGACAAACTGGCTGCATTGATCTTCAAGATCCCGCTTGTATTTATTTGTGATTTCTTCTCCTTGCCGAAATTTTCAAAAAGCTGATGAATGGCTTTTCGAATGCTGCTTCGGGTTGCCACTAATTTGTCTATTGTAGTAGCTTCTTCATGAAGATCGGATACTTTCTCCTTGAATTGATTCGAATACCTTTCAAAAATTATGAAATAGGCATGCTGTAGTCGATCTGCATGGTGTTGTGTTATGTCGCTTCGCTATCTATTTCCTCAAAACAATCCCAGGCCTCTTCCAGCAATCCTAACTTCTGCTGGTATTACGCAGAATTCTTAAGAATGGGCGGATCATTTCTGTAACTTTCGGTGTGTGTGTGTGTGTGTGTGTGTGTGTGTGTGTGTGTGTGCGCGCGCGCGTGTGTGTGTGTGTGTGTGTGTTTAATTTTTATTTATATAGATTTCCCGGAGGTACCTACATTATATATACCATTGTAACAGGAAAAAGGAAATAAGAATTAAAATGTTCCGCACTGTAATCATCGTACCGCAAACAGCAACGCTATTGAGAAAAATGAAGAATATCTTGGGAGGTTATTTGTTGTTGTTGTTATTTGTTACAGACTTTCCTTTCCACATTTCTATGTGGCTTTAAAGGGTAACACCACTGTAAATTTGTCAGAATATAAATTTTTTTTATTGGCTTAAAAGGTGCGTTGAACCTTCTAGAATATGAGGCATAAAGCTTTATATCTGAAAGGAATTTTCATCATCGAAATTTTAGGCTCCTCCCCGAGCCTGTCAATCCGCTCCGAAATGACTACCTGCGTCAAATAAACCCTACTGGAAACGTGCTTTCTTACCTTACTGACGCTAACACAGTAACATATGTTGTTAGGAAGTGTTTATGTTTAGTTAAAATCATTTCCAAGCAAAGTACGTTAGTTTAGCGTCAGTACATGTAAAATTTAAACAGTCCAATTTTTCATGCAAATAACTCATTTCAAAACTTTAAACGTGTTTTTCTTGAAACACGATTTTTCAAAACGGCACGCAGCATAACTCCAACAATTTTCATTCCTTTCATTTGAATTTTTAACAATATCTTTAAAATAACATTTTGAAGTGAAATACGTACGGGATTTTCGATACGTCCTTTTAAACATTATTTATTAACAAATGATTACCGCTTTTTGTGTCGAAAATTGAACGATTTCATTTAAATATCCGCCAATCATACAAAAATAAATATTTTCAAAATCCCTTACATACTTCACTAGCTATGAGCATGTAGACTAAGCGATTTTTTTCTTTTTTTCCCAAATTCAAAATTGCACCAGCTACACAGCGTGCCGCAGAGTGCTTTAAATTTGACAAGCCTTGCGAGAATGGCTCTGCTGTCACCATTTACTAATATTTTTTTTTAATAATTTTTTTCTTGTATACTTAAATATATGCTTAATAACTTCCATGAATATTATTATTCTATTACCTTTCTTTACATAAAAAAAAAAATTGTCTAAAAAACGCTATTTTTAAGGCTATTACAGTGGTTTAACCCTTAAATAGGAAAAAAAAGGTTCGATTACGGCGCAATTCATTATCGAAGACAACTTATTTTCTTCTTATTTTCTTAATCTTTGTCAATAAATGTGGACCTTTTATGAACCGCAATTCTTCCAATGCTTTTAGCGTTTAGCTTGCTTTGCTTTTGTTCTCTATTATACTTCTTACTCAATGCTAGTAGGTACTTACGTTACTAATTCTATTGTGATTCCGTTATCTTACATTTCAGATATCGATTTTTTAACATGATACCGTTCAGAATAATAATATTTTTTAAATATAAAAAGAAAAAAAAAGTTATATTCCAAGAAATAAAAAAGAGAAAATTATTTTTTAACAAGTAAAAAAGCTAGAATTTGTCTAAGACCAATTCTTATGATAACCTAGATGAATGCCCTTATGAAATTTCGTATTGTCACCCTTCTGTGCAAGTTTGATTTTTGAAGAGGTTTTTCGCATATATTTCTATAACGGTTTGTCGGACAGCAAAAATGATTATAAGCAATTTTATAGGATTTCGTAATCTGAAGAAGTTTTTAGTACAATAAAAATGTCTTGGACTGATCGTTTTCACAGTATACGTAAAAAACCTAAATTTTTATATGGCAACACAAGGAGTTGCGCGATTTTTGAAATTTTATTTGCTAGTAAAATGAAAACATGTACCAAATTTCAGCTCTCTATATCGATGCGTTCTCAGGCAGTGTCCAAATATATAGTGGAAAACGAAAGTTTTGTATGGCAACCCTACGAAGGAGTTACCCGATTTGTCTCATTTTCGAACATAATTTTACCTTTTTTTTAAAAGTCCGTGTACAAAATTTCAGCTTTCTAAGTATACGCGTTCTCGAGTTATCGTGCACACAGACGGACGGACCTGCAAAAATCAAAATAACTTTTAATATTATGCGTGGGTGTCCAATCCATTTTGCTCTACCATCATTATTTCGAGGTGTTACAAATGGAATGACAAACTTAGTATACCCTATAGATTTTGCCTAGGGTATAATAAGAATTAAAGAAAAAAATATACTCGTGCAATAAAGCACAAATTTCCGACCTGCATTAACATGCACAAATCTGCAATCATCCAGTCTTTGCAAAAGCATTGAGCTATCCTCATCAAGAATTACTTATTCGATAAATAAGCAAGGAAAGTATGCGCAATTCTGATGCTTCGTTCTGATCACAGAATTGGGTCACGAAAGTGAGGAAAGTTGTAGGTAAGTGCGCTCGAGAAGCAAGAAGGGAGTGAGTTTGGATTTTTTGATTAGAATGGGAAAAACGGTGAACGGCTTAATGGATATAATAACAATCTAATATTAATAAATTTGGAAACAAAAAAGAGTTTAATAAAAGAAAAATGTGTTATAAGTAGTAATGAGTATTGATATAACAGTAATACAAACATAAGTTTTTTTTTTACAAAAGTGTTCTAAATACTAGAGAGTATTGATTAGATTACTATTATATAATTAATACAGTTGGAAACAAAAGAGATAAGTTTAATAAAACAAAAAAAGTATTTTAAGTATACTGAAGAGTTTTTTTATTGAAATTCCTGACCTGTGAAAATAAGTTTTCCTATATTATTGTGTCAGAAGTGGGATAAATAATGTAGGAAAACTTATTTTCACGGGTCAGGAATTTCAATAAAAAAAAAAAGAACTCTTTAGTACTCAAAGAATTTTTTTTTTATTAAACTTTGTTTTGGGGGGATAAAAGCAAAACTTTACACAAATAAAATATTGGGAGACTGGGAACCAGTGATTAACTACTCCGTTGTTTCGATCAACCTTATAAAAAATTTTATTGCAATTTTGTCTTGCACAATTCAAAATAATACAGAATTTGTTATAAAACTCAAAATGGCTTCTATATGCGCTTCTTATTTTCATTCGCGTGTGTTGAATCAGCACCAGAAGAAGATTTATTTTGGCAGGCGACTTACGCCGAATGTTGAATGTTGATTTTTAAAACGGACGGCGAATGTTGGGTTGATGGGTGAGTTTAGTGCAGTGTGGCCAGGCAATATTTCCCTGATGGTGGTGAATTATAATGTGAACATTCTCCCGCCTTGAAATCCCTTGATTTCCACATGACTTTAGGATCCACACATCATGGCTTATGCACTTATTAAGTTGTATGCTGTATAGTTCACAGAAGTTCCATTCAACGTTTCCCTCATTCGTTCGCTTTTAAAGTTGTATTCGGACATCGGCAGGATATTCATACGTATATAATGATGTGAGCAGCATTTGTTATGTTCCAAGGAATGGGAGGGATTGAGGATTATATGTAAGTAAAAAAAAAATTCACACATCTTGTTTCTCTAAATTCTAAAAATAATCCATAATACTTTTTTTTTATAATGCATCTGCTAATTCATTTCAACATTTTAAGGATGACTCTTTTATTTCAGGAGAGTGAGGACTAGGTTGGTACGGGTCATTTCTAGGTAGCAAACAAATTTTAGATATAGGCCGTTTCAATTCTCCGGATTGTGTTCGAATTGTCACAACCCGAACTAGACCATCACTTCCCGGATGTGTCTGTATTACGCGAGATAACGACCATCTGGAAGGAGGCAGTTTTTCATCTTTAACCAGTACGAGATCCCCAACTTGGACGTTATCCTTGGCCATTCTCCATTTTGGTCTTTGCTGGAGCCTCGAAAGATATTCCCGATTCCATGCCTTCCAAAAGTCTTGTTTCAATTTTTGAATGAACTCCCATCTGTCAAGACTATTCAGTTTTGTATCGATAAAATCCTTTTCTGGAGGAGCCAGAAGGGCGTCACCGATTAGGAAATGTCCGGGTGTTAAAACTCTGAGATCGTTCGGGTCATTATTCAAGGGGCAGAGGGGGCGTGAATTTAAACATGCCTCAATCTGAGCAGTTAATGTCGACATTTCTTCAAATGTTAAGTGAGTATCTCCGGCCGTTCGTCTCAGATGGTGCTTTACGGATTTCACTCCAGCTTCCCAAAGTCCTCCAAAGTGAGGGGAAGCTGGAGGAATAAAGTGCCATTGTGTACCTTCTGCACTGAAAATATCAGCTGCTTCTTGATTTGCATGCTTGTACGCTATATGTAGATCTTGGTGCAGTTTCACTTGAGCACCAATAAAATTTGACCCACAATCAGAGTACACATGACGACACAAGCCTCTCCGCGAAGTAAATCTTCGGAAGGCTGCGAGAAATGCTTGTGTCGTCAAGTCGCTTACAACTTCAATGTGGATGGCTTTACTGAAGAGACATACAAAAATGGCGAGGTATCCCTTGTATGTGCGACTTGCTTTGTGTCTTGATGTGCGTAAGCTGAATGGGCCTGCATAATCTACGCCAGTGTTAAAGAAAGGTCTAGTGGGAGTGACCCGAACAGAAGGCAGATCACCCATCAATTGCTGTTGTACCTGCTTAGCGTGTCGGAGGCATCGAATACACTTTCTTATGCATCCTTTCACCACGTTGCGTGCATCAATGATCCACAAATTCTTTCGTAAGAAAGACAGCATAAGTGTGGTTCCTCCATGAAGGGTAACTTCATGCGCATGCCTCATGAAAAGTTTAGTCAGGTGGCTATGTGGAGACATAATCAATGGATGCTGTTCATTGTAAGGAATGGGGGCATTTTCCAAACGCCCTCCTACACGAAGGTGTCCGTTGGCGTCAAGAAAGGGATTAAGTGCCTTAAGTCTACTTGTATTCTTCACCTGAAAGCCATTAGACAGAGACTTTATTTCATCTGCAAAGCACCTTTGCTGATCAGTTCGCACCCAAAATTGTTTGGCTGCATCTAGTTCTGTAACTTCTAATAATCGACCCTTGGTTGTAGATAACTTGCGGCATTTAGCGATAAAACGAAAACAGTATGCTGTTACTCGTAAAAGACGTTTAAGTGACGAAAATCTGTGTAAAAGCTGGGAGGTTTCTTCAGAGATATTTAAAAAGTTTCTGCACCGGACTTCCAGGATGGCTGGATCTGAGTGGTCTGATTGTACAGAAAGAGGCCATTGTGACTCTGGACTTGAAAGCCAGGATGGTCCTTGCCACCAATTAGTGAATTTCTCTAGTTTATCTGGTAAAATTCCGCGGCTAGCAACATCAGCGGGATTCTCTGCTGACGAAATATGACGCCAAGAAATTGCGCCGACATTTTGAATAATTTCAGATATTCGGTTGCTGACGAAAGTTTTAAAAACATTCGGATGTTTACGTATCCAACATAGAACGATTGTGGAGTCGGTCCACGCGAATGTCTTAAGTTCCTTTGAATTAATAGAAGGTTGATATTTTTTTATCAACTTTGATAAAAGGACTGCGCCGCAAAGCTCTAATCGAGGCAGGGTCATTGATTTGACGGGTGCCACTTTAGTTTTTGCCGCAATTAAGTGGACATTGACTACACCTTCAAACTCTGAACGAAGATATAAAACCGCGGCGTATGCACGCTCTGATGCATCGCAGAATGCGTGTAATTGTAAAGAGCTTTGTGGCTCAGTGTCCAGGAACCGAGGTACAGAAATCTTTTCTAAAGTGGGTAAAAGGGTAAGGTACTGGGAAAATTGATGCGATATCTCTGAATTAACTAGTTCATCCCAGCTCAATCCTTGTTGCCACAATTTTTGTATTAATATTTTCAGCGTAATTGTTACTGGAGACAGCCAACCGAGGGGATCATAAATACGAGCAATACAAGACAGAATTCTTCTTTTAGTGAGGGGCAGTTGATCATCTTTGATTTGAATATGATAACAAAAAAGATCTTTGTCAGGATTCCAATAAATTCCTAGAGTTTTAACTACATTATCTTTGTTAAAGAGAACTGCTGGCTCTTGTCTACGTTGCAAAATTGGAATGCTTTCTAATATCTGTTTACTATTGGATGCCCATTTCCTGAGTTCAAATTTCCCTCGCCTTAGTAACTCATCAATTTGATGACGTGCTTCTATAGCTTCATCCAAAGTAGCTCCTCCCGAAAATACATCATCGACATAAAAGTCTTTTTTTAGAATACCCGCACCAATCGGGAATTCATGTTCCTCATCCTTAGCTAGCTGATGGAGACTACGTATAGCAAGGAAAGGTGCGCTGGAAACGCCAAAAGTTACCGTCGACAAGCGATAATCGGCAGGAGTCTCTGTTGGGTTTCGACGCCAAACAATCCGCTGGAAATTCTGATCGTCGGGGTGCACGTTGACCTGACGGTACATCTTTTCGATGTCCGCAGTGAATGCAAATTTTTTTTGTCTCCATTCGAACAATAATAGAGCAATATCGCGCTGTAATGGGGGGCCTGTTAATAAACGATCATTTAATGAATACCCGTTACTAGTTTTACATGAAGCATCGAAGACAATGCGCGTTTTAGTGGTTAAACTATCTCCTTTGAAAACCGCGTGATGTGGAAGGTATGATGAGTAATTACTTTCACACTGGGATTGTGAATATGGAGTCTTCTCCATATGTTTCAGATTAAGGTACTCTTTTAAACAGGCGTTATAGGTTTGTTTCAATTGGGAATCCGTGTGGAAGCGCCTCTCTAAGCTTTTCAGACGCTTCAGAGCAATATCTCGAGATGTTCCCAATATTGGCCGATCATCGTGCCGTGGAGCGAAGGGCAAGCGGACAACAAATCGCCCTTCCCTGTCCCGCGAGTGGGTTTCGCGAAAATGCTTTTCGCAAAGATCATTTTCGGTAGAAATTGGCTCAGCATCTATGAGCTCCTCAATTTCCCAAAATTTTCGGAGCTGTTCGCAGTCTTGTGCTTGATTGCACATGTTGACTACAATATTGTATGAAGATATTCTGGATGAGGGAACAGATTCTTGAGGAAAGATTTCCCCTAGAAGAATCCAACCTAAGGATGTCTTTTGGGCAGTTGGGGTGCCAGGTGGTCCGTGAATTAATCCACTCTGAATGATTTTGCAGTAAACTTCTGCACCAAGAATTACATCTATTCTACCCGGTCTGTCGAAGTGAGGGTCCGCCAACTTCAGTCCCTCAATGTGGGACCATTCCCAGGTGGAAACATTTTTTGGTGGTAACAGATCGGTGAGGGTGGGCAAAACGATAGCACTTATCTCTAAGCTTGGCTCATTCTGAGAAACGGGCTGAATATACAAATTAACTAGTGAGTGTGCGTTTGCAGTGAGCTTGTTTCCCAAGCCAGAAACTTGAACAGATGTTCTTTGAGGTTTTAGTCGGAGTCTCTGAACGGCATGATTGGTAATAAATGTCGCCTGGGACCCTGGGTCAACGAGTGCACGCAACAAATAAACTTCTTCTCCCGGTGATACGAATCGTATAAGTGCCGTGGCTAAGAGTACCTGCTTGCGATTACAAACAAAATACGAGTTGATTGTAGAAGCATGAGGCTCTAGTCTTTGGTTTGTAGAGGCTGTGTTGTTCCCGTTTGGTGACGACGAGCAGTTATTACCTTGAGAAGTAGATTTGTTTACGGAAAATGGGTGGAGTAGTGTGTTGTGGCGTTTTTTACAAACTCGACAATTTTGCTTGCTAGTGCAATTACGTACTCCATGGCTTTTAGCTAAACAATTGTAACACAAAGAATGAGTAGAAACGAATTCTGACCGCATAGGTAAGTTCATTTTCTCAAATTTCGGGCACTGTCTAAGTGAGTGAGACTCTGAACAAAGCAAGCAGTTTGACCCAGCTATGTGAAATGAGCGCATTTTGTTACTTGGCGTTGACGGTTTGTGAACTACCTTGACTACTTTAGAGCTCGAAATGGCCTCTAAAGTTCGAAATCGGCCTTCGAGAAACGTTTGTATTTCTGGAAGTGTTGGGAGTTCATCAGATTCACCTTGTTTCTGCTCCCACAACTGTCGCGTCTCTGAAGGTAAGCGTTCCACTAGTAAGTAAATTGCAATAGGGTCCCAATTAGATACCTCCACGTGAAGGTTCTGGAGAGAAGCTAGACATTCCTTAAAGGAATCGAGTAACTTGCGAATTGATGTGCAACTCTCTGTGTGAATGTGTGTCAACGACATTAACTTTTTTAAAATATTGTTAACAAGGGCACGTTTATTTTGAAATCTATCACAGAGAAGCTTCCACGCCAATTTGTAATTATCTTTCGTAACGTACAAGTGCTTTATGACTTGTTCTGCATCACCACTTAAACAGGATTTCAAATAGTGCATTTTCTGCACATCGGGTAGGTTGTCGTTGGAATGTATCATTGACTTGAACAAGTCATGAAAAGATAACCATGCATCATAATCACCAGAAAACTTGGGAATGACAATTCGCGGAAGTTGAATTTGTGTATCTGCAGAGGATATTGTTTCTGAGCCTTGTTTGCCGTCGATGTGCGGTGGAGTAGTTGGAGAACAATCTAGCCCTGCAATTGTGTCAAGTATTATACCCTTGCATTCTGAGTACAATTGATCAGTTTTCTCATAAAGTTCCGTAAAGTAACTCTCTCCTCTATCCTCCGGTGTTGCAAATTTTGTAATATCTCGGTCGTTACTAGCAAACCGTGCCCACAGGCTATCTAAACTTTCTATTCTACCCTTTAAATATCCAATGCTTGCCAATCGCTCTTTGTTGGATCTTTTATAGCTACCGTAAAACTCTTCTATTTGTTCGAAGAGAGCCCTTTGATCCTGTATTAAATCATCTATGTTATGAATCGTGATCGAACTTTTCTGTCCTTTTCCCATTTTACGTGCTTTATGTACTAATTGAATTTGGATAGAACAATAATTTGCCTTTGTAAATACCACGAATCGCAATTCACCTTAATGTACGAGTGTGTTAATGTGAAAAAGAATAATTCATTTAATTATGTTTACGTATGAGCACTTGTTAATGTTTGTACGTGCGTTCAGAACTAACTTTAAAAAAATTAAAAAGAAATGGAACAATTGGGCATTGATAATACTAATAATCTCAAACTGGCGATGTTTTAATGCTATTAATGAAGCATAGACCAACAATGAACTCGCGCAGAACCTTAACACCCATAAATTTCGCACTACCTGTGCTTGTCTACCTGCTGACAATAATTTAATATCTGTGTACTTGAAAACAGCGAATCAAAGATAATTTTAATCCTTCCAAACTCCAGCAAGCCGCTCCGTATATTAATTGCTCTTATGCCTCATACAAAGCGGTACACTGTTTATGCTAAAACCAAACAAATATCTGTATTACAATAAGAAACTATTTTCCGAGAAATGATATCCCGTTCGGATTGCACTTGTTTTTCAGATGTACCTATACAATCTATGTGCCACCGTATGACCGCAATGACCTATATTTATTTTTTAATGATGAAATGAATTGCAATTTCAGGAAAGCACTCCACTAAGCGGAAATGTGTTTCGCTTCTTCCTTCTTTTAATCACTAATTAACTCGGATGTGTAAATAATTTTCACTTACCGACTGAAATTGAGTGGCAAATCCGACTCGATAGGACCAATGTTTTGGGGGGATAAAAGCAAAACTTTACACAAATAAAATATTGGGAGACTGGGAACCAGTGATTAACTACTCCGTTGTTTCGATCAACCTTATAAAAAACTTTATTGCAATTTTGTCTTGCACAATTCAAAATAATACAGAATTTGTTATAAAACTCAAAATGGCTTCTATATGCGCTTCTTATTTTCATTCGCGTGTGTTGAATCAGCACCAGAAGAAGATTTATTTTGGCAGGCGACTTACGCCGAATGTTGAATGTTGATTTTTAAAACGGACGGCGAATGTTGGGTTGATGGGTGAGTTTAGTGCAGTGTGGCCAGGCAATATTTCCCTGATGGTGGTGAATTATAATGTGAACAACTTCTCTCTTTTGTTTATACAGGGTGTCCCACGTAACGTGGTCCCTGGGCATTTTTCTTGAAAATGTGCGGAGATATCGAAAAAGTCCTAATAATAAAAGTTACGCATCGTTAGTCAAGGTATCCTCTGGCATAGCCAAAGTCCTTGGGAAAGGATATATTTAAAAAATGTCCTTTTCGTCCTTATTAAGGATACATTTAGATTGCATTTTTGAATTCCGCAAATAAAACTAAAACGAAAATGTTATATTGAAAATTCCAGTTTAACCCTTTATTATCGAGATATAAGACCTCAAATTGTACTCTATGCATCGTGTTCCTTTGCCATTTTTCTCGAAAATGCACACAGATATCATCGAAGTGCTAGTAACAAAATTTACACATAATAAGCCGGGCTATATTTTGGTATGGTAAACATTAAAAAAAAGCCACACGATAAAGGATATCTTCGGTTTGATCCTTTTCGTCCTTTCTGAGGATGCATTTTGGCTACATTGAATAACTCCAAATCAAATTAGATAATGATAATTTCCCTGAAAATTGAATGGGGACGAAATGCCGGCCCTTCTGTCTCAGGAATAATGACAACATATTACATACCTGTAAATGATTCAACTAATTTTTGCGAAGATTTGTCAGTAGGTATACCACTTTTTTCTGGTTTGATTTGCAGTTATTCAATGTAGCCAAAATGCATCTTCAGAAAAGACGAAAAGGACCAAACCGAAGATATCCTTTATCGTGTGGCTTTTTTTTTAAATGTTTACATACCAAAATATAGCCCGGCTTATGATGTGTAACTTTTGTTACTAGCACTTCGATGATATCTGTGTGCATTTTCGAGAAAAATGGCAAAGGAACACGGTGCATAGAGTACAATTTGAGGTCTTATATCTCAATAATAAAGGGTTAAACTGGAATTTTCAATATAACATTTTCGTTTTAGTGTTACTTGCGGAATTCAAAAATGCAATCTAAATGTATCCTTAATAAGGACGAAAAGCACATTTTTTAAATATATCCTTTCCCAAGTCCGTTTTCAAGAACTTTGGCTATGCCAGAGGATACCATGACTAACGATGCGTAACTTTTATTATTTGGGATTTTTCGATATCTCCGCACATTTTCGAGAAAAATGCCCAGGGAACACGTTACGTGGGACACCCTGTATAAATAAGCAGTTAATGTTCAATAAAAACTAAAATTAATCTGACTATCGAAAGGTGTCTTTTTATTTCTCAAAATTCAACATCGGCATACTCTGCCATCATACTATTACAGCGACATACTCTGCCTTAGTAAGACTCAACATCGGCATACTCTGCCATCCCTTTATAAGAGCGCCACACTCTGCCTTAGTACAGATATAATAGCGGCATACTCTGCCATTTAGATTAAAGCGGCATACCTTGCGTCTAATATTAAAATATCGACATACTCTACCACATAATTTACTTCGGCTTACTCTGCCTCTGTATAATACTACACAGCGGCATACTCTGCCATAGCTTTAGCAAATTGGCAATACCCAGCCATAAAGGTGACCAGCATACACGGAGGAATAATAATAATATAACAGCAGCCCTTTAGCCATTCAACAATAAGTACGGAAGCCCTCTGCATCTTCAAAAACATAATTACCAAGTACAAAGATTCCGGAATACACTCCAAAACAATAAAAGCAATCACCAAGCGAATGCAAAAAGATACATACATAGAACATAAATACAAAAGAATCCTACAGCTATTGCCAAAGCGATAATGATTGCGCAGTATAAAGAAAAGCAGAAATCAGTAAATAAACTGAAAGAAGGAAAAACTAAAACAAAGAAGAACAAAAAAAAAAAGCTAGAATTGGTCTAAGACCAATTCTTATGACACCCTAGATGAATGCCCTTATGAAATTTCGCATTGTCACCCTTCTGTGCAAGTTTGATTTTTGAAGTGGTCTTTCGCATATATTTCTAGAACGGTTCGTCGGACAGAAAAAATGATTATCATAAATTTTATAGGATTTCGTATTCTGAAGAAGTTTTTAGTACAATAAAAATGTTTTGGACTGATAGTTTTCGCAGTATTTATAAAAAACCTAAATTTTTATATGGCAACACCAAGAAGGAGTTGCCCGATTTAGTTCATTTATGAAATTTTATTTGCTAGTACAATGAAAACATTACGTACCAAATTTCAGCTACGTCGACACGTTCTCTGGCAGTGTTCAAATATGTATTGGAAAACGAATTTTTTGTATGGCAACCCCACGAAGGAGTTGCCCGATTTGTCTCATTTTCGAACTTCATTTAATTTTTATTTTAAAGTCCGTGTACAAAATTTCAGCTCTCTAAGTACACGCGTACTCGAGTTATCGTGCGCACGGACGGGCGGACGGACGGACAGACGGACATGCAAAAATCAAAATAACTTTTAATATTATGCGTGGGTGTCCAATTCATTTTGCTCTACGATCATTTTTTCAAGGTGTTACAAACGGAATGACAAACTTAGTATACCCTTTAGATTTCATCTAGGGTATAAAAAGGGGCGCTATAGCAGTTAAGCTCCGCCAAAAGATAAAGCTATATAGAATCATTACGACAACAAAATGGGAAGGCCACAATCGAAGGAAGTGATTGTAGCCCAAAATGCAGCAGCAGCAGCGACATGTCCGGTAGTACAAACGATTTCAGTACACAACATTATACATGTACCAACCGCTGCAACGATAATAATACTACTAATATTAACAGTAGCCGCAACATATATTAGAAGCAGACTTCTGAACAAGCACATTAATAAGAGCGTAAAGAAGAATATGGAAAGTATCACCAGCGTTTAGTAACTTAGGGGCGCACAGTGCTTTGTTATCATACCTGTGGCTGCTCGAAATACAAATAAGAGTAGGTAAACAAATGACTAATTTATACCTGCAACTTAAATCTATAGGAACTGAACCTCCCTACTCTGTTATTACTTTTTCCTAACTACCTTACGATAATCTTTAAGACGTGATTAAATATAAGTATAAATTGGTACAGTCGAAATGCATCATGACTAGTTGCAATTTTGCGCTTGTGAAAAAGTTTATTATTTTCTGTGCTTTTTGAAATATTTATTTAAAAATAATGAGTTTAAATGAAGGTATGTATTATAATATGATATGTTTTTTATAGCGCTGTTAATTTATTTTTAGATTTTATATGGGGTTAACTTGAACCATATGCTTTTTTAAAAATTGACTGTTGCGCACTCAACCATTTTTTTATATATTAATGAGATATTAGTATAAAATCTAGGCATAGTAAATAAATACTAAATTTAAGTTCGGAAGATACTTAAAAAAAAAAAAAAATTTTCAGGTGCAGGTCACACGGTGACCAATACGAGTTGTTTTCGGGTATGGCGAGAAAGCCCTCAAGGGAACAAAATTAGTTCCGTTAGAGCTTATTTATCTCGTTTCTTCGATTTATACAATTGCTCTAATGAAGACAAGTTTATTGTTAATGGGAAGATTCGGATATTTTCTATGATAGTCTCCAAAAAAATGGCTATCTGCAGGAAAAACTATGGATAGCTTTTTAAAATATATAGTAGGCAGTGGCTAAGTGAGGAATTGGGATTACCAGTCTCTTTAAAGAGTCTATCAGAAGACGAGGCGCAACCTGAAGTTAGTGGCATAAGAGGAAGACATCCCAAAGCGTTCGAAGAATGTTCATCTTCAATTGAGAGGAAAAAAGCTCACGAACTGTTGGAAACCCGTTCTACGTCGGAATTGTCTCTAGCAACTTCGTTGTCGTTGCGGGCTGGAGGACATACTGCTGCTGCAATCCTTGTTAAGGACTTGTCGACATCACCAGAGACTGCTAGGAATTTGAAGAGCATCAAAGAGAAATAGGAGGAAACAAAGCTTTATCTGTAGAGCAATCTTTAGCATTATATTTAGATTTAAGTCTCTCTGAGTCCAAGTATAGGTTGCTTCGAACTACTGTCAACAGCTTGCATAAAGACACATTCCCCCGTGTTTATGCGCTAAGAAATTTTAAGAAAACGTGTTATCCAGCTGAGCAATTTATTGAAGTATCCGAAAGTCACGCGGAGGTAAATCTTCAAGCTTTACTGGATCACACAGTAACTAGGATTGTAGAGATGGAAGCGGAAGTTATTAGTCAAGTTTCTTGTCTTCAAGGACTGACAATGATATAAAAGTGGGGCTTTCATGGTAGTTCAGGGCATAGCTTATACAAACAAAAATTTTCTGACGCTTCTCTTACTGACAATTGCTTTAGTTCCTTTGCAGTTGAAACATACGTTAGATCAAGAGATTATATGGCACAATCCAAGACCAAGTTCTACGAGGTATTGTAGACCAATTAAGTTTGCATTTGTAAAGGAGAGTTCCAATGTAGTAAGAAGTGAATCCGAGAGATTTCAGACGCTAATTTCGAATCTGTCTTCATCTAACGTCTCTGTTTCAAACTTGGATGTAGTGATATCTCACACAATGGTTGATGGGAGTGAGTATATGTAATATTCTTTCAGGCACAGATAGTAGTGCAAAATGTTTCATATGTGGCGCAAAACCATCACAAATGAATAGTTCTCTAGAGAGAGTGCTTAAGCTGAAAATTATAAATTTGGAATTTCAACACTTCGTGCTTGGATTCGTTGTTTCGTATGTCTTCTAAATATAGCATATAAATTGCATATAAAATCTTGGCAGGTTAGAGGAGATGAAAATAAAATAATTGTACAGAATAATAACGAATCCAAGCTGCATTCAAAGAAAACCTAGGCTTAATTGTCGGCAAGCCGAACCAGGTTTTGGGTCAATAAACGACGGAAACACCGCTAGGCGATTTTTCAGGAATACTACTTTGGCATAAATGAACAAATAATAAAAAAAATTTCAATTATTTTAAACGTAATATCCAGCGGTTATAACATTGAATTAGAGAAGTTCCGTCATTTGTTGATCGAAACAAGGGCACTATATTTAGAAAACTATTCTAGGTACTACATGCCAGTCACTGTACACAAGCTCCTTGTACACGGAATTGAGATAATATCTACTTGTATACTCCTAATAGGTCAAATGTCAGAAGAAGCCTTAGAAGCAAGACACAAAGAAATCAAGAAAATCTGAGAACATCACACAAGGAAATCGTGTCGTGAGAATACCAATCTGCTAAATTTGCTTCTTTTGACATCGGACCCCAAAATCTCATCTTTTCGAAACTGTAAGATACCACGCGAAAAACTTTCAGCTGAAACACTAAACTTTTTAAAAAGTTCGAATCCTTCAATTCCTACAACACTTATATCCAGTGGTGTTTTAGAAGACATTAACTTTTCTGAAACCGAAAATAGCAGCAGCGATTGTGAAGAGTAAATTAGATTATATAGATTATTCATATTGTAGGAGTAATTACTTATAATTGTAATGTAAGGATCTGTTTTTCTATGTAGATTACGATAAGGTTAATTTTAAGTAAATTAATTATAAGTGTGTAGTAATTAATATATGTTGCGGAGGTTCATAAAGCTGTGTAAAATAGGTCGTAATTAAATGTTCTTTTTTACCGAAATATGGTATTGAATTACACTTTCCTTGAATTTTTACATAACGCACTTCTGATACCTATATTTTATACAAAATATTAATATAACTACATAAAATGATAACATAATTAAATATGGAACTTTTTTCAAGTTAAAAAATAAAAAATTAAGTCATTCCCGTACAACGCGGAACTTCGAGAGATCTCATGGATGGCGGCGGAGCACTGTGGGACGTAGCAATATATTTTTTTTATATGTAGCTAGCTTTTATAGATAGGATTGTAATATTTGTTTTACAATGGGTTTTCTTTAATGTAACATATCATATTTCCTTTAGATTTATAAATAGATTTAAATTGAGAACTAGAAATATAAACAGTTATAGATAATTTTGATGGGTAGCATTGAACTTCAAAATAAATAAATAAATAGACAGTTATATGAGTAGTAAAATTATTTCAATATAGTCTTGTAGATTATAATCTAGCAATAAATCAGTACATCTAATACGAATTTTTATATATATATTGTGAGATTTCTTTGGGTTATGAAAAACGATACACAAAATAAAGGGAGTTATTTATAAATGGAAGTATACAAGAATTCATTCACTGAATTAAAGAAATTACAACGCAAAGTTTATAAGAAGACACTTATTACTAAATATGCTAATTTAAATGTAAACTCAATTTAAAAATGTTGACAAATCAGCAAACGGATACGCCACGTCTCTGGCGAAGAAACTCGGATGCCATTGAAAATCAAAGTTCACCAGAACACCAGTCAAAGGATGACGAAATGAACAGCAAACATAAAAAGATAAAGACTGAAAATAATCATGAGAAATGGTCGATAAGCAATAGCGACAAATTAACGATGACAGCCACGTAAACAACAGATAATCCTATGATTTGGCATTACATCATAAAGTGCACTACAAAAATTGTTATGGTCGTATCGTACTGCATATAGCAGCATGCTACACTGAGAATTACTGAAACATGTATGCCGGCCGACTGCAAACCGACCGCTCGCACGCACCCGAGCTCGGAGAATTCATGCTTGTGGTTGAAAAGAAGAAGAAGACTAAACCTTGTATTGCAGGTTATTTCAATCAAGTGCGGCATGGAATTTTATCCCCGGGAAACGCAATAATTAGTTAAAAATTAAAGAAGTATTCTAGGGACTATAAATTTAATAATCTCAATTGTGTATCAAGAAATTTTATTATATAACAAAAGTAGGTATTGTCTATATCTGACGTGCAGACCACATTGCAAGTGCTAATTGATAAAGATTTCTCTCAGTAATCAAATAAAATCCGGAAAAATTTAGAGGAACGCAAACAAATCGAAAAGGGACTCTGAAAATATCTGCCCTCAGAGTCAGTTGGGTGGTTGGGGCGTGTAATGAAGGCATACCATCTGCGCCTTCGATTTGGATGTAGGTAAGTTACATAAAGGTCCCATCAGGACTGAATGTGTGCCGGCGTTTTGGTTTTAGGCACGAATTTTTTTTGATTATGGCAGGCGGCAGCGGCAGGTTTTTCGTGGAACCTCCCCACACTCTCCGCCAATAGCCGAGGTGAGCTAGCGTTCCGCCCTGTAGTCAACGCTGTCCGCCGAGTGATCTGTCAGCTTATGCTGGCAGTCTGGACTTCACGTCCGATGTCAAGTCACTCAGCATAGTTCCATAACATAATGGCGCCCAACGTGGGGCCACCTCAGTTAGACTTCGGTGGTCTAAATGTAAATTTTACTGGGGACTGGGACTTAGAGTGAGATGGTCATTTGGCACTTTGCTAATTGACTGACCTCAAGTCTCATATCCAGTGGAAGTTACATGCGGACCTGAGTCTAATTGTTTGGTATTTGAAAGTTTTGGTAGAGTAACGTTAGAATTTTTAAAGTTTTGCTATTTTGAGATATGATGAAAGTAAAGTAAAGATTTTTGAAAGTTTTGATATTTTGATTTTTGGAAGTTGATTGAGTAAAGTAAAGTAACGTAACGTTTTAAAGTTTTTGAATTGAAGTTCGACTCTAGGTTTGACTTTGGTCAAGCCTCGAGTCTGAACAGATGTCTAGTTTTTGAATTTTTGAGTTTTTTTTTAATGATCTTTCCCGCTGGCCTTCTGCCATGGAAATGGTAGGTGGCCTCACACTCAATTTTTGTGTGAGCTCTCACGGAGACATGTCTCTGTTGGCCAACTGGCTGGACAGAGTCGTGAATCTGTGATACGACTTTTTGGCTTTCAGCTAACTAGTTGACCAGATTCACGACTCTGCCCAGTTGGAAAGTTAGCTGGATATGACTATCAGGTGAAGAGGAAGGTAAGGGTTGTTGGAGGATAGAAGTGATTCTGGAGACCTTCAGTAATCAGGAGTTGGCATACTGCTAACTGCCTGGCTGAAGTATATCTAGTATCATTTTCAGTCTCTAGCTTCTCCAACCCGACTCTTCCCAGATTTCTGTGAGAACTCAAACATTTCTCATGCAAACATTCACGTCGCTTGCTTACATCATTACTTCTCACCTGATTAGAGAGAGTGGCCTAGAGGCTTTAATGTTTGGAGGGTTAGCTCCTGGAGAGTGAGGGAGAAATGTTATGAATTTCTTTCTTGTGGATTTTTTTGAACGTCTGAGCTAAGATGTTTGTAGTTTTTCAAATACAGTTAGCACATATACTTTTTCAAATACAATTAGCATTTATATCTTTTGACTGGACGACTGTGTCAGTACAAGTATTGAATTCGGAGTTAAGAATACTCCCAAATTTTGAAATTTCGTTATCCTTCCGAATATATTTGGAACTTTAGTAATTATGACCAGAATTTTTCTGAACTTTTGGTAAAAAGAACTTTTGGTGATTTTTTCCAAGTTGACATTTCGGTTATCTCGAGTGCAGCAGTGACATCACCTGCTTTTCCTTGCCTGGACCGCGTAAACTTTTCCCGAAGGTTAAGACTATCTAGCCTGCATTCTTGAGTTATATTGAAACATATTGGTTTTACGACTGAGCGGTTGAAGTTATACAATGGCTACAGTGTGAACACCACCGCCAGCAACTGATGTACCTATACAGATGCCAGAAAAGTGCTCTATCTGCCAGGATGGAGACTGGTCAGGCAAGAGGAAGCCAGTGAAGACTGTTTGTGAACATGTGTGCCACAAAGCATGTCTTAAAACGTGGATTGGACAGCAGTCAAACTGCCCGAACTGCCGATTCCACCTCACTCAGTATGATTTTACTGAATATACAGGGTCGGTTGCAAAAAAAACTTTTACGAGGCTTGACAATCAGGATACTCGACCGGCAGCACCAGTCTTCAACCTGCCACCACCTACGAGTCGACCAGTCAACCGCGAATCTCTGTCTCCAGGTTTATAGAATGTACACCCTATGACCTTTTCGCAGCCGAATTCCAGAATGAACAGCCCGCTTCCTACTGCTCAGGGTCAGAGCTCAGCAGCGACCGAAGCCTTGTTGGCAGGTCTGCGCCTGCAGATGCAGGATTTGGTTCGAGAAGGCCTCGAGCAGAGCCTAAATACCTTACGGACTGAATTGGTAAATAGCAAATCTTAGCTGCAATTCCACCAGTTGATTTTTTACGGCCACCTCCTTCTACGGGTGAACCGAGACCACCGCCAGAGTTTCACGACGGTCGTAGGCAGTCGTTTAACAGACCGGCATCACCTCTTGGTCGGCCTAGACCAAACTTTAACCAGGCTCAACCAGCTCCATCTCATCGTATCCCGTCAGGCCTAGGACCACGACGTTCTGGTAGTCCCATCCGGAGATGGAATATATCCTATAGTGGCGACAGCTCTCGACTTACTGTCGATGAATTCGTGTTTAGAGTGGAAGCATTGACTTACTCGGCCTTAGACGGAGATTTTGATCTCCTAGTACGTGAAGGCTAACTGCTTCCAGAAATTCAGCAGAAAATCTGTTTACATCCCACTAACACCATCCACCAACTACGGAGTCTCGTGACTCAAATACAGGCTACACAGTAGCGAATCGCGACAGCGTGCAGCTGGAATGACTATCGCAACCCAAGAGTCAGCGAGGTAGATAAGTGCCATCCAACAGATGCCGATGTTCTGTTATGGATGCGGACGCAAAAATATCTTCAAGCCCGACTGTAGCCATTGTCGACAGAAAAACCTGAGACGGGTCGGGAATACCACCACCTTTTCTCGACCAGTGACAACGTCACGCGCACAAACTGCAATGAAAACTCCAGTTCAAACCTTGAACAAGGAGGAAGGTCCGCTCCATTAGCAGACTTTAACGATGAACCACTGAATTGTCCACTGATATCATTCAGTAATTCTGGTGATATCAGCAAATCAACTGATGGTACAAATATTTCACTGGTAGAGACGGAGAATTTAATAGATTTCTCCGCAGATCTTCAAGCTCCCATTTCCACTTCTGGGGAGCCCATGACACTATTAGACACTTCTTTGGAAGAGTCTTTAATTTTCGATGTCCCGATAACACCGACAGCACCTTTAGCTGACTGATCAGGAGATTTGGCCTCTTGGCATTTCTCTACTGAAACGGCCACCGTTCGTTGGCGGGAATACTGTCGACGGATGAGACTGGAAAGAAAAAAACTGGCACAGATTTCCGTGTCGATGCCAGACAACATTCGACCGTATGCCGAAGTAAAGCTGCTCGGGCGAACTGAGACCGGATTACTTGATAGTGGTGCCACTGTCAGTATTCTAGGCCAGGGAGCTCTAGAGAAGCTTGCGAAAGCAGAGGTTGAATGGAAGAGGTATCGGCCACAGGTACAAGTAGCGAATGGTGCCATGACGACTGTGCATGGTCATGTGAACTTGGACATCACTTTCCGTGATAAGACCGAAAACGTGCGTTTTTACGTAGTTCCTAGGCTCACACAGGCACTATATCTAGGAATAGACTTCTGGCGTCTATTTGGGTTGGCTCCAGATGTCCTAGGTATAGTTGCAGAAGTGACACCAAGTTTACTAGCTACTCCTGACACCGACTGCCATGTTCTTTCCAGTCTAGATCAACAGCGTCTAGAAGCTACTAAATAGCTTTTTCCTTCTTTCGCCTCTTTAGGCCTGGGAAAGACATCTTTGGTCACTCACAAGATCGAGACGTATGACGCAGCTCCGATGAAACAACGCTTTTATCCGATTTCACCGGCAGTACAGAGTTTGATGGATGCAGAATTGCGATGAATGCTATCGCTGGGTGTGATAGAGGAGAGCCAGAGTCCTTGTTCTAGTGAGGAAGCCTGGAAAGGTTCGGCTTTGTTTTGACGCCAGGAAGGTCAACTCCGTTACGAAGAAGGATGCCTATCCGTTACCGCAAATAGACGCGCTTCTGAGTCGACTTCCTCCGGAAAACTACATTACAAGCCTGGTCCTGAAAGACGCATTCTAGCAGATCCCACTAGACGCTGATTCCAGAGAGAAGACCGCTCTTACTGTACCTGGTCACCCTCTCTATCAGTACACAGTGATGCCATTCGGCCTATGCAACGCTCCACAAACGATGTGCCGCCTCATGGATAAAGTCATTCCCTTCGATCTTCGTGAGAATGTTCTCGTCTATCTAGACGATTTATTAATTCTGCCTTCAGACTTCGACACTAATCTCACGCTGCTAGCCCTTGTAGCGGATTGTTTGAGGAAAGCTGGTCTCACTATCAACGTCGAGAAGAGTAAGTTTTGTATCAAAGAGACCAAATACTTGGGTTTCATTGTCGGAAAGGGAGGTATACGAACTGAACCTGACAAGATTTCAGCCATAGTTGACTATCCGTGACCTAAAACTGTGCGGCAAGCCCGACGCCTACTATGTATGGCGGGATGGTATAGACGGTTCATTCCGAACTATGCTGACTTAACTGCCTCCATTACAGACACGTTGAAAAACCCTAGTCAGTTCAAGTGGACACCTGAAGGCCAGACGTCTCTTGATCTGTTGAAACAAAAACTTACTTCTGCTCCGTTACTAGTGAGCCTAGATTTCACCAAGCCGTTCGTTATTCTGTGCGATGCGAGCCAACAAGGTATTGGCGGGGTGCTGATTCAACTAGATGACGATGGCCACGAGAAGCCAATAGCCTACGTCTCGAAAAATTTGAACTCAGCAAAAAGAAATTATACAGTCACAGAGCAGGAATGCCTAGCTGCAATCTTAAGTGTACAGAAGTTCCGGCCCTTCATAGAACTTATGCCGTTTAAGATAGTGACGGATCATGCGAGCTTGAAATGGTTGATGTCTCAAAAGGACCTCAGCGGTAGACTTGCTCGGTGGAGTTTGAAGCTTCAGGGTTTCGACTTCACTATTGAACACCGAAAAGGAAACCTGAATGTCGTTCCAGATGCGCTGTCACGCATTCATTGCGACAGCCTGTCCACAAACGAAGATCCTGGCCCGGAAGTTGACCTTAGTTCGCCATATTTCAACTCGTTGGAATATGAAAAACTGAGGCATAAAGTTAAAACGACTTCTGGCAAATTACCAGATCTTTGCGTCAGGGGCTTCGTTTACGTTCGGACTGTTCCGAGAACAGGCGATCCGATTCAGGAAGAAGATGCTTGGAAGCTTTGGATTTCATGAGGGCTTGTCTCCGACGTTATTTCAAGAGCGCATGATCCGCCACTAGCTTCTCACGGAGGTATAGGGAAAACACTGGAACGTCTGAGAAGACACTTGTACTGGCCATGAATGACAGTTGATGTAAGAAACTACGTAAGCGGCTGCGACCTGTGTAAAGAGATCAAAGCCCCTAATACCATTCTTAGACCACCTGTTTGAGTCCAGTCTGTGACAGGACGACCATGACAAAAGCTGTATATTGATTTTCTGGGTCCATATCCTCGGTCAGTGAAAGGAAATGTCTGCATATTAATAGTTTTTGACACTTTTCAAAGTTCCCGATTCTCAAACCTATGAGAAAAGCATCTACACTCAATGTGTGCCAGTTCATCGAAACGGTAGTGTTCCACGTGTTCGGAGTCCCGGAAACGATAGTCTCTGACAATGGGGTCCAGTTTTGCTTGGCTAAGTTCATCAGATTACTGGACAAATATGGGGTGAAGCACTTGCGAACGGCAGTTTACTCGCCGCAAGCAAACGCCTCCGAGCGAGTAAACAGGTCTCTATTGTCACGGATTAGGGAATACATCCGGAAGGAACATACGAAATGGGATGAGAAGCTGAGCCAGATAGCTAGTTCCCTCAGGAGCTCTTTCCACCAAGCAACTGGTTTCTCTCCTTATCGAACACTTTTCGGGCAGTAAATGATTGAACATGGCAGCTCCTATCCCAATTTGAGGAGCCTTGGGACTCTTAATGACCCTCTGAGAGTAGATGCGGATGACAAAATGAGATTGATCCGTGCGAGAGTGCAGGAGAACTTACACAATGCGTTCGAACAGGGTTCAAGAGCCTATAATAACTTCCAACAGCAGACTAGTGCTAAACTGGGACGAAAATTTGTAAGTGTCGGGTTAAAGCCAAGAAAGGAAATTCCTTATACGAGCTTGAGGATCTACAGGGGAAACCCTTAGGAGTCTATCACTCCAAAGACATCAGGCAGAGATACCCAATCTAGAAGCGTCATCTATCTACTGTCACGTTTATTCCTGGTAGCCCTAAGAAGGCATCCAGCCAGCTTCACTGGTAAACTATAGGATATCGCGAAGCCCTCCTATTGCCCCGTCAATGGTGAGTGATATACCTGTTGGAATTCCCCACACTCTACGCCAATAGCCGAGGCGAGCTAGCGTGCCGCCCTGCAGTCAACGCTGTCTGCCGAGTGATCTGTCAGCTCATGCTGGCAGGCTGGACTTCACGTCCGATGTCATGTCACTCAGCATAATTCCATAACAAAATGACGCCCAACGTGGGGCGCCATTTTGTTATGGTAGTATGTTGAGTGATTGGCTTGGACGTGAGGTCCAGACTGCCAGCATGAGCTGACAGATCACTCGTCGGACAGCGTTGACTGCAGGGCGCACGCTAGTTCGCCTCGGCTATTGGCGGAGAGTGTGGGGAGGTTCAACGAAAAGCCTGGCGTAGCCGCCTGCCATAATAAAAAAAAAATCGTGCCTTTAACCAAAACGCCGGCACGCATTCAGTCCTGAAGGGACCTTTACGTCACTTACCGACATCCAAATCGAAGGCGCAGATGGTATGCCTTCATTGCACGCCCCAACCACCCAAGGGACTCTGAAAATATCTGCCCTCAAAGTCAGTTGGGTGGTTGGGTCGTGAAATGAAGCCATACCATCTGCGCCTTCGATTTGGACGTAGGTGAGTGACGTAAAGGTCGCTTCAGGACTGAATGCGTGCCGGCGTTTTGGTTAAAGGCACGAATTTTGCTCTAGATGCCTTCAAATAGTTTATGCATTCAATTCATCCATACCGATGACTACCATGACTACGAGCCAAACTTATTTTATTACAAATTTACAAGAGATCTCGCCATCGTCGGACATGAAATATAATAACGAAGAAGCAAGTTTTTGCCATTATTACCTTTTCTTAGCGTATTAATTCAATTGGACAGTAAATAAAAGAACAATCTGCTTAACAGCCTTATTAGCTAATTTTAGTTAACTTTCTTTTTAATTATCTTAAAATTCTTACGAAACTTGAAGTTTCCAATTCTAGCAACGTTGTAATTTGTTGCGATTCTTTTTATGAATAATAAAACAATTACCAAAAGTTTCACCCTACATGGAAAACATAATCAGCAAGAGAAAAAGGTCAGGAATTCTTTTCTAAGAAAAACGCAATGAGGGCAATAAAGGACTTATCTTAAATTTTGCTCTAGATGCCTTCAAATAGTTTATGCATTCAATTCATCCATACCGATGACTACCATGACTATGAGCCAAAATTATTTTATTACAAATTTACAAGAGATCTCGCCATCGTCGGACATGAAATTTTTCTTAGGTAGGACTCGTCTTAAGGTCGTAGTCTGGTAACTTGCATGTTTTTTAATACTTTTTCCGGAAATTTTTTTAGGAGAAAATAAAATTCACTCGTTTTGATTTTTTAATATATTATTAATATTATCTAAGAGTGTACAGAAAATTTTTTGTTTGTTTTTTAATTATTTATTTGTATAGTTTTGTAGAACTGAATTGAGTGTCTAAAAAAAAGGTAGATAGCTGGCCGTGGTGATTTCACCACTTGAAGACATCTTTTACAAAAAGGCAAAAAGATTATTGTTCTGTAAGCTTGTCATTCTGGTTGGAACTAGAATTAAACAATTTTGTTAAAAAATAACAAAATGGTGGACTTCGTAAAAAAAGTGACTATTTTTTAGTGGAAATCGGGCTGTAAAATGGAAAGTTAGGGACGAAAAAATAAAAACATCCTATTTCCTGCGAGAGCTATTGATGAATATAATAACATATCCAAATTTCAGCCCAATCGGTTGGATAGAAAATGTTATATTACCCCGGCCGACGTAAAAACGTTGCTTCGAGTGAAACGCGTTTAAAGTTTCCTTTCCAATCCAGTTTTACGCTCTTCGAAGATGTTTACGCACAAAGTAACGACCGTACACTGACTGTTCATTTTGAATATAGATATAAGTCAGCTCCAAAATAAATGTATGTGAGGGAAACAGATAAAACTTTTAGTATACACAAAGGTATCCAACGCTCGAATCAGGTATAAAGGTAACGCGTAAACAATAGCGGGGTCCAGCCGTTTGCTTAGCACACGCTACTACGAGGCACTCACATATATGTGCTATAACTTCGTAAAAATTTCTAAATTTTTTACAGTATATTCTTAATATATAGTATGTACTTTCGAAATATAAAAAAAAAAAAAAATCGAATTTTCCAAACAAAGTTAACAGACTACGACCTTAAAGCATCATTGTGCGTAAATTCTTCGATTTATATTAAAAAGAAATTATGTTCAACGTAGAGCATAAAACAGAGAACGAAGTCCGAAATAATTATAACTTTATTCAGCACTCGTTTTAATTCCTTAATCTAAAAAATTTAAAACTACAATGAAAAATTGATTATTAATTCTCACGTTTAATTCAGTAAACATCAGTGAAAGTATGTAAAAGAGTTCGACTGACCTTATATACAATTCAATAGAACTGTGAAACCGTCACAAGAACGGCTGCAACGTGTCAATTCGCACTACTACTTACCTTCTCCAAGTTATGAAAAACTATTTTCCGGGAAATTCGAAATTCCAGCAGCTGTATAGGCACAAAATGGTAACGTTGCTTTGTGTTCCTTGACACGAGGGAGTGGACGGTAATGAAAAATTGGATGATCTGACTATTTGTATAGCGAAGGAACTCTTTTGTTCTCCGCTAGAGTACAGTTTATGTATAGGTCTTCTAAGAGTTCTAGACGTGGTTTTGACGTCAGCAACTCGAACCAAGCCGTCCTTTCCCTGAATTGCCTGGGTAATCCTGCCGAGCTGCCATCTGAGGGGAGGCAGATTATCTTCTTTGATTAGCACCATCATGCCAGGGCGAGCGTTCACGGATTGCTGCTTCCACTTGTGTCTTTGCTGCAGCTCGCATAGGTATTCGTGAGACCATCGACGCCAAAATTCGTACTTTATATGTGACACCATTTTCCATCTTCCCACTGGACCCACTTGTTGTGTACTTGAATGTGGATCAATTCTTGAAATCAGGAGCTCCCCCACAAGAAAGTGTCCGGGTGTTAATGCTGTCAGATCATTCGGATTGGACGATAACGGGGTTATTGGCCTCGAATTCATTATGGCTTCGATCTCAGATGTGAGTGTAGTTAACTCTTCATATGTCAGAGAAGCTGCAGCGACACCCTTGTATAGTAGCGATTTTGCTGATTTTACTGCTGCTTTCCATAATCCACCGAAATATGGGGCGCGTGGTGGGATGAAATGGAACTCCATATCCTTTCCCTGGCACATTGAAGTAATCTTCTCTTGAGATCTATTTGAGTGTATGATGTCTTGAAGCTCATTCAGGTGATTTCTGGCTCCTACGAAGTTTGTGGCGTTGTCACAATATAAGTTCAGACAATGCCCTCGTCTCGCTATAAACCGCTTAAGTGCCCGAGAAATCCTTCTGTCGTCAGATCGCTCACTACTTCTAGATGCGTCGCCTTTGTAGCGAAACAGCAGAATACTGCGATATATGAATTTTGAGGGCGTTTCCCTCTTAATTTGAAGTGTGTCCAAATGGGACCGCAAAAGTCCACTCCGGAATTTATAAATGGTCTAGCGGGTTGAACTCTGGCTGCGGGGAGATTTCCCATTGACTGAGTCATGAGCTTGGGCTTGACCTTGTTGCAGCGAACACAGTTCTGCACGATCGATTTGGCAATAGTCTTCCCCCTGATTGGCCAAAACCTTTGTCGTGTAAGTGCCAATAAGGTTTGGGGGCCTGCATGAAGGCTGCTGTTATGAATGTCTGTCATTAGTAGCTTAGTGACTGGGTGACTACAAGGCAGCAATATTGGATGTTTTGACTCGTATGATAGATTTGAGTGTTCTAGCCTTCCTCCTACTCGTATCACACCTTCCTCGTCAATGAATGGTTCGAGGCTATTTAATGAACTACTATTGTTAACCGTTCCAGTTCGATTTAGTTGGTTGATATCATCCATGAATCCTTCTTGTTGTACCTCTTTTAAGATTACGATGAGCGCTTCCTCCAATTCCTGAATGCTTATTGAAGCCTCGCCCCTTTTATGTTGATTTTTTGGCTTTGCATTATAAATAAATCTTAGAGTGCTTGATGACACTGCTGAATGGTGAGCATTTTCTTGAGGCGGTTAACACGATCTTAGATTTTTTCTTTTCCAGATCAGTGTCCACTTTGGAATAGTTAGACGGCCAAATCTGGTCTGAGCCATGTAAAAATGGTGGTCCATAAAACCAAATGTTGCAGTTCTTCAATTTCTCTGGGGGTATTCCACGGGATACGAGGTCTGCGGGGTTTTCAATGGATTTCACATGTCGCCATTGCTCTGTGTTCGTTTGCCTCTGAGCTACTCTATTGGCGACGAAAGTATGAAATGAAGAAGACTCTGCATTAATCCACGCGAGAACGATCTCTGAATCTGTCCAATAGTAGATCTTTTGACTATTCAACTTCATATCTCTTACAACACGTTGAGTCAATTGAGCAGCTAATTTTGCGGCGCATAGCTCAAGTCGAGGTAGTGTTGTAGTTTTATGGGTGCCACTTTGGACTTGGCACATAATAATCGTACTATGACTATCCCATCTTGCGATATTGATCTGACATAAATTGCAGTTCCATAGGCTCGTTCAGATGCGTCGGAGAACGCATGAATTTGTACTGAACTTGGCTGTTGAGTTGAGGCAACATGTCTAGGAATGTTGATATCGTTCAATTGCTTTAGACCATCTCGAAACTTAAGCCAGGTTGTGTGCATTTCAGTGGGTATGGCTGTATCCCAGTCTAGCTTTAACGACCATAGTTTCTGTATGAAGATCTTTGCCGTTACAGTCACGGGATTCACGAAGCCTAGAGGATCGAATATGTGGGCAATGTCAGACAATATAGTTCGTTTGGTAATCCGTTTGGTGTATTGCCAGGCTGTTTTTATTGCAAAGGCATCTGTTTTTGGTACCCAAGTCAGGCCAAGCGTTTTAATGTGTTCTTCCGATTCCTCATTAAAGTTGAGCTCTAGTGCAATGTCATCTTTTGGAATGTTTTGAAGTAATTGTGGGTGATTTGAACACCACTTCCGCAGATTGAAACCCGCGGACTGAAGTAAATTCTTTAATTGTCGTTGCATTTCCTTGGACTCAGATAAGCTGTTAGATCCGGTCGACGTAAAAGTCCCTTTTCAAAACTTCTGCGCCCCAATGGGAACCGTTCTCTCTCCATGTCTGCTAAAGACTGCAGACATTTTGTTGTCAAAAATGGAGCTGAGGTTAATCCGTATGTAACTGTGCAAAGTCTGAAGGTTTTCAAAGGTGTATCTGGATTGTCTCTCCAAAGGATCAGCTGGTAGTTTTGATAGTTTTCATCAAGTAGAACTTGCCGATACATCTTTTCGATGTCAGCCGTGAACACGAATTTTGGTAGCCTGAATTGCATAAGAATCGAAAATAATTCATCTTGAGTAGTGGGACCCTTGTGTAGGATATCGTTTAACGATATATTAGATGAAGTTTTTGCCGGTGCATCAAACACCACTCTGAGTTTGGTGATGTTACTGTCAGGCTTTAGCACACAATGGTGTGGTAAGAAATAATGCTGCTTGGTGATCTCAGTAGGGTTTACTTCCTTCATATGCCCGAGTCTGCAATATTCATTCATGAATTCAACGTATTGCGACCTTATCGTAGGGTGTCTGCTGAATTTTCGTTCTAGTGAGAGAAATCTTTTGAAGGCGATGTCTCTGGACTCTCCTAGTTTCGTTGAATCATTTAAAAATGATAATTTCACGACAAATCTTCCTTCTCTGGTTCTTTTGACATTCTGATGGAAATGGTTTACGCATTTCTGTTCTGTTGCTGTTAGGTTTGAGCTTTCGTCCGAAGAATCAATTTCTTCTAGCTTCCAAAACTTCTCCAAGAGATTTTCAGTTCTTTCACTTTCACTGCAAATGCCACATGTCGCTAAAGCAGGTTTCTTTGCTCGGATCGCTCCTGAAAAGATCCATCCAAACGCAGTGTTTTGCAATGTTGGTAGGTTTGGACCGAGCTTAATCTGTCCAATGGACAATAGTTCGTAATAAAGCTCAGCACCTATTAAAAGCTCAATCCGACCAGGCTTATTGAACTCTGGGTCTGCCAATTGGATATTGTGTGGAATTGGCCAAGAGTTGATGTCGAGTATACGGTCGGGTTGATATGCCGTAATATTTGGTAGAACAAATGCTTCCAAACGAGTTGAGAAATTGTTTACTCTTGAGCGTAAAAGCACGTTTGCACGATGTTGTGCCCTTTGGGCATGCTCTCCAATGCCACTGATGTACATCACTTCCGTAACTTGTCTGATGCCCAGTTTCCTTGCTAGATCTTCCGTCATGAAGTTTAGTTGCGACCCGGAATCAAGAATAGCTCGACACTGTACTACAGCTCCTTCTTGGTTGACCAATTCTATTAAAGCTATTCCTAACAGTACATAGGTGGAGTCAAGTTGAGTAGTGCGGGCAGCTAGGATTGTTTTCTTAGCTACTATGTCGCTGGTTGCTGTGTGAAGTGCAGTGGTATCACTCTGCACAGGAGATCGCATCACTTCCTTGTTGTTCGTTGGATTGCGTTGTGTACTTGACCATGCAGATTGGTCAGTCTTGAAATGTCTCGTTGTCGTATCCACGTGTAGCAGTGTATTGTGCCTTTTGGAGCATTTGGCACAGTTGTTTTTCGAAGTGCAGCGTGTGACTGAATGGCCTTCCTTCATGCAATTAATACACAAATTGTGTTTTTTCAAAATGCTGCAACGATTTGTTGGATGTTGCAATAAGAACTCTTTACACGAGTACAGAGGGTGGTTTTTCTTGCATATGACGCAAATGCTGACCCTTGTCGAAGTTAGGGCTGCTGTTCTTGAATTGTTCGTGAATGATTTCTGTACTACACGACAGCCATGCCTAAATGTATGTTTGCTTCTTCCCAATGCTTCCAATGTTTGAAATCGCACCTCCAAGAATTTCATTAGCTAATTTATTGTGGGTAGCTCTCTTGGCGATTCCAAACATTGCTCGTAAAGTGAATGAGTATCTTTATCAAACTTCTTGATGATCAGATGCACAAGTAATGGACTCCAAGATTCTGTAGCAATCCCCAAGTTCTTCAAACCATGGATGCATTCCTTTGTGACATCATGAATACTCTTCAATCCAGCTGCTGATTCATGTTGAAGATTTGGTTGAGTTAAGAATCTATTGAGAAGTGCTGTACATAGCAATCTTTTGTTCTCGTAGCGTGACTGAAGAATATCCCAGGCTGTATCGTAGTTGTTCTCAGTTGTTGCAAGATGTTTTATTAATGCTCTTGCTTCACCACTTAAGCTGCTGGTCAGGTAAAACATTTTTTGGGCCTTGCTTATGCCTTGGGAATGAATTAGTTGTTCGTATAAGTCGCGAAACTGTGTCCACTTTAGATAGTCAACCATCGAAACTAAGCAAAGTTATTTTTGGTAGCTTAATGCTTGAATTATCTGTTGAACTCGTCTTGGATGCTTGCAGGTGACAATTATTCATTTTTTGTGTAAGCGAAATGATTGCCTGCTGTATGCGTTCCTCCCATTCAAGGTAATCCTCGATGATATATCCTACCGTGGCTGGATCTTCAGTTAGCTGAATATACAAAATTATTGTGATACTTTGAATTGAAGAAATGCAAGAATGCAAGAAATTGGACAAATTATATTATGACTAAATTATATGGAAATTATTGCATGGAATAAAAGCGTTGTTCTATGTATGTATGTTATGCTGCCTGAACACTGACTAAAAGTGGTATACTGGTTCCTACCCAACATTTGGCCTTGCAAAAAGCCACTGTGGAGGAGAAATGCATAAATGGGAAAATAGGCCACTGGATGTCATCTGGCGTAGCGCGCCCGGTATAAGGCAGGAGAAGTGACGCTGTACCCCCTCTCCTTTCCAGAAGCGTCAACTAGTTGGTATTAGCAGACAGTCGGTCAGGCTGTTTACTAACGCAGTCACTGATATGTCCATTTCCATAATTTTTTTTTGAAGAAGATAGGCAAATACAACAACGAACTGTGTCGACTGTACGAAGAGGACAAAGAAATTTCGAAGCATATTATATGTGAGTGTCCAACGCTTCCAGGTTGCAAATCACTGGAGAAACATTTATCTCTCCAAATAAGGTTTACAATCTAACTCCAAGGGCAATAATCGAGTTCTTAAAAATACTAGATATTGCCTAACCACTTTAGGGGAGGGGACTATAGATCAACTCTTCGGTGACTGCATGGTTCTAGTGGCCTACTCACCCCTACTATTAACATTAACCTGTTATTACAAATATGCCGCATGTGTTCAATGCATGATTAGATCATGAGATTGCATGATTTGAATAACGATCTTGCCAATATCGTCACTTGGGGCAAGGCGAATTCAATGCATATACGTATGTCCCAAAGCTGCTTCATCTCATTAAAACAAGATCATAATTTATCCACTCCAGTTTCTTTTGATGGAGCACTGATCTACGATACATCATCTTTATGCATTGCATTAGCATTTCCGTAACTTAAGCTGGATAGATAACATCTTCTCAGTCGCCAAAGAAGCATCGAAATGTCTGGGATTTCTAAAAAGGTGTAAGAAATATTTCAGCCCGTCAAATCTAGCGCTCCTTTACAAGTCTTATATCAGACTTAGAATGGAATACAATTCCCATATCTGGGCCGGGGTTGGTTGTACAGTCTTAGCTTCATTGGATATTGTCCAAAAGAGAGCCTTCAAGCTCAGTGGCGATTTGGCAATAACTTGTCATAACGACTCACTCGAGCACCGCCGCAATGTTGGATGGCATTCGCTCCTTTATCGCTACATGTATGGTCAATGTTCCGATGAAATATCTAGTCTGATCCCTAGTAGAATGATTCCTGCACGCAATACTGGCGCTGCAAACCGCGCACATCCTTTTACCCTTAAAAATGCCTTCGGCCGTACAGTAAAATTCCGTGATCCTTTTTTTCCCGAACTGTGCGAATGTGGAATAGTCTACCATCTTCTGTCTTTCCTTCGACATACAACTTGCGAAAGTTTAAGAGTGACATACATCAGCACCTCCGCCGCTCTCCTCACATTCCCTAATTCCTTCTCTATCTGCTTCCTGCCATGCTGTTCTTTGCATCATAGGGTATCCCCTGAGCGTGGCTTAATAATAAAAAAAAATATAGCTATAGTTTTTAAATATAGGCCTAAATCTGATAATCCCTGTAAAGGGTTGCCATATAAAGATTATTATTTTCAACGTACATATGTTAACTCCCAGAATTTTTTAATATTCTAGAGACATCTTTGGAATGTAACTTAAATAACCACTGTCTGACGAAGTACTCCATTTAACGAGCATATTTCCAATACCTAGAGCTGCACAAAGCAGATAAACCATAATTAAAAATGTTATTGGCAGAAAGATTGAAAAGGGGAATTTGCGTTCGAAGTAAAAATGCTTCTTCTTATTTATTTATTTATGAAATTATATCATTCCTGTTCTAACATAGTTCTTTATACTTTATGGATAATATTCTAAATATTTGCTAACATTTAATGAAAAACCGTATTTGTTCTTACCAAGTAAAAGTACAAATGTTTCTAGGCCGTTCTTTTCTAAAAAATTAAATTCACAACTTGAGATATTTGGATAATAGCAATTATTTTCAACTGAAATACTTAATCTAACCAATTTTCCAAGTGACTTTCGAATTGGGACCCTACATAGTCGTTATCGCTGCCCAAGGCCGTTCACGACATGCAGATGGCCTTATAGCCATAAAAAGCATGCCTGGGGGAAATATTCTGCTCGTTAATAAATGCAAAGGCAATGCCAGTAAATACAGAGGGTATTTCCGTCTAGGTGGTCCATAGAGCAGTAGGTAGTAGTACTCACCTAGTCGAACCAAAAATTTTACCGTTTGGGAGATACAGGGTGATTAAGAAATTATGGTAGTCTTATGATATGTTAAGTATATTTTTGTAATAATAAAAAAAAAAAAAAGAAACAAGATGACAAAGTAAAAAAAAATGGTATGAAAATCCGAAATTCTTACTTTAGACCACTAGAACTCCTCAGACTAGAATGCGGGGCTGGTTGAGCAGTCGTTGGAAAGGCCATCAACTTTTGCATACAACCAGCTCTTGACTGCGACCGTACTTTTTAAAATACATGGGGTTTTGTGAAAGACTAGCATACTTTCTTAATCAGCCTGTATCTCCCAAACTGTTGATTTGGAACCCCCTCCCATACAATTTTTCTAGGTGAGTACGTATGTACGTATGTATCACCTCCTGTTCTATGGACCACATACACGGAAACACCCCGTTTAAATCGATAGAGGTTACTTAAATTCAGATATGGATGTAGTTATGATATGTTATGTAGTTAATGTGAATGCAGACATTAATAAAAAAATTTGTATTTTTATTGCATGAATAAATGTAGAAATATTTAAAACATATAATTGGTATTTATGTTAAATATATTTTCAAATAATGAATAGTTTATCAAATACCGATAAGCCAATTGTTATATGCTATGAGATAATAAAGCTTTATTGTAATATTTCTAATTTATTGTCACGGCTTAAGCGTCAATGTATCATGAATTAATATATTAAGTACCTAAATATTTTATTTTACTGTTTTTATTGTCTCAGTGAATGTAATAGATAAGTTTATTGTCATAATTTTAATATATTGGTAAGTACCAATATTTTCTAACAAATGCGAATTAATTTTACTATATTTGTTACAAATATAATATAATCCTTTAACATAAAGGTTTCCTGTTAAAAATACATGTTACTGTTCTATAAAAATATTTCCAATTTGAAAGGTTATTTAATATATCTCTTATGCGCCAGCGCTTTACATACATATGTACATACATATGGTATAAATCTATGAATTATTGATGATACAACACTTCTGTAAGATCTTTAATAGGTTGATTGTTTCTCTAGAAAAATTAATGAATATTGTAACGGTATTTACATATATTTATATCTTCGAAGTATATTTTGATTAATAGATCTCTAGTACTGAACTTATCACACTGAAATTTATAACCTAATAGTAGAATTCTATGTAATTATTGTCAAATTTACGTAGATGAATGTAAATTTATACGTGTTTACTTACATTGTTCTAAATTTAATTTAAAAACCTTAATTCTAATTTTACAAGACAATTGAGCATTGCATAAGTACGTTCGTTTACAAAATCATATTGTCATTGCCATCAAAGAACAGCTTTCCTAATTAACTTTAAATATACGTTGTTCAGTAACATAAACCAATTACTATCATATATTAAAGTATGACAAAATTAACTAAACATGTTTTTTTCTGTTATTGCATAAAACCTCTATTCTTTTCAAAAAGTTACCTTTTAAAACTTGGGATGCCCACACAAAACCCAGCAGAATTCATTTAATAAATGTATTAACATTTTGATTATACAAAATCGCTTTAGCTATTTTTCGTTTCTATTTGTTTTATGTCTGTTAACATTCTTAAATGCCATTAAATGCCACAATATTTCTATACGAAAAACCCAATTTTTACGCCTTTCTAGTATTTAATAGTATACAACTAAATATATAAAAATAACTGTAAAAATTGTTTGATTTATTGAATTGACTTTTAAAATTGGATGCCTATAAATTAGAAACTTGTAACCAATTACTTTAGAAAGGCTCACACTAAATATTCTACGTGAGTTCCCAAGTCTCATCGATTTATAGTAAATTTTTTAATCACCTTTGGATCCATCTCATCAAGCTTCTTACCTTTTGTTTCAGGAACAAACATTACTATAAACAAAAGTCCAATACAAGAAATGCAGCCGTATAACCAAAAAGCACCATGTAATCCCAGTAGCTCCTTGAATGTGAAACGATAATTTAAATATTATTACTTTATAGTCATACAATGATAATAATAATAACTCAATTTCAAAAGTAGGCTAAGTTACAAACTATCTATTTTGAGAAAAATAAATACAAAGTTTTGATAGAACTCCCGCATGTTATTAACAGCGAAACTGATATTTGCTTATCGCTCTTTTAACTTACTTCTAACAAGAAGCATTACTGTAGCTAAGTTATTATGTATACCCAAAATAACGCAATATGGGAGCACTATTATATTACTTAGGGTACATGGTGATTTAAAAAAAAACATATCTCCAAAATGAAGCCAAGCACTACCGTTATTTTTTGTACATGGATAGATAAGGCTTATGGCTTCAAAATAAAAAAAAAGTTATAGATGTCCTCAATTTCTATAGTAAACAATGCTATTATATTAAAATACCATTATTAACAACAACAAAAATCAATTGGCTTTTTAATCAGAAAAATCGGTTGCTTCTTTTTCGAGATATGATGTTTTGAAAATAACATTTCATCGTAAAATGACGGGTTGGGCGCGGTAACGGGAAACACAAAGATATGGGTGAGCTATTTTCCTATTCCTTACAAACTGAAAGCTTTATCCAAATCAAAAATGGTCTGGTCCAAAATCAATCCAAAGGGATCGTTTTGGCGTGGAATGGAATGTATGTACTATACACCATACACTCACCCTCAAAATTTTCACAATTATACATAAATCAAGATATCACTTTTATGCATTGGGAAGGATAAGTACACAATGAAGCAATTATATATAAAAAAAAATCTAAAATCGAAAATATGTCTTTGAGGATATTCAAGGATAAAGCACTCAACTCTTATTCCTACAATTTGTTTTTGCGAAATGTTTTTTTTTTCGTTCTAGGAAACTTCAGTTTATCCTGTTCAAAATGATACCCAAATCATTAAATTCGGTTGCTTACATCCGGAGATACAGAGTTAAGCTCTACAACAACAGGAAACTTTGAATTAGCATATCTCGCGAGGTGCGTGGGGGAGGACGCTAAAATTTAGAATATTTCATACTCTATAAAACCTTCAAACATGTTAACTTAAAAAAAAAAAAACCCGTGATGGTCGTTCCGAAAGTGCTGGACGATCTTGCGTGGAATAGCCCAAATATAAAAATATACATGTTTTTAATTCGTAGTCGAGTCTAATGATTAGTTACTACACAGTAACACTGACTTAAGTTTAGTTATCTAGGGTTAAAATTAAATACATGTAAACAAAAGTTTATATTTTAGTGGACATGAAATGCCGGTGGTTTTGATGACAATATAAAAACTATTTTTATATTTTCAAAGTAAACTACGTTTACATCCACAATAATTTGTTTTTTATTAAAAATGTTGTTTTATATGTGTTATTTTTGACCAAATAACAAAATATTACAGACTGGGACTCAATAAATTGAGATCAAGCCCAATTGTAGATTTTTTTTATTTAGGAAAATAACCCACGAAACGTTCGCTACGCGTTTATAACACTACCCACCTAATAAAGTAAAGCTATCGTTGTAGTATTGCTGTTTTCTTTGAACGGTGTATTGAAGTACCAGCATATATGTATCATACAGGAGGTTGAGCCCCTCAATTTTTGTATATTCTAAGATTCATTCATGCATAAAATTATCGATTTTCTAAAATCATTTTTTCCTAAAATACGAATTTATACACATGCGTAGATAGAAAGAATAATGAGTTTCAGTAAATCAGTTTATCATATGTACATTAATAAGCTAAAACTTCTTTACCTGGAAATCCACAAATGTTTTAACGCTCAAAAATGCACAGAAGTAACTAAAGCTGGTAGCAATCGAACTGCCGACACCTCTAAATTCCAGCGGAAATAGCTCTCCCACAAGCAATGATGAAATTGGAGAAATACCTTTAAAAGCAAACAATATATGTATATAATAATAAAGTATACCAGACTATTAAAATTTAAAACCCCGTTTTCATTCGAATGTAAACTTAAAAGAGTGATTTAACCAGGTATGTAGCATTTATGTAGATTTCAAAAACATCCATATCAATATCAAGCACAACAACAAATTCAAGTGCAACCGATTCAAAATCATGCTCATCCAAATATAGATGTGTCGTTCCGAGGAATTTTCGGAACCGGACCCGGATCATCGCATTTAGACCCAATTCTGCGTACCCATTCCATCGTTCCTTTTGTAATTCAATTCAAAGAAGAGGCTGAACTACAATAGAAGTAAATAACTTTACGAAATTAAACGAGATTGAGGTTTACTTACGAAAAATTGATATTTTTAGCCTAAGTATATATCACATTCCATAAGAGTTAATGTCCTAATGACATTTTATCTGTTAAATTTTAAAAAGTGGTAAGTAAAAAAATTAACAAATGGAAGTTGATTTAATTGAAGATTTATGCTATCTATTAATTCGCAGTACCATTTTTATTCCATTTTAATTTTTACATTGCACTTTTAATCATTTAGTAATAATTTAATTGTTTGGACACATCGCGTTCTTACGGAATGAGCGATTCTTAGCGCACTATATTACGGAAAATTGGATATTTAAACTTAACGAAAGTTCTCCTTCACACGAGTTAAAGTTAATTTATGTACGCCTGTTAAATTAAAGGGCGCGTTCGCCTTACTTAAGTAAATGTACTTACGTACACTTCTATTGTAGTTCAGCCTAAAGTTGTGAGTTGCGCTGTTTTTTTATTATAGAATTAAGAGCAAACAACATATCTTCTAATTAAAAAGTAAATACTTAAACAAACTTTGGACAACATTTTTCACGTGAGACTGAAGTTGCTGGTATTCAAGGCCTCTTTTTCCGACTTGGTTTTACGCAATTGATAAAAGGGATGATAATGGCGACGCGTACTTCTGGGTTCTATTATAATACGCATAACCTAAATTAAGTAAAACCGCACCAATATTTGTGTTGGGCTTAAATTTGCAAGTGTAAAAACACATTGCACCTGCAGGCTGCAAACAGCTAGCAGAATTCAAGAAGGAGCAGTCAATTTATTCTAGGACGGCAAATCCATCGAAATTTCTACACGTTGCGATTCATTCATCACTTAAGTTTCCACCTGTTACTGTTTTTGTTTTTTTACTTTCATCGAATTTTTCTTTGAATTTTGCACCCTTCGTTACTGCCCTTTGAGCCAAAAGAGGTTCTGGTTCATGACTTGGGAAGTATTTCTCGAAGGCTTTGGATACCCGCCATCCTATGCTTCTTACATGTTCTAATAGGTGCACGAGTAAAATTAAACAAGTCCCTACAAAATATTAAAATATGCAATCAGAAAAAGTGAAGTATAATGTGCTCAGATCAGTAAGTTTTTGCTGCATAAATTGGTTTAAACATAGGAACAAGTGAACGAAAAGTCCACTAATTTTGGACCCATTCCGGTTATTAATTGTATGGACGTTCACAATGCACCTATTCGTTCCGGACTGACACATCTCTGCGAGTACAAGCAAATTCAATTACAAAAGAACTGTTTATACCCTAGATGAAATCATAGGGGTATACTAAGTTTGTCATTCCGTTTGTAACACCTCGAAATAATGATGGTAGAGCAAAATGGATTGGACACCCATTCATAATATTAAAAGTTATTTTGATTTTTGCATGTCCGTCCGTCCGTCCGTCCGTCCGTCTGTGCGCACAATAACTCGAGAACGCGTATACTTAGATAGCTGAAATTTTGTACACGGACTTTAAAAAAAAAAGTAAAATTAAGTTCGAAAATGAGACAAATCGGGCAACTCCTTCGTGGGGTTGCCATATAAAAGTTTCGTTTTCCGCTATATATTTGGATACTGCCTGAAAACGCGTTGACGTAGAGAGCTGAAATTTCGTACATGATGTTTTTACTACATTAGCAAATAAAATGTCAAAAATGGACTAAATCGGGCAACTGCTTCTTGGTGTTGCCATATAAAAATTTAGGTTTTTTACGTACACTTTGAAAACGATCAGTCCAACACATTTTTATTGTACTAAAAACTTCTGCAGAATACGAAATCCTATAAAATTGGTTATAATCATTTTTTCTGTGCGACAAACCGTTCTAGAAATATATGCAAAAAACAACTTCAAAATCAATACTTGAATAGTTCGGTGACCATACGAAATTTAATACGGGCATTCATCTAGGGTATCATAAGAATTGGTCTTAGACCAATTCTAGCTTTTTTACTTGTTTTGTATTAAATATCTTCTACTGCTGTGGGTGAAAGGATAAATTGAGAGGCATTTAAGGCAACAACAGTTTTTTTTCAAATTATTGGATATATCCATATCCCTGCTGAAAAGCTATAATTGAATTTGAGATAATTTAATTGATTATATTTTAATTGCCAAAATTTTTTTAAAAAATTTGAATTTGAAAATGTTTATACATATACAGATTTAAAAAATTGTTATTAAATTAATATAGTTTTTATAGAAATTGAAATGGTTGCTGGAGAATTTAAATTTTTTGATTGCAAATGATTTTGAATTGGTTGTACCTGAATACGAATTGGTTGTTTTTGAAGTTAAATCTATAGAAATTATACATATATTTATAAGATTTCATCAAAGTTGTAGCATTCACATTTCAAGATTAACTCAATTTACAAATATTAAAAAAAAAAAAATTACTTACCTAAAGAAAATGCAATTGTAAATACTAGAACGCATAGCAGTGGAATCCAATCCGTATTTTCATGTGCTGCTTCCGTATCGAAGTTGTTTAAACTTAAAGATTTGTTTACTTGTTCATAATAAATGTATGAACCAAAGCTTGCTAACGCCAACGACATAAGTACACTACTAGTAATTAATAGGGGGATTCGACCAGCTGTGTCAATCAGTAAACTAGACAACATTGATGCCAAAAGCTGTACAAAGCCGACAGCTATAGCACCTCCATGTGGATTCATACCAGCAAACGTTTGTCTGAATATTTTAACAGCATAGAAACCGAAAGAATTAGCACCTGTATAAATGTACTTATAAATAAATATAATAGTTATTGCTTACATTTAGAAATATTTGAATTATATTATAGAGCCCACCTGTAAAGCGTTGGAAAACCATAAGGCCGCAAGTAATCATAAGAGGTTTTATTAGCCTTACATTCTTTATAAATTTTCTAAAAGTCGTAAAAGTTGTCTTTACTGTTCTAATGTCCACACATTTAACCGATGGTTTTTTTACTAAGTTTCTAGATAATTGTTTTGTATTTTGTATGTTATATTTTATAGTTTCTAATTCTAGTTGAACATTTTTGTGCGGTCCTCTTAGCCATTGGAGCGATCTGAATTCAAAATGTAAATTATTAGTAAGCAATTAGTAAAAATTTTGCATGGATTATAAATTGGAAAAATTATAGGCAGCAAACATATGTACATAACTTATTACAAGTTTACGAATTAATGTTCTTAATAATTTATTTCTATCCACAAATTCGAATAGTTAGAAAAAAAAAATGTTGGTAAATAAATGTATGTATATCAAAATGAAAAGCGAGAAATGAGTCTCCCCTAAACCTCGCGTTAGATTTTCCCACAAAGTAAGATAGCTTGTTCTGCTCTGGCCATTTAAAAGGTGATATGATGACATATTTTACAGGGAACATAAAATGTTATTTCTATGGGTGCGGCTAGTTGGAAATAGTCGAAAGTTTTTGTGTTGTGACTCAGGTGCCAAATGCCCCGAATCACAATCGTTAGCACCTAGAATATATTAATGTACTGGGGATATGACCCTGAAAACATAAAATTAAATCATTTCATTCAAATTTAAAATTATATCCAAAATTCATACTCCCTTATTATAATAAGTAAGCATAAGTTGCATTTTATTTTCAGGCACATATTCTATTTTCACGATATGCATAGTTACCTGCACAGTGTCTTCTTTTTCGAATGTACACTGTACATAGGTATATCACTTAATTCCTCAAATTTAATTATATGTGCATACATATAATTATTACAATTATTTCGCCTTCTTAAAATTAATATCGTAAGACGGGAATTTGCATTGTATCAAGACATTTTTTAACGTCCTGAGAATGCAAGAAGACAATAAAAAAGTCTTTCATGGGTACCTGGGGCAATAATTGGTTTCCTCCGGGAGTTCTTTCTTAAAACGCCGATCATGACAGTCCAGCATTTTTGCTAACTAAACTACTAGAAATTGATAATTGATAATAAAAGTGGAAATTATCAAGAAAAGCGTTAATTGTCGACAAGCTCAGAAATTATTGGAGAATGTAGAGATTTGGAAATAATCAATAAATCATTATATTATCGAAATAATTTTGTAAATTACGAGAAAGTGAAAATTATTAATAGAAGTGTAAATTGACAGCAAAAGTGGAAATTATCAATAAAAGCGTTAATTGTTAACTAATTTAGATATAATCGGAGAAAGTAGAAATAAACCGTTAATAAAAACTAATAACTTTCTAAAACAAAGTTTGTTTTGCTAATCCAATCTCACATCCTTGAAAATCATTAAAGGCGAGTGCTCTCATCCCCGAGCACGGCCAACATTATTTGTATAGTTTATCATAATGCTCTCTCTATACGTGTAGTATTAGACTCGCTATATCTCACCCCATGGTTAAAATCTTGGAATAGTTCCAAATATGTATTTGGAAGTTTATAAATATGACAATACCTACTAAATTAAAATTAGCTTTTAACACTAACGGAAAATTATAATATTGCTGTTTTGAGAACAATGTTACTAATTATGCCTGTCATTGTTTACGTCATCAGTTACATAGTAATTAATAAAATAGAATACATATATTTATTTCAATATCTAATTAGAAAGTATTAATATTTATGGTATCCTTTAAATATATTTTCATATGGACAGTGTTATAATTTATCCAACTGCGAATAATAGTTTCAGTTGCTTACGAATTTCAATGTTCTACCAAAAAATGGATGACGAGTCTTTTATGGAGACAATAATGGATCGTAGTGAGCTGTATCATAAATATTCATTTTATATTTGAATCAGAAAAATCGGGTACTCCATTCTCGATATAAGATTATTTGAAAATGACGTTTCATCGGAACATCACGACATTTCTAACACCTCAGCTCATGGAGGTGGCACGTGGTAGGGAAAAAATACGAGTGAGCTACTTTGTATTCCATACAAACTGTGAAAGTTTCAATTAAATGGAATTAAGTGGAAGTTATGCATGGAGCTCATGTCATCAATTTTTAGGTGTAACTATGACGTGTTGAGAAAACAATTTCAAAATAATCGCAATGGGTCTGTAAAAAACATCATGAAATCGATATTGTTACGATCGTGTGGTAACTCAGTCACCACCGTATTGTATGTCGACTCGAATCTCTTGCAGTCACCGGTTGGAATCAACTCAACATCTAACATCTTAACGAAAACCATAAATGTAACTAAATTGTTGAGAATTGTGATATTGATACCTAAATAAAGCAAGTCTTATCCACAACCCCCCTAAAATAGATTTTTAATCATGACAGATCTGCAGTAGGATTTGGAAATAAATTGGTATCAGTAGGTACATCAAAATACAAAACAAAAATTGAGAGTGTATTGTGCAAAATTGGATATTATAAAGTTTCGAAAAGGCCAATTGAACAGTGTACAGTGTCAAAGTTTACCTAATAATAAGTTAAGAAGCAAGCTGTAGAGCAAAATGGGCAAATTTCTGGTGTTTTTTAGAATGAAACAACTAATTTCATATACTTTCGTCTTTTGCATGAATGGGGGAAAAGAACTTGTCTATGAGACAACGAGTTAAAAACAAAAACTGAGAGAACGTAGGATTACTCGAACGACAAAATCTTATTAAATCCCTCAAAATCCTTTCAACCTATTCATAATAATGTACTTCGGGCCACAGTACCTCCCATTTTTAAGAAAAAGATAAATTTCGCTTTGGCCCAGATGCTGAAAAGAGATGTAAAATTCCTCTAAAATGAAATTCTCATTTTTCCCGACAATATCAGAGAATTCAGTATGAGTTCTCCCACTTAATCTCTTCATAGCAAAACGAATGTAAACAGAAACACATGCTGTTCAAATATCATAGGATTACAGCAACAACATGTGTCCTTCTAGTCCTTTTACAACAACAACATGTGTCCTAACATTATCAATATTTCATGAAAACCAGTTTTCATAAAAGCGCGGGAGCATTTTATGAGAGTAAAACGTGAAAACTCCGCCCCTTCTCATTTATTTACGAAAATGAAACATTTGCCATTCTGTTTCGGTGCATGCAACTTGCGCTTTCACATTTTTTATCTTATATCATAAAATTTTTAAAGAGAGTTTGATTTTTTTTTCGATTTTTTCTTTCTTCCTTCCTTTTCTTGCCGTGTGCATTTTAAATGTAAAACACTCGGATATCTCACCAGCTTCTTAACTTATTATTAGGTAAACTTTGGTAGTGTCGTGGGGAGAGAGAGAGAGGAAACTAGTTGACAAGACCACGTCTCTATCAGTCAGCTGTGCTTCACGTCATATTACCACACATTCCTTAAAATTATGTCCTCTGCAGGATGAGTGTGGTTCCATCATGAATAAATTTCCGTCTTTGAAGGTGTCGCCTGATTTTCATATTTAAGCGATGCTAAGATTAGGTACATGCCAACCCTCTTCATCCTATGTCGCTTCGCCAGTACACATGGTCCTCTAAAAAGGTTCCATAGACTGAGGTCATGTGGAGACTATCAGCAGCTGAATACAGCAACTATTTTCAACAGATAGGTAGCCTTTACCAAATATACAAAATTTTACTCTTAACTTTTACGGGTGTGATATATTTTCTAAAGTCGACCTTGTTAGAGCTTACCACCAAATTCCCGTTTCACCTGAAGATGTCTGCAAAACAGTTGATATAACACATTTTGGGCTCTACGAGTTTATTCGTATGGCTTTTGGTGTCAAAAACGGAGCACAAACGTTCCAACGTTTCATTAATTAAGTTTTAACGGATCGTGACTTTAATTTTGCATATGTAGATGATATACTGATCAGGAGCAATTCGCCACAAGAACACAAGCCACATATTTTTCTGCTATTTATGAAATTAAAACCATACAGCATCAATGTGAACCCAATGAAGTGCAGAAGAAATTTATTTTCTTGGACACACAATCACAGAAAAATTTATTAGCCCCTTAAAGGCCAAAGCACTAGCAATTACAGGGATTGCGACTCATAATACATATAAAAAGCGGCAACGTTTTTTTGGAAATGATTAATTTTTTTCATAATTTCATTCCACAAATTGCAGAGTTAGCAGCTCCACTATAAGACTTGCTTAAACATTGCAACGCTACCAAGAATTTTAAGCCTGATTTCAAATTGTCGGTTTTAAAAAGAATAAAGAAAAATTAGTAAAACAATGCTTACTTATACACCCCAACCTACAAGCTAAGATAAGCTTATGGGTGGATGCGTCAAATGACCCTGTAGAGACAGTTTTACAGCATTATAATGCTGGCAAATGGGAACCCTGTTTTTTGTTCAAATCGAAGTCAGCTGAAAGAAAATACTTTGGTACTTTGTAGAAGGCAGGTTTTCACATACCCCAATCTCTTACGAAAACTATTTGTTCAAAATCTGAGAAATCTCCACGGCAAACAAACCAATTATATTACATATCTCAATTTACTAATGATATAAGATATACTATATTAAAGGTAATCTGAATAAAGTCCCAAACACTATCACGAGCTAACATACATACGGACAAAGATCAAGAAATTTGGTGTAAAGCCACAACAAGTAAAAACCGACCATATATCCGAGAATCTATCACGGCCTAGTTCGCGTTACTAAGAAAATTAGTTGCATTGAAGTATCTTTGGCCCCACATGAGTGGAGATGTGAGTCGAAGAACTACGACCGAATCATGCCAAAAGGTAAAAGTTAGCCGACATACAGTATCTGCTTACGGAGCATTTGGTGTTCCTTCTGGGCGATTTGAACATGTGCATATGAATTTGTACGGATACTTACCATCATCTAAAGGCTATACACGTCTTTTAACCATTAAGGATCGTTTCTCTTATTGGCCAGAAGCGATTCCGCTCACAAACACTTCAGCCTTGAGGATTGCTAACGCTTTTCTTTAAGAATGGATCTCACGCTATGGCGTGCCAAGAGTAATAACAACGGTCCAACCAAGCCCGCCAATTCGAGTCATCATTGTTTAAAAAGCTTTCAAATATCTTGGGAAATCACCGAATTCACACAACAACTTATCACCCACAGTCAAAACGGTCAATAGAACGCTTTCACAGATAGCTCAAAACAGCAATCCAAGCTACAAAAGAATTAGTATAGCAATTATGTGTTTCAAATTCAAATATAAATTCAATTTATTTGGTTATAATTTATACAAATAAGAAATTCCTTTATGTATGTACATATCTCTGAAGTTAAGAAAACAATAATTTTGGTTGTATATGGTAGCAAAAATGTAAAGCTGTATAGAAAAGCTTACTATAGAAAAAAAAAGAGTTAAACTAGTCTAATATATTAGTCAGTGGTATGTGTAATGTGATTTCAGCAATACCCTGAACGCTCTAAACCAAGGGTCTCCAAACTACGGCCCCCGGGCCAACACCGAACACAAAATATCCGGCCCGCGAGCACGAGTCGGATATGCCCGGTATCCGGCCCCCGTAGTATATTTTGATAAATTTTACAATGTAAGTAATCATACAAAATCAGATATTTTTATTTAACGACCAACTAAGAAACATACAGAAATGAAATCGGATATTTTTAATTGTAATTAATGATATGAGATTACATACATAGTAGATAATTCACAATTAAACATTATAATCATGATCAAGTTTATTAGTGGAAATTTTCAAGCACTGACTTCAAATGCTCATCACTCAATTTGGATCTGTAACTACTTTATGTATATTTCATTTGGAGAGTGTTTTTTTCACACAGATATGTAGTAAAATTTCCGCAATGATCGCTTCCCTGCAAATCAATCATTTCCATTTTAATTTCTGGGGCAATGGTTTCTATATCGACGTTAAAAGGATTTTGAAAAATCTTGATATCGTTTGCAATTGCATCAAAATCTGAAAAACGAGACTTAAAATTTATTTTCAAAGCAACCAAAGTTTCACTTGCGAAATCTACCGGAAAGGGAGTCTCAGTTTGCTGACTAAATGTTTAACATGTAGGTATCAAAATGCGTGACACATTTTATGTTCAATTGAGATTGAAAGTCTCGAAAGGACTTATCATGAGTCTATAATACAGGCAGAAGCTGATTTTCTTCTTGTAATTTTAAACTAAGGTCATTCATATGCTTAATTAAATCTGTATAAAATGATAATTTATAACCACTCATGTTTTGAAACTAGCTACAGGACGATTCTTTTCATTGAGGAAATTATTTATTATTGTTCAGAACTCAAAAAAATTGCATCAGAGCTTTTTCGCAGCTAAGACAGCGTACTGCAGTATAATATGGCTGGTTCGTTTCTCCAATCTCTTCAATAATCTCTCAGAATTGAGAATGATTGAGCGTATGTGATATAATATAATTAACAGGTAACATTGCTGGCTTTAAAACTTCTGAAATATCCATGCATTTTCCGCACAAATAATGTTGATGAATGATGGAATGTACGATTACGATCCTTTGATACGAGAGCAACAACACCTTTATTATTTCTTCATATGTTGTTGCCACCATCAGTCACTGACTACGTTCATAGAAATTAACTGCAAAAAGGGGGCTCACTTATATATTGCCGACTATTTCGAGCTAAGCACCAAGTACCAACTGGAGAGAGAACTGTAAACAACAAATAAATAAGTGGGTTCGAAGAAATAAATGTTTTAAAATTAATTATTTAGGGTTATTACTGATAAAAACTGTTTTACTAAAGACAATATATTCATTAGATATGCAGAAAAAATTTCAAAGCTTTTATTAAAATCACTTTTCAAGCTACGTGCTCACTCTTTCAACTTCCCGGCAATGATTTTTTCAATGTTGACGAGCAATTGTGCCCACTTGAAATAGAAAGTTAGCAGTCCATATTATATAATATATCAGTGCCATCAATAGTGATACACTTCAAGTTTTTCCATTGAAACTTGTTTTTTTGAACAGCGTTTTCAATACTATGAACTTCAAAGCTCTTCATACACTTCATAATTTTTATCTATCCCTCGAATAATTGTTGATATTTGTCAGTCAAAATTGAGTTAATATATTTTCAGCAATATCATCTCGAGCCACAGTGTTTGCTGACAAACTAATGTTTTGACACAAATTTTCTTTTTCTGGACACATTTCTTCTGTTGTTGTAATCATGCAATCCTTCATTAATTCGCCGTCAGTAAATGGTTTTCTATTTTTCACTATTGAATGAGCCATGCAGAAACTAGCACGAGCGGCTGCTTCTTGTTCAGCATTTACTTTCTGAAACAACATTTGCGCATTTTCAAAGATTCACATTCCTCTAATTGTTAGCTTCCTGTTAATGTGGAGTAATTCTGAGAATGTTTTAGTTCCATAATAACGTTTTATATTGTATTCTTTGAGTGCTGATATTGCTTCGTTGCAAATATACACATTGCCTTATTACTTGACCCAATCACGAAATATTGATGTCCTCATTGTTCTTTAATTATTCTGCACTCACTATGTATCTTTCGTTTCTTTTCCATATTTATACAAATTCACAAAATAAGCACGTAGCTTCAAATCAAAATAATGTGGTATTTTCACTAAGCCTCAAAAACTAAAATCACAAAACACACAAGTTTGACTTTCAGATAGCACTTGTCGCTCCACATTCAAGGTTTGGAACTGTCCAACTCTCGGTTGTCTTCCTCGGTACTCGAGAATACTAGAGTCCTCCTGACAAACAATCACGCAGCGCAGGACTTTTCCATAACATGATGTAGCTTTACTACTCGCTAAAAGATGGAATTGCATAATCCCCACTCGCAAGCGGGTGCCAAAACTACAGTATGTTGGTATAATGAGCTAGCTAGCTAGGTATTGGCCCTTGGGACTTAGTGGAGGAATCAGTATGGACCTTAGGCTAGAAAGTTTGGAGACCCCTGCTCTAAACGATCCCGCATGCCTTATAGCAGTAGGATGTGAATTCCACAAGATGATGGCATGTACATAAAATAAACGCTTGGATTGTAAAAAAGAACATCTAGGCACTAGAAGATTATTCATTCGCGCAGACCATAGAAAAACTAGTTTTTCTTTCAAGAAGAAAGGCTTGCCATTCAAAATCAAATTGAATAAAAATATATTCAAGCGAATTTTATATACGAGGAAAATGAACAGTCAAGGAACTGATTGATGACTGTGATACATCATCAAACCGGCGAAGTTTATATACATATCGAACTATAGAGTTAAAGCAGACATTAAGCTTATTGTGCGAGACAGAGTCTAGGTTGCCACATATTATACCTCTCTTCGTGATGGTAGGTAGTAACAATGATTTAGCTAGAGTGAATCGAGCTCTAACTGGTGTATACGATGCGCTGCACCAAAGTTGGCAAAGACTTCCATATATCCTTGAGAAAATACTGTTGATATGATCAATCCATGTTAAATTTTTATTTATAATACTATCCAATTTTTTTCCTTTTTCTGGAAATGGTATAGGCATCGAACCAATATGTAATGGAGAAAATGTGCTAGCATTAATAGACTTTCTGAATAGTACTATAGCCTGAGACTTGTCAGGAATTAACTTTAAATTATTTTTCAGTGCCCAATTAAAAATAGCACTGATTCATCTATCGGATGAAGTCCTCAGTTAGCCCACAAGGGCAACTCAGATATATCTGAACATCATCTGCATATATTAAAATGTTAACAAATTTGAGTATGTCAGGAAGATCATTTATATAAAGAGTAAACAAGAGCGGTCCTAATATAAAGCCTTGAGGAACTCCCGAACGTAGGTCAAGGAAATCAGACATCTTAGATTTAAATATTACGCTCTGTTTATTATTTTCCAAAAAGCTTTCAATAAGGTTCAGAGCAGTCGAATCCAAATTATAAAAATTCTTCAACTAGCAAAGTAGACGTTAACAGTATCAAAAGCGTTAGAGAAGAGAGTAAGTATCCTGACGCACATCAACAGTTAATCTGCGAAGAGCCGTAGTGCAACTATGATTAAACCTGAATCCATTTTGCCAAGGGGACAAGAACTTATTGACATCGATGAATTCAATGACACGCCATGAAGTTCTGCATATAATGAGCTCTTAACTGTGACTATACGCCTTGTACTTTGTAAGATACAGGGTGTTTTGTGAAAAACTAGGTTTTTTTCTTTATCACCCTGTAACTCCTAAATGTTTGATATGGACCCCCCCCCCCCCCCCCCCCCTTCATATAATTTTTTGTTTGCCTAGATGAGTAAGTAGACGGTTAGTAATTTTGGTATAATTCACGAATTTTTTTATTCCAAAAAATTTAAATTATTATATAAAATTATATATTATATATTAAATTATTTATACTATTTTTGGTATAAAACCCTATACAGAGTAGCATGAATTTTATAGGAAATCAGATAACAATAATACGACAGGCATATAAAATCTGAGCTGAGCTATATATTGCCCGTTCAATACTAGTTTAAGATAAATGCATTTTTATTTATACTTTCTATTATATAAATCGATGTTTATGATAATTAAAAACCCAGCTATATTTTGTATTGAAGCCGTTGTGCCGCGTGTATTCGAAATTGTGTAAAATTTATATTTAAGCTTTAAATATTCAGCCAGGACTCACAACAAAAGGGGGACAGCAAAATGTATGTGCTAACAAAAAATGTATTTTGAAAATAATAAATAAAAAATAAATAATAACTGGAATAAATTCCTTTTAGCCTTGATTCTTCTACAGTGCATATTATTTTTCGGATAAATTTATTTATTATATTTTGCATATATTTCATACAGCAAATATATATACCTATCACTTTTTTGCAAGGGTTGTATAAAATGTATAGGCCAGAGTTATAAATACGTGTATTCCTTTTCTCTTATAAGAATGCACTCACACCGTATATATTCTGCTATACTATTTTATTATAATTCATAAAAGATTTAGTATAAAGTTTCAAATAAGTATATAAAAGTTATACGAATTTTCAAGTGGATCTATATAGATAGATAGAAAATCTTATAAAATTTATATCAATATTTTTAACCGTGTACTATCACCTCCTGCTCTATTCAGCTGTATATGTATGTAGATGTATTAACTCAATGCCCAGTAACCGCCTAATAAAGGCAGAACTTGGTAAATATAAGGTTAGCAGGAAGGTCTCTAGAGGTACTCCACAAGGAGGAGTACTTTCACCTCGACTGTGGATATTGGTGGTTAATGGTATTCTCATCTCTTTACAAAGGAAGCGTGTGGTAGCATATGCTGCAGCATCCTGGTCTCGTGGAAATTTCTACCGACAATCAGTAAACTAATTCAAAGAGCAGTGCAAGGGCTTTTTAACTGGGTCATAAGTTCCGATCTAGGGCTTAATCCCGCAAAGACCGAACTAGTCCTCTTTACACGGAGGAGAGTTATGACGCCTTTCACACTCCAACACTGGGTAACATTACTCTTGATTTTAAAACTGAAGCCAAATACCTAGGAGTGATACTAGATTCCAAATTAAATTGGACGATAAATGTGAATGAGCGTATCATGAAGGCGGCCATTGCACTGTATGCCTGCGAGAAAACTTTTGGCAAGAGATGAGGATTACACCCTCGTATCGCGCATTGGATGTACACCGCTATCGTAAGACCTATTCTTATTATGGGGTTTTAGTGGCGCGGTTGAACACTCTGGAGGAGACGTCGCACCTGAGAAGTCTTATTTAAATACAGAGGGTTGCCTGTTTGGGCATTACAGGAGCTCTTCGAACAACACCAATGGCAGCAATGGAGATTATTCTCCGGCTCCTGCTCCTCGACCTCCATGGGAAATGTATAGCTGCAAAGAGTGCAGTAAGACTTAAGGAGTCGGGCTGCTGGTTAACAGCAAACATTGGTCACAGCAGAATACTGAATATCTTTCCTTTGGACTGTATACGGGGAGCTAGGATTTCATTGTTCCATGACTAGACTTTGGGAATGCGTTCTCAACTAGTATTTCTAATAGAGAGGAATGGGATGGTAATCGCTTGGTAATTGACTCTCTCTGATATATGTCTTTACGGACGGTTCGGAAAAGGATGTGGGTGTGGGAGTCGGGGTATACTCAGCACCCATCAAATACAGGAATTGTACTGCCTACCAGACCACTGTGGTGTGTTCCGGACGTTTTGACCATTTTCAAAGCAGATAGGCTTTCCAGAAAGGATTCCGCTATGAATATTTGTCTAGTAGAGAAACCCGTAGGTAGATTAAAGAGAATTTTGTTTGAATTTTATTTTTATTTAAAGTCATTTATATATTAAAGAATTTTTCATTTTGGGGCATTGAAATTAGAGATATTCACAGTAGTGAAATAAATATGGAATAATTATATTCAAAAAAGTGTTATTTCTGGAAATAAAATTCTTATTGCTTTGTCGTATAAATATGTAAGAAACAAATACTAAAAAGAGGGGAATTTTACTTTCAAAAGTTTTTGTCCAATTTAAATATTGTAAATGGCCTTGTTTTTCCATATTTCGCAAAATAAAATTGAAGAAAATATCTCTTAGGTAGAGTAGTTCATAATATGAGGTACATATTTACAAAAAATTATACAAATTTCACGGTGAAATGACGGGTAAAACTGCGAAGTCGGTTAAAGAGATCCATAATCAAGTGTAAAACTTTCGAGGAAAATATTCCAACTGTTGAAGAATTGGAAGCGGAAGAGCTTACTATAATCGACGACACTTACATTAGTTAACGACAGAATTTTCTGATTTCAGGTACAATATTTTGTTGTAAAACTCTTATTTTTGAGCACTCTTAATCTCGTTTGCTGCTGCTAGATCTGGATATACTCAAGGAAAGTTAAAATTAACACTTTCATCACGCCATGATAGATTTAAACAGATTGTTGTAAATATATTAATTTTAAATAAATTAATCAAAATCAGCGCATGGTGTAGTTGTATACACATGGAGTCATTTCCACGACAGTAATAACAAGGTTACATTGATTGCCACAAATATTCGAGTTGCAGCATAAAATTAGAACTATGCGCGGCTCTATTATTGTCCTAACTAATCAATATCATCAAGTCACCCTTTCAGATGCCAAATATAAAATGTTACGCATGGACGGATTCAGAGGTTGTTTTATCGTGGTCGCTATCACATCCTCGAAAGTGGAAATGCTACGTCGGAGACAAGAGCTCCGAAATATTAACTATTTTGCCAAGATCTGCTCGTAATCATATAATCTCCAAGGATAATCCAGCAGATATAGCGTCAATAGGAGTTTCACCGTCAAACCTACGTTATTTAAAGTTGTGGGAAGATCCAGACTGGCTTAGACATGATTGGACGAAGGAAATTAATACATGTCCCAGAAAATCATCAGACGTAGCAAAGTTGGAAATACGAGAGCCATACATTGATGTACATATATCACACTAGTATAACAAATGATACATGAGCTCTTTCAGAAAAATTTTTCATAAAGTATAATTCTAGTATCATTGCTAGATGTTTTCTCTTCTACCGGAAGTGTAAAAATCCAACTAGCAAGCCTCATCACCATGGATAACAGTCGGAGAATTAAATCATGCCATAAAGTCTTACATACGTTGGACAAAAGCCGAAGCATTTCACGAAGAATTAAAACATCACATCGAAAGAAACCTGTTCTTAGCTCATGCAATTGCTATAGTTATCATCATTTTTGGACAATGATAGAATTTTGGGAGCAGGTGGAAGGCTTGAAAATGCAGTTTTTTCATACCATGTCAAACATCCTATTATTCTGCTAAAAACCCACACACTTACTAATTGTTTCTCGCTTCCACCCACGAAAAAAATATTTTCATCCTGGTACATCGCTGCTTATTAGCATCATAAGACAACTGAGCAAATTTATTAATAGGCACATGCTTTAAATAAGAAAAATATATTTTGTATATATATTGTACCGCTAAGCTTTTTGTGGTGCCCGCCGGTCCCATGCTGTGTTGCATATAATTGCATTGTGCCGATCACTGCAATGCCCGATAAGTGCAATGTATGAAAGAATGCTTACATCGGTAATTGAGCTTGAAAATATTTTTGTGGAAAATAATTTAACCTAATTACAAACAACGTTTACAATAAAAAATGGTAAATTATTGTTCAGGCGTGAGCATGCTGGGGGCCACCAGATGTGGGTGGTAGTACTCTATCAAAGTGTCACATAATTGAGCCTTTAGGAGATCAATGTGTTTCTTGACTGCATACATGTTTGGGTGAAGATTCTGGAATAGGTTGTGTCTGTTGCTTGTGGGAGGGTTGAAGCATTTCCCTAATGCTGGTCCAGTATCTACAGATCAATATTGCCCACACGCATATGATCAGCGTTGTTGTTGCTGCGGTGGAATGTATAATCAGAGTCTTCTTAAGCATGACAGGATGTAATTCAGGTATCATACTGTAGTCCAGTATTTGTTCATTTGGACCTATTAGTCGACCTGGTTGCAGCATTGATGCTGGCGTGTTGAAATTGATGATGACTGGATTTGGAGGAACTTCCTTGGTCTTAATGTAGCAGTCGTCGTCAAGGTGAATAACTCCCGTTTTGTTTAGGAGTAACTCACTCATTGAGCCCTTGCAGATTACAGCAGTGACCTTGGCTTGGTTATTGATGTAGAGCCAAGTATTCTTCATCCTAAGACCTTTCCATATTGTTCCGGTGAACTTGAGTTGACGCATTTCATAAATCGTTTTGGGATGACGTTCATAAATTTCCTCAATGACGTAGGAGGGGCTATCCTGAATGCTGTGTACTTCTGTTGGAGAACATAAATGAGTATGACTATCTTCAACTCAGCAAGCCCTTAATTCTTGCTCCTGCAAGTTGAAATATATTTGTTGATTGAAGTTAATAGCAAAAGTAGAGAACTGTCTGGAATTGCAAATTTGTTGCTTTCGATAATATATGAGGCGTTGGAGTTACATGTATTAACTCGTACATGCTCCTTTCCACAATGTTTAGGTACCCGTATAACTTCACAGTGGTGTTTTCTGCTCTCATATTCAACCGGTATTGCGATGTTGGTAATATTATGAGATTAGACCAGAGCCTTTGAGATATGTTCTGTACAATTGAGTTGATGTCATGCAGAGTGATGAAATTCAGTAAATGCCCATGATTATGAACTGCGTTTAGCCAGTGTGTATATTTTTCCTGAAGTTCATCATAGTAGTCCTCAGCGCTGAGATATGTAGCTATCAATGGTGATCCTGCTGTGATCATCACTTGAGCACTATTCAGTCATCTGGTTGGTTGAGTTATAATGACCTGGGACAATCTGGCGTCGAAATGTTTGCCTGTTAGTTGGTCAAATGCAGAAGAGTCTCTTGGTTGTTATGGAATTCTTCAATGGCTTTGTAAATCTCGTCGTTTACGACACTGGTGAGAACTTTCCATAAAGGGCCATCATTTCCTAGATGGAGTTGTACGATTCGTCCTAGAGACCATTTTTGAGGCGGTGACTGATCTTCTTTGACTAGAACTAATTCTCCGACCGACTGGTTTTTTCTCTCTGTTTTCCACTTCTTTGCTGTAATAAGGACAAGTATTTTTGCGACCTTCTATGCCAAATATCCTGGTGTAATTTTGTGACTAATTTCCATCTTTGGTGGATTTGTTTGCCATCGATGTTAGATTCATGAGGGGAAATCAGAGGGCGTCCGATTAAAAAATGGCCTGGAGTCAATGGTTCTAAGTCTCTTGGGTCACTTGATTGTTGCCCTATTGGCCTAGAGTTTAAGCATGCCTCTACCTGGTGTAATACTGTGGTAAACTCCTCAAAGGTCAACAGGGTCTTTCCCAGCGCACGTTTAAGGTGCCCTTTGACAGACTTAACACCAACTTCCAATAAACCGCCAAAATGTGGGCTGGATACAGGAATGAACTTCCATTCCGTACCGTCATATACTATCGCCTCTGCTGTTTGTTTTGTGGATCAGGTAATTCCGAGCTGCAAGTCCTTATCCAATTTGTTGCTAGCTCCGACAAAATTTATCCCATTCTCGCTGTATATTTGCTTGCAGTGTCCCCGGCAAGCAAAAAATCTTCTATAAGCCGCTAGGTAGGCATCTATACTAAGGTCGCTGACTAGTTCTAGATGGACAGCTTTTGTTACCATACAGAGTAATAGCGCTATGTACCCTTTGATAGTTTAATGCCTCTTCCCTTTGACATATTGGTAAGAAATGGGCCGGCATAATAAATTCCGAAGTTTGAGAAAAGCGTGGAAGGAATTTATGCGTACTGCAGGCAAATCGCCCATCAATGGTTGGGTGTTCTTTTGGCCATATGTAACGGATGTTATGCATCTATGGTTTCTACCCTGTACTACTCTTTTACTGTCAATTATCCAAAATTTCGACCTTATGTAACTTAAGGTTAGTTGTGTGTCACCATGTAGGGTTTGTTGGTGAGCATGGTCAATGACAAGATTTGTTATGTGGTGTTTCTGGGGAAGATGCTTGGCGTCGATTGGCAGTGCCGAGGTTTGCAATCTTCCCCCCAATCTTAGAATTCCATATTCATCTAAAAATGGATGCAAAGAAAGCAGTTTGCCGTTTTCTTTAGTGCCTCGTTTTTGCTCAACGAATTTATTTCTTCGGTGAATTCTTCTCGCTGCAAAAACTTGATAATGTGATTTTTTGCTTCTTGCAGTTCGTGAGAAGATAGATAGTCAAAGTTCGGTAGCGCTTTTGGCACCTTGCAGTTCTTGATGAATCGGAAACAGTATGCAATGATTCTCAATTGCCTCGTATAACTTGAGCTTGTGAATATTTCGTCCGATTGAATAGTCATCTTAAAAGCTGCAACCGTTTGTTTTTTTCCTCAGTAGTGACGAAATTGGGCTGGTTTGAAGGCCAAGCATCTGAAAGTTGAGTTAGACAAAGTGGAACTTTCCACCAAAGGTTGTGGGAAGCAAGCATGGTTGGACTAGCTCCTCTGGAGGCGATATCTGCAGGATTCTCATGAGATGATATGTGTCTCCTTATGTTTTTGTCAAGGAGGCTTTGTATTTCACTGATTCTGTTAACTATAAACGTTTTCCAGTTGTTCGGATTTTTAGCTATCCATGCTAATTCAATTTCTGAATCGTACAAGCGAAATTTTAGGAGAATTTACTCCCAAAGTATAAATGGTGGACTTAAGGAGCGGAGCAAGCAGCACAGCGCCACAGAGTTCTAATCGTGGTAGAATGATTTTTTGTCTCAGAGGTGCTTCCTTGGTTCTCGCGGTTAATAGCGTAGTATGTATTTTTCCGAAGGAATCCATTGTACGGGTGTATATTACGGCTGCAAATGCTCTTTCAGAGGCATCGCAAAATCCATGCAGTTGGATTTCTTGACCTATACGGTGTCTGAACCACCTAGGAATTCTTATTGATTGCAATTGTTCCATTTCTGGTTTCAAATTTGTCCAGGAGTTTATAGTTTCTTCAGGAGGCAGCTAATTCCACAGCCTGTTTGTGTTTTCCAAAGAGAGTTTCACGGTCAACATATGGGGTGGAAAATTGTCGCAATTCTCGACAATAATAGCCGTTTCTTATCATTGGTGGTATTGATTAGTTTAAACTGGAATTCGTCTCGTTTGGGATTTAAGTGTATTCCTAGCATATTTATTGTGTCCTTGTCTCCGATTTCTAGAATTCCTTTTTCTATTAGGTCCTCTGGAATTATTATTAACAGTTCTTGGCTAATCGATATCCATTTCCGTTTTACAAGATGCGTCGAACACCACACGCAATTTTGTAGTTGTTCTGTCCTCCTTAAATACTGCGTGGTGAGGCGAATAGTATACATTGGCTTTATATCAAGTATATGGTTCTGCTGGACTCATGTGACCAAGGATCAAATATTCAGTCGGTAGCCTGATATGCCTCGATAGGGCGAAACGCGTCGCACTCTTATAAGAGACCTTTTTTAAATAAATAGTTAAAAAGTTAACAAGTATTTTCAATTAATCATGAAGAAATTTAAACACAAGTGCCATCAAGAAATTCAATCATCAAATATTCTATTAAAAATTAATTGTATTTGGTCATCAAGGTGGGAGACTTTTTGAACTTTTTCTCTTTTTGTAATAAGTAGCTCTGTCCCTAGAGTGTCTAAGCTCTCCTGAAATTTCTGTAAATGGTAGATGCACAATATATCTCCCATCCTTTGATCTTTGATGTCTCTCTTGGAAGTGTCTTGCACAATCATCGACTTCCTGGCTCAATGCGGCATTGTCCTCAATATTCCAAAATTGTTCAAGCTTTTGATGTATTTCTGGAATTGAAAGGAAACTTGATACCTTGTTAGTCTCTTGGAATTATTAGGAATGTTCCCGAAGAGGATCCATCCTAACTTGGTGTTTTGCGCAGTCGGCTTCCCTGGCTTGAGCCCATCTAAGATTATATTAGAGTAAACGTTCGCTCCTAGGATTAGATAATTGGACCTGGTGTGTTGAAAGTTGGGTCAGCTAAAGCAATATTTTCATATTGTAGTAGGTCAACTGCTGATACCTCAGCTTCCGGTAATAATGAGCTTAGTTTCGGCAGAACAAGTGCTTCGACTCGAAGGTAAGAGTTACTTTGATGTTCAAGCTGTATTTGAATTTTGACCTTTCCGTGAGCTTGTACACATTTAGCCTCAAAAAAACCTACAATATGGTTGTCTTTATACGTAAGCTTTGCACTACCTCCTCAGTAATGAGGCTTACTTAGGAGCCTGCATCGATTAGTGCTCTAAATATCTCTTATTTGCCCGAATATGTTTCTTATCTTTACCATGGCAGTAGGTAATAAGACATTGGGTATTTTCATCTTATTATGTAGTGCTACCACATCTTCGGTTGTTGGTTGACTTGGTCTTGCAGAATTGTCGTTCTTGTGGTTTATTGACATAAGTGTAGTTTTGCTACTAGGTTGATTTTCTCTTCCTTATTATTGCGGTGAAGTAAGGTGTGATGCTTCTTTTTGCAATAGAAGCAGGACTTCTTTGTTTTACATTTTTCTGTCTTTTTATGTGCCAAGCAATTAGTGCAGAGTTTCTGCTGGGAAATATATTGACCTTTGTCTTGAATTTTTTGAATTCAAGGCACAGGTAGATATTGTGGTCTTTATTGCAATAGACGCAAGACCGTTTCAATGTGGTATGGAAAGTTTTTTTTTTTTTTTTTGCAAGAGATTCCATCGGACTTGACTTGTCTTGAACTTTTGATAGCGTCGAGCACCTGATAACGCTTCTCTAGAAAATTCAGCAATTCTGTGGTGGATAGCATTTCCCTTGGATTTATGAGCGCTTCTTCGTAAGACTTTCTGCATCAAGTTTCTAACAATCATCGGACCCCATTCATTCGTGTGGCAATTTAGGTTATTTAAGGCCTCTAGACACTCTCTTATTATATCATAGGGCCTTATTATGTATTCTTGACATCTATAATCTACTCGTTTTGCATCCATTATGGTGTTGATATAGGTTGTTATTATCTTCCTATTGTTGTTGAATCTAGTCTGAACTAGCTGCAAAGCTGTATTATAGTTGACACTGCTTAACTGTAAATGATTTACATCTTTCCTTGCGTCGCCTTCTAGGTGATACAGAAGATATTTCATCTTCTCGACGTTGCTCAGATAAGTATTGTAGTGTATTACGTTGAGAAATATGTGGATGAAAGACTACCATTCTTTGTAATTGCCATTGAATTTTGGTATCTGTATGGGTGGAAGCTTTGTATAATTGTTTCTCATATTTGTATCTAGATATGATACATTAACCGCTGGTTGTTGTCCAAGGCTTGTAAGATTTGAAATAGATTCGGCAGTTAAACCACTTAACGGAAAAGTAGAGCTTGAGGTCATCGAGGGCGTGAATGAGCCGCTGGTACCCGGTATTATGCAAATCATGTATGCCGTTGTGTCAGTAGTAGCTGTAGATATTGCAAATTTTTACATATTGATTTGTCCTGGACTTGGGTTTGCTCTATAGCTTTCTAACAATTTAAAAGTTTTATCGAATAAATGTTTAGTTCGGTTATGCATATCTTTTGTAAAACAAGGATGATTCTCAGAAAGTAATTTTTCTAATTGATCGTCAGCCTTGTTAAACTCTTTCCATAGCGTCGTTAGTATGGCTTGTTTTTTGGTTATTCACGAGTTTTCCGAACGTGTTCGTCCTTTTTAATATTTGCTAAAAGGTCGTTAATTGACTTAGCCAATTGCTTCTGGTTTGCCAAGAGGAGTTCTTCAGCCATGTTTGATGATATTTATCTAGCTCAGTTTTCTAGATGGGTTTGTTTATTCTGCTATTCAAGCTTCTGTATTTCAAGCTTCTTTAAATTTCAGTAATTTTTTCAAAACTGGAACTCTATCTAATATGAAAGTTAAGATAATTTCCAGGCCTGGAAATTGAAAAAAATTATTCAACGATTCTTGAAAAGTCGTTTTCACGTAAACTAATTGTTGACTGGATTCTAATCGTGATGATCTGCAGGCTTGCATCTCGAAGGTCCATGTCAAGTATTCAACCTTAAGTCTTGAAATCGTAAGAACAATAAAAAAGAAAACGCTTTGCTTGAGTAAAATAATTAACTGCTCAAATTTATTAATAGGCATATGGCTTAAATAAGAAAAATATATTTACAAATTGTACCGCTAAGCTTTTTGTCGTGCCCGCCGGTCAAGCTCATAGACCCATGCTAAGTGTATAAAAAATGATGTGTTGCATAAAATTGCATTGTGCCGATCAGAGCAATGCTTGATAAGTGCAATGTATGAAAGAATGCTCGCATCGGTAAATGAGCTTGAAAATAGTTTTGTGGAAAATAATTTAACCTAACCTAATTACAAACAACGTTTACAATAAAAAATGTTAAATTATTGTTCAGGCGTGAACATAGTGAAATAGCATAAACTAAGAATTTTAGTGAGAAAATAGTTATATTTAATTCAGATTTTTAAGAAAAACACAGCTTTTATCTTTATCGGCCGAAGAATTTTTCGGGTGTAATTTCGGCCGATAAAAATAAAAGGTGTGTTTTTCTTAAAAATGTGAGATAAATATACTTACTATTTTATTAGTAAAATTATTAGTTTATCTTACTTCCCATGATTTTATTAATCATTGGAGCAAAAAGCTTGTTTTAAAGTGGAATAAATTGAGTTTTTCGATTCTTGTTTTTGATGTGAAAGTGCCTTAAATGTGCAAGGCAGATTAGTTAAACTAAGCCGATTTTTGGAAATATCGATTTCCAGACTTATTTGAGGTTGCAAATTACGTTTTCTTGTTGAAGAAATTGCATTATCAACAAAGAAGTAATGCATTCTTGTCATTGAAAGATAATCGCTATACGAGATTTTTCAGAACCAACAGATGTCTAAGGAATTTGTCGATTCCTGGATCTAAAAACGTCCTCTTGGAAGTTCGTAAAAAGATACACTTATGTATATTGCTTACCCAGTTAATAGCTTGAAAATAACCTAAATGACTCACATGTATAATATACCCAGATTTTCAGCAATCGATCAGTCACATAAGCAACCACATTTAATATGCCGAAGGAGATCTTGCCGTCGTGGAAAATAATCCGTCAGCCATTGGAGAAAGCGGGAAGCTAGAACCGAATGACCAAGATCCAAATCTTAAGAAAGTATTAACTAAAATCCTAATAAGAGTTTAAATTTAAATTTCCATTTAGAAAATTGTGCTCTGTAGGAAATATTACATAGACTACATTGTACTCGTCCATTTGATTACATCACTATGTCCTAGTGGACGTGGGAGATGCAGTTGAAATCAGAGAAAATTTTGATCAGTCCTCACCACCGCAAATTTAAACCTTGGTGCTCACTCGTTTCGAAAATGATATTACCGAAATCTGGATGATTTCAAGTCAAGATTGGCCGAGCTGTCACGATTCATGACAACCTCGCCACCCATCACCACATTCTAAGAAACAATCAGCAGCCATCGATACAATTGGAGTTGAAGTTGATTCGATATCTTTCCACCTCCCAGACGAAAACACCGATTTAAATAAATCACCCTATTGACACTTTCAATTAAATGAATAATTTAAAAATTTTATAACTCTTTAGGGGCTATTGTCTGCTTCAAACATCAAACAATCAAAAGTAGGTAACTGTTCTTAGAAATGAAATAATAGACTAAAGCTGTTTGCACATCGAAAGACGAAAACAGCGAATATTTTCAATTAAACTTAACTAAAAGGTCGAAAATTCTTATTTTGCCATTATTCGCAAGAAATTGTTAATTTTTTACATTGTTTCTCGAGAAAAGCACATTTCATTGTTTTCTGAACGAAAATTCAATGAAAATATTGGAATATTGGTTCTTTTCTCGAAAAGCAAAATAAAAAATTAACAATTTCTTGTGAATAATGAAAAAGAAAAGAAATTTTTGACCTTTTAGTTAAATTTAATTGGAAATATTCGCTGTTTTGGGGTAGAAAAGTGAGTTTTTTGGTTCAGCGTTTTCGTCTTTCAATGTGTCTACCATTTTTACCGTTGAATATGAAATATCATTTCCTGCAGCCACACAAAAAAGCAGCCCTTATGAAATCACATTTTTAAACACTAAATATCGATGAAATCATAGGGTATACTAAGGTTTGTCATTCTGTTTGTAACACCTAGAAATTATGATGTTAAAGCAAAATGGATTAGACGCCCACCCACGGATAATATTAAAAGTTATTTTGATTTTTGCAGGTCCGTGAGGACCATAACTCGAGAACGAAATTTTGTGCATGCGTTGTCATAAAAATAGCAAGTACAATTTCAAAAAGCAACTAAATCAGGCAAACCGTTCTTGGTGTTGCCATACAGACTTTTGGGTTTTTACTTTATTTAATTTTTATGTTCATCTACGGTGTAATATTATTATTTATACCTTCGCGCCATCCCACTCCCATTACTGGGAGCCAGGCAGACCTATGAATCATTCTCAACGATGTTAACACATTACATGCGGGAAGGGTATTAATACCTTTTACGGCGACTGATCGTTATGTGCGGGAAGGGTATTAATACCTTTTACGGCGACTGATCGTTATGTGCGGGAAGGGTTTTAATACCTTTTACGGCGACTGATCGTTATGTGCGGGATAGGGGTCATTCTATAGCAAATCGACCAAAAATCACGAAAAGTGTGATATGGCAATCACCAATTTTTTTGAAATTTCACATACTTGGAGGGTTTGTGATAATAATACAATGCGTATTTCGCGAGTTATGGCATTTTCAAAATTTCGCCAAAAATGCTGTCCTGGTCTTCTTTAAAAATTCATGAATCATGACTAGAATTGGTCAAAAAGGACATGCTGCAGATATAACCATCACTTTTACGCTTAGCGTTAACAAAGCTCGAACAAAATCCGAACGGAATGACAAACATACGCTAGCTTGCGAAATTATTAGACCCATTAACATTTTCAGTTTTAAGTTTTATTAGCTTGAAGTGTTTAGGAAATAAAATACAACACCAAATTTATTTAATAAGAATTTATTCGACTAAAAAAAATAGACGTACGACGAGACATGCTGTTGAAATTGCTAACGCAATTTCTTCTTCTATTAGGAAAATAAGCTAATTATGTTTTAAGCATGATTAGTTTATATGAAAAATTTATTGATTATATTTTTATTATTTTCAGGTACATAACAGTTATAACAAGCGATTATTTATAATAAACGCATTGGAGTATTATTCCATTTAACAGGAAAGTTTTTGCCGTTATTCGAGCTGCTAGGCAACAATATTAACATTTAAGTATTGTCAACACAACAAATGATGAAAAAATCAATAAAAGCAGTTGGAAGATATCTAATATAAAGTAAAACGAATGATTTTTTGACAATGGGTCTAATAATTTGGCAAGGTACTGTAGTATACCCTATAGATTTCATCTAGGGTATAATAATCAAGTACCTGTCTTAAAATTTATTCAGATCTAAACATTCAGTTGGGAGGGAGCCTTTTGGAATCTATTTAGAATTGTGTGGGTTTTAAAACTTGCAAACGAGCAAGCTTGCTTGGACCATTTTTCCACTCGTAAAACCATTTTCGGAAATAATTAGAAAAGAATTGTAGTAATCTTACAACTAGATGAATTATTAATTATGATTATGAAAAGCCCCAAATCAAAACATTGTTGTAAAGTAGAGTATTAGATTATACAATTGAGGGATTCATTAAAAAAAAAATTGTTTTCTATCACTTTGCATAACTCAAATTTCTTACCTGAAAGCTTCTTCATCTTGTCCTTTCAGTACAAGGAAGCTTGGCGTTTCAGGAACGTAAATCGCAGTTAAAAATAACATAATAGGGGCGACAGAAACCAACATAGCTAACTGCCGCCAGTCCAAATAAGCACCTGTAGCAAATGAAATCAAAACTCCTAAATGACCAAATATTTTTTGTAGAGCACTTAAAAATCCTCTAATCTCTGGAGATGCTATTTCACTCACATAAACCTACATATAAGATGAAAATAAATATGCAAGATACATATTAAGCAAATAAGTACATACTTGTGTAATCATTGATATAATAGAACAGCAGAAACCTGCTATAAATGCTGTTATAAACATTGTCTCCACTGATTTGGCAAAAATTGTTGTTATCCAAGCTAATGAGAATGGAAGAGACATCATGGTTAAAATCTTCTTCCTACCAAACTGCATGGCCATGCCTCCAAACATTCCCCCGAATAAAGCACCTATATGCAAAAGAAAGAATTAACAAGAACTCAATAAGCCTTTGTTTTAACAACTCTACCAAGAAGAGACAGACTAGCTACCCAACTAGCCTGTTGATCTGATATCGAAAAAGTTGTATGATTTCCCTTAAAGCGAATTTGTAGTTCTTGAATGTTTGCTATAGCAGGGCTAGTGTAGCCTTTTCCTAAGCCAGCTGCCAGTGGTCCCAATGATACAGCTAATGCTGCAATTATCTAAAAAGCATTCAATTGGGTATAGATAACAAATTTTTCTGTTAGTCGCGAAAATTACTTACCTGTGTATAATGATGCGATCTGTCTCTGATTTCACCTTCAATCATTGACTGCTTCTGATTTTCAACAATCCCATGTCGATGTTGAACAACTATTTCCTCTTGTTCCATTCTTATCTGAAATTTATCTGTCGGTGGACAGACACTATTTTGACTTATAAAATCAAAGGATCGAAAGTGCGGAGTATCGAAGATTGGTTTCGGTATAAAACTTTCATACCGTCGTGCAGTGAACTGTAAAATATATTAAAAATTATATTTTTAGATGACATACTGATAATATTTCTAATCAATTATACTTTGACAATTTCAAATTCATGAAAGACAATGGAAAAAGATCAGTAAATATTATCTGTATGCAAGGATCATTGGTGTTCTAACAGACAGTAATGTTTCCTAAGATTACCTGCATGTACTGCATGCAGGATAAATTAAGCCATATGTTGTAAAGACGCAACTTTTTTCAAAATGCTATCAAAAAATGGTTAAAAAAATCTGTGATTCTTTATTTTTATGTATTTCTGTAATTTATTATTGCGACTTGCTTAAAAACCAGTATCCATATAAGTAAATTGCGTATATAAAATATGACTATATAATGATATTTTGACAGAACGAATATTTATAAACAAACAAAAAAACATTTAGATGTTTTCTTGTGTGAATGCGTTATTTTCTGAGCATACAGAATAATTAGAGACATCGTTGGATTAGAGAGCTGAAAGCGAATAGATTCTAGGTATTTTGGAATAAATTTTTTTTTTCGAGAGCTTACAACTCCTTTAAAACACACTAATGTGACATAATTATCCACCACTTTCTCGCATGCTTTAAATGCGTATGATCTTTGTCTCGCTTCAACCTATTGAAATATGTGAAATGCGAAAAAAACTGTTTCCCAAACAGAAATGTGCATATTTATTTTCGTCTGGAATTTAAACTTTAAATGTAATATTCTTTTTATACTGGGGACCAATGTAATATTCTTTTTATACTGGGGACCACTAACACTTTTTTCGTATACTTTTATTTTAATGATCTAATCCTTATCTGTCTACCTGCCAAAAATTACGATGGTGCTCGGCTTAATTTTGGAGATATGAGCTCTTAAAGTCACCAGATAGGTCCCTAATTAACGTAGTAGTGCTCCCGTACTACGTTACTTTGGTATACGGTCACTTTATAAATTCATATCTCAAAATAAAAATACAACAAAACAAGTAAAAAAGCTAGAGTTGGTCTAACTAAGACTAATTTTTATGATACCCCTACATAAATGCCCGTATGTGCAAGTTTGATTGTTGAAGTGGTTTTTCGCATATATTTCTAGAACGGTTCGTCGGACAGTAAAAATCATTATACCCAATTTCATAGGATTTCGCATTCTGGAGAACTTTTCAGTACAATACAAATACCTAGGACGGACTGACCGTTGCTTTCACATTGTACGTTAAATATATAATTTTTTTTTTGTGACAACACCAACAAGGAGTTTACCCGATTTAGCCCATTTTTTTAAAATTATATATACTAATTCTATAAAAACGCCGTGTACTTTGACGCATTCTCAGACAGTGTCCAAATATATGGTGAAAACCGTAATTTTTGTAGGCAACCCCGTGTGTAAAATTTCAGCTCTGTACACGCGCTCTCGAGTTATCGTGAGGACAGACGGACGGACATGTAAAAATCAAAATGACTTTTAATATTATGTGCATTACAAACGGAATGACAAACTTATTATATCCTAAGATTTCATCTATGGTATAAAAAGTGTTAGAAGTTCTACTATTATTAACAACAACAAAAAATTAAAAATTTTCGTTCGGGGTTGAGAGTTTTTTTATAAAAAATATAAAGTATTTAGCTTCATTTGGTATTTGGTTTTACATAATTTTTTACGTGCCAGGGACGGTTTTAATTTTAAGGAAGACTTTTAAACATTAATGAATTTCATTGAAGTTTTGCATAGAAGTTTAAAATTACATTAGCTATCAAATTCTGAAGGAGCATTTAGACATTTGAACACTTGCATTTTTGGGCCACCCTTATATATATGTACATAGTTTCAGTACTGTTTTTGTTTTATCATTTTTTTTTGTGGAAACGTTCTTTAATTGAAATTATTAAACAAAAGCAATACATATTTCATAAATAAATCCAAAATGTTGGGGATAGATAGTTTTACTAGAGCATTTCATAATATTATATTTCTCCAGCGTCATGTCATGATGTCCAATGTGCATAGCAAAGAATATGATCAGAATAGATATAAACCATTCACAACTCCAGTCGCTATACTTCAAAAGCCGTCCGATTAATTTAAAATTATACATAATACAAGGAATTATTATGTTCAATTCAGCTGCGTGAAATTCACCAGTCCGACTAAAATGTAAAAATATTCATATTTTGAAAAACATATTTAAAATTGCAGTACGAGAAAGTTTTCGAATAAATTTGTAAGCATTTTGTTTCCCCTTTTTAATTTCCACAGTTTTTATGATATGGATTTGAAACCTTCGACAAAATATTAGAAACTCTTCAGTTCAAATGCTACCGGGCCTAGATTTGTAAAAAATATGTTGCGTTTTTTTTTTTAATCAAAAACCACAAAAAACCGTGTTATTTTCCTCGCCCCCCAAATAAATTTTTCATGTACACACCAATTTTTATTATTTTTCGTACATAGGTTTTCCAAACATATTTGTAAATGCTACCGGAGCTATTTTTTCAAATTTGTTAATAGTTTTCATGTTATGATTACTTTCATAGCAATAAGATTGAGACTCTTGTAACTTGAATAAAATTTATTGCTACGCGATTATTTTAACACGAGAATGAATATTGAGGTGATTCTATTCAGTGGTCCAAAAACTGGATTAATCCCGAAATTAGGTTATTTTATAAAAATCAATTTGTAACCTCTATCGTGATAAAAAGTGAACGATAAAATTTGTTTTTATTCATTTTAATTCTCAAAAGCTTTCCGAGATGGCGATTGGCTCCAGTATAAAATTTCAAACATATTTTTCTTTGTGCCTCTGAAAATGAGTATCTATCCTACACGTATTTACGGCGCGTCATGACGCAAGCGCAACCCGTCTGCTGCTAGCTGTGTGTGCCACTTTGTTGTTGGAGTGGATTGGGAATGCAATGAGAGAAAAGGGAGAATATTTGTTAATACTTTTCGTTTATGGTTTAGTTAAAAAGAGACGAAAGATATTTATTTAGAATATAAGCCGAGGGAAAATTACTTTGATCTTTTTTCTCTTTTCACATTTTTGTTGCATTTTTTGAGATTGGGAATTTGTTTTGTAATCGGTTTTTTCGCTGGAAAATAATTAAAGTTATCAATTGGGTACATTCTGAATGGACACATATGTGCATAATTTTGAATTGTACTTTAGTTTATGAGTATTATTGCTGATTTGATTAGCTTGGGATAATCTTTTGTTTCTAGGAAACACACTGCATTGCACTGGACAATTACGAATGGATTTGTTTTAAAAATTTTTGGACTAGAATTAGTTTTTCCAAATTGAAAGCAATCCATCTAATTAAGATTACTTTTAAATCAAAACTACTTTTAATCAATACACAAATTAAAAAAAAAAATGCAAATATTTTTCTAAGAAATAATAATGGCAAATATTTAATCCAATTTGTTTTACCCGTTGTGTATATATGTGCATATGGACTGTATATTGAAGACAAAGGATGTTATATAAAGATCCCAAAGACTGAATAATAAAATTACAAAAACGGTTTCTGCAAATAAATTCCGAACACAAACAACAACAATAGGTACTATATATATATATATATATAGCAGAATTGTTTTCTAGGGGAAAATAAAGAAGAAAAAATGTTTGCCATGTCAATTCATCATTGATTATGTAATACTGCTGACAGAACAAGGTATATACAGCGAGTACTACTTCTACGTGTGGCGCTAAATCGAAAGCTTTGTACGAAAGCTCACGCTACTACTACATAGTTAAATGGAAGCTCGGAATCGAGAGCTTTATTTTCTGCCATTCAGCCTTAAAATAACATTACGAACGAAATATGTACAAGCAAAACTGAAATTGTTTACTTTAAATTACTTTTATTTGAAAATTGGTATTAGAACGAGAAGATCCTTTCACGATACCAAGTCCCATTATACATAAGGAGTATATAGATATACATATATACGTGAAAATCCATATTATCCATATTAATTTTGGCTTTAAATGCTATGCGCTTCTAAAAAAAGATCATAACGGGGTGCTTATATAAACAGATATTGAATCAGATTAAAAACAAATTATCGGGTATTTTTGCGTCACTTTTCCTTGTGGTTTTTTCTGATCCTATTACAGGTTAATTTTATATACGTGAGAAAAACAACCCTTTAATAGGTTTACCAACTTCAGACTTCCATAATTTTTACCAATTATGTAATTGTAGAATAATTTTTGTTCGTGTTTCGAAAAAAAAAAAAAATATGTTTAATCTTTTTATAATGAAAGGTATTAGTGAGGGCGATAAAGCCCAATGTCTGAAGGCTTTCATAAAAGCGATATAAATATTTCTAAAATAAAAGGACGTGTTGACAAGATTTTTTGATCATATTGGGTATTTTCACCAATTACTGCTTGAGTTCAATTTACCTTGGTACCAAAGGAATAAAGGATATTGGCAACATGAATGAGCGTAATACATATACGAGTATTTAATTCAGTTATTAGAAATAAAAATAAATAGAAAGGTAAAGATACACGGTGAGAGATCTTTGGTCTCTAGACTCCTTCTTACAGAGACTAAAATCTCCAAAATGTTTACAGGACAAGAGAATTTTATCTCTGGAGATCAAAAAATTACGTCTTTGGAGACGATAAGCAAAAGTCTCTAGAGACGCGTCTCCAAAATGTATACACGAAATTTGGGTCTCTACATTAGATCTCCAGAGATCTTCGTTCAATGTTAAGAAAGAAATTGTTAGAAAAAATTATGTCGCTGTTACGCGATTAATAAAAAAATTATATCTTTGGTGTAAAAATTTTACGGAATGAAGTATAACACAATGTTTTTTTTTTTTTTTTTTTTTTTTTTTTTTTTTCAAATATCCAGAAGTCTATTGAAGAAAAAACCCTATACCCAGTTGGTTTTTACTATCCTTGAGGTTTTAATAACTTATTAGCAACATTATTAGTATTAACTTTCAAGAAAATTGAAAGGATGCATTTGCAGAAATTCAAGCACAAAGAATATTTTTATTATGCTTAATTTTTTTTACTTATAAAAGGCATTTTTTTTATAACCTTCCCTGAAAAATTGAACTTTTCTCTTTAAAATAACCAAATTCCTATGTACCTAATACCGTCACAAAAGGCAACAAAAGCAGACAATACAATTTTTCCACTTGCAAATCACCGGAGAATTTGTGAGGTAAGTAGAGAATTCCCGAATAAAAGTAAAAGTAAGTGGAAAAATTGTATTGTCTGCTTTTGTTGCGTTTTGTGAAGGTATCTAGATACCTAGGAATTTCGAATTGAATTATGTAATCACTGCATATCCTGGCCATATTTTAAAAAACAAATTATGGAAATCCATGCAATACTTACAGAGGAACATGGATTTTGTGTCTCAAGATACCCGCTAAAAATTATAAATCACGCGAAAATGATCAATTTGGTCGTCTTCCAGTACAGAACAGATGCTGTAAAATTTTTAAATATACACGGTAACGCTTGTGTGTACGATGAAATCTCATCTACATTTTGTCCCCTAATTAAATATGTAATTCATTATTGAAGCCGATAAACTGTTTTTGTCATTTTTAAGGTGAAAAAAATGGCCGTTTTTGGTACAAAAATGGACATATTTTCATCTCATCATTGCAAGGAACTGGTAAGTCCTGGAAATTTACTTTCGATGAGAAAAATGTTCACAACGGAGTATTAATGGATGTGAAACAAAGAACGGAAGAAATATATACAAAATATGGGAACTGGGGTGTATATGACCCTAGTGCAAAAAAAACGTTTTTCGGCGGTTAAAAGTCAGCTATTACGTTAAAAAGATCAAAGACAAACCACACCACTCGATTACCCTCTCCTTCCTCTTTAATTTGGTACCAAACATGACGTAGTTTGGACAACCCCCTAATAGGGGTGGTACGACCTCCAACCCCCAAAACACCCTCCCCAAAAATTGTTCACTTATGTTTTTGTACGCTAAACCCTTACTGTATCAGAAAAAAACCCAATACTCTACAGCCCTCCCACACAGAGTTAGGCGCCCGTGAATATTGCGACAACACAATTTACCGCCGAGGCCCCTCAAATCTGCAAATAACCGTTAATCGAAATAAAATGTAGCCTATAATACCCATGCATACCAAATTACCAAAGTGAGTTCTTATTTTTTTTTTATTGGGCTTACAGATCCTGAGCTTACCCCTGCGAATTATTGCAGCTCCTGATATTGTTTTTAATTTTTTTTTAATTCCCGTTAATCAGCTTCCATTTCTACCTCGACTCTACCCGCCCCATTTCCTCCGCCAATCTTGTTCGCCCTGAGCTCTCATTTTTTTTTGATACCATATACGTTCTCCTTCTTCTCTCCATTCTGTCGTTATTCCGGAAAAACTCGAGAAAACCTACCCTCCTACATCTCTCAAAAAGTACCCCTAAAAAAAATAAATTTCAATTTATTTCGACATTGGAAGGTAATAGACAGATGTACCTCAAATATGAAAAAAATTCCAACCCTCTACAACAAAAAGTCCCAGGCGACACGCACTTTTTCACTTTTCTTACGTTTTCCCTAATTCCCCAACCATGTTAGTGAATTGGGAATGGAGAATTAGGGAATTAGGAATTCCAAGAAAACGAAACTCTCATCTCCCAAATTCCAAAATTCTCCGTGTTACAGAATCCGGCCCCAGTGCGGATATTTGTCTCAGGCCTTTATAAATTGTTTTCAATGTACAATCATTCACAAAATTATTTGCGCACAGTAGTTTCGAGACTGTTGCTGTACAGACATCTGTAATTTGTAACGGATATTGCTTCCTAAAAAATAAAAAAAACTGATCCATGTTTGTAAAGCTTTTATTTACATGATTTATTTATTATCATTAAACAAATAAATAGAACAAAAAGTTTTTTCACAAAATTATTTGTGCATCCAATTTTCTTCACAAAATTATTTGTGCACACATAAAAAACAATTTTCACAGCGTTGTAACTATGTTAATGTTATACAGGGTGGCCCGAATGTGGTGATACACATGAATTCAAAGAATTGTATGGGTGGGGGGAGGGAAATCCTAACGGTTTCCGAGATAATGGGACTTAAAAAATATGTGTGTATGTTTTTATAGATTACCCTGTGACTTCTGAACGTGGCACCCTATGATGATGTTTTAAAATTTGTTAGATTGACAATCGTTGGATCTTTCTAATGGTCTATAAAGTTTTCCCCTCCTCCTCTACGTTTTGAAGTTATGGCTCAGCAAAGCTAAATTTTTTTTATTGAACTACTATTATTATCAATAAACACGTCATCAACAACAACTTTTCATATCAGATCTAAAAGACGAAAAGCTTCGCCTACTTTGTTTCTGACTTTTTTTATGCATTTTCATCTCACCGAAGAAATGGAAAAAAAATATACCAATTTGTAGGGCTCTGCGAGTACTACTAGAAAAATATAGGTTGCCTCATGGAAAATCACCACAACCCCCGCAGTCTAATTTAAAAAAAATGTTTTTAATTTATTTATCAATGAAATGGATATTTTTGACATGGAATTAAATACAAACAACTTCCTCACATCAAATTTATAGGGCTGCCAACCTCTTACCTGCCACAACCAGGCAAGGCAGTCTTAGCTTAAAGGTATGTGCCCTGTCATGTCCCATTGCCCCATGGAATGACATTATAAATCAGAATCCAAATTATATCATATTTTTTCTTCATTTCTTAACGTACTACATAATGTAGTCTTAATTATTTTTTATTTATTCCGGAGTGTTTTGTCGGGGTCGACTTGTCAACTGCCTAATTTTTATAGTAGGTTAAAAACAACTAAGGAAGACTAGTTATACTAAATCTAATCGCTTGGTCCCAGGTATCAAGTACCCAGGAGTAAAAATATTAAAATGCTAAGGAAATATCTAGAAATAGGATTTTATATTAAAGGTATAGCAGGTATACACATATCTTGATTTGAATGGATGCCCACTGAGTAAGGCTGTTTACACACACAACGGCCGAGTCAGTGCCAGGTCACTACACATTGCTATATTTTTATATTGCCGTGCTGGTGCCGGTGCCGTCATATGTGCAATGGACTGATTTGTTTCTACATATTTTATATGCACTACGGTACAACAACGACATTGTAATTTAACCTATAACTCCCCATGTTCTAATTGTAGCCGTTGAAGAGTTATTAGCCTATAACCTATTTCAGTTCATACCGAAATTAGACTATATTTTTTAAAATGACGTGTTTTCAGTTACTAAGGGAACAAATTATTTCTGACCTGAATAGGTTAGGAGCTATAAACTCCTTAAACGTCGCAGATACAACAGAAATGTAATAGGTTAAATTAAAGAGGAGATTCTGGTCTTTCGAAATTTTGTAAAAAAGTGAATGTTAGTTTGTTGGTATGTAAAAAAACCCGAAAAATAAAAAAAAATAAAAAAAACGAAACTTTGAATTCGAAGAGTCATAGATCTGGAGTGGGGGTACGGGGGTGGTTGAGCAGTCATTGGAAAGGCCATGAAGTTATGCATACAATACCATCTTAAAAAATACCTTGCACAATGCACTTTTTAAGATATAGGGTGTTTAGTGGAAAAAGAGCGTATTTTACTGATCACCCGGTAACTCGGTATGGTGAGATTTTGCCCCCCTGCCATACAATTTCTTACTTGTCTGGACGGAATCATGCGACAAAATATTGACATATTAGTCTGGGACATCCTGTATAGAAGAAGATATTGAAAACATTATTGTAATGTAGTGTAATGTAATTAATGCACACGAATTCTGAAGAAATATGGTCGATTTAAATTCTAAGAAGGAAATGAATTTTTGTCTATATTGAAAAACATTTTTAGTTCGTACCCATGATATATTTAGCCGATATCAGTGAGTTATTGATGTTTGCTATGAGCTTTTCCATACATCACTTTCTTAGTACTACCGTCCATATCTGTATATTTCTTGTCTGTGCTTTCAGCTTCCCTTGGCCACATTGGAAGAAGACAAGTTATATTGGGCCACAGAAAATATGCTAACTCTAAAGATAGCTAATGAACAAAAACGAAGAATATGCATACTTAGTTAAATTTTAAGTAATTTAAGCTTCATTAATTCATAAATTTTTTATTATAAAATTAAAGAAGTAGCAACATGAAATTAATGTGATATTTGACATTGTTTTTGAGACAATAATGCTTCGATGCGCGTAGGATATTTTGCTCCTATTTTTATACCCTAGATGAAATCATAGGGGTATACTAAGTTTGTCATTCCGTTTGTAACACCTCGAAATAATGATGGTAGAGCAAAATGGATTGGACACCCATTCATAATATTAAAAGTTATTTCGATTTTTGCATGTCCGTCCGTCCGTCCGTCTGTCCGTCCGTCCGTCCGTCCGTCCGTCTGTGCGCACGATAACTTGAGAACGCGAACACATAGAGAGCTGAAATTTTGTACACAGACTTTAAAAAAAAAAAGTAAAATTAAGTTCGAAAATGAGCCAAATCGGGCAACTCCTTCGTGGGGTTGCCATATAAAAATTTCGTTTTCCGCTATATATTTGGTCACTGCCTGAGAACGCGTCGACGTAGAGAGCTGAAATTTCGCACATGATGTTTTTACTACATTAGGAAATAAAGTGTCAAAAATGGACTAAATCGGGCAACTCTTTCTTGGTGTTGCCATATAAAAATTTCGGTTTTTTACGTATACTTTGAAAACGATCAAGACATTTTTATGGTACTAAAAACTTCTGCAGAATACGAAATCCTATAAAATTGGTTATAATCATTTTGTCTGTGCGACAAACCGTTCTAGAAATATATGCGAAAAACAACTTCAAAATCAATACTTGAATAGATCGGTGACCATACGAAATTTAATACGGGCATTCATCTAGGGTATCCTAAGAATTGGTCTTAGACCAATTCTAGCTTTTTTACTTGTTATTCTTCGTGTGCTTCATCTTAGAAAATAGCTGCTCACAAATGTAGGTACTTCCAAATTGCGATGCCGTGAATTGTGAAGCAAGGGATACTTTTCTCTGGAAAGATATATCTTATAAAAGTCCAGTAAAGAGAAATTATTAAATTTTTTTTTAAATTTGAACATCAGATTGCAGGTAAGTTTATGTCGACTAAAAATGGAGTCGCATATAAGTATGTCAAAAAATTGCTGATTTTTTTTTTTTTTTTTTTAATCTTCAAATCTTTTCTCAAATTTCTGTATCAAATCGAAAAGCAAGTTTGCATATTTTTCGTTACCCTCAGGACAGTGTTCAGCCAGCGTTTCAAAATGCATAAAATTGTTTGCGTGAATTTCTGACTACCATAGTTTCAGTTTCATTTCGAAAACTGTTATAGATTGTAGCATATAGTATTTATGAGTTGTTTTTCACTTTGAAGATGTAAATTTAGCTCATTTAAATGATCTGTCAACTCTACTAAAAAAGTCAAATCTGTGAGCCAGTTTTCATCACCAAGATCTGGCACAGATTTTATTCTTGATTCCATAAACGACTTGATTTCATTTCGCAAATCATAAAATCGTCCCTAATGTTTTCAGTGTCAATTTGACTAAGTACAATTGCACATTGAAAACTTTCTTTGGCCACATTCCGCAATTGTACATTTATTATGTTGAAAATTAACTACTTCCATGGAAATGTTATATAGATAAATAGAACGTTTTATAAAATTAATTGGGCTGCATGCAAAGCCATCCTGGGCCACATGCGGCCCGTGGGCAGCTGGTTGGACATGCCTGCCCTAGATTTATGCCAGTGTGTTATTTTGTATGGTCACCTCTGTGCAAGTATGATTTTTGAAGTTGTTTTTCACATATATTTCAAAAACGGCTCGTCGGACAGTAAGAATGGTTATACCCAATTTCATAGGATTTCACATTCTGAAGAACTTGTCGATACTTTAAAACCGTCTAGAACTGATTGTTTTCATAGAATACGTAAAAACCAACACCGAGGGGTTGCCCGATTTAGTTCATTTTCTAAATTTTATTTACTTTGCTATGAAAACACCACGTACCAAATTTCAGCTCTCTACGTCGAGGCGTTTTCAGGCAGTGCCCAAATATATAGAGAAAAACGGAATTTTTGATTGGCAACCCTATGAGGAGTTGCCTGATTCGGCCTATTTTCGAATTTAAATTTACTCTTTTTTTTTAAAGTCCGTGTGTAAAGTGTCAGCCCTCTAAGTGAACGCGTTCTCGAGTTATCGTGCGGACGGACATGCAAAAATCAAAATAACTTTTAATATTATGCGTGGGTGTCTAATCCATTTTGCTCTACCATAATTATTTCTATGTGTTACAAACGGAATGACAAACTTAGTATACCTCATAGATTTCGTCTAGGGAATAAAAATATTTAAAAATAAGTAAAAATTGTTTATTGGTTATTATTCTGAAAACATCATGTACCAAATTTCACTGTACGTCGAAGCGTTTTCAGGCAGTGCCCAAATATGTATATAGTGAAAAACGAAATTTTTGACTGGCAACCCTACGAAGGAGTTACCTGATTCGGCCCATTTTCGAATTTAAGTGAACGCGTTCTCGTGAGGACGAACGGACGGACGGACGGACGGACATGTAAAAATCAAAATAACTTATAATTTTATGCGTCCGTGTCCAGTCCATTTTGCTCTACCATCATTATTTCTGCGCGTTACAAACGGAATGACAAACTTAGTATACCAGCTTTTGAAGAAAAATGGACAGTAATTGTGAATATCGTCACTGGTAATCTAGGGTATAAAAATTTTAAAATAAAGAACTTATACATAAATTGTAAAATGACTTCTTTTTCCGAGACAATTTCGTGAGCCTTCTGATTAGTGGATCAGAGCTTAAAGGAAGCCTGTTCAATAAGTCCATATTTATTATAATTCCAGATATTTTCGGGTGTGGCGAACCGTAATCAATTTAACATCGTTATTTCTTTCTTCTGCAGCTTCTTACGAAAGTTCACCGATAGATGCAGATGCAATGCATGGTCTATAACTTCAGATTAGTGCCGTAATATTTTGTGAACAAAAGCTGGTAGATAATACCATACGTAAATAAGTCTTAGGCCGCTTACACATCGAAAAACGAAAACGAACGAATAAACGGTTCCACACCGAAAATTCGTTTATGCTTACATATAAAAAACGAACGAATAAAAGTTGGGTTGGGTTTGTATCAAATGTAAATAAACGGAAATGCGGTTATGTAAGACCGAAAAGAATATTCGTTCGTGTGTGGAACGAATAAACATAAGAATTTGTTTTAATTAAAATAAAGCTTTAAATATGGATATTTTTTTATTGAAACTGTAATTAGAATAAATATCCAATATTTTATTACATGCATTGCGGCAAATTTCTGTTAGTTCAGGACAACATTTGTGTTTTTCGGTTTAGTGTTTTCTTTTTCGATGTGCAAACGGCCTTAACAATTTGCTTTGCAGTTTCTAGGGAAACATCCTTTAATTTATCGGTATTTATCTTGTGGCCTGACGCTATATATAAACTATTAAATCCAAATTTTTTCTCAATTGGGTTCGACATTTTTTTTTTCTTTCTGCGAGTTGGTCTTTATCTTCCTGACTCTAATCTACCATTTCTTTATATTTAACCTATACAAAACGTATGAAAGATTAAAAAAATCTAATCCACGAGTGAAGTGATGACGATCCGATAACAAAACGGACTTGGTTAAGCAAGACTCTATGTCATTCATCTTTTTTTCCAGGTCGGCATAAGACCGTTTCTTCTCCTTTAATATTCTCTTATAACGTAAATATATTCTGAGGCAACTTTAACGAAGTTCTTATTAAGAAAATATTGGTCGTTAGTTTCACCTCCAAGAAAAAGGTCTTAATCTGTATTTACAACGGTTTCAGTTGCAATATTGAGTTTTAAAAAACTATCGCTAAGCCCGCAGCCGCAGATTCGTAAATCATAGGTGTTTTACCTGTTCTTCTATGTTGCGTCCATATAGAACACTCTCAGAAATCTTTCGTTGGTCGTCCTCGTTTCTTAGGTAGCATGATCTCTAATTTTGATCTCTGAGTTTGATTATTCAAAATCACATTTGCTGGATTATCTATTTCAAGCGGTTTGGTTTTCTATGACTTTTTATTTTATGGAATGATGTTTTGGACAGAGAAATTCACGTGCAGTGCTGCAAGGTTTACACGAGCCGTACAACTCTTTGAATAGGATACGAGAAAAGCAAGTTGCTACAAATACATCAATCAGCCTAAAGATTGCTTCCCACGGCCCGTAGTTTCATGGGCAATGCCATTTAGTGCGGACGAGCTCGCACCGGGCCACGCCGCGCCTATTCCCTTAGTACGGCGCGTGTTGGCCCGAGCTCATTTGTGGCACCGTGCCTGGTTTTGATTGAACTGCCAATCCAAAATGCCCGTGTGTAGAACGAATAGCTGTTTCTGCAGCCGCTTTTGTATTAAAAAATGACGAGCTCGCTCGCACATCCCCGGGCCACCTCGGGGACGCTTGCACCTCGTCTTTGAATTTATCGACTCGAATTGGATCGGATGCGTCATCACAGAGAGCTCATTCCACCTCGAACCGGACCCTTCCACGGCGGGTTGGGTTAAGTCCTCGATATTTGAAATAGCGATGAAATGTAAAAAGGCGTGTACTCAAAGAAATCGACCTCGTTGACTTCTTCAAACCACATACAAATGAAAGTAGATTCCGTCCCCTAAATCCTTGGAAATATTTACTTACATCAAGTGTAAATGAAGGTTGTCAGTGTACAATGACAACAAGTGACGGTATCTCGGTACTTGTCTTTTAATTTCTCTGCTCATATGCAGTAGGTTCCAGAATTCCCGCAGACTCGTATATTGTACGGATCTCGAAAGAGTAAAACTCAGGTCCGCGTTCTGTGGTATATATTTGTTCTAATTACTACTGTCTAGCAATTTAAGTCCTAAGATATTATAATTATAGAAGTAAATTGTAATGTATAAAACAATCTTTAATTATTTTATGCACCTCTATGTTACTTTCTTCCTTGTTTTCCTCTGCATGAATCTTCTTTGCATGAGCTGGTGCTGTCTAGATTTTTTGTCACGCGTTCGTTCTTATTTACGACAACTTGTTTGTTGTTAACGCGGCTTGATGGTAAGCTCACTATATGAAACTGAAGTTAGACTTGGATCACTGCGTACTTCATTTTCTGGATTTTTATAAAAAGAAGCTTGATTCGACACCGGTCCCTGCCCTGGCTAATTTCTGCCACCCTACGAGTAAGTAACTAAAGGAAAGGCCTATCATCTATCATTATTTTATTATTACATCCACACTTTCACCATTTTTATAGTGAATTTTACTAATTACAATGCGTTGTTGAATCGTGTATCGTTTTATTTTTATAAATGGCGTAGTTTCTACTTGTCAAATGTCAAAAAATGACAGCTCCAAAAGTGACATCTACCGAAATAGCGGGGTAATTAAAATAACACCTCTTATTGGAAAACCTTTTATCTTTCAGTCATACTACCTTACTTTTGTGCCTTCGTGGGAGATGCGAAAGCGATTATCTGTACTTCAAAAACTTCAAAACTCCGATTCAACTAATTTTTTCCATGAAGTCTGCATGCTTTCCTCTTATATACTTTTAACGTTGGCAGCCCTGCGCTTCACACTCTTCTTTCACGCCGCCGTCCCATTTGGTAGACAGTGAGAAAGTCATCACGTTGGGCACGCAAAAATATATGGCATATATAGAGTAAAGAAATCTATAGAGTCCGAAAATGTATGGCGGAGTTTCTCATAGATTTTGTCCACAAGAGTCGAATCTAACAGCACCGCCTTTTTGAAACTATGTATACTACTGAAAATGTATTTGCTTATCGTGATTACCGCCATCTGGCTGCCCAACTCTATATTGGTTCCCTATGCACTTGCGTGTATTCTGATATGAAACTTTGAAAGTTTATTAGTTTATAGAGAAATACTTCATACGAAGCTTGATCGTGTGCATGCGAATGTATTTAAATCTGCCTTTCAAATGAAAATATTTGTGCCTTGTTTTTTTTTTTTTTTTTTTCTTGTGATGACTGGAAAGCTACTGTACTGCATCGACTTTCATCCGAGAACTATAACAGCAAGCAATACTGAAAGTTTTTGTTTCGATTTTTTTACTTCTGAGTATAGAGAATGGTAGATTTCATATTTTTATGTCCTAGATGAAATCTATACGGGTATACTAAGTTTGTCATTCCGTTTGTAACACCTCGAAATAATGATGGTAGAGCAAAATGAATTGGACACCCACGCATAATATTAAAAGTTATTTTGATTTTTGCATGTCCGTCCGTCCGTCCGTCCGTCTGTCTGTCTGTCTGTGCGCACGATAACTCGAGAACGCGTATACTTAGAGAGTTGAAATTTTGTACACAGACTTAAAAAAAAAAGTAAAATTAAGTTCGAAAATGAGACAAATCGGGCAACTCCTTCGTGGGGATGCCATACAAAACTTTCGTTTCTCACTATATATTTGGACACTGCCTGAGAACGCATCAATATAGAGAGCTGAAATTTGGTACGTGGTGTTTTCATTGTACTAGCAAATAAAATTTCAAAAATGGACTAAATGGGGAACCTCCTTCTTGGTGTTGCCATATAAAAATTTAGGTTTTTTACGTATACTGTGAAAACGGTCAGTCCAAGACATTTTTATTGTACTAAAAACTTTTTCAGAATACGAAATCCTATAAAATTGGTTATAATATTTTTTTCTGTCCGACAATCCGTTCTAGAAATATATGCGAAAAACTGTTCAAAAATCAAACTTTCATATAAGAGTGACAATACGAAATTTCAATCGAGCATTCATCTAGGGTCTCATAAGAATTGGTCTTAGACCAATTCTAGCTTTTTTACTTGTTCATTCCTATCTTTATGATTTCTTTTAAGACTTTATTGATTTGCTACTAATGATGGATAAATTTGTTTTGTCGCATATTTTCATTTGATCCTGCAATACTGTTTTTAGGAAGATCTAAAAAACGGTTGCATGTCCGTGGGTATACTTGCAGGATCAAATGAAAGGTAAAATTGTGAGGTTTCCAAATCTTTCAAGAGAAAGCTATAGTGATCATGCATTTTGGCCGGAAAATGGTTAGAATTTTAAAAAATTTGCAAATTTTTTCAATTTGTTCAGCGACTGTAACGGTTATGAATGTTTAAAAAAAATGGTATGTAAAAGATTATTTTCTGATTCATTTTCTAATGATCAAAAACAAAAATTAAAAACTGATTTTTATTTAAAAAATCAAAAATCAAAATCGGTTTTTGATTTTTATTTTAAAAATCAAAAATGAAAGACTTGTTTTTATTTAAAAAATTGAAAATAAAAAGCATGAAATGATTTTCATTTCACAAAATTGTTTTTCGGATGAAAAATACTTTGGCGGTTGATATTAAATATGCCAAAGATTGTACGGCATATGGGTGTGGTGGATGAAAATTACATACGGACTTTCATCTAAGGGATCATAAGAATATTTTTGATTTTTGAAATAAAAATAAATTTTAATTATTATTTCTGATTTTAAAATATAAATCCAAAAAGACAGTTACTTTTTATAATTTCGAATAAAAATCATAAATTTATAAAGTATAGTGCTATTACTGCTACAAAGTGGGAATGGAGACCTGGAGAGATGATTGGACATTTATTGGGAATTTTAGACATGGCAGTAATCTTCAGAGAATGCGCAACAAGAAAGTTACTGGAGGTTAATGGAGAAAGTACCTAAAGTCAGAAAACCTTCCTCTTTTGCCCAAATGAAGCATCAAACCGCAATTTTCTCCATGTTCATTTCCTTACTCTACGGTAGAATTTAATTTCACTTAAAAATTTTATTGCAAATGTATTATCAAGTGATAGGGGTGTTTTATACGGGCTGTGAAAGGAACATATTTAATACTAAAAATATCCAATAAGGATGAGGTTTTCTTACTTTAAATACTTTTTCCATTAACCTCCTGTAACTTTCTTGTTGCGCATTCTCTGAAGATTACTGTCATGTCTAAATTTCCCAATAAATGTCCAATCATCTCTCCAAGTCTCCATTCCCAATTGTCCGCAGTTATAGGGCTATACTTTATAAATTTATGATTTTTATTCGAAATTATAAAAAGTAAGTCTTTTTGGATTTATATTTTTAAAATCAGAAATAGTAATTAAAAATTTATTTTTATTTTAAAAATCAAAAATTGATATCTGAAAATAATTTTTATTTTAAAAATCAACTATAAAAATCAAGAAAAAATCTGTGAAATGAAAATCATTTTATGCTTTTTATTTTCGATTTTTAAAATAAAAACGAGTTTTTGGTTTTTGATTTTTAAAATAAAAATCAAATACAGATTTTGATTTTTGATTTTTTTAAATAAAAATCAGTTTTTAATTTTTGGTTTTGATCATTAGAAAATGAATCAGAAAATAATCTTTTACATATAATTATTTTTAAACATTCATCACCGTTACGGTCGCTGAAAAAATTTGCAAATTTTTTAAAATTCTATCCATTTTCCGGTCAAAACGCATGATCACTATAGCTTCCTCTTGAAAGTTTAGGAAACCTCCCAATTTTACCTTTCATTTGATCCTGCAAGTATACCCACGTACATGCAACCGTTTTTTAGATCTTCCTAAAAATGGTTTATTGCAGGATCAAATAAAAATATGCGACAAAACAAATTTATCCATCATTAGTAGCAAATCAATAAACTCTTAAACGAAATCATGAAGATAGGAATGAAAAATATGAAATCTACCATTCTCTATACCATAAAGTAATAAAGGCTAAAGAGATGACATGATTAACTTTGCTTTGCGAACCAATATTTGAAAGCGCAATCTGAAAGTTTGGATGCAATCGTCAAAGCTTTTCTTTCAGAGCTCGCATTTTCTGTATTGAATTTGCAGCTCACTGTACCAGCAGGCATCACATCAAGTCAAGTTATGATGTACTGAATGGAGGAAATGCTATTAATACGTAAATGATATTAATACGTATATGAATGTGTTACTTTTGGAAGCTCTTTTCACACAAAATAATATTGCTTCAGGCTGAAGAAATATTTTGCGATGATATACAACTCATTTGAAGGTATTAGCTGCGGTTTTTTATACTGTACTGGTTCATTGGAATTTTAAATTGATTTCATTCTATAAAACGTCTATAGGTAGCCATGATTTTTTTTATCAAATTGCATTTCAATATTCACAAAATGCCAAAATAGATCTAAAATATTTGGTTTTAATTCTCTTCAAAAGCCTGCAATTTGCTGGTTTTCATTCATTTATAAATCCGTGCATCTCCTTTTATAGGGATCAGGAAAAAAGAACGCAGCATTGTAATCGTAATAGTACTGCATATTATATGCAAGCAAATTTCTTAGACGCGATGTTTTTTTCACTGTTGTATTCAGTGTTTTTATCTTGTAAATATAATGAAATAGTTGATGAACAATTCTAGCAGCTAGAAATGGGAACATTTCGAAAATATAAACAACATTTTTACAAATTCATCAATTATTTTTATGTATTAAGATCGTGTGATATTCAAATTGTCGGTATTATGAGCGGGGTGAGAAATAATAAAATTGACTATTCTTTGCGGATTCGCTGTAACAATCCTTAATATTTTCAATATCTATTATCTTTAGAAAGATAAATGAAGAACTTTATGATAAATATCGTCTAGAAATGATACATGAAATTTTAAATTTACATTCCGCATACAATGCAGGCAACCATTTAGAAACATTTTTTCTACTCGAAAATGGGTTAAAAGAATAAAGTATAGTAGGTATACTGTTATTTTTGTAAATCAAATTTTATGCTTTTATTATTTTTAGTTTGTTAATTGCTTTTTTTTTCTGTTTAAAGAGTTTCTGGGTTTCCCATATGCAGTGTTTTTTTATTAAAATATCAATAAAATAATCGAGTATTTTTAGACGATGTTCACAACACAGATTATCTTCTACAAACCAATCGCTAAATTCGCTGATTTGCCTTGTTTTCTCAATACATGTGTTCTTTATGACTTCTTTTATCGATTTCATATTTGGACTGATGGTAATAATTTGTACAAAAATATTTAAAATAATTTTCATTAGCTGGAAAAAATTTTCTGTAGGCGACTTAAGTTTACCGAAATCCGAATTTTTTGAAAAATGTTTGTAAAACAAAAAGTGCTCAGATTGATCTTCAAGACATATATATTCTTCTGACTTTTTCATGTAATCTTCACAAAATTTGCAGCCGATCTTCGGTAATATTTTAAATAGAATATACCCCAGAAAATATCGCAAAGAAGAGTCCTCAACGGGTTTATCATCATTATTGATAATATCAAAATTATAACCTTCGAAAAAATCAATTTCTAAGCTATTACTGTCTATATTGGAATCAGGTAAAGTATGGGAATTATCCGCGTGCATTACTTGACTTTCAGTATTTTGAAAAGTTGAATTTTCAAATATAAATTCCTCATTATCATCTTCACAATTGCTGGTTTTTGATTTGAGTTCCAAAATTTTGCTAGACAATTGATTAAATTCATAAATGGAGGGATTTCGATTATTTCCACCCTTATATCTTATCATAGAAAATAAATTTTCTGGAACATGTTGGTTGAATTTATATGTCAAAGAAATTCTTTTTCTGGGAACTGTTCAAGGGGATCACTTGATAAAGAAAGTATACCTCTAATTGATTGGATTAAACCATCAAAACAATAATTTTGCCTAGAAGTAGAAAAAGTTCTTATAAATGGAATAATGTCTTCGAGTATTGTCTAACAATCGAAAGTATTGTTGACTTTTTCAAAAAAATCGGCAGTTGATATTGCTTTACATTTGGTTTCATTGCGAAATTTCCCTAAAGTCTGTACTGTCCGAACAGCAGCACTGCACGTATGATTAAAAACTTGCACTGCAAGAGAAACTTTCATTTTTTTGCAAGTGTTTGGATGCACATACTTGTCAGATAACTTTGGGCTCATTTTTACTGGCTGGTGGTTTTTCTCCATATTGTATAGTTCTTCCAAAACCTTCCAGCTAGCGACCCCATCTTGACATTTTATTTCTGATTCAATCACAGTATTCCGAACTGAATTAACAAGATGAGGAACATCATGTATAGCATATATATATTTTCAGAATTGTAAAAAAAATATGGCTTTTCTGAGGTAACTCCAAAAATTTTTAGGCAACTTCAATTATTAGAGCCTTGATGGCAAATTATACCTTTTACGTCAACACCAATCTCAGTACAATAGCAAATATTTTCTTTTATTTTTCTTTCAAACATACCGCGCCAATAACATTTTTAGTGGTAAAATAGCTTATAACTATTTTCCAATTAGAAAATATGCCGCGTTTCATAAATAAACAGATATGCTTCGCTATCTCAGAAATTTATTTATCACCCATATCTACATATCTAAATATTTCGTCCCTGGAATTATCATACGTCAAAGTCCTTCGAATGTCTAATTCATCAAATACAAATTATTTCCATCAGTCCAAATATGAAATCGATAAAAGAAGTCATAAAGAACACATGCATGTAGAAGATAATCTGTGTTGTGAACATCGTTTAAAAATACTCGATTATTTTATTGATATTTTAATCAAAAAAACACTGCATATGGGAAACCCAGAAACTCTTTAAACAGAAAAATAAAGCAATTAACAAACTAAATATAATAAAAGCATAAAATTTGATTTACAAAAATGGTTGCCTGCATTGTATGAGGAATGTAAATTCAAAATTTCATGTATCATTTCTAGACGATATTTATCATAAAGTTTTTCGTTTATCTTTCTAAAGATAATCGATATTGAAAATATTAAGGATTGTTACAGCGAATCCGCAAAGAATAGTCAATTTTATTATTTCTCACCCCGCTCATAATACCGACAATTTGAATATCACACGATCTTAATACATAAAAATAATTGATGAATTTGTAAAAATGTTGTTTATATTTTCAAAATGTTCCCATTTCTAGCTGCTAGAATTATTCATCAACTATTTCATTATATTTACAAGATAAAAACACTGAATACAACAGTGAAAAAAACATCGCATCTAAGAAATTTGCTTGCATATAATATGCAGTACTATTACGATTACAATGCTGCGTTCTTTTTTCCTGATCCTTATAAAAGGAGATGCACGGATTTATAAATGAATGAAAACCAGCAAATTGCCAGCTTTTGAAGAGAATTAAAACCAAATATTTTAGATCTATTTTGGCATTTTGTGAATATTGAAATGCAATTTGATAAAAGAATCATGGCTACCTATAGACGTTTTATAGAATGAAATCAATTAAAATTCCAATGAACCAGTACAGTATAAAAAAACGCAGCTAATACCTTCAAATGAGTTGTATATCATCGCAAAATATTTCTTCAGCCTGAAGCAATATTATTTTGTATGAAAAGAGCTTTTAAAAGTAACACATTCATATACGTATTAATATCTACCATGGTAAACTTTGGTAGTGTTGCATTTCCTCCATTCAGTACATCATAACTTGACTTGATGTGATGCCTGCTGGTACAGTGGGCTGCAAATTCAATACAGAAGATGCGAGCTCTGAAAGAAAAGCTTTGACGATTGCATCCAAACTTTCAGATTGAGCTTTCAAATATTGGTTCGCAAAGCAAAGTTAATCTTGTCATCTCTTTAGCCTTTATTACTTTATGTCTATACTCAGAAGTGAAAAATCGCAACAAAAACTTTTAGTATTGCTTGCTGGTGTAGTTCTCCGATGAAAGTCGATGCATTACAGTAGCTTTCCAGTCATCACAAAAAATAAAAAATAAAAATAAAAAACAATCAAGGCACAAATATTTTCATTAGAAAGGCAGATTTAAATACATTCGCATGTACACGATCAAGCTTCGTATGAAGTATTTCTCTATAAACTAAAGAGCTTTCAAAGTTCCATATCAGAATACACGCAAGTCCACAGGGAACCAATGCAGAGCTGGGCAGCCAGATGGCGGTAATCACGATAAGCAAATATATTTTCAGTAGTATAGTTTCAAAAAGGCGGCGCTGTTAGATTCGGCTCTTGGACAAAATCTATGAGAATTTCCGCCATACATTTTCGGTCTCTATAGATTTCTTTACTCTATGCATATATGTATTTAAACGCAATGGCCTCCTTTAGTTTCTTACTCGTAGCCCCCACCAGACTTTGTGTTCTCTTCTTCTTGTTCCTTCGGTGTTTTCATATAGAGGGAAATTTATCAATGTACTTTTGACAGCAGCAGATGGCGTTCGCGAGGTATTGTCATAAGGATCAAAATTTCTTGGTTGAAGCGCGAAATTCAAAATTTCAGAATTCATATCTATTTCTGATAAAACAATATTTTTTTCATTTGTTTGATTTCATATTTTTATTCTTGGTGCCTACTATCATCTAAATAATTTTATACAAAAGTTAACTATCTGCTAAAACAAAAATATATTTTATGTTTTTGCTTCTTCCGGGGTATGCCTTTATAAGATATTCGGGAACGAATTTATGATCCCAAGTGTTATCCACCGACCAACAAGATCTCCGAATAACACACAGACTAGGATCTGCTTGTAACTAATATTTATCTTAAGTTTCACGTATTTCTCATTTTGGCAGTCATTTTGAAAGTTTCCGCACAATTAATCGATGGTAACTTTTAGTATGTTATTTCTTATGTTAAAATGAACCACCATATTGCAGCTTAGTGGGATTTAATTACCTCTATATACATATATATGTTATCGAAAGTGACTGAGATATTCCTAAAATTGTACGTTCTTTTAAATTTTCGAAAAAGTTGTAATTTACACCAAACTTGGGTATACTATGTGATACGTAGATCACCAGGCCAACTCCTAGGCCATAACTTTTTAGTATCTTTTTTCGATTTCTATATTATTTCCTTAATAAATGAGAAAATCATAAAAATGAGACCATTTTTTTTTTCCATAAACAAAAAAATGCCGTTATTCCCCAAGGACCCAAGGGCCACTTGCCTGGGAAAAACTAGGTGCCTGCGCAACACGCCCAGGGCAGCAGATCTAGATCGCCATTGCAGGAGTGTAGCGTCAGTCAAGCTTGGGCGGGTGTTGGTGGATGGCGAGGATTTTTAGGCATTCTAATATATGTACTTCAGAAGATAGACACTAGTGACTTCATGGAAGAAACAGGCTACCAAATACCATCCTTAACTTTTGGTGAGGGTGACGGTGCAATGATGCCCACCAGGAGTGTTAGGGATGGGAAGTAGATGGTGGTAACATCCGATATTCTATCTTTACGGATGGATCCAAGGCGAGCGGGGGCACAGGTAGTGCCAGACAAATACAGTCAGTGTTTTTCAAGAAGAGCTTGTAGCGATTTACCAGGCGGCACTATTGATATCTATGTGCAGAGAGTCCGTACAGCACATATGCATATACACTGACAGCCAAGCAGCCATTAAGGCGCTGGATGCTGTGCAGGTAAGACAAAAATGGGTGCAGGTATCCAAGACCAGCCTTGAGAAATTGACTATACGACACAAGGTGACCCTATGACGGATGCCTGGTCATAGGGATATCCAAGGCAATAAGAACGCTGATGAGTTAGCCAAACAGGACTCTGAAATAGATTGCCCCACAACGGTAGCATATGTGAAGATCCCGATCGGAGCCTTAAAATTGGAGAAAATCAGGGCCGCCTATGCGAGGCAAATATTACATGAAGAGGACAAGAGAAACCCTTAACGGTAGTAGAATCTAGGAACCTAGTGGGGGTTATTACGGTGCACTGGGCTATAGATGACCATGCTAGAAGACTGGGAATAGCTGCGAACGGTTTCTGGAGGAGCTGTAAGGATTCAGAGGTAATCGCATCCGTCCTTTGCAAGTGCCCCGCTCTGATAAATAAAAGAGGTAGGCTATTACGTAGCTACTTCTTTTCAAATCTGGGGAGCTGCAAAATAAAGAGTCATCCATGAGGTAAAGGGGCACTATTGAGCCACTGGAGGTATCAGCCTTATACAGGAAGACTATGGCAGCTACATTAGTAGTCGGGAAGAAATGTAAGGTTGTTTTTACAAATTCACGTTCCCAATACAGTAATTCTAGATAAAAGATAACGATGAAGACCCCGAGGAGTTAAGACTTGAATGCAGGCCATCAAACAGAGTTAAGATTCTCTCTGATAGATCTTGACCCCAAGGAAGGTTAAATGGGCCATAAGCTCCTTCAAGTCATTCAAATTGCCTGGAGTTGTCAGCATCCCTCCAGCTCTGCTTTGACAAAGGCTAGGAGAACTAATGCTAGGCTGACTCGCAACAGAGGACAAAATATTGCTCAGCAGAATAAAACTAAGGCTCGAAAAGGGCCTACTTACAGGGCATTGCCTCCAAATGGGCAATCTTAAGAAAACGGAAAGATCGATAGCGAGATGTCGCTTTCGGTTTTTTATGGAGGATAACGAAATTGCTGAGCATCACCAGAGGATGGTACAAGAATTGCTCCCCCCCCCCCCAAATTTATACGTTTTTCAATGAGCTCAATTTAATATGGGCGCCCTGACTACTTTGGGGTAATGTCACAAAAGATCTTAGAGGTCGCAGTGCCTAGAGCAGAGGTGGATTCTGTCTCGCATCCTCCAAATTAATAACAATAAATAATAATAATCTAATCTAACGAAATTGCGACTATGTTCTAAAATAATTAACGCTAGCAACGAATTTTATAATTATAAGGAACATTTTTGAAAAGTCATTATTGCATAGAAATGTTTTATATTATACTGGTTGTATGATTAGAATTATCATGCTTTGTGTATTTTATTTTAAGCATGATTGGCAATATACCTAAGAGTTAATATCATTAGCAGAGGATGCCATAATAATATGCATGTAATAATAGAAAATACATAATAAATACCTGTGCTGGAGAGGGTCTAATTACCATCACTTGCAATAAAAACAAGGTTTTATAAGTTAATAATTAATATATTAACTAATTAATGAATATTTATGCATATAACAAGGAGATAGAGCTAAATTGGAAATTAGAAAATCGTTATTATTCACAGAAAGTTGAATATAATTTAATTATTAAAGTAAACTCAATCAACCTCTTCTGTCAAAAATATGTTTTTATTAAATATAACATACATTCACGAAAATAACTCAACCAATTAGGAAGATTGATATTTCATTATTATGTAAAATACAGCTAACATTGTTTGATTAATCTGTACCGCGGGAAAATAGTCAAAAGTATGCAGTTTTAATGCAATATTCTGTATTTTTGCTAGTAGAGCGAAGCGGAGGGGGGGGGGGGGGCAATCCCGTAGCCACAAGTCGAATAAGTGTTTGTTACAGGTGGATCAAAAACGAAAGTCGGCATCGGAACTGGAATATACTCAGTTTGCCTTAATATATAGGAGTCTTATCGTTTGCCGGACTATTGTAGTGTCTTTCACGTGGAGATCCAACGACAGGATTCACACACCATCAAATCGAAATTGGTCCAGCCCAGCGATATCTCTCATAGGTTAATTTGATGGACACATCAATTTTAGGTTTCGAATAACCTAATCCTAAAAAATCGTAATATCTTCCTGTCGCTTATTTTAAAATAAAGGTAAAAAGGTAAAAAATATAAACATGTAAACTGTACGAATTTCGAGATTTTTTTTTTTGTAAGTTGAAAGCTCGAACTCTCGGAATTATCAAGTTAAAAAAATTGCTCACTTTTGTATATTACTAAACCCTTAAGTACACCTCTGTAGTTTAACGTACATACAATACTCATTGAATTATATTTGTTGTCATTAATGAACACTAACTACATAAGCTAAGCGTATGACAGTTAGTTCGGACCCACGGTACAGAGATATAAATATTATTCAATGTAGCCAAAATGTATCCTCAGTAAGGACGAAAAGGACCAAACCGAAGATATCCTTTTTTCGTGTACCTTTTTTGAAATGTTTACCATACCAAAAGATAGCCCGGCTTATGATGGGTAACTTTTGTTACTAGCACTCCGATGATATCTGTGTGCATTTTCGAGAAAAATAGCAAATGAACACGGTACATAGAGTACAATTTATATCTCGATAATAAAGCGTTAAACTGGAATTTTCAACATAACACTTTCGTTTTAGTTTTATTTGTGGAATTCAAAAATGTAAGCTAAATGTATCCTTAATAAGGACGAAAAGGATATTTTTTAATATATCCTTTTTCAAGGACTTTGGTTATGCCAAAGGATATCTTGACTAATGATACGTAACTTTTATTATTAGGACTTTTTCGATATCTCCGCACATTTTCGAGAAAAATGCCCAGGGAACACGCTACTTGGGACACCCTGTATATGCTATAGAGCAGGGGTGGCCAAGACGTCGACCGCGGTCTACCGGTCGATCGCGTAGACGTTTTTGGTAGCCCGCGAGAGTAAAATCAATTGAACAAATGTTACAATAAGTTGCCATTTTCTGATAATTGCGCCGCTTCACGTGGCGTGAGTAACAGGTAAACCACCCCTCGCCAACATGGCTCACTTACCCATCGCACGCTCTTTATTTCTCTCGATATCTCTCTCTCTTTATCTCCTCCCAGTTAGCCAAAAATATATCCTTGATATATCACGAATATATCATTTAAAGCAGAGGATACATACTATCTTGCATTCTGAATGTATAATTGATATATCATTTTATATGGCTCATGTCACTTTTAGTCGGCTTTTCTTCGTGCAAGTTCATGACTGGGATATATTATAAATATATGATTAATATATCCTTGGAGATATTTGATCCATACTCTCATACATTCTGGATATATATTTGATATATCTTTATCCAACGCTCATGTCATTTTTTGTCGTGTTCTCCTCGTCGCTACATCATCATATATTTGCTTCTTATATGAAGAATGTATATAAGATATATCAATCAAATTATTCAAAATTACACGATTTTAAAGTACTCCTAAAGGAATTTCATAATAAATTTAAATTTTGATACTGATACTGAAAAATATGAATGTAACACCGATCTTCAACGAAGATTAATTTGGTTCTTTTACTTGCATTCTAGGGAGGTAAAGACATGTGAAATTCGTGTTTGCACGATGAATCATAACGAAGAGAGTAGGAGAACATTGCATATCCATTTCATATATCTAAGATATATGAAATATCTATTTTATAGACACATACTCTCGTACGGCCGCGAAAAAGCACGAATTTATATATCAATTGTGCATTCCGCGGAATATATATTCCCCTTGGCTAACTGGGCTGTATTAATAAAAAATGTGCCTTTGTGTTCTCAGTTAGTGTACTCAGCTAGTACGAGTATTTAACTCTGACGATGGTTTTGTTACGTGGTAATGATAATAGCGACTAAAATGAGCGGGCAAGTTTGTCGAGTGCGGAAAAAGGTTACCATTATCAGAGGAGTTATTGACTTTTATGTTCAAGGATTAATGTGTTTGTTCTATTTGTAACTCAGGAGGTGTAGTACTACACAAAAAAAAAACATTTTAAAACTACACACACAAAATACGTCACTGACTTTCCGGTTGGAAGTAAAATCTAAAAAAATAGAAGAACATGAGTTAAAAACTGGCTTATCTGCACACAGCAATCGGTTTTTACGAAGCCAGGCACAAAATTAAAAACAGCGACATTGGTATCGTAAAAATAAAAAGGAAATTCTAAATTTTCGCCGCAGTTGGAGAATTTACACGAGAAGTTCGAAAGAAGTTTTTGGAACTCGGCTAGAAGTCATCAGTTTCATAGTGCTCTCTTTTAACGAAGGCATTAACATTGACAGAGGAAGAAATTATAGTTGGTCCGACATATCTAAGTATTTTTCAAATTTGGACTATTCGGAAGCATGTACAGATTTTTTTAAGGAAAACTTTTTGCGTTTTATTTAAAACCGTTGCTGACGGTAGACCGTTACGATATTCTGAATTATAATGTAGACCCCGGACTTCAAAAGTTTGGCCACCCATGCTATAGAGCCTAAACTATCCATACAGGAAAATAGTCTTTTAGTAATTCACAGCTTGATTCCTTACCTTCCCAAATCAAATAATAATCAAATAATTGATTACAAAATAACCTTATCATTTTACGCTCAATAACTCTCAGCTGAGTAATAGTTGCAATAGTGTATGTGCAGGCCGAGTCCGAATCTGCACTGCAGGCCGCTACATTCGATATTATCAGCCGACGGCATACCATGACGGTACAGCGGCATATATGTATAATGATTACTCAGCTGAGAGTTTTTGTTTGAGGAATCGTAGTCATTTGGTTCAGATAAATTTTTTTAAATAATTTTGTTAGGTAAGGTATCTCGGAAGATAAGAAAGCAAGCTTAAGATTATCCGAAAACAATTTTTGTATATGAATAATAGTTTAGGGCGGAGGAGCTATTCAATTCAAACTTTTTTCAATTTTACATAAGAGCACTGCAAATATGTTAGAATGTTAGCACTCCGTTTGGGCTCTCATGTGGTAGTGAGGGAGTTTGTTTCATAGCTTGTGAAGTATTCTCAAGGTTTTTAACGAAGCAGATGAAGATAACAAAAAAGTTGAAATTTCGAAATAATCGCTGAAAGTTCCGAGACAAAATATGAGATTAATTGCAAAATTGGAAATATTTGTGCCAGGTGAAGATTTTAGTATGTATGAGAAACGTTTTCTACAATTAGTTAAAATTAATGATTCCCCGATGAGAATTAAGTCTCTCTATGGTGAAGGTTTGGAGGAGGTAATCTTTATAAGACCATGAAAAGTTTGTGCTATCCGACAGAACCAGAATGTAAGAAGTTAAATGATTTGTTAAGGCTTTTAAAAGATCATTAGGTTCCAAAAACGCATAAATTAATACATTATCCGTTTAAAAGAACTTTCTTTCAACTGTAAGTTTGATAGTTTTCTTGATGAGGCATTATGCGATAAATTAATAACAGGGGTATCGGATGATTATCATCATTATTGTCAGAGCCGCAAACAAAAAAATTTGAAGAGTAGTATAATTTGGTGATAGACTACGAAATGGCGAAAAATAGCAAATCAGGTGATCAGGGAGTACATAAGCTATCATACACTAATTCAATGGGCATATACGGCAAACGAAGAATGAAGAAAAAGTACCAAGGCACAATATCAGCAACATCAGCGAGTTCCAGTAAGACCACAGTATAATACAGGCAAAAATTTTGACAGCTTTAACGCGCGTTTCCAGTATAAAAATAGTGTTCTAGATGAAATAAAATGCATATTGGTTCGAGTCCGCAATTCATTGGCAATGCTATAGTAGATGTGAAAACTAAGGACATGTAGCAGTAGAAGATCAACATAATTAATCAGGGGCAGATTTCAATAGTAGCATCTTGCAAATTAATCGTGGACGGACATCAAATTCCATTTGAAATTAACACAGGAGCATGTTCAACGTTACTAAATCAGCATATACGAAAATAATTTTAGACATAAAGAATTGTGTAAGCAAGGTCCTAAAATATTTTCTAGAATTTTAATATGCCGATTGTGGGTTTTAAGGCGAATATTATTCTTTCTAAAGTAAATGAACATACGTGTCCTATATTTTTCAAAGCATATCAAGTGCTGTTTATGATGATAGAAAAAGTTAATAACAAAATTGACAAGTGAGTTGCTCAAAATATTCTTGTGCTAGTTAAATCAGCTAAATGGGCATCACCAATGTTTGCGGTATCAAAGCCAAACGGCGAAGTACGTTTATGTGTAGTCTTAAGAAAACATTACATAAGTTCATTGATATTGAACAGTATGTATCCCTTACGGTTTCCAGAAAATCTGTTTGCAAGCCTTTCAAATTATAAATATTTCTGTGTGTTAGATTGTGTAGGGGCATATCTTCAAGTGCAATTATGACGAGTCACATGATCTTCTGACTGTTAATACTACCTCAGAATAATAAAATAACAAGAAGCGACAAGAGGAACACATAAGCTGTGTCCTTTTATGTACCTTACTCTAGAACTCCCATATACTGGAGAGAAAAAATTGTTCTGTCGATTGAAGCGAACTATTTGTACTGTTCGCTTCATTTATAAATCTTCTATGAAAATGTGCCACATCATCTCCAGTTCAATAATATTAAAGCTGTAGCGAATCCACGGTATACAAACTAACAAGTATGACTATCCGGCACCATAGATTAGCCATTTTCTGTTAGTCGATTCGCATGACGCGTTTCTTAAAAAGTCAAAAATATAAAGTTTAATATTTATGGAAATTTATTCTACTGGATCCATTTCAAATCTTAAAAAGAGCACTATTTTACTTTCTAAGTATACAGATAAATTGAAGGAAGATAATTAGAATTGTATTCCACGTTTTAATTTGCCGCTAACCCCACTTTTTACACTTCGTTATGATGCATTGCAAATTTGCTTTCTATTTGAGAAAATTACCATTATCACGTAACTAATTTCACTATAGAAATAATAAAAAGAACTTAAATAATCAATTAAGACTGCAAATTATAGGTATTTCAGTCATATTTTGCAAATTTTTATCGATAAAGCTTTCGTTGCACCTTGTTTTGATCCGAACTGATTTCCCTGAAATAAGCTTTAAACTAACAAATTCAATGATTTATGGTAAAAAACTCATATTATATTTATTGCAACATTTTCAAAGGATCCAGTGGAATGAATTTGTATAAATATTATCACTTTATTTTTCCCGTTTTAAGAATCGACCCGTATGACGTCACAAGCACATGACAGCCCGGCCCGGACGATCATTCTTGTTACTTTGTATATCATGTACCTCATCAAAGTTGAAAATTCGAAAGCTTGAAATGAACTTTTTTATTCTGTCGTGATACTGGGCGACTTTAGGAATTTGGACAGGAGTAGACACGTAAGGGTTTGGTAATGTTCTGCATTCATTTCATGTATATTTTCATCTAGCGACAGGCACTTGTTTTCTGCTTAGAATATATAGCAAACAGGAATGGTGATAAGCCAGATTTTGCGTAATGAATTTCTGGTTTTGTTGGTAGTCCATGTTTTACATGTATGTACACGCCATCCTTATTCTAAGCAACTCGTCAATTTGCAAAAAGTAAACAAAGGTTTTGAGCGGAGCATCTGTGGTAAAAAATGTTCTTTGTCGACTTTATTTTGAAATAATTCACATATTTAATTTATATAAATCTTTGCTTCTATTAACAAAAAAGATCATTTAGATAGTGCACTTGCGTGAAACACGATTTCCCTATAATCCGATTTATATTTGCAAGCACTGACCGAACACTTCATTTCTATTTTTTAATTAATTTAACAGGTTCTAGTGGCAATATAAAACTTTGCACTAAATAAACTTTAAAGATAAATAGTTTTGAAAAGAATTGATTCGGTACTTTTGTTAAATTTCACAAAAGAATTATAAATTGACTAAATCTGCTCACAAAACAAAAGCACATTTGACAACTTGTCACTCAGCTTTGACAAACGTTCCTTCCTTCATCTCACTAACTCCTATGTATAATGTCCTGCTCTTGACAAATTACGCTCATGTACACGAATTATACACGATTCAGCCATTCCTGTTTGCTATATATGCTAAGGTTTTCTGAGACATTATTCTTGGAAGTTGGATTGGTTAGTCTGCCTGCCTACTGCCTGGTAAAGCGAAAGGAATTTTTAGTTTTTAGTTTACTATGATTGCAAGTCACACATCATCACGACAGAATAAAAAAGTTCGTTTCAAGCTTTCGGGTTTTCAACTTTGATGCGCTACAGCTTTCACATTTTTCAACTGGAGGTGATGTGGCACAAGGTGCGTTAGAAATGGTTGCCTTTTGTGTTCTTCTTGCCGCTTCTTGTAATTTTATTATTCTAAGACACTATTTAAGGTTTATTTAAATATAATAGACTAGTATCCTATATGTTTACTTCATACAATCATAATCGTCAGACTTTAAATTTTCTGCAATAATGGTAACTATTTGTGCCAACACTGCAGGAGCTGAAATCGTGCGGAGCTTTCAATTTGCTTCACACAAAGTGCTTTAAAAGCGATTAAAACGAAGCTTAAGGAAGTGCTTGTTTCTGCGGACATGCGATGTTAAAATTTATATGAATCTGGAGCACAATCGAAGCGCTTTGTGCTTTCACAGAAGCGTTTAAAAAGGACTTTTAAATCGCTTTTCTTTTCCGCTGGGTAGTGATTGCGAAATGCAATTTGACTTATTGTTAGTATCTTGTTGTGTTGTAGAGGCGCTACTACTGCAATTACTGCAGAGCATACGTAACTAATGCCTAATCTACAATGCATGGTAAAACCACGTCGTCAAAACGATATCGTTTGCTGAAGAATGCGTTGAGGTAAGCTGCCAAATTAAACAGCCGTTGACTTGTCAATTATCATAAATGTAATTGGTTTCTCGATTTCATTACAGAACTATATCAAAGGAAGTATTGGGTATCAATAATTTATACTATAGTATAGTAATCTAAGAAATCGTTTTGCTTTCAAGACTTAAAGTACAAGTTCCAGTTTACAGCTGTTTTGTTCTAAATTCCCATATATGGTTCTAAATTATGCTGAATACACCTGACGTATTACTACATCGTTTTTGCTGATTAACTACTACACATAAGCTCGTGCTCATGTCGTCAAATGAATGAAAGAGAAGAAACATTTTTGCAAGCATGAATTTTCAAATGCAAGAGTGGGAAGCACATGGTTTTACCATGCATTGTAGATTAGGCATAAAGGATAGAGGCTAAAACACAGTGAGAGCGACACAACAATCTTGGTAACTTAGTTGGCGATAATGTCGCATTTAAAACACAGTGAACGCGACTCGACAAATGTTTTTGACAACTATCTCTGTTTTATTTGTTGTAAAAGAAATGGCTAAAAGAAAAAAATTAAGGAAAATCGCTGTATAGCTTATGCGGCTTACTTAAAATTGCAAAGCATAAAGAAAGAACTAAAAAGAAGACTAAGAAGAGATTTCTATACATGGGATGACGTTTATTGCACAACATAACTTTTTCCTTCATTTTCTCTATTAATTCCTCCTCAAAACCCATAATTTGTCAAACTAATAAATGAAATTGAATTTTATACAAATTTTTAATAACTAGTTTATTTACTATTATCTTTTAATTTACTATGTTTCATAAAAATATCCAAATACACATAACATGAATGTCAATTATTCTAAGTCCACACAGAAATGTCAATTATGTTGGCGACTAGTTAATTTAGAGATTTTCCCAAACTTTTTGTTGGCAATTTATCGCGTCGCCCGTATTGTGTTAAGTACATGGGACTTCCATATATTCGAATCTTTTACGGCGACTTTGTTGTGTCGTCCTCACTGTGTTTTGGCCTTAAGCCAACAATGCCTCGCTCCAATATAAAATCAGCGAGGTCTGGACCTGATGTAGGGAAAGCCATATTTTTATACCCTAGATGAAATCATAGGGGTATACTAAGTTTGTCATTCCGTTTGTAACACCTCGAAATAATGATGGTAGAGCAAAATGGATTGGACACCCATTCATAATATTAAAATTTATTTCGATTTTTGCATGTCCGTCTGTCCGTCCGTTTCTGCGCACGATAACTCGAGAACGCGTATACTTAAAGAGCTGAAATTTTATACACGGACTTTAAAAAAAAAAGTGAAATTAAGTTCGAAAATGAGACAAATCGGGCAACTCCTTCGTGGGGTTGCCATATAAAAATTTCGTTTTCCGCTATATATTTGGACACTGCCTGAGAACGCATAGACGTAGAGAGCTGAAATTTCGTACATGATGTTTCTACTACATTAGCAAATAAAATGTCAAAAATGGACTAAATCGGGCAACTCCTTCTTGGTGTTGCCATATAAAAATTTCGGTTTTTTACGTATATGTACTTTGAAAACGATCAGTCCAAGACATTTTTATTGTACTAAGAACTTCTGCAGAATACGAAATTCTATAAAATTGGTTATTACCATTTTTTCTGTGCGACAAACTGTTCTAGAAATATATGCGAAAAACAACTTCAAAATGAATACTTCATCTAGGGTATCATAAGAATTGGTCTTAGACCAATTCTAGCTTTTTTACTTGTTTTCTTAGAATTTTTCCTTAGAATTGTTACGCATTGGAGGCCGACAGCGGATGTTGTATCTGAAAATAACTCCAGTCGGCCACTAGACTGAAAAAATTCTCCCGAAACATTTTCTGTAATTTTCTAAGAAGAAATAAATGCTATTGCTCATCTACGATTCTATGCTCATAAAAATTGTTAGTGACCCAAGCAACCGTTGTCGACTCGGCATAACAATTCTAAGGTAAAAATTTCCAGTAAATTTCTAAGAAAAAATTGCGGCCTTTCCTACATCAGGTCCAGCCATCGTGGATTTTATATTCTATCAAGGCGTTCTCTACTTCCCAGACATTGTATGTTTTTGTTTTACGGCTTATCCCTGGGACCCCTTATCCATACTTCAGTAGCACAGCCTTGTTTTTAGCGAAGCGTGAGCAAAACTGTTCAAAATGGTACAAGTGGGGCCATCTGACATTATATATGTATGTAAACAAGGAAGCATTTCCGCATCACTAGATACCTACTTCTATATACTAGGCATTATTTGGATTGACTGGTAAGTAGTAGCTCGGAGATTTGGTAATCGATAATAGATCAGATTCTGTTAGGGACAAATGCAGTGATATTTCTATTGGTGGAAAATCATATGAGGAATGTTCCAAACGATTAATAGAAGTTCTAGAATGGTTAGATGGACACAATGTTCGGATTAATGTAGAAAAGTGAAGTTGACTGAATTCCCTAAATTTTTTATATAAATACTTTTTTTGTAAGTCTGATCGTAACGAGCTACAGCGGCGGAAACGTGAACATTCTTCCAAAAAAATATATACATATACATAGTACCATTTATACAGGGTATCTCGTCCATGGCGGTCCATAGGACGGGAGGTGATAGTAGTCACCTAGTCAAACAAAAAACTGTAAGGAAAGGGGAGGAGGGGAGCATCTCAACCGGAAAAAATGAGTATAGTTATGATGCATTTTGGCGGGAAAATCGTTCAAATTTGAAAAAATTACAAATTTTTTCCCAATTTTTTGACTTGGACGTCCTACAACTTCTTCTACTAAAAGTCTTAACCCCCCTCTTCACCTTAGAATTTTATAATTTTTTGTCTCCACCTCAGCTTTCAACCAATTATGAAACACCCTATATAATGAAGAGTCTATGGTAACAGGAAACTGAATGGCAGACGAAATTACTAGAAAAGGTTTAGGAGGGTATGAATTTAGGTTGGCGCAAGTAATCAGCTTAAAATTAGTAAAGAGGACTCTAGACTTGGATGCATTTAGACTTCCTAACTGTAGGTGATAGAAGTCAACGACCTGCGTCATCTCAAACAGCTATGGCCAAAATAACACACGAACATGCGCAATATCATCGCTGTAGCACTGGACACTGTCTTTATGGTAAACATGTGGAATTCGTAACTGCCCCGTACAAATTGTATCTACATATATACGAAGAGAAGGTGCGGAATATTCAACATCTGTTGTGTGACTGTCCTAGCTTGATATGCAAAGAAAACACCCACTACACTGTTGTAAAAATCGATGAAATGATGAAATATTTGTTCCCAGTAATAAAAACTTCATTGAGTTTTACCTCAAGAAGTAGGACAATATTCAACTGAGTGAAGGTGACAGAGGCTGGCTACTGAGAGAAAAACTAATCGAAATAAAAACCAGATATCAAATTAGTTAAATTAAAAATGTGTGGGCTCATCTAAAAGTACTCTTCAACGCGTATGTTTGTTAAACGAATCTCTTGGTACTCTCTAATGCAAATTACTTAAAAAGCAGTCCAATCATATTCAATAAGTAACGCAAAAGGATTGCGGGCTAAGTAAAAAACTGATTATTTCTTAATTATTCATAAAGTTTGTCAGACTGTTTGTTTCACCGTTTTTATATAATATTCACTGGTTATCAACACATTCACTAAAATGAAGCATTCTTCTTAGTTCCTTGGCGCGCTTTCTTTTCCGCGTTCGTTCTAAAAATATAATTAATTCTAAAGTGTGTGCTCTTTCAAAGTGTCGTTTTATTATAATGTCTGTGATTTTATAGTATCGTTATCTGTATGCATTTGTATGCATTAAATGGTGTGATCAGAAATCTAAGATTATGACATCCAAAGGTAGAAGTATAAAGTCACTTAACTGAAACATGAACGTAGATAAAATGTAGATGTTATAATAGACACCTTACTCCATGTCAAAAGAACAAATGTTATAAAACACAAAACAACACTAATAACTCAATTGAAATAGGCAAAATAATTACAATTCATTCAATTTGTATTCAACATCGCTCTAAATACATACATATATGAATAATTCACTGCACTTTAATTTAGTTCAACCACTTCATTTTATGAATAAGTTATCTAAAGTAATTAAATAATGGTAAACTGTTATATCGAATCAATGCTAAGTGAATGCATGCGGCATAGTTCCAACTACTTATATAATATGCTATAGTCCCTCCGATTTTTTAGTGTGTATATGTTTGTTAAAGGTTTTCAAGTGACTGAGCGGATGGTGCTTCTGCATAAATTGGGTACGCTGTGGCTGAGCCTATTGCCATTGCCAGCAATCATCGGTCCTATTGGTCTTCTTAATCTTAATTTAGAGGCGACTAGAACCACATTTTTATAGATGAATTTCAGTTTGCATCTGCATTTCATTAACTTCTGACTAGTTAAGGATGCCATCTTTAAAGTGGTTTGAAATTTCTATTAAAAATTATCATATGTTTTCCGTCCTCCTTTCGACGTTATATAGAGTAGGTATGCACTTATAACTGCATAGTTTGTTTAGTTTTATTTGATCAGTGGCATAAACTTCATCTCGATGATTGATATGATAACTTTTTGTAAATTAGTTCACATTTCATCTGCTTTTCGAGAAAATTCAGTTCGTCTGTTTGATTATGACAGCATTAGTTTTGTATGCTTAAAGTATGTCCAAGACTCTGTAAATAGATGTAACAAATAACTCAAGTTACAAAATGTTGACAAAATTTGCTGCAGTATTTGTTGTGAAGTTGGTGCTGTTCGTAACATAAAGATCACTTTATGATAAGGCACGAAAAATTCTGTAATAGTTTTATGTTAGGAATTAGGACTTTGAACCATGAGATCATCGAAATTTGAATTCGAAAATATTTAACATTCGAGCTATTGTAACTTTTTAGTCGTGTCCTCTATATATACCATATGAGTGAGATATATAGTTATAGGTCTACCGCGAGAAGTGAAAGTAAAATTTTCAGCAGACACTACTTTTTTTTTTGTTTTTTTTTTAAAAGACAAAATTATTGCTACTGAACTCTAGGATAGGACGAGAAATATCATATTTTTGGATTTTAGGATTTTCGACACAAAATTGGCAAAATAAGTTGTAATTTCCTAACTACGTTACAATTAACTTTGAAATTTGATTTTGTTATGTAGTATCATCAACCATATGTCGGCTATTTCTGCCCTGAGATCCCAGATCCAATTAGCCGTGAGAATTCCAACTGATCTTACTATCTAGAATGACTCCTAGATGTTTAACTTATTGAGAGCTGAATTGCCATACCGCTTAAAGCTGGAACTGTAAGGTATTGTTTCCTTGCCTACATTAGTGGAACAATAATTGGCATATTTTATTTACCACTAAAATACTAAATGATCCTTCTTAATGTGAATGCCAACTCATCGGCACATTCCCGTACACCATAGGGCAGAGAAAGGAAACCCGGTGTTATCAAGCGTATCCCCGCAACGCTATGATGGAAAATATAAATATAAATTTTGTTTTTTTTTTTTGTTTTTCATTCCTCTTCAACCCCAATATTATCAAAGAAAAGTTTCGCCAGCTCACTACAATTCCCAGGGTTTCCCAATATTATTTTTCTTTTATCCAATTTATTTTACTTGATAGCTACCCAAAAAATTATCTGATAGCTACCTCTTACAATATTACTTGGTATTGCTAACTTATTTTTACGTTTTTATGTAGGAAAAAACACAAAAACTATGCGCGTAAATTAGCTGTAATAAACACGGTCAAATTGGACTTGATTTGGACCCGACTATTTCCAATTTGGATGAAGCTTTCAGAGTTTGTATAGACTGTGAAAATAGACACTTATTTTTTTCTCCAATAACGCCCCACCTCCGCTAGGATGGTTAGAAATTTTGCGATTTTACGATGAAATGTAATTTTCCAGAAATCATATATCTCGAAATGAAGCTAAACTTTATATTTTGCATAAAAAAGTACATCAAGACTAAACGAAAATGTTTGTTTATTAATAGTAGCATTTTTTCCTTTAAAATATAGCATTATTTACTATTGAGGATCTTTAGCATTTTTTTTTCATTTCTTCAATTAACTCTAGTTTGTTTTTCACGTTTAGGTGGTATTTCAGGCAATTCAAGCCCCTCTATATGTCGGAATTTGCGGTGATGTTTGGCTTAGTTTTGGAGATAAGAATTTTTAAAGTCACCCTATATACAATGTAATGCAGTAAGTATGTAAACACTGCACATAAGGGAAAGTAGTATTTTTTTATACTGGGAACCATTAGCACTTTTATATCCTAGATGATGAGAATACCCTCTCCATTTGTCATTCCGTTTGTAACGGATAGAAATAATGCTGGTAGAGCAAAATGCATTGGACACTCGACACTTCGACGTAGTGATCTGAAATTTTATACATGGTATTTTCCAGGGTACGTAAATGCTCTTTCACGAGCGGCTCCTGATGCGGCTCCAAGCTCCTTGCTCGCGAGCCGGAGTCAAAAAAAATTTTTTAAACGCTCATGCTCGCGATCCGGAGCCAAAAAAAAAATTTTAAACGCTCTCGCTCGCGAGCCGAAGCCGTTAAATAACTCCGGCTCGCGAGCGCGAGCCATTAATTATACAGCTCCGACTCCTCATTTATAGAATAAGAATTCACTATGTTATATTTAGTTTTTTTAAAGTATAGTTATATGTATGTATTAATTAACTGAAAAAAAAAATACTAATATATATAATTTACCAAGAATTAAAGAAAATGTAATGAGTTGTCGCAGCGAGTAGACTTATTTTTTCAGTGCTCCGTGAACAGTAGCTTTTTTTCCGTTTTTTATCAACTATTAGTTCTGTGTTTGTATTGCTACCGGCTTAGTGTGGTGATAAAGTTAACTTTATATCTTTGCTGATTTATTTGATAAGAAAAACCTTATATTAAATGGCGGGAAAACAGAATGGAAAAGCAGTTGGTTCGTTGCGAAAAAGAAATAACTCGGACAGCATAAGCCCTGCGGCTACAAGGAGCGGTACTTCACAGCTAAATATCGACAAAGGTCATTGTACCCTGCAAACTACGACTAATTCAAACATCGAAAATTTTTTTAAATAATTTGAGACTCGTCTGATGGACAAGTTGGAAAAGCGGCTGCAGGTCATGGAACTAAAACTGGACAAATTGGTAAATGCTGCAATTGATCCCGTTAAGGCCCATCTCGAAGCGTTGGAAGTTAAGTATGTAGAACTAGAAAAGCATTACACTACAGTTTTAATTAGGAACGATGATCTTCTTCGCACTCAACGTCTATCAGATGCGGTTATCAGAGGCATCCCACACAAGAATGGCGAAGACCCCCTTAAAATTCGTCAAGCTATTTCTGCTAAGATTGGACACAATCTCTTACCTTATGCGAATGCGTATCGTCCGTTTTCTCCACTACATAAAAAAATAAAGAATAAGAGTGATCGGCTGGTTCCTATTTTGATTAAGTTCTCATGTATGAATGAACAACGTTCATTTCTTTCAACTTTCAAGAAATATGGAGGAGTTAAGTGGGTGTCACACCGGGAGCGGCGCGGCGCGGCATTTTTCAGTTGCCGCTGCGCGATTGTTCTTGCAAAATTAAATCTATAAGTCACACCGGGAGCGGCACGGCGCGGCGCGGCGCGGCACGACCAAATAGTTGGAGATTACTCAAAAACACAATTTTGCCGCTGCCGCTGGCGGCAAAATTTCATTTTCGTTAGAAATAAGTCCGCACAATTCGTTAAATGAAGCTTTTTGCATTCTTAAGTATTTGTAATCGAACTTCATCACTTTTCTTTGCTTTTCTTCAAGCAGAGCTACTAATAATAGAATTTCTTCCTCGGAATTAGAGTATATTTGGATAAAATCTGCCGCTCTCGGTGTGAACACTCTATTTTGCCGCGTGCCACCGGGCAGTGCCACGCCGTGCCGTGCCGCGCCGCGCCGCTCCAGGTGTGACCAGGGCTTTAAGCTCAAAGATATTGAAGGGTTCTCGTCAGAGGGATTAATATTTACGCACGAAAGTCTTACACCTAAAAACCAAATATTATTACGTGCTGCTCAGCGAATGCGTGGTCAGGGTTCTTTGTACGCTGCTTACTCTCGTACCGGTTTTGTTTACATCAAGCATAATGAAAATGATAAATCTATTCGAATAACTGATCTCGACGACCTCTGCCCTAATAGAACATCTGTTGCTGTTATCGGAGTAAACTGAATTTGATCGATGAGGAATGTATCAATTTATTGCTTTTGAGGCTTTTGGATTTTTCTTTTGTTGCATTTTATTCTTCGTTTTAAATTCTTTAATTGAATTCTGTTACATGATAGATAATAAAATCTTAGGTAATGTAATTTCAATTTTTTACTTTCTTTCGGCCTATTCCCTTCTAAATTTTAGTCATCCGTTAGCTTTAATTTTAATTCTAAGTTTGCTATATAAATATGTCGTGAGAGTTATCTTCATTATAATCCATTTATTATTGCTTTTTGAATCTGAGAGGTGCTTCGCAAGATCTCTATATTTTCTTGCTCATTCTGTATTTCCACAGCTCCTTATTCATGATGCTCGTAGCCGGCGCCGGCGTTTTGTTTTTTATCTTCTATGAATGATTACGGTGGCTTGGACAGGATAAGAATTTTGTTAGAGATTTTTTGCAGACGTGCTGCAGGTCTAAATGTCTGTTTGCTGAATGCGAGGAGTGTAAATAATAAAATCGACGAATTGAAAGAAATTTTTGTGCGATCTAATGTGGATGTAATTCTGGTCACTAAGTCTTGGTTAAAGGATCACATTCCTTCCAACCTTGTATCCATTGATGGGTACAATTTATTTCGTAATGATCGCAGCAACAGAACTGGAGGAGGTGTAGCGATATATGTAAAGAATAATTATAAGACTAAGATTATTGGCTCTTCATCCTTACAGGCGGTTGAATTCGTATCAGTAGAAGTTAACATGGGCGTTGAAAAATGTGCTCTCTCATCGGTATATTGCCCAACTACACTATTTAATATTGATGAATCTAGAGAATTTGGGACCATTATTTCTAGTTGGGTTCACAAATATAATCATGTAATAGTAGGAGGTGATTTCAACGTCAATATTTTACACCAAAGTTCAATTTCTGCCAACTTTCAGTTCATGGTACAGTCGCTTTGTCTGAATATGGTAAACTCACTACCAACATATATGAACACAACCAATCCCTCTCTGCTAGATCTCATCCTAACCTCCAATTTGGATCGCATTGGCTTTCACAACCAGATTAGTCCACCAAGTTTCCTTGACCATGATATCTTGTTTGTGACGTATGACATTCCGCTTTTGCCGGCTGAGCTCTCGACTTTTTCATACAGAGATTTTAAGAACATTGATATGTCGACTCTACTTGATGAATGCAGTCTCCTGAATTGGAGTACCATTTATACAAACACAGCCGTCAACGCACAAGTCTAAATATTTAGCGAGTTTATTAAATACTTATTCGATCGTCATGTGCCCATTGTAAATAGGCGAATAAAGGTGTCCGGTCCTCCTTGGTTTACGCCTAATATATCTTCTTTAATTTCAGAAAGGGAATATTATTATCAACTTCACCGGCGTATTAAATCTCAATATACAAAGCAATTGTTTAAGACAGCACGCAACCGAGTTACTCTAGCAGTAAGGAAGGCTAAGCAAAAATACTTCTCGAACAGATTAGATCCAAATCTTCCATCGTAGAAACTCTGGAGTAATCTCAGGATCGCTGGTTGTTATGGTAAATTAACGAACTGGAATTCCGATTTTGATCCTAACAAACTGAATGCTTTTTTCTCTCACCAAAGTGAGATTACTGTTCCCGCAAATGTTCTTCCTGTTCTTAATACGTCTAATAACTCCGCGTCAACTCTATTTCATTCTGAATCAACTGGACCCGATGAAATTTCTCCCCGCTTTCTTAAAATCTTATTACCCGTAATTATTGGCCATTTAACTTATGTCCTAAATTCGTGTTTAACTCGCTCTGTTTTCCCCTGCACTTGGAAAGTGGCTACAGTATTGGCCTTACCTAAAAAATCATCACCTGTTGATATGAATGATCTTCGGCCAATAAGCATTCTGCCTTTCCTTTCAAAAGTACTGGAAAGATTAATGTATTCCCAGATTCTAACATTTTTAGAGGACAATCGCTTTTTAACCAGATGGCAATCGGGATTTCGTCCTAACCACAGCTGTGCTACAGCTCTATTGAAGGTGATAGATGACTTGCGGGCAGCACTCGACAGGGGATTTATTAGTGTATTGGCTCTGCTTGATTTTTCTAAAGCTTTTGATAAAATCAATCATAACATTCTTCTGCAGAAACTACTAACCTCTTTTGCGTTCTCCTCTTCCGTTGCTCGACTCATTCGTAGCTTCTTGATAGGTAGATATCAATAAGATAAGATTGGCGAATCCCTGTCAGGATTCTTGCCAGTAGCTTGCAGTGTTCCTCAGGGATCAATACTTGGCCCACTACTTTTCAGCATCTTTATAAATGATCTTCCTGATGTGGTTTATGATGTCGATATTCGCATGTACGCCGATGATGTCCAGGTTTACCTCAGTAGACCGATCGGACTAGTACAGGACTGCTTCTCACGTTTCAACGGTGACCTCATCGAAATAAGCAAATGGGCGTCATTGAACCAACTAAGTCTGAATCCGATTAAATCACATTACATGATTATACATAACAGCAAGCTATGCGCAAATGACTTTCCCAGTACTCTGCTTGACAATTCTCCTTTGACCTTAGTCAACTCTGCAATAAGTCTAGGAATAGCCATCAACTCTAATTTAAAATGCTGTGACCACATCAAATTTACTGTTCGTAAGATCTATGGCGGACTTAGACAATTGTGGCTTACTGCTGATATTTTGTCGAGGGATATGCGGTTGCGATTGGTAAAGAGTATTACTACCTTACTTCACATCTGGCAACATAATCTACCCAAAGCTAGATAGTGCTTGCTCCCACAAGCTTAATGTTGCTTATAATGATTGAATTCGATTTATTTTTGGGCTTAGGAGATTTGGCCACATCTCTCCCTACAGCTCCTAACTGTTGGGTTGTTCACTTAAAGTATACTTGGAAATGAATTTGTTGTCTTTTTTATACAACCTGATCAAAACGAGAATAAACGAGAATTGCAAGCTAAAGGGTTTTCCAATAAGTGGTGTTATTTTAATTAGCCCGCTATTTCGGTAGATGTCACTTTTGGAGCTGTCATTTTTTGACATTTGACAAGTAGAAACTACGCCATTAATAAAAATGGAACGATACACGATTCAACAACGCATTGAAATTATTAAAATTCACTATAAAAATGGTGAAAATGTGACAGAGACGGTTCGTAAAACTCGAACATTTTTGGGTCGTCGTGAAGCACCTTGTCGGAACGCAATACAGAAATCGGTAGAAATACTCGAGCTGTCAGGACAAGTTAGTGATGTGAAGAATAAAACCCGTGCACGTCGCTCAAGAACAGCCGAGAATATTGCTGTTGTAGCCGACAGTGTTGAAGAAAACCCAGGTTTGTCCATTCCTCGTCGTTCTTTGGAATTAGGCATTCCACAAACGTCATTACACCGTATTTTGCATAAAGATTTGGCTCTTAAGGCTTATAAAGTTCAGTTAACACAAGCACTCAAGCCGGCCGATCATCAGCAACGTCGAGTCTTTGCTGATTGGGTCCTTGAAGTTCATGAAAATGATCCGGAATTCCAACGAAAACTCATCTTGAGTGATGAGGCCCATTTCCACTTCGATGGCTTCATCGACAAGCAAAATTGTCGCATCTGGGGCTCGGAAAAGCCACGAGTTATTGTTGAAAAGCCTCTCTATCCTCAACGTGTGACTGTTTGGTGCGGTTTATGGTCCCGCGGGGTCATTGGACCTTACTTTTTCGAAAATGAGGCTGGAGCAACAGTTACGGTGAATGGATTGCGCTATCGACAGATGATTAATGATTTTTTATGGCCGGAATTGGATGGTATTAATCTGGAAAACGTTTACTTTCAACAAGACGACGCTACGTGCCATACAAACAATGAAACCATTGATCTTTTACGGGAAAAGTTTCCGGACCGTGTTATATCTCGAAGAGGTGATCACAATTGGCCACCGAGATCTTGTGACTTAACACCTTGCGACTTCTTCCTTTGGGGCCATGTTAAAGAGAAGGTCTATGCCAACAGCCCAGCGTCGATTCAAGACCTCAAAGATGGAATTCGTGAGGCTATCGAGGACATAGAGCAGCCACTTTGCGATTTGGTTATGGAAAATTTCATGAAAAGGATATGGTCCTGTAGGCGTGGTCGTGGCCGTCATTTGGCTGATGTTATCTTCCATTATTAACGGCATACCTTCCTCTTTATAATGAAATAAAGATCCGATCATTTATCTCAAAAAATGGCATTTTTCTTTGAATATCAAAATAACACCTCTTATTGGAAAACGCTTTATATATGTATTTTTTTATATAATTAAGCCAAGCTCAGGGGGGATACCTTATGATGCAGAGCACAGCATGGCGGGAAGGAGTTAGGAAAAGTATTAGAGAACATAAGGAAAGTGGCGGGGGTGTTGATGTATGTTACTCTTGAACATTCGCAGATTGTAAGCCGGAGGAAGACATAGCATGGTAGACTGTTCCATTTTCACACAGTTCGGATGAAAAAGAATTATCGAATTTGACTGTACGGCCGAAAGTATTTTGAAGGTTGAAAAGATGTGCGCAGCTTGTAGCTCTACTATTACGTGGAGGGATTAAGCTACAAGGGATCAGACTAGATATTACATCAGAATATTGACCATGCATGTAGCATGTAGCGGTGCTCAAGCGAGTCGATATGACAAGTAATTGCCATATGGACAATAAGCTTGAAGGCTTTTTTTTTGACAATATCTATTCATGTCCAGCGCACAAGAACAAGCGTACCACTTAGTAGTATGGTTCATTCTTATCTTTTTAAAGGTGTGGTACTCGTACGATCACCTATTTCTTACATTTTAGGAAATTTTTTTTTGAAAGTTCGCTCCTTTTAGGGAATGTTCCGTACATTTTAGGGCGAAAAAAAATATGAAAATTACCTGCATTTTAGGGAAAAACATTTTTTTGAAAATTCCCTACTTTTAGGGGATGCTCCCTACATTTTAGGTGAAAAAACCTACCTGCATTTTAGGGATAAAAACCTAATCTACGTTTTCCAAGGCGGTGCTTTCTCTAATCTTATCGAAAAATACCTGAGCTTTAGGCACAAACTGTTGCAGCTCACTTTAGGGCAGGGGTGTCCAACCTTTCAACTTCCCTGGGCCGCATTGGAAGTAGACGAGTTATATTGGGCCACACATCAAATATACGAACCCTAAAGATAGTTAATGAATAAAAACGAGGAATATACATAAACATATTTAGGTAAAAATTTTAAGTAATTTAAGCTTCATTAATTCATAAATTTTTTATTATAAAATTTAAGAAATAGCAGCAGGAAATTGATGTGATATTTGACATTGTTTTTGAGACAATAATGCTTCGATATTTTGCGATCGGAGTTGATGCAACTCTCAGTGAGTTCTCAAGGTGCTCATAAGTTATTTTGATCCTATTTTTATTCTTTGTGTGCTTCATCTTAGAAAATAGCCGCTCACAAATTTAGTTGCTTCCAAATAGCGATGTCATGAGTTGTGAAGCAAGGGGTACTTTTTTCTGGGAAGATAATTCTTATAAAAGTCCAGTAAAGAGCAATTATTAAATATTTCTTAAAGTTGAACATCAGATTACGGCTCTAGCCATTTTATTTGAAAATTTCCTGGTAAGCTTATGTCGACTAAAAATGGAGTCGCAAATATCTAAAAAAATTGATGATTTTTTGGAAATCTTGAAATCTTTTCTCAGATTCCTGTATCAAATCGAAAATCAAGTTTGCATATTTTTCGTTACTCTCAGGACAGTGTTTAGCCAACGTTTCAAAATACATAAAATTATTTGCTTGGATTTGTGACTACCATAGTTTCAGTTTCATTTCGAAAGCCGCTACAGTTTGAGGCATAGTTGTACTTCACTTTGAAGACGCAAATTTAGCTCAAATGAGCTGTGAAGTCTATGTACAAAAAAAAGCAAAATCTGTGAGCCTGTTTTTATCATCAAGTTCTGGCACAGATTTTATTCTTGATTTCATTTCGCAAAACATAAAATCTTTTCAACATTTTACCCCGACTTAACCATCTTACTTCCGAAAAATAAATAATTTCCACAATGTCTTCAGTGTCAATTTGACTAAGTACAATTGCACATTGAAAACTTTCTATTGCCACATAGCGCAATTGTACATTTATTATGGCGAGAAGTAACTACTCCCATGGAAATGTTATATAGATAAAGAAAATGTTTTATAAAATTAATTGAGAAAGTATTTAAGTAGATGAGTTTTGTTGGGCCGCATTCAAAGCCGGCCTGGGCCACATGCGGCCCGCGGGCCGCGGGTTGGACACGCCTGCTTTAGGGAACATTTTTCTACTGTGTATCCATAAGGCAGAGGTAACGTTTCTTTTATACCCTAGCCTAGATGAAATCATAGGGGTATACTAAGTTTGTCATTCCGTTTGTAACACCTCGAAATAATGATGGTAGTGCAAAATGGGTTGGACACCCATTCATAATATTAAAAGTTATTTTGATTTTAGCATGTCCGTCCGTTCGTCCGTGCGCACGATAACTCGAGCACTCGTATACTTAGAGAACTGAAATTTTGTGCACTGACTTTTAAAAAAAAAGTAAAATTAAGTTCGAAAATGAGATAAATCGGGCAACTCCTTCGTGGGGTTGCCGTATAAAAATTTCGTTTTCCGCTATATATTTGGATACTGCTTGAGAACGCGTCGACGTAGAGAGCTGAAATATCGTACATGATGTTTTTACTATATTAGCAAATAAAATGTCAAAAATTGACTAAATCGGGCAACTCCTTCTTGGTGTTGCCATATAAAAATTTAGGGTTTTTACGTATACTTTGAAAACGATCAGTCCAAGACATTTTTATTGTACTAAAAACTTCTGCAGAATACGAAATCCTATAAAATTGGTTATGATCATTTTTTCTGTGCGACAAACCGTTCTAGAAATATATGTGAAAAACAACTTCAAAATCAAACTTGAATAGATCGGGCATTCATCTAGGGTATCATAAGAATTGGTCTTAGACCAATTCTAGCTTTTTTACTTGCTTACGCCTATGATCAGTGCAAATGCATTAGCACTTGTCACTGAGCAGCAATCAGAGTGCACCCAGCTGTGGTTATTGAACTGCATAGTCTAAGGTATTGAAAACAACAAATAGGCACAACACTTTTGTGTGTTTTTTTTTACCTCGCTGCGTCGTTGACTACTGCTGGTGGCGCCTAAATATTTGTGTTGTTGTGTGTCGCTCTTTCTTCTGCTTTTTTGTTTTGCTTCTGAGCATGCATAATTTCATTTTAGATTTCTGCAACATGGATTAAAAGCAGAACGTTTTGTGCTGTACCTTAACTCAAAAAATTCGGAAATTCTTGCGCTAAGTGAAACCAAGGTCGTTTCTGATAATGACATTAATCAGTGTCACTGGTTATAGCTTCGTGGCTCTTTTCTCAGCATAGAGGGATCACAATATATAGGATGTTTCGTAATTGGTGCACATAACTCAAGGCTTTGATGAGGTGGAGACAAGCAAAAAATTATGAATCACAGAAACGGGAATATTTCAAAAACGGTTGCATTTAGGTAGGTACATGTACATACATAGTCAAATTAAAGGTAATATTCCGGGGTTTCTAAATCTCGTAAAAAAGGAGTATAGTTATTATGTATTTTGGCGGAAAATCGATAAAATTTGAAAAACTTAGAAATTTTTTCCCAACTTTTTGACTTTGACGTCCTATAACTTCCGACAAAAGGCTGGTTGGGTATTCATTGGAATGCTTAGACGGTTTGCTATCATCTGAGATAAATCCCACCTGGATAGGATATATATGAAGAAAGTTACAGGGTTTAAAGTGAAAAAACTACTAAAAAACTTAAACCGACTCTACCGCCGAAACGACGAACCTTATACATTTAATGACAATGGAAGAAAATTTTGAAAAACACTGAACAGTTTGATTGGATAAGCAATCCATTTGTCTCTCTTCCGACCTCTCCAGTTTTACTCTGAATGAAGAAGCAGAGCTGCCGTCGCTCCCTTCAGCTCGAGGATTCAAATTGAAGTTCATTGAAAATACTCATGAAAAATCTATGTTTAAGAAGAATACCTGGGTCTAGCGACAAGAAAAAAACATTAAACACATTATTATTATTTTCCAAGTCACATCTTTGGCAAGCAGGATTTTGAACGATATGTGATGTTTAAACAAAGGAACACGAAAGCCTTATAAATTTATTCGTCCCAATATTTCTGAAATCTGCAAAAATCACCAAGTTCATGTATCACATAAAATTTGAGATTTTTTAAAGCAATTTATAAATAAATTTGTTTGCATAAATATATCGGTATTTTATTCTTTTATAAAAGCAACACTTTGAAGCAGAGGTGGCTAACACACCGCCCGCGACACGATTCCGGTTTTTTTGTCCCTTCAATAATGGAGTTATTTTTCCTACCAATGTTTCTAATAATTTTTGTACTGCAAAACATTAAACCAACTACAAAACAGAAAAAGTAAATTTTCTTTTTACGAAATGGAATATTCCGATTCCGAGTGCATACAATTAGTGCTAGAAGATCAAGGAAGTTCTCCTGTAGAAATAAACTCAGCAGCAACCGATCGCTGAGCTAACATTTACATATGTAAGTATCTTACTCAAAAATAAAGATTCGATAAATATCTATAACGCTCTTGTTGTTATTGACTATGTGGCCTTAGTTTTTTATCTATATGTGAGAATGGACAGTCAGCTCTCAATGAACAGACTCTCTCCTCAATTGCCTTCAATTTCCTACGAAAGCCTTATATTTTGGTAAACAGAAGCGCCCCTGGCAGGAATTACTATGAGGCAGATAGCACGGCTCTTAAAAAATAGAAAAATAGGCCTTGATTTTATTTTTACAACCATTGAAATAAACATGTTACCGCTCAAAAGTAAATATCTATTGTGAACGAAACATCTTCCAAATCAAAAGGAGTTTTGAATCATTGCATTGGAAACCTAATTGAAAACATGAAATGTTATATTTGGGTCAAATTGTTATACTTAAATACCTAAATGGAATAAGAGTTTTGCTATTGTATTATGCTTCGGCGCTTGATCAGATTTGAGGTCAAAATAATACAACATAACAAGTTTTAAGACACGAAAGGCGCAAACAAAACTGAAGACATGCAATAAGATGCCACAGATTTGATTTAAAGGGATACATTTATAAAATGTACAGATACGTTTATATTTTCTTTGGACATAATAGGAGTTTAAAAAATCCAAACTGCTTAACAACAACGTTTTTAATAATAATGGTTTACCCCGGAATGTTATTTACTAAAAGCTTACCATGTTATTGTTACTATTTGTGTATATTCCTTTGCCTCCTTCCAGATACATTTTATGATATTTTTACAGCAGTGCTTAATTTATATTACCGATAGGTGAATTAGAAAAACATATAGTATAAGCTAAATATATATATACAGAACAATAAGAACTCGAATTAAAAATGTAAAGTCGGAAACACTCGTTAGATTTACTTCTGGGTTGAATTAGAAATGTAGCCCCCTAGAAAGACGTTGCACCACGTGAAAGAATTATTTTAAATCAGCAGTTTGTATCGATTTTTTGCATTTCTACATTGGAGGGTTTGCTAAGTAATGGCATTACAATACACGTTTACTATACTGGAAGAAAGTTGTTAATTAGTTTGGATGATAATTTGTATTCATCAATGAGAATCTAAATGAAAAGTTAACTTAATATTCCGGAACATTTTACGGTTATAACACTTCAAAACACATCACACTGAAAACTTAGAAACTCAGTAATAAATTAAATCAACGACTGCAACCTGCGAGGCCCGCATCGCAACTAAGAAAAAAGTACTGAGGACAGGCACAGGAGGACAACTCCAGTCCAGGGTTCAAGGAATCAAAGGACGGGGAAATGGATCCTGTTCCTTTCTCGTTCTATTCACTGCGGAAGAGGAACACAAATGTGATTGGATTTAGTATACCAGCAGTTGTGTTGCAAATTGGCGCATGACTTCAATTTAATTTCTATACCGTCTCCGCGGCTAATGTTTTCACTGGAGAGAAGATAATTTTCAGAGGGTTACGAAGTCAGCAGAGAACGATGGAAGCAGTTGTCATAGGTCTCTACTACAGGCGTTTAATAAAAATTAAGTTGAAAATCAATAGAGACTATAATATGCTCATCATTTTATTTGCTTATAGATATACGTATATCTGCAAGCAATAACAAACCCCCTTTTCCAATTTGAATCCAGGATTACTTACGTTTGTAAACGAAAGATGTTGCTTTTAGAAATTTGGACTTGTAGTACCTGTTCGTGGGTATATTTTATAAATAAACATAAATACGGACCTTTATTTGAAATTACTAAATAGCTGGTCGAAAAAGAAAAATTGTATTCAAGCTCGTCTGTAAAGTCATGTTTTACAACACATGGAATATTTTTATTTATATTAATTATTTTTATTACAACGGGTCGTATGGTAAGCTATGCATCTCGTCTCCTCACTGCGAATACTCAAATCTATTGTAAGAAATATTTCGACTGAGAAAACCATTCTAACTTACTTATGTACAGTGGAGTTAAATAGAGCCCAGCCAATGCTTTCCAGAATATGGGCAAATATTAAGCATATTTGTCGTCTAATGTCCCCAATAAATACTAGATATAGGTAGTCTTCTTGACTATTTTCTTGGGCCTAATTTTATTACATCATATCACCTGGCGATAAGAACATGGATTCTATATGGTTTTAATGTTATTGGGCTCAAGAGCTTCACAGCCACAGCGAATGTCCCCCGCTATTTCCTCTACTAGTTTACAAAATTGTTATCTGTTTTATTAACTGTGTGGGAATTTACCCTTGCCCTGATGTGCTGAAAGTGGCTTTCTAGCGCTTTTATTTACAATCGCGTTTCAATCTTGTTGGTCACAAATGCCCCATACTATTTTATGCAAATCAGCGTGATCATTGTTTAGAACTAATTATTTAAATATATTTAAATGATCATAAAACAACTTTGAATTAACAGCATATAGGCTCAATTCTTTTAGTGCTGTTTGCTGTTCGGATATGTTGTTTTGTATCTCCTGGACAGAGTAGAGCAAGAAGAACATAAAATTTAACAGTTAGATATATTTCTGATGCTTATTTGTTAATAATTATTGATTTATCATGAAAAGATTAATAAAAGTTTAAGTGGAAAAGTCAATATTTTAACAAACTACAATTATTTTTCAAACTTAAAAATAGAGAAAATTTGGATGTTTTCTTCAATATGTATATAGGTATTTTATTTAATTCCATATATATTTTTGCACCGCACTTTTCGAATTCTTGCCAGTTTTATGGCATAAGCAACTTCCATTCTAAACGTCCGTTAAAAATTTTACGTGCTTCTAGTGATATTTTGTGCACATTTATTATGGAGCACCAATATTTTGAAGGAAACACAATTTTTCTATCGAAGCAAGCCAACACATTTTTCATATGACGGACGTATATCAGGGCCCGTAAAATTTGGGTATATGTTTATTCAATGTTTTTTTTAGAATCGAAGATTTTCTGAATAGCCGCCTATTCGATTACCTGAATACACAAGTATTTTATTACCGGAATATTGAAATATTCTAATCTAAAAAACCAAATTGAAAAATTTTAAATTTCGTACAAATAGATTTCCATACATACCGACATAGTTACTGGACCATCTGATTTCAATAGAGTTTTTATTTTAAAATTAAGACAACAACCCAAAATGTAACTATGATGCTTTCCATTTTAAACTAACATACATACCGGCATACTTACTGGACCATCTAATTTCAATAGAGTTTTTATTTTAAAATTAAGACAACAACCCAAAATGTAACTATGATGCTTTCCATTTTAAATTAACATGGAAAGTTACAAACAAGTTTTGTTTTCATATGACTGTTCTATTTGCAGATTTGTCGAGTTTCCGAATTTGGTTTATTTGATTGCCTCAAAAGTTTAATAGAGGATTTAACGTATTGGATGGAATCGGCTATTGGAAGGATCGGATACAACAAAAATTTTGCGAACACTATGTGCCCAAGATTCTTGAGGGATTTAACCGCTCCAAAATCATAGATCCTAATGGCTTCCCGCCCCAGGCTAAATCCAAACTATTTTACTTATATCATTCGACAGGATAATTTCCAATAAATTAAAAACTATAACCCCATATTCAGGCAATTAAAAAAAAAAGGAGAGTGTGGTGACAGACTAATGAACTTTCTGCATTTCTAAAAGATGTAAGAAATATTTGAATCCATCTAGTTTGGCGCACATGTCACAAATCTTAGGAGATAAAATAAAAAAGTGTAATGAGTTAAGAATGTCTTACCACCTACACAGCCAAAAAATTTTGAACTGACCTGGTTAAAAAACACCAATTTGAAACTTTATACCAAACCTTAGAGTGTTTTTTCTATTTAAAATAAAATAGGCCTTTTTTTTAATGATTTTTGGCACTGCAGTAAGTGTGTTACTTACATATATATAATATGACTATATTTTGCCAAATGATTCCTCTCGTCCATACAAGTAAAAAATTGTATGACAGGTGGGCAGGGGCGGTGGCAAAATGTCACCCTGTTGAGTTACAGGGTGAAAAGTAAAATATTCTCTTTTTTCATTAAACACCCTATATATTCAAAAGTACACCCTGTACCGTCACAGTTAAGAGCTCATTGCATGCAGAACTTCACGACTACTCAACCACCCCCGTACCCCTCCCCACTCCAGAGTTATGACGCTTCAAACAAAAAATTTCTGTTTTTTCTGTTTTTTTTTTTTAATTTTTTGGTTTTTTTTTAAAGATACAGTTTTTTTACTTTTTTTAAAAAAATTCGAAAGCCTAGAGTTTCTCTTTAAATAGACCGTACAGGGTGTACTTTTGAATATATAGGGTGTTTAATGAAAAAAGAGAATATTTTACTAATCACCCTGTAATTCGACATGGTGACATTTTGCCCCCCTGCCATACAATTTTTTACTTGACTGGACGAGAGGAATCATTTGGCAAAATATAGTCATAGTTAATCTGGGACATCCTGTATAATATGTATAATATAACCATCAAGAAGTTAGCCATGAGAGAGTAGCAAATAAATTCTGAGAAAAAAAAATATTGTAGCTCGATTTAAGAAACCGAAAAAAGCGGCAGTAAATTCTGCGTTTTGGATTAGGAGGGCGACGTCAAGATCAAATGAAAAAAGTAAATAAGTTATTTACTTAAATAATTTTTTTCATTTTCTTACACCAACTACTGCTTGACGATCTGACATATTTTTTTTCTTGAAGAGTTTATTAATTTGTTTTAATATTAATTTAGAATTAACTTTAATAATAATTGGACCGTATTTTTTATATTCCCAATAACTGGAGAACTATTTCAGAGAGCTGCAATTACACGGCTTTTTATACCCTAAGGTGGCGAAAATATAGGGTATAATGAGTTTGTCATTCCGCTTGTAATACATAGAAATAAGGATAGCAGAGCAAAATGGATTGGACACCCAATATTAAGAGTTATTTTGATTTTTGCATGTCCGTCTGCCCGTCCGTCCATCCTCACGATAACTCGAGAGCGCGTGTACTTAAAGTGATGATATTTTGCACACGGCCTATCAAAATAAAAAGCAAATTTAAGTTCGAAAATGGAACAAATCGGGTAGCTTCTTCGTGGGGAGCTAAAATTTTGGTGTTCTCATAGAAATAGTAAATATATTTTCAAAAATGGACTAAATCGGGCAACCCCTTCTGTGTGTTGCTATATAAATATTTAGGGTTTTTATTTATACTGTGAAAACGATCAGTCTTAGACGTTTTTATTGTCCTGAAAACTTCCTCAGAATATAAAATTCTATAAAATTGTTTATAATCATTTATACTGTCCAACGAACCGTTCTAGAAATACATATAACTTTAAGGGAGCGTTTACAATCCCTTTCTCATTCTTGCACTCTTATATAAGCTCTTCGCGCTACCCATCAGAGTGGATTTCACAGAGTAGCGTCAGATTTGAAAAATTCCTAATCTCACGTTAGTCGGATGATAATAGAATATGCAATCTGGTGGCTCCACTCTACTCTGCTCCTTAACTTTTTAAATGGTTTATTTATGTGTGATCTGATGTTGATGTTTCCAGGTTTTCCCTAGTTATTTTAATAATGCTTTGTACATTCATAAGCTTTTCCACCAATTCACTCATAGTTGTCTTTGTTTTTAAACCAATAAGAGATCTGTATAAATCTAAATAGTTATCAATTGGATCATTTATATGTATATACTTAGCTTGTTTACAGCATCACTATTTTCTTCAGGATTTTTAAGATTCTTAATATTGTTGAATTGCATATCATAGTTTTTATCTGATGTTAACAGAAAACATTCCTACAGGCCGAAGGGGGGGGGGGTGGCATGTTCTTCTGGTGGTCATCTCTTAATGACTGCTAAATTTACTAATAATTTCCTTATATTTAGAGCATCTACTACCATTGTCCACGTACACAATATTCACGTCTATGGGCATTAGAATCTTTCAAGATTTTCTCGATAATTAGCTAAGTCTTTTTCATCATATAAACTCTTTGATGGTTCTTTCATGAAAAGGAGTTTACATAAGCCTATTGTTATATTATACTGCTTCCCACTAATAATTAAATTTAGTTGTTCATTAATGTTAATTGTAGATTTTTCAATTTTCCACTCCCCATTATCAATATAAATACCATTAGCGTAGTCATTGAGCTCTTGTCTAGGTAAAATTCTAAATATTTATTAACTAATCCAGTTGATAAGTTGACACACTTCATATCGTACCAAGTGCTTCAGTATATGAGTATAAGTCTGACAAAGATAAAAACTATCAATGTTATTCTTGTGGCCCATATAAAAATAAGAGCGTATGTTGTCTTACTTCCCACATGCTACATTATCAAAAATACAATACAATACAATAGTTTATTTCCAGTCTCTTGGGTACGATTACGAATCTTTTAAGTACTATAAATTTACGAGAGGGAAAACAATTTTAAACGCTAAATTATAAGTACATATATCTAAGCTTGATAAGAAGATTGTGTGTAAATATAAAAGATATATGAAGATATAAAAAAAAAAGATTAAAAGTAGTGTTAGCAAGAGAAAGCAACAAAATAAAATGTAAAAAAATTCAAAGAGGTAAAACAAAGATGATTGAGCATACAAGTGGAGTATATACATCACATATTAATATTGTGCATTGACGGAGTGCGCGCCCTGAACTGACCCAGGAAGTGAGTTGCATGCACGAATAATTCGTACAAAGCTTCATGAATAAGTGCACAAAACGCAAGATCAAGAATCCGTGGGACCGCGAAGAGTATAATGGCTGCAAGTGACAACTCAAGTACTCGGGCTTATTATAACATCTGAACTTGTAGAATAGAATTAGCTCAAGTTTTAGTAAATGAACACGTAGTGAACAATCAACCAGTGTGTCTCTATACTGTGTAACATGATCAAATCTTCTTAATTTGTAGACAAATTGGACGCTGTCGTTAAAGCAACCTCTAACTTCCTCAGACAGTAACTATCCAACGTGGAGAAGATTACGCTATCATACGTAAAATAAGGTAATAATAGACTGCGAAATAGCCCTAAGCGAATTTCAGCATTCAGAATGCCAGCAGACAACCAAAGTGTGGAAAGTCCAGCGTAGACCCTTCTAAGAATGTCAGTGACATATTCACAGCATTTCATTCGTGTTTCAAGCATCACTCCTAAAATGGAGACTTTGCGCTCATATCTCAAAGTGACACCATTCAATAACACGGGCGGAAAATTACAAGCATTCATAGAGCTCAGAATAAAAGCTAGACACTTAGATTTACCAGGTTTCAACGTGAGATCATTGTCTAAGGACCAATTGTAGACTCTCACTAAATCCTGGCTAATACGCTCAACGCAGTCATTCATTAATCCAATAGGTCTCCCAAAGTACAGCTGCACATCATCAGCATATAAATGGATACTCGTATCCTCAAATAACATGGTAGATCGTTAATGTATAAGCGAAACAGTAGCGGATCTACAACGGAGCCCTGGGACATACCACGATTTACTATATAAGTGTCCTAATGGGCATTGTAGACCTTCACACATTGTAGAGTTTCTCAAGTAATTTCACATGATTTGACGTAATCAAAAGCTTTCCTAAAATCTAACATCACTAATATACAGAGTTCATTCCTATCCAGCGCGGCCCCAATGTCCGTAGTAATTTTCAATAGAGCGGTTTCACAACTATATAGTGCATGGAAACCAGACTGAAAAGAATTAAGCAAATTATTGCTCTTTAGATATTCAACTATCTGCATATACATTAGTCGAGCACGTTGTAAAGATATCATAAAATAACTAACATTACCATGTTTCCATGACTGGGGAAAGCAAGAAGACATGAGACATATGTTAAAAATATGCAGAAGATATGGGCAGACGCCTTGGTAGAAGATGTTTAATAAAACGAAGATAATATTTGTCTGGACCCATTGCGGTGTGTCAAAATTTAACGCCAGGATAGATAAGTCACGAGTGTGATAGGTTGAGAGCGTGGAAACATCAGAAGAAATAACTGAGTTACCTGGATTAGAACTTAAAAAGTTTTTGAGCTCATCTGCACTAAAGTGGCATTCACAGTTGCTTTTTTTATAGACTCCGGCCTCTTTCAGATTTTTTCATAGGATCTTAGATTATTGATTAGGATTTCGCTTTGATCTAAAATAGTGTCGCTCAGCATTACGAATAGCACAGGTAACGTTGTTATGAGCCTTTTCACACATCGTAAAGGAATCACGGTCATTTATCAGAGTTCTAATCTTCACCGAGTATCAAGGACAGACACTATTGCCCACCTTTACGAAGGGGAACATATTTGTCGAAAATGTAAAATAAATCTGATGAGCAAAGACGTTGGTGCCATAAAAATCGCTGTCCAAGGAAGAACTGCAGCCTCTTCAGCACTATGCTCCTGAATTCACGAAACACAGAATTGTGCTCATTTGTAATCTGCGTAAATTTCGAATCGTAGCACAAGAACAGAATATCGTGATCCATAGGTATTGAGTTACTATGAAATAGAGCACAGCTTGGGACCGAGGTTAGTAAACAGTCAAGTAGAAATGGACTAGATGTAAAAAAAAAGTTGGCTCGGAGTTGACTAAATTCAAGTCAAACATGAATGAGAGGTAGCCGCAAGACCGAGTACCCTGGGATAATATATTTATATTAAAATCTTCACCAACAATTATATTGGAATACCGATGTCATAGCTCAGTGAGAGTATTTCCAAATTCATCAGCATCACTAAGGTTGAATACATTAGGAGGACAATACGCAGAGCATATAATTCATTTATCTGCCCCTGTATTTAGCTCCAAACATAAAAAATCGATAGATTCGGTTGTAGAGTAGTGTATTATCTTGGAACCAATACAGTCCTTTACTCCCACCTATTCGTTCATCGCGATCATTTCTAAACAATCTGTAACCTGGGATTATCACGGCAGAAGAAGGAATTAAATCATAAAGCCAGTACATCAGAGTCCTCGAAGATCAGGCCCAATTCATCAACTTTATTTCGGACACTCCTACCGTTTAGTACATAAACATTCAGACTACGTTTACACATAATCTTCAGAAGAACTCCCAAATTGCTCGTAACTCCATTATTATGTTCCATATTTACACTCATCGTGGGCCAAAAGGGCATCCGCCAATGCATCTAATCCAAGGCACAAGAGTACATATTTGAAGTGAAACATAATCATAGAGGCGAAAAGAAAACATTAAAGTAGAAGAGACACAAAAAAAAATAATTCTAAAATGCTAAAGTAAACAAATGAAATTTGAGAGCAAGTACATAATTTTAGAGAAAATTCCTAATTCTAAGGCCCTTCACACACGGTGATCGAAATCGCAAACTGGTTAGTAACTGAAGATTCGCACACGGAGCTACATAAATGATGAAACTGGAATCACTTTGCTTCAGTAGCAAGCCAAGTCTCAAGTTTTTGAAGTGTATTTTTTCCCGGACGGAAATCGAACCTACACTTGTTAGAATCAGTCAATGATGGATAAAGAAGAATTTTAAGAACTTTTATTTTTAACGATTCTAAATCAAATTAATAAATACAAGAGAAAAAACAACCGCCTCGTCCGGGGTTTGAAACCGGGACCTTCCGCTTGCCGGGCGACTGCTCTTACCACTGAGCTAACGAGACAGATGATTTTCCCTCTTGCACTTATCAATTTGTTACTAGCCTACTAAGCCACAGTATATATCATACAGTAGCAAAACTGTCAAGCAAGTAGGATGCTTCTATAAAGGGACTATACTTTCTCTTTCAACAGTTTTAACTAATACAATAGTAAATTTTTAATGCAAAGGTTCCTATGTAAATCTAAAGTGGAAGAAATAGAACTTTACAGCATGCACAATCTTGTACTAGAGGAAGAGGGACAAAATGACAATCAAATCTATTTCTGCAAGAAAAAAAAAAAAGCTAAAAACAATTTGTTCCACTTCCAATGCCATTCGGCTTGGTAGAAATATCAAACTGTCACAAACATTATTACCTTAGAATATGTAGCAAATAGGAATGGTTAAATCGTGTATAATTCGTGTACATGAGCGTAATTTGTCAAAGCTGCGTGCATAATTGTCAAATGTGTTTTAGTTTTGTGAGCAGATTTAGTCAATTTAAAATTCTTTTGTGAAATATAACAAAAGTACGTAATCAATTCTTTTCAAAACTATTTATCTTTGAAGTTTATTTAGTGCAAAGCTTTATAGTATATAGAATGGTTTCAAAATAAAGTAGAAAAAGAACATTTTTTTACCACAGATGCTCCGCTCAAAACCTTTGTTTACTTTTTGCAAATTGACAAATTGCTTAGAATAGGGATGGCGGGTAAATACATGTAAAAATGGACTATTAACACAACCAGAAATGCATTGCGCAAAATGGATTATCACATTCCTGTTTGCTATGTATTCTAAGTTATTACAGCCATATTGCTTCTTACACTGTCCATGGAACGAACACCACTTTGCAATCAAACAGCTGTTTGGTAATGGAACAATACATTTGCAGACTGGTGCTGAGATGTGTACTTACATAAAACTAATACTTCTCCCAACCATTGTGCAAATAGCTACTGTTCGTTCATATACATCCGTATCATACTTAATACGTGGTAAATATTCGTTTAAACGCATAAGAAATTGTTAAAGCAATTTCGTTTATTTTTGGGCGATAACTCTAAATCGGTAACACTGTTCTAAAAAAGTGTTTCTGTCGGGGACTGCTATTAATCCAAAGCACAACGTTTCATGATCTAACAGAACTTTCATCAAATTGTGGATTTTCTTACAGTTAGTCGCTTTGAAGAGAAATATTCCTTTAAACGCATCGGGAAAAATATTGAATTAAAAAGTTTCTTGTAGAAAATATTGTATAAAGTGAATTATTTTGTATTATGGTAAGTGTTTTTATTATTAAATAAACACGTTGAGACTGATACATTGTTTCTTGTAGCTATGGCTAAGGGAAAACCATTGAACAGTGAAGAAATTACGGCAATCAAAATTTTTAAAGAGTTGGGATATTCTAATCGGAAAATTGCAAAAGAAATTAAGAGATCTGAGATGGTAATTAGGAATTTTTTTAAAAAGGGTGAAAATTATGGTTATAAAAAACCAACGAAGGGGAACACCAAACTCACGGCTCGCCAAAAGGGACAAATACGTTACGAAGCAACCAAAAATAAATTAACTGCAAGGCAAATTAAAGACAAATTACATCTTCCCGTAACAAAGCAGCACATCGCACACATATTGCGGCATACAAAAAATGTGAAATGGAAGAAAGTTCAGGGAAAACCTAATTTAACAGCGGCTCACAAAACAAACAGATTGAATTTCGCCCAAAAGTACATGCAATGGAAACATGAGTGGCAAAAGGTTATCTTTTCCGATGAAAAGAAATTCAACTTAGATGGGCCCGACTGTTACAGTTGTTACTGGCACGATTTACGAGGTAAGGACATACCTCGATCAAAAAGAAATTTTGGTGGTGGTAGTGTAATGGTTTGGGGAGCGTTTTCGTATAGATCGAAGCTTCCTATTTGTTTCATTACTACCAGGATGAACTCCACCAATTATGTTGAGCTGCTGGAAGATGTACTGATTTCGTATATCGAAGATGTTATGGACGAGGATTTCATTTTTCAGCAGGACAATGCCTCAATCCATGTTTCGAGGGCATCCAAAGATTGGTTTCGTCAAAAAGAAGTACCCTTATTAGATTGGCCTGCATGTAGCCCTGATTGTAACCCCATAGAAAATCTATGGGGTATACTGGCTTCAAAAGTTTACGCCAATGGACGCCAATTTAAAACACTTAATGAGCTTAAACTGTGCATTAAATCATGCTGGGAGAGTATCGAACTTGAAAATCTTAAAACTTTGGTGAACTCTATGCCGAAAAGGATATTTGAGGTTATAAAAAGTCGGGGTGGTCATACTAAATACTGATTGGAAAAAAAAAGATGAAAAAATATATATAAAAATAATAATATACATGACTTAATTGAAGTTGCGTTTAAACGAATATTTAAGTATTTTAAAGTATTTCAATTTTTTTGTATTGGAAATATACATGTTTTTTTTTTTAACAAAATAAAATTCAATGTTAATACTCACTGAATTATAATATATCTCTGTTATATGAAAGAAATGTTTTGCTTCTTAGAATTTTCCAAAAAACCTACTGCGTTTAAACGAATATTTACCACGTAGTTCCCTCTTATGGGAGAAATTTTGAGGTTTTTTTTTTGTAATTAAAATTCTAAAATTCACTTTTCAGTAGTTTGTTCTAAGCTGGGCTACTGTATAAATATACTGTGACTAAGCCACGATTTGCTTTCAGCTAGCATTAACCAGTAACGATGAAAGCGCACAAATAAATTGTAAATTCAATTTTTATTTATTTTTTCCCGGACGGGAATCGAACTTACACTTGTTAGAATCAGTCAATGATGGATAAAGAAGAATTTTAAGAATTAAACGATTCTAAATCAAATTAATAAATACAAGAAGAAAAACAACCGCCTCGTCCGGGGATTTGAAACCGGGACCTTCCGCTTGCCGGGGAAAAACAACCGCCTCGTCCGGGGTTTGAACCGGGACCTTCCGCTTGCCGGGCGACTGCTCTTACGAATGAGCTAACGAGACAGATGATTTTCCCTCTTGCACTTATCAATTTGTTACTAGCCTACTAAGCCACGATTTGCTTTCAGGTGTGTTGTTGCGCTTTTTTGTTACAATAATAACATTTCTGTTAATAAACAAGAAATATAAATATCACCATTTAATTGAATCAAAGAATCTTGAATATGAATAAAGAAAACTCAAGCAAGAACACAAAAGAACAAACAAACTTTATTGCAAAATTTCAATGCAATGCGAACTTCTCGAATCTTGAATCAAGTAAAACTGTTGCATGGGCTATACAATTGTTATGCTATTCTTATAACTACGCACTATGAGCACAATATGTAGCAATATTTTTTTTTTATATTGTTGCAATAAAGATTAACTTAACTTTTTGGGTAAGCGTTAAAGAAGGAAAATATTTTTATTTAGCCCATCTTTTGAGAAATTAAATTTTAGTCCCAAACGATATATGTACTTATATAATAACAATTAGAAAAGAATGTTTATGAGGAAATTCATATTTTAGAAGTAAAAATTCAATCGATCGTCTTTCAAAAGCGAAAAAAGCATCACACATTGCAAAAACACTAAATTTAATAGAGGCAACAGCCCGAACTATTAAGAGAAGTGAAAAATAAATTTGAAGTGCTGTTGCTGCAGGGTCTTCGATATCCGCAAAGTATGCAGCTCGGTCACGTGCACCAATAATTGAGAAAATGCAAAAAGCCCTCAGCATTTGGATTGATGATAGTAGAAAAAACAATATTCCATTGAACGGTAAAATAATTCGGTATGTGCGCTAGTGACTAGACGTTTTCTATATCGGCTCCCGCTCTTAGTCTTATTTAAATCATATCCAGTTGGTAATTACTGAAAATCTACTTTGCCGCGAGTGTTTTGGAAATACTCAGTTTTATTTATATAGAAATCAACCAATTTTTCCAGTTTCAATATAGTGATTCGGAAGGTTATTTTCTTTTTTAAATTTTGTTTGTTCGCTTGGCTGAGTTGTGCTGTTTGTATTGGTGGAATAGCGAGTTATTATTGTTACACGCTGCAGTAGTATTATCAAACGGTGTGTTAATCGTGCTCGTGAGCCCAGCGAGGAAATTATCTCCTACAATGGTTGGTAAAGACTCTTCAAATAATAAGCAGCAAAAGCAAGAGAAACTCCGTTCCAATTCAACGGCGGAGGCCAGTAACATAACCAATACAGATGTTACCACCCGCAGTGCATCGATGGTGCAAGCTAGTGTCACTCCCCCGCTGGATGCTGAGCAGACCCTTTCCCTAAAGTTAATTCAGCAAATGGAAACTCGTTTGATGAGTAAAATCGACGATCTCTTTAAGCAACTCGAGAGCCGGATTATCTCAAGGCTAGATGATTCCATTGGTAATCTCTCCGAAAGAATTTCAACATGCGAAAACAAATTAACTACACTGATGGAGGGCCATCCCCGCCATCATGATCAAGTTGAGGATCTGGAACGGTCTAGGCGCCTCAGTGATGTTATTATACACGGTATACCCAGAACTCCGACCGAGAATATACCAAAAGTTGTTAAGCAGATCGCTGCTCTTGTAGAACATCCAATCTCTGCATACTGTGACGCATTTCGTCTGAGAACAACAACGACATCGGCAAGCGGTCCAATCCTAGTACGTTTCTCATGTCAGGCTGAGCAACGATCTTTCCTGCTAGCATTCTATCGACATAAAGGTGTAAAGCTATCTCAGCTGGAAGGGTTCTCTTCAACATGCCCTGTTTATATCAATGAAAGTCTTACGCCACGCAATAATTCCATTCTTCGTGAAGCTCTGAAATATCGCAAGTTGGGGAAAATATTATCTGTGACTACGAGAAATGGCTTTGTGCACATCAGAAGAAATGAAAATGACCAGCAGCTGATGAAAATAGGCAATGCGCAGGCCCTACACAGTCTCATGAAATAGCACGAATACCAACTATGTACGTACATATATAATTCCAATTGGATATCCCATCTACTGTTTCCGTGGCAATGGAGCTGACAAAAATGCGTTCTCTTTTCTCTTGTAATTTGTTTTTAATCTTGAAATTTTCTGTTCATGTTTATTAGCGATTTTTGAATTCTATTCCAATATTATTGATATATATATATATTTTTTTTTCTTTGTTTTTTATGTTGATTACATAACTCTTAATATAGGTATTTTTAGGTATTTTCTTTAAATTATTACTGCTTCTATTACACAATATGCCCGTTTGGCAACCTAGTCTATTTTTCTTTTTTAATACAAATTATTGCTTCGAAGTTCGACTGCTAAGAAGATTCTCCAGTTTTAAAATGTATGAAGGAATGAGTAAGTGCCTCTTGATTGACGATTTGGGTGGCGAGACAGTAATTTTTCATGAATTTGAATAATTATGATCTGGACAAGGTAAGAATGTTGTTGAAAATCTTATGCGATCATTCCCGTGGATTAAAAGTTTGTGCGTTAAATGCTAGAAGCATTCGCAACAAAATCGATGAATTTCGATACGTATTCTCCCAGTCCGACTTACATGCTATTATAATCAGTGAAACATGGTTAAATGACAGTATTCCCTCTGCATTCCTCGCAATTCCTGGCTACAACATTTTTCGTAATGATCGCAAAAATCGTATAGGAGGCGGTGTTGTGATATATGTCCGCGATTGCTTCAAGGCCAAGCATATATTTTCCTCTAAAGGAGATGCAATTGAATTTATAGGCGTCGAAGTTGCCTCTAGCTATGACAAGTGTATTTTATCAGCAGTGTACTGTCCTCCAAATAGCTTCAACTGCGCTATAGTGCAGGAGTTTGAAGACACGTTATCACGTATTTCTCAGCAGTATCCGAATGTCATTGTAGGAGGTGATTTTAATGTTAACCTTCTTCGACAGGATCTTACAGCCAATTTGTTCTTGCATTTCCTTCATACACTACATCTAAATGTAATCAATAATTTTCCAACATATTTTAATGCAGCTAATCCCTCATTATTGGATTTGTTTCTTACAGCAGATGCAAGTAAAGTGATCTCGCACAACCAATTGAGCCCTCCTAGTATCTTGGATCATGACTTACTTTATCTTTCTTATGATATGTCTGTTGAGTCAGTACGTCTCCCCACCTTTTATTCATATCGTGATTTTAATAATATTGATATAAATGCTTTGGTTGAGGAATGCGTACGCTTGCCATGGGAGTCAATCAACAATTCTTCTTCTGTTAACTGCCAAGTTGAGATTTTATCATCGTTAATTACTCACTTATACGATAAATATGTCCACGTTAGATATAAATATATAACCGCTAATGCCTGTCCGTGGTTTTCATCTCGAGTTCTGTCGCTAATTGCTGAACGCGAGTTCTTATATCGTCGTTACAAACGATCTAACACCTCTGGTGCTCGTGTATTATACCATACGGCACGCAATAAAGCAACTGCGGCCATTCGTCGCGCTAAGCGACAGTACTTTAGTTCTAAATTGAACTGCCATCTACAACCCAAAGTTTTATGGCGCAACCTACGACAGGCTGGTGTGTATGGGAAAGACGAAGTCGATTGTGGATTCAACCCCGATGAACTGAATGCATCTTTTGTATCACTTAACCAAAGTTCAATGGTAAATCAAGCTGGAACGCTCGTAGTTCCTCATGGAGGTTCATTGAGCGAGGTCGCACCCCTGGCCAACCATAGTGCATTCTCCTTTCGTTGTGTTGACCTGAATGAATTGTCAATTTCAATTAACTCAATCAAATCTGATGCCATTGGACCCGATGGATTGTCTCCACGATTTCTCAAGTTATTGTATCCATTTTGTGGTAAATATATTCTTCATGTGATCAATTCATGCTTAACGACATCAACGTTTCCTTCAGTCTGGAAATCTGCGATAGTACTCCCAATACCGAAGAATAAATGTCCCGAGTCCCCTGCCGACTTTCGCCCTATAAGCATCTTATGTTTCTTTTCGAAGGTGTTGGAAAAGTTAATGCATCTCCAGATGCTTGAGTATCTTGATGATAATGAGCTGCTTACACGTTGGCAATCAGGATTTAGACGCTTTCACAGTTGCGAGACTGCGGTGTTAAAGGTAACCACTGACATTAGATTGGCCCTGGATCAAAACAAGTTTAGTACATTAGTACTGCTAGATTTCACTAAGGCATTTGATAGTGTTGATCATAACATCCTTTTGCATAAATTGCTTGCTATTTTTAAATTCAGTACTTCAGCTCTTACTCTCATTAAAGATTTTTTGTCACGTCGTCACCAACGCGTTAAGGTAAATAATAATATCTCTAACTCACTCACCTTATTATACGGTGTACCACAAGGTTCTATTCTGGGCCCATTGCTATTTAGCTTATTCATAAATGATCTACCTGAAGTAGTTCGTGACGTCAAAGTGCATATGTATGCTGACGATGTACAAATCTATTTGAGTAGGCCCATTGGACTTATTGAAGACGGCCTTGCACGCATAAACGATGATTTAGATAGAATAGGCTTGTGGGCTAAGAAAAATCGGTTGTTACTGAATCCAGGAAAGTCGCAGTGTATTACTTTTTACAACAACGATTATGATAGAAATAGTATTCCTCCGGTCGTTTTAGATGATACCAATCTAGTGATGCAAAGTAAAGTTATAAATCTTGGGGTTACTTTAAGCCAAAACATGAAGTGCTGTGATAATGTTAACGCATTGATTAGAAAAGTCTACTTCGGCCTTCGGAGACTTTGGCTCTATGCGAGTATTCTAACAACACCTGCTCGTCTAAAGCTTGTAAAAACGCTACTCATGCCATACTTTACACATACTTTACGATTTACCCTAAGCTCGATTCCTTTTGTGCCCGCAAAGTGGAAGTTGCCTTTAATGATTGCGTTCGATTTGTATTTGGTCTTCGCAGGTTTGATCATGTTTCTCCTTTTCGGACAAGATTGCTTGGGTGCCCTCTGACTTCTTACCTTCAGCGTAGGTCATTGATATTCTTCTTTAATCTTCTAAAGTCAGGCAAACCAGAGTATCTCAGAGAACTCTTCAGTTTCGCAACATATAATAACTCCTCGTTTTTATAAGACGATTATGGAAAATTCTTATCTTGTCCAGATCTCACCCCTATGGAATAATCTTCCTATGAATATCCAATCTGCCAACTCCTTGATCGCATTCAAGAGGCTCATTAGTTTACAAATAATATAGTTGTTGATATTCGTTCCTCTAAATTTTTGCCATATTTTTTTTACTTATCTTCTTAGCAGCTGAAAGTAAATTCTAGTTGACCTTTCTTAGCGCACTTACAAAGATTCTCTAATCTTGATATTTTGATTTATATTTCTTTCTTTCTGTTTTCTTCTGAATTCGCATAGTTTAGTTCATAATCTTTAATTGTATTTCTTTTATTCTATTTATTTTTATGCCTTAAATTATGTATTTAGAACCGTATTTACTACTTATTGTACAAAAAAAGATGTATAATCTTGTGTACGACTGGAATAAATGATATAAATGAAATAAATAAATGAAATGAAATTAAACAAAAAGCTTTGAAAATTTATAAATATCTTAAAGAAAGAGGCCAATCTTCTGTCAACCCAGATTGCAAGTAAGGGTTGGTTTAAATAATTCAAAAAACATTATTCAACGCATAAAAATAACAAGGTGATAATGAAGCTGCTAAGTTATATCCAGAAAAAATACAAAAAAATATCCAAAAGCAAGGATACTTTTACTTTTTTTGTTTTAAGTCTGTGTACAAAATTTCAACTCTCTAAGTATACGCGCTCTCGAGTTATCGTGCTCACAGACGGACGGACAGACAGACGGAAGGACGGGCAGACAGACGGACGGACATGCAAAAATCAAAATAACTTTTAATATTATGCGTGGTGTCCAATCCATTTTGCTTTACGATTATTATTTCGAGGTGTTATAAACGGAATGACAAACTTAGTATACCATATAGGTATCATCTAGGGTATAAAAATGTATCAAAAGATCATATTACATTACTTTTGTGCAGCAATGGGTCGGGAGATTTTATGACAAACCCATATTCATTTATAGATGTTTGAATCATCCTGCACTAAAAGGTGTAAATAAACCGTTATATTGGTAAGTAAATTCAAAAGCTCAGGTTACTGGAGATTTATTTAGAGATTGGTTTTAAATATTTTTGTGGCAGAGGTTGAAAAATATTTAAAACAGAAAAATTCAGATTTCAAGGCGCTGTATTAATTGATAATGCGCCAGGTCACTCACAGGATTTACATCATCCTAACTTCCAAGTAGAGTTTCTACTATCTAACACTACTGCATTGCTCCAGCTATTATATCAAGGCATTATTTATACCTTTAAGACCTATTACATCAGAAGATCATTATTTTAGAAAAACAGATTCAGAAATTATTGCGCAAAGGAAGCTTGGAAGCCATTTCCTACTAAGCACTGTATGGAAATAATATCCTTATCGTTCAAAGAACTGAAAATATCAACATCAAACGGGTATGTATGGCCAGGGTCATATTAGAACTTGCTAGATCGATCGGAGGAGAAGGATTTGTGGATGTGGCAATTAAAGACGTTCAAGATTTGTTTGTCGAAGAAGAAATTGACGAAGCAGATTTGGTGGAAATGATGAAGGTTGTGAAAATAATAATTTTACACTAAAAAAATACAGGACGGCCTAAGCATAGTAAAAGACCTAGAATTATTTTTCTTGAGTGCAGACCCTTCGTGAAAGAAGCTTAAAATTCAAAAGAGAGCTGCAAAATTGCTTATTACCATATCATGCAATTTACAACGACCCTAAATAAGGGCAAGCTAACAAAACAAGCTTAAGTATTTTTTTTAAAAAGGCAGGAGGCACACAAAATCAAGAAGAAAGTGAAGATAATATTGTTCAATCAAACAAACGTTCTCGTTTAATTGTACTGAGCAGCGATGACGAAAAAGAGTGTTAAATGAAGCTTACATTAAATGAAATTAAATAATATTTATATTTTTGTTTTCTATATGGAATTTAAGAATTAAGTTTCTTATACGGAATTAAAAAAAAAAATATTTTAATAGCTTTTGGAACATTACGTCTGCTTTTTGTACTACCCACTGACAATGGACTGAGCGTGTTGCTATTTTCCCATAGGAAAGAATGGCACAAGTCTTGTAGTTTTCTCTTTCGCGTTATGGCAGAGATGGAGCTACTAACACAAAATATCGCTTACTGAACGTTTTCTTATGCCTTATGATGTTTTTATGTTGGCTGCAGATGCAATCACCGCAGGAAGAATAAGATAAAGATAGTGTTTACCATGTTCCATCTTGCCCATAAGCAAGATTTAGGTCAAATTAACCTTTTGAAAATTAAAGTCGGAATGAGTTTAATTACTTATAATCGATTAAAACAAGAAAATATATTTTTTTAATTAATTTTATTTTCGGGTGGTAGAGTTTTACATGTTCTTTTAAGTAGTAAACTTTTTAAAGGGTGGGCAAACCCTGATATACAGAAACACAAAATGTGTACCACATGAAATAGCAAATCGCTAAGTTCATTATTATAAGTCAGTGGTCCTTCCTACTAGTCTCATATAACACTAGTCTCATATAACACGGTTTCGCACAACACGGGAATTTCTAGGAACGTATCTACCGTCTTATAGGAGGGTTACCTATATCACAATTTAATTAAATCCAAAGAATCTTGAGTATTACTTAAGAAAATTCTCGAAAGTACACCAAAGGAATAAATGAGTAAAGCGATCGAAATAACTTATTCGTAGCAATTTAGTTTATCGTTTATCTAAATTTCTAAAAAAAAGGAAAGCAAAAATCTACGGGTTTGGTTAAAAAAAGTGTAGATAAAAACATTGTTGTATTGAATAAAAAACAGAAAGTAAAATGAAGTGGGGTGTAGTGCTTGCGAACGATACAAAAACAACAGTAACACATTTCGCATGTTACTGCCAATTTAGTTAATTGCGCGAATCTGAATATGGTTTTGGGGTTGCTAAAAAAGTGTTGTATTTCCTAGCTTAATATATTAAAAAATAATAAAAAAGAACAATATATAGTACTATACAGCCAGCCGCTTCAGAAAGCTGTAGGGCTATTCAACCGTCAAGAGATGGATTTGAGCTTGCCTGGTCCTGAAAAAAAACATTATTCAACGCATAAAAATAACAAGGTGATAATGAAGCTGCTAAGTTATATCCAGAAAAAATACAAAAAAATATCCAAAAGCAAGGATACTTTTACTTTTTTTGTTTTAAGTCTGTGTACAAAATTTCAACTCTCTAAGTATACGCGCTCTCGAGTTATCGTGCTCACAGACGGACGGACAGACAGACGGAAGGACGGGCAGACAGACGGACGGACATGCAAAAATCAAAATAACTTTTAATATTATGCGTGGTGTCCAATTCATTTTGCTTTACGATTATTATTTCGAGGTGTTATAAACGGAATGACAAACTTAGTATACCATATAGGTATCATCTAGGGTATAAAAATGTATCAAAAGATCATATTACATTACTTTTGTGCAGCAATGGGTCGGGAGATTTTATGACAAACCCATATTCATTTATAGATGTTTGAATCCTCCTGCACTAAAAGGTGGAAATAAACCGTTATATTGGTAAGTAAATTCAAAAGCTTAGGTTACTGGAGATTTATTTAGAGATTGGTTTTAAATATTTTTGTGGCAGAGGTTGAAAAATATTTAAAACAGAAAAATTCAGATTTCAAGGCGCTGTATTAATTGATAATGCGCCAGGTCACTCACAGGATTTACATCATCCTAACTTCCAAGTAGAGTTTCTACTATCTAACACTACTGCATTGCTCCAGCTATTATATCAAGGCATTATTTATACCTTTAAGACCTATTACATCAGAAGATCATTATTTTAGAAAAACAGATTCAGAAATTATTGCGCAAAGGAAGCTTGGAAGCCATTTCCTACTAAGCACTGTATGGAAATAATATCCTTATCGTTCAAAGAACTGAAAATATCAACATCAAACGGGTATGTATGGCCAGGGTCATATTAGAACTTGCTAGATCGATCGGAGGAGAAGGATTTGTGGATGTGGCAATTAAAGACGTTCAAGATTTGTTTGTCGAAGAAGAAATTGACGAAGCAGATTTGGTGGAAATGATGAAGGTTGTGAAAATAATAATTTTACACTAAAAAAATACAGGACGGCCTAAGCATAGTAAAAGACCTAGAATTATTTTTCTTGAGTGCAGACCCTTCGTGAAAGAAGCTTAAAATTCAAAAGAGAGCTGCAAAATTGCTTATTACCATATCATGCAATTTACAACGACCCTAAATAAGGGCAAGCTAACAAAACAAGCTTAAGTATTTTTTTTAAAAAGGCAGGAGGCACACAAAATCAAGAAGAAAGTGAAGATAATATTGTTCAATCAAACAAACGTTCTCGTTTAATTGTACTGAGCAGCGATGACGAAAAAGAGTGTTAAATGAAGCTTACATTAAATGAAATTAAATAATATTTATATTTTTGTTTTCTATATGGAATTTAAGAATTAAGTTTCTTATACGGAATTAAAAAAAAAATATTTTAATAGCTTTTGGAACATTACGTCTGCTTTTTGTACTACCCACTGACAATGGACTGAGCGTGTTGCTATTTTCCCATAGGAAAGAATGGCACAAGTCTTGTAGTTTTCTCTTTCGCGTTATGGCAGAGATGGAGCTACTAACACAAAATATCGCTTACTGAACGTTTTCTTATGCCTTATGATGTTTTTATGTTGGCTGCAGATGCAATCACCGCAGGAAGAATAAGATAAAGATAGTGTTTACCATGCTCCATCTTGCCCATAAGCAAGATTTAGGTCAAATTAACCTTTTGAAAATTAAAGTCGGAATGAGTTTAATTACTTATAATCGATTAAAACAAGAAAATATATTTTTTTAATTAATTTTATTTTCGGGTGGTAGAGTTTTACATGTTCTTTTAAGTAGTAAACTTTTTAAAGGGTGGGCAAACCCTGATATACAGAAACACAAAATGTGTACCACATGAAATAGCAAATCGCTAAGTTCATTATTATAAGTCAGTGGTCCTTCCTACTAGTCTCATATAACACTAGTCTCATATAACACGGTTTCGCACAACACGGGAATTTCTAGGAACGTATCTACCGTCTTATAGGAGGGTTACCTATATCACAATTTAATTAAATCCAAAGAATCTTGAGTATTACTTAAGAAAATTCTCGAAAGTACACAAAAGAAATAAATGAGTAAAGCGATCGAAATAACTTATTCGTAGCAATTTAGTTTATCGTTTATCTAAATTTCTAAAAAAAAGGAAAGCAAAAATCTACGGGTTTGGTTAAAAAAAGTGTAGATAAAAACATTGTTGTATTGAATAAAAAACAGAAAGTAAAATGAAGTGGGGTGTAGTGCTTGCGAACGATACAAAAACAACAGTAACACATTTCGCATGTTACTGCCAATTTAGTTAATTGCGCGAATCTGAATATGGTTTTGGGGTTGCTAAAAAAGTGTTGTATTTCCTAGCTTAATATATTAAAAAATAATAAAAAAGAACAATATATAGTACTATACAGCCAGCCGCTTCAGAAAGCTGTAGGGCTATTCAACCGTCAAGAGATGGATTTGAGCTTGCCTGGTCCTGAAGATGAATTGCTTTGCTCAGCAAATCTAGGCTCTACAAGCACGGAAATTCCGAGGAATTTGTTCAGCCTGACTTAGAAAGGCGAATAGCTTCCAAATAAAATATAAATAAGTAAAAAAGCTAGAATTGGTCTAAAAAACCAATACTTATAATAACCCGTTTCTGAAGAACTTTTTAGTACAATAAAAACCAAAAACCAAAATTGTTATATGGCAACACCAAGAAGGTGTCGCCCGATATAGTTCATTTTTAAAATTTCATTTACTGTTGCTATGAAAACACTACATATGTACAAAATTTGAGCTCTCTACGTCGACTCGTTCTCTGGCAGTATCCAAATATATAGTAAAAAGCGAAATTTTGTATGGCAACCCTACGAAGGTGTTAAAGTTACTTTTTTTTTGTAAGAACCAGGATGCAAAATTTCAGCTGTCGTAAGACAACGCGTTCTCGAGTTATCATGAGGATGGACGGACGGACAGACGGGCGGACGGATGGACTGACGAATGGACGGATGGGCAGACGGACGGACTGACGGACAGATGGACGGACATGCACAAATCAAAACAACTTTCTATTTTTTGCGTGGATGTTCAATCGATTTTTTTTCTACTGCATTACTTCTGTGCGTTACAAACGGAGTGACAAATTTAGTATACCCTATGATTTCATCTAGGGTATAAAAAGGAGCTACAGGTCCCCAGTAGAATAACAACGCTACATTCCCCTAAGGCTTATATCTTCAAAATAAGAAAAAAAATGCTAGTAGTCCTCAGTACTAAATAATGCTATTTTTTTTTTGAAAAAAATAGTATTATTAACGAAAATGTTTTTTTTTCTGGCCTGGTATATTTTTTTATGAAAAATATAAAGAGTTACGCTTCATTTGGCTTTTGAATCAGAAAAACCGGTTGCTCCGCTCTCGAAATATGATTTTTTGAAAATGACGTTTTTTTACTTAATTTTTAAAAAATATTGCCGGTCCTTGGCGAATGATATGGTAATTTTAAAAATTCATATCTCAAAAACAAATCTGAACACCATCGCAATTTTTTGTACATAGATTGATAAGGCTTATATCTTCAAAATAAAAATACAAAAAAAAACAGTGCTAGAAATCCTCAAAATTAAATAATACCATTATTTTGAAAACAAGTGCTATTATTAACAAAAATGTTTTTTCATTCGGTGCTAGTATATTTTTTTATATAAAATATAAGACATTAAGCTTCATTTGGCATTTGAATCAGATAAATCGAAATCCACAGATTCCGAGATAACGGGGTATATTTTTACAGATCACCTTGCAATTTCTCCCCGTTATACCCTATGATAATAATTTAAACTTTGGGAAATAGACAATCGTTGGACCTTTCCAACGGTCTATAAATTTGTCTCCTCCTCCTTCGTTTTGAAGTTATGGCTCAACCAAGTTAAAATTTCTGAATTTTTACTCGGGTTTTTTTTTTTTTATTTAACTACTATTTTTATCAAAAAAACACGTCATCAAGACCAATTTTTCATATTGGATTTAAGAATCCCAAAAGCTTTGCTTTAAAATGATCTATTACACTTTGTACCCAAAAATCCACCCTTTTCGCGTCTTTTGCACTTTTTCTTAAACATATCCAGTGAAATGACTTAAAAAGCTTGTCCCACAAATATAATTGCCTACTTCCTGGCACTAATTTTTTTATTTTTTCGATGGATTTCCTTAAGAAAAAATCGCGGAAAGGGTAACTTTTTGTGTTCAGGGTGTAATAGATCATTTTAAAGCTAAGCTTTTGGGCTTCTTAAATCCAATATGAAAAATTGGACTCGATGGTGTGTTTTTTGATAAAAATAGTAGTTAAATAAAAAAAAAACGAGTTTAAATTCCGAAATTTTAACTTTGTTAAGCCATAAGTTCAGAACGAAGGCAAGCAGGGGAAAAATTTATAGACTGTTGGAAAGATCCAACGATTGTTTATCTGCTAAATCATTATCATAGGGTATAACGTGGAGAAGTAACGGGGTGATCTGTGAAAACATACTCAAATATCTCTAAGTCACGTTATCTCGGAAACCGTTAGGGGACAAGCCAAACTTACATATATATGTAGTAGGCGAAAGCTATCAGTCTACGGACTCTGTATTATGATTTGTGTCCTAATTTATTTGCTGAACTTAAGGAAAACCCAATCTTCACTTTTGCTACTCAAGACGAGGCTTTATTTCGGTTTATTATCTGAGTACCTGACCTGATGTGCTGCAAGGATACTGTCGCTTTTCTCTTTATTACAAGGAATCTAACTGCAGTGTGAATTGAATTCAAAAATCTTTGAAATGGCAAGGAGCAGATTGTTCTAGCCTCTGCCTACTTCCCAGTAGATTAAGAACTTCCACCACCACAGGGGGTTATGGATCTTATGAAGCACTGTACTTTAAATAATCCGAAACTGATTATCGGCGGCGATGCTAATGCTCATCATACGACTTGGAGAATCAGCAATATCAACAAAAGAGGTGAGGAGGTTCTACAATTTGCACTCTCAAAAGGCCTACAAAGGAGTAGAACCTACCTCCGTTAATGCAATCAGACAGGAAGTCCTTGGCCAATAGGCAAGGTTTTGAAGTGGTAACGAATTGGTATGTCTCAAACCAAGCCTCACTATCGGATCATAGGTACATAACTGTTAATATTTCGGGTCTATAAACAAGGAAGGAATACATACATAAGAATACCAAAAAGGACAGATTGGGCCTTCCAAAAAGGATCAAATCGATCGACGAAGTGGATCTTCTAGCAGATAAACTTCAAACAACGCTTATCCGAGCGTACAAAGAGCGCTGTCCTATTATCACCATCCAAAGGAAAGAAGGCGTTTGTTATATACTTGTTTGTGGGGCAAGTAGGAGCCGTATCCAGTTCTCCCTTGCACCCTAGTGTTGCAAAACTAAAACCATCTTGCCTTTTCTTTTATACACAAACACCCTTTTTTATAATTTCACAACTTTTATTTTATTTAACAATTTGGCCCCTTTTCTTTTTATTTCAATTTCACAATTTTCATTCGGTTAAATAATTTTACTTTTTTTTATTTCAATTTCACAATTTTCATTCGGTAAAATAATGTTACTTTTTCTATTTTACTTTCAAAATTTTCATTCGGTTAAATAATTTTACTTTTTCTTCTTGCTTCTTTTGTTTTCACCTAGCGAGACCGTGCCGAACCGAAAATGCCAAAATCAACTCGCCTTTTTGTCGTTATAAAAATCAACTGCCGAACCGCCGTTAACAAAATTAAAAACCCAACTCAGCTCTTGATCACTTTTGTCGTGATCAAGAGCCTTCGTTCAGGGTAGAAAATGCATAGTTGCATTTTCACCCTGAGAAAATTTTCATTTATTCTGGACTTGATTAAACAAGTCCAGAATATTTTTCGTTGGACGGTGGCTTGACATTTGATGCTTTTATAAACATCAGCCACCGTCACGACGATTAAAATTGCCGCGCGCGTATACATGTAATGTATTTTCGCGGCGCGCATTTCTTATCGCGAAAGCTTTTTTTTGTGATATGTATGTACGTTCGTACATACATATTATAATTTTCACGACAAATCGTACTGAAGGTACGATTTGTCTTTTGCTTTATTTTTTTAAAGTAATTATTTCTACTGGCAAATTTTGCTGAAGGCAAAATTTACCATGGGAATAATTTTGTTTTAATTTATGGAATGTGAAGAAAATTGCTGACGCAATTTTCTTCACTGATTGAATTGATAAGCTAACCATGTTTTAGGCATGGTTAGCTTATGTGAAAATTTATTGTATGAAATTTATAGAATTTATTTATTTTATATATTTTATAAATTTACTTTTAGGCCTGTTACAGATACATAACAATCCTTCCCCCTGAGAAAAAGAGAATTATTCTTTGAAGAGGAATAATTCTCAGGGGAGGTTGTTGTGGTTTCTATCGCTTCTATTTTATGTGTTTTTTTTTTCTCTAATGTTTTTGATTCGCTTTTACCTTTCCTGTCTTTCTTCTGTTTCCTTTTTGCTTGTATATAAAAAAAAATGAAATAATAAAAAAAATTATTAAAAGAAACAAAACGTTAACCTGTTCTGATTTATATCCCCCTTCCCCTTGTTATTTTTCAGTTTTTTTTTTTTTCTCTCTTTTTTTTTTTTAACTGGTGTAATTAAAAGGAAGACAAGGACGCATCGCTTCGGTTTCTTTCTCTTTTTGTTTTGTTTTTAGGTCTATTAGGTCTGATACTAATTTGGCGGATCGGGTCTCGGTCGAGGTTTACAACATTTTTGTTAATATGTTTAATCTATGAATATATACTAATTTCTAGATCTATTATTATTATTTTATTTTTTGATAATCTAACCTGGTAAAACTTTTTTTGTTTTTCTTTTTAGTAATTCTAGTTTTCAGTTTACTTGTTTAATGCCTTTCTTTCAAATTCTCTTATTTTATATATATTGTTTTAATTCTAATTAAAAAAATTTTTTTTCTTTTATCATTATTATAATGATAGGGGTAGTAGCCTGGTATTAGGTATATTTTTTCCTTATTTATGTATTATTTATATCTCTATGTTTCTGACATTATTCTACTCTCTTCTTTTTTTTTTTTTTAATATAATGCGTTTCAGTTTTCTCTTGTCATTTATTCTCTACGATTGTATTTTCTCTTTATATTCTTTAGGGTATTTATTTATTATTTCTATTTGTAATTTACTAACCCCCTTTTTTTTTTATTCCTTTTAAGTTTAATTTATTATTTTACGCATTTTAATTTTTTACTATTTTATTTCTAACTCCATACATTTTTGGGTATCTTATCCTTAGGGATTTGTTTATTTTTTGTTTTTGGTTTAATATATACCCTTATTTATTTATTCTTTATTTTTTTTTTGCTAATAATTCTAATATAAAGTGTTTTTTTTTTTGTTACATTTAGTTTTTTGGTTTCTTCTACATATTTTACCAGGTCTACTATTTTCTATAATTTTACTTTGACTAAGTGGCTCATGTTGACAGTATCAGTGTTCCTTTGGCCCGCCTTAAACCAATTGAACAGACTTAGTTCTAGGAAGTGATCGAGCTCGCTTTAAACTGGGTTGGGGCGCAGGGGTTCGTTCTTCTAAAGGAATTCCCTCTGATGAAATTTCGGGGTTACCTTGTGGTTGATTTCTCCGTTGTCTCATCTTGATGACAACAGGGTTAAGATATTTTACTGCCACCACAATCATTATGGCCAGAACAAGTAGGCTCGTAAATGATACAGAGGTGGTGGACAGGATATGGGAGTTTCTATTTGATACTTTCTCTTGGTATTTGTTGATTTTACTTTGGATTTCTTCCAGCGAATGCGTGTCCTGGTAGACTGATTTATGAGTATCGTCTCCAGTTAAAATTTCCATTGAGACTTGCGTTTGGTTTTGAGATTCTGGTAAAATGTCAGCCAGACTCAAATTAAATAAGGAATGATTAAATTGGGGAAATTGTTTGGGTTGAATTATTTTCAGCGGGCGTTTACTTTGACCTTCGTACTTGAGCACCTTGTCACTTATTTGCACTTGACATGGTTGCGTTATCTCTAATATCCCTTGTCCTTCCAGTTTCGAGATCAGAAAGTGATCTGGACATGTGATGTGTAGCACCGTTGAGGTGATAAATGAAAATAGCCACGTATTTGGCTTGTTTAGTTTGATCAACATGTCCTTTTGGGGAGATTGAACTCTGGTCCGGCATTTGGGTACTTCATTTAAAGGATTATATAACAACTTAATGGCACATTCATTTGATGTTGCTGCCTTTATTATGGGCGTATTCAGTAGGCCTACATACGTGTTTTCTTCCAAATTACTTGTTATTTTCTTGAAGTTTTTCATGTCCTCGCCTCTTAATAAGAGAAATTCCTGGGTTTTTGCGCTATTGGCTATGTATGAATAACCAGGGTTTGGAATTAATGAATAATTTGCTGACTTGGGTACAGGATAACATTGAATCTGTTGTAGCCTCATTCTTGGCAGATTAAAAATTGGGAGAGTGATTCTCACCACCAATTTATTTTGCATAAGGAGTGATTGGGCCCCTGCTGTTTGGTATAGAACAGATAGACAATTTTGGTCATTCGGGCAATTCGAAGTCGTCTTGCGATATATTTGTAACAAGTTTTGTGGGGATAGGAGCAGTGGATGAATGTGATTTGTTCTACTAGCCATTATTATATCCAGAAGGGCTTGTTGTCGATATTCGACTTCGATGATTTGGAGTAATAAGCTTGATATAATCTCTTGTCTCAGTTGCCTCCTAGTTAGGTCATCGGCCACATGGTGGAGATCGTTTATCTGGTGTGCTATTTTTTGTTGACGATCCATTAGCAAAGCCAGCGGTTTTTGAATCTTTTCCAAGGTAGTTTTTACAACACTAATTTGTTGTTTCTCTAGCTCGGCTAGGGCTTGTGTATTTGATTCAAGTTCTTCTAACCTGCTGTAAATTTCTTTCTCATTATTGCTGTCCATGGTACCGAATAAGTAATGCATGGCACCACCTATTCCGTCAAATAAAGATCTGGTTTTGCGTTTTCCTGGTACTAGTTCCTTTATTGTTTCCGTGCGCTTTCGTATGCTATCTATTATAGCGTGAATGTGTAGCTGCTGCACGTTGCACAGATCTCCTTGGTCTGTTATATTTATGCACAGTTTGTGCACCAAGTGCTCTGCATATTCCGCTAGCTTTATCTGGGTATCTAGTTCGTCCAAATCTATCTCGGTGAGGACATTCCAGGTGTCATGATATACCATGAGGCTTCCTAGGTCCTCGAAAAATATGCCCGAGCCATTTAGTTGGGTCCTTATATAGGGTTTGCCAGCGATCTCTCCTGTTGTGTATTGGATAAGGAGGGCAAATACGATGAATTTTAGCGCCATTTCTGTGGACAATTCGGAGGGAGGAAACAATTCTTTAAGTTTATTTGTACTTGCATTGTGCCGTTTTAAACTGGGCAGTGGAGTGACTCCACCGCAAATGTTTCTGGGGAGGTATTGAAATGACGTTTAATGGACATTGAAGTAGGAATTTCAAGTCAACCTGGTTCATTTTTGTACAACCTGCTTTTATTCGAAATATGGTTTTAAACGGTTGTTATGTACCGTTACAGTACGCTTACCAATTTTTATTGTGGTGTTTACTCCACTTGGTATAGCAGTTACCTGATAAGGTCCTACCCAGATTTGGGAAAGCTTATGTTTCCTGCTTTCATTTTTAATGAGGACCTTGTCTCCTATGTGGAAAGTTAGGGGTCGTACTGTCTTATCATAGTACCCCTTTGAGCGCTGTTTACTTGCCAATAAGTTCTTTCGTGCCGTGGCATATGATTTTTGGAGCTTATACTTCAGTATATGATAATAGCTCTCATGATTGTAAACGGGTTCGGGATCCCGTTTTAAATTTGATGGGACATCCGCTGTGAAGCCGTATAGGCAGTCCATTGGGGTAAGTTTAGTACCCTCGTGTACACTATTATTATACACGAATGCAGCGGTTCGTAGGAATTGGTCCCATGTTTTGGGATTTTCGTCTACGATTGTTCGCAGGTATTCAATCAGCGGTCTGTGGGCACGCTCTAGTGCTCCGTTAGACTGCGGGTGGTATGCCGAAGTCTGTAACTTCTTTACCTTTAGAAGCTTACATACTCTTTTGAATAATTCACTCAGGAAATTTGTTCCCTGATCGGTGAGTATTCTTTTGGGTATGCGATAGCGCGTAACGATTTCATCAAAGAAAACCTGCGCTACTGTGACTGCTTCTGCATTAGGTATGGCATACCAGTCGACAAATTTTGTTAAATTATCTTGGAAGGTCAAGATATATTTGTTTCCTGATGTGGTCTCTTCTAATGGACCTACAATATCGAGGTAAACTTTGTCGAACGGTTGTTCTGCGATGTCCGTGATAACCATTGGCATTTTATATTGTGGAGAAGCTTTCATCGTCTGGCACTTTGGGCATTTTTTTATGTATTTCTTGATGTCGCTAAGCATGTGTCTCCACCAATACTTGCGTCTTATTCGTTTGTAAGTTTTTATGACACCTTGATGGCCACCAAATGGAGAATCGTGATAATCTTTTAAGATTGTTTGGATCTCCGTAGGGCTCGTGATAACTTCGGGTGTCTTGCCAGTACTTACTTTTTGCTCAAGCGATGCTGGGTTTAGTTTTTCCGCCTCCGTATGTTGAATTTCGTTTTGGTCCGCATTCGTGTGCTCTTCTGTCTCCACACTGGAGCTATCTAATGTCTCTTGAGCCTTTTGCTTCTGAGCTCGAGTCACGACGAAACAATGAGCGGATTTCTTTTTCTTTTTATTATTTGTGGAATCGTCTTCCTCCACATCTGAGTCCATCGTGTGGTGGACTAGGGCTTTTACCGTTAAGGTATTGCCTAAACTGTCTTCCTTTAATGCTTGAGGGATGCGACTTAGTGCATCTGCATTAGTGTTGTACTTCCCTGGTTTATATTCGATGTTGTAATCGAATTCAGATAATTTGTGGTGAAATCTCACCAAACGGGAAGTAGGGTCTTTCACATTGAAGACACCTTTGAGAGGTTTATGGTCAGTGTAGACCGTGAATTTCCGGCCTTGAAGATAGCACCTGAAATTCTTGGTAGCCCAGACAATAGCCAATAACTCTTTCTCTATAGTGGAGTAATTTCTTTCGGCTTTATTTAATGTGCGGCTTGCATAGGCAATGGGCTGGTCCTTTCCGACTTCTCCTTGAGAAAGAACAGCTCCTAGAGCCTCGTTACTTGCGTCAGTAGTAAGATTAAATGATTTTGTAAAATCAGGGTAAATTAAAAGTGGTGGAGAAATTAAAGCACTTTTTATGCTCCGAAATGCTTCTTGGCATTTCTCTGTCCAAGTGAATTTTACATCCTTTCGGAGTAAATTCGTAATTGGGCGTACAATTTTGGAGAAGTCTGGAATGAATTTCCTGTAGTAATTGGCAAGTCCTAAAAATGACTGAACTTGCCTTACTGTTTTTGGAACAGGAAATGTTTGGACGCAGGCCGTCTTACTTGGGTCTGGTAGGGCTCCTTCGCTAGAACATTTATGTCCTAGGTAAACAACTTCTCTTCGTAGAAACTGGCACTTCTCTGGCTGCAGTTTCAAGTTGTTCTCTCTCAACTTATTGAAGACTTTCCTCAACTTTTCGTTGTGGTCGTTTAAATTTTTACCATAGATGACGATGTCATCTAGGTAAACAAAACATTCGAGGCCTTGTAGGCCTGTTAATACGAAATTCATTAGGCGTTGAAATGTGGCGGGGGCTCCTTTGAGCCCGAATGGCATACGCTTGAACTCGTAGTGCCCATAGCTTGTGCTGAAAGCAGTTTTATGTCGATCTTTTTTGTCGACAAGAACTTGGTGATAGCCGTTGGCCAAATCGAGTGTGGTGAAATACCTTGCGTGACCTAGTTGGTCGAGAATATCCTCGATTCGGGGTAGCGGAAATGCGTCGCCTATTGTCTTTTCGTTTAACTTACGAAAATCGACAACGACGCGCCACCTTTTTTCACCGTCAGGTCCCGCTTTCTTGGGGACAACTAGTAGAGGTGAATTCCAAGGGCTTTTACTAGACTGGACTATCCCACTGTCTAGCATTTCTTTTAGCTGCTCATTTATTACTTTCCGCTGTGTTTCAGGTAAGCGGTACATTTTCTGATTGATTGGTGCTTGATCTTGCACCAATGGAATATTATGCGTTATCGCATTTGTATAGGTGAGTTTGTCACCTTTGAGGAAGAAGATATCGTTATACTCTTGGCAGAGCTCCGATATCGAATTTTTTTCTTCCGCGGTTAAATTTGGGTCTAGGCTGAGTTCTTGCTCTAGCCTAGAAATACGCGGGTATTGTTTTGGGTCGTCCGGAGTCTCATTATCCGGGTATAAGTATCTTACATGTTGTAATATCGCCGTTTTGTCGGCTGAACCTATGTTTGACTTACTTTTCCTTGTGAATTTGTTTCCTGAAATTGGATTGAATTTAATTAATTCCTTATGAGGCTTTATTTCGTTGTATTTAGCATGTAACAGGGTACTTGCTTCCTGCTTTGTTGGCGGCTGAGTTTGATACACCTGTGCGGTCTTTGCCTTAGGTTGTGTGGAATACTCATGCGCGTCGATGCTATTGTGTTTTGACCATGTAAAGTTCTTTATACTGGAAGACGGTGGAGTAACATGCACCTTTAATATAGGCTTTAGCGACTCGCTACCGTTCTTATATGGCCGTTGTTTGTTTAAGAGTGATTTATGCCTCGGGATTTTGGACGGAAGAGTTATATGCACCTTTTTGGCAGGCTTTAGACACTCAGTTCCGTCTCTTGTGTTGTTTGGTATTGCCTCTTTATTTGGTATTGGAATGTGCGTATGGTTGTGGTTTTTTGTGTGTATTAATGGGACTATGGTGTAGTCATTTATGGGATATAGCTGTAACTTTAAGCTATGTATGACTACTTGATGACTGTTAGCGTTGAGAATACTAACCAGCACTAATTCTTCTCCAGATGACAGCAAACTGTTTGCCAAGAAGACTCCATCGCTTATCTCTTGGGATAAACAGAGCATTTCTTCTTGAGTTTGTAACGGCACTGGGGCCACAATTTGAGAGCGCGCAGGTATGCAGATTGGTTCCTTAAAGGTAACCAATTGCTGCCTGCCATCATCGGTCTCTTGCTCGCCCAGACAGCTTTTTTCACATTCCTTGGGCCCTTTTGGAGCTTGGCAGCCAGCTTTTCTCGTTTGAGAAGCCTTGAAGACACTGCAGGTGGATAGTTCAGCCTGTTTAGACTCTACCTCTTCTGCAAGTGTTCTTACTTCGACTGCTTTTTCAGAATGTAGCTTGTCCGTGTCAAACTCTAATGGCAAAGCAAATTCGTCTGGATTAGTTTCCGTGCGAGGAAACCTTAGTGCCTTATTAGGACCCTCAACGTTGCAGTTTTTTGCTAGGAAATCATTTCCTAGAAGTCCATCATCGGAAAGGCCAGGCAAGTTCTTTACGACTTGAAACTTGCAGGGAATTTTGTTTTTGAAAACGAAGTTTCCCTGGCAATTTCCCAGCGTCTTTCCCGTACCAAATGGGGTCTGAAGTGTACATGCCTCATTGTGGTTAATTTCTTTGAGGTCTTTTAATGACCTTTTCTTTATTATACTTACCTCAGCGCCTGTGTCTACTACTAGTTTAGTTTGGCCGTTCAGGCCTATGTCTAAAGGAAGTTTTACTGTAGCGACACTGGAATCGGGCTGCTGAGGAGACCCTATTTTATTAGATGGGAGATTTATAGTCGAGCCGGGGAGTTTTGGGTCGACTGTACGTCGTTTCCCTGACTCCGGGCTTCCCATTTTCGTTTTTGTTGGCAGTTATTTACTGCATGTCCAGAACGACCACAAAATTCGCACTTTTTTCGCACATTATATACTCTTGAGTTGTTATTGGGGTTGTGAGGCTCTCTAGGACGTTGGATTGGTGCTTCTCTGTTTTGGGGTCTTTGAAAACTATTGTTGTTCCTTCTACAGTCACGCACGTCATGATTATACATTTTGCAGTTCACACAATAAGGCGTATTTTTCCTTTTGAGGCAATCGACATATGTATGGCCTCTTAAATTACAAAAACTACAACTGATTTTATTTAAATAATTATTTTTATTTTGTACATTATAATTCTTATTAGGAGATCTTGGCTCCTGTTTGATGTATGGTAATGTGTTTGCCTGTGTGAACTGCGGCTGCTGAATGTGACTATTTGTGTTTGGCAGGGTCTGAGGAACTTGAGCGAGTGGCATTATGCCGGGAGTAAATACGCTGTGATTAGCTGATGAATTAAATTGGTTAAAATGTGCGTTATTTGGTGTTGTTGCACTTATTGAATGGGGTATCGGATTTTGCATCACATTTGGCTGAAATTGCCCTGAAGGTTGCAGGAATAGAGCACTTTGCTGGAGACGTTCCATGTCGAGTGCTCTTTGTACGAGGTCATCCACCGTGCCGTCTGTCATGGTCAGAAGGTACTGGCACATATATGGGTTATTTACGCCTGTTTTCAGTGCGTTTTTCGCGAAATCTTCCAACTGCGTTTTAACAGCTGGTGCTGCTGTGGCTCCGTATTTGGATTCTGCTGCTTCATTGCAGAGTGCCAGCATTTGTTTTACTCGTGCCGTGAAGGCTGTGAGATTCTCTAAAGGATACTGCCTTGTAGTGATTAATTTATTTACCAGTTCCTGGTAAGTTTCTCTAGGCAGGTATGTGCGATTTAGCCGTTCTTCTACTTCTTTGAAAGTAGTGGGCATATTTGAGGCAAAAAGCTGGTAAGCTTCGCCTCGAAGTCTGGTGGGAAAGATTTGCAAAAATGCTGTTAGTTCATCCACCGAAATGCACTGGATTACCTGCCTGCAGCATCCTAGGAACGTTTGGAGCTCAAGGCTCAATTTTGGGTGCTGCTCTCCCGAGAATAGGGGAACCAGCTGGGCAGTTAGCTTGGCGATTTTCGCGTAATCTGCCATGTTTATATTGGGGATTCTGAAGCTAAAGTTTGACACTTTTGGGGAACTAGTTTCTTCTAGACTGGTCTCCAGAAGGGAGTCGCCCAGCCAATTCAAAAGGACCTCACTTACGGTGGAATCACTGACACTGTCTTCAATGGCACCTTCTCTTAATTCTACACTGTTATTTGTAATTTCTGTTTCGAGAGAGTGCGAGAGTTCCCCAAACTGCTTTAAGCTTTCTTTAAATTTTTCCGTACTTTCTTTGAATTGCGCGATTTGCTCAAGCCGCCGTTCACGGGACTTTTTGAGCTGTTTATCGATGGAATCGCACTGTATAATAGAAAGTTCGGAGGAGTCTCGCACTTTCCCCTCTAGATATTTTAAATAATTTTCTAAATTTAAAGTAGAAGGTCTTACTTGTTGGGGACCTGTAAGGATTGTCCCACTCCTGAGTGTTACCCCTTTTTTTGTTGAATTTGTTGGGGGTGTTTGAGTAGCACCCTCTGTTGCGGATGTTGCTCCCGCGTTGCCTCCTTCGTACCGGGACGGATCTTCCTGTGCGTCGCCCGGCGAGGAAGATTGTTGAGGAGTTGATGGAAGTTGGATTTCCGGCGGTATTTCTTGGTGGGAGCTTTCCTCGCTCATGGACCACCGTGTGTGAAATTTGCAGCTAGGGGGGCTTCTGCCGTCTTAATTCCCTTGGTTCAAATTGAGAGGGGGGCTTATTGCCTTCTTCGAGGTCCCTCTCAATTCAGGATCGTTGGTTCGGTTTCTTGAAGTTCTTTTGCTGCCGGGGGGGCCCGTGGCCTGCTTAAATTCCCCTGGATAAAAGCTGAAAGGGGGGCGCGTTGCCTACTTCGAAGTCCCTTTCAACTCCGGATCGCAGATTGACGGTTGAGGATTCTTCCTTCCTTCAAGTGTAGCTTTAGCACTTTTGGTTGTGAACTACTGATATCCTGGGCTGGGATGAAGCCCGCTATTGTCCCACGTTGGCACTTTGTGCTTTGATGAGGGGGTGGCTGCGTGTTTTACAAACAGAGGCAGTTAAAGCTGTCCGACCCCGAGCGTTGGGAGCCGACAAGATCGAAATACTCCTGAAGCCAGACTCAACTTCAGGCGGAGGGTAGGGTGTCTTGCCCAGTATTCGATCTCGTCCTGAACTCCTTTTAGATTCGTAGGATAGAGGGTTTTCGAGCGCTTATACTTTTTTTTGTTTTTCAAAGTAGGCTTCCTCTATCCTACCGGCTGCGCCAATTGTTATATACTTGTTTGTGGGGCAAGTAGGAGCCGTATCCAGTTCTCCCTTGCACCCTAGTGTTGCAAAACTAAAACCATCTTGCCTTTTCTTTTATACACAAACACCCTTTTTTATAATTTCACAACTTTTATTTTATTTAACAATTTGGCCCCTTTTCTTTTTATTTCAATTTCACAATTTTCATTCGGTTAAATAATTTTACTTTTTTTTATTTCAATTTCACAATTTTCATTCGGTAAAATAATGTTACTTTTTCTATTTTACTTTCAAAATTTTCATTCGGTTAAATAATTTTACTTTTTCTTCTTGCTTCTTTTGTTTTCACCTAGCGAGACCGTGCCGAACCGAAAATGCCAAAATCAACTCGCCTTTTTGTCGTTATAAAAATCAACTGCCGAACCGCCGTTAACAAAATTAAAAACCCAACTCAGCTCTTGATCACTTTTGTCGTGATCAAGAGCCTTCGTTCAGGGTAGAAAATGCATAGTTGCATTTTCACCCTGAGAAAATTTTCATTTATTCTGGACTTGATTAAACAAGTCCAGAATATTTTTCGTTGGACGGTGGCTTGACATTTGATGCTTTTATAAACATCAGCCACCGTCACGACGATTAAAATTGCCGCGCGCGTATACATGTAATGTATTTTCGCGGCGCGCATTTCTTATCGCGAAAGCTTTTTTTTGTGATATGTATGTACGTTCGTACATACATATTATAATTTTCACGACAAATCGTACTGAAGGTACGATTTGTCTTTTGCTTTATTTTTTTAAAGTAATTATTTCTACTGGCAAATTTTGCTGAAGGCAAAATTTACCATGGGAATAATTTTGTTTTAATTTATGGAATGTGAAGAAAATTGCTGACGCAATTTTCTTCACTGATTGAATTGATAAGCTAACCATGTTTTAGGCATGGTTAGCTTATGTGAAAATTTATTGTATGAAATTTATAGAATTTATTTATTTTATATATTTTATAAATTTACTTTTAGGCCTGTTACAGATACATAACACGTTCCTTAGTGGAACAGTCAGCTAGGTAAATTAAAAAAAATCCAGAGAAAGCAATTCAACAGAGCTAAGGCCACTTAACATTGGGAGGCATATAAAAAATCTCTAACCAAATACAATAAAGATCTCAGAAGATCCAAACGAGAGAGCTGGAGAAACTTCTGCGAAAAAATTCAGAGTACCTTAAAAGCTTTACGACTCCAAAAAGCTTTCTCCAAGGATCATAACAACGGAATTGGCTCCCTCAAACACTGTGATGGAAGCCTTTCCGTCAACATTAAGGCAAAGATAGAGATTCTTCTTAAAACGCATTTCTCATTCTGCAAATTTGTGACCGAGGACACCGATGTAGACTCCAGATCTTCAGTGATTCTAGTGGTGCTAAACAGGGATTACCGATCAGGAAAGAAGATTTTCACCAAAGCCAAGGTGAGATGGGCTGTCAGGTCTTTCAAACCTTTTAAAGCTCCTGGCGGTAATAGCATATTTCCGGCGTTACTGCAAGAATCGCTGGATTACAGTAAGCTCCTTATAACCGAGATATTTAGGGCCAGTCTGTGCACGGGATATTTTCAATTTCAATTTCAATTTATTTACAAGCTGGTAATGTACGCAAGATTACAATCTTATAAATGTACATGATAAACTATAAGGTTACAAAAAGAAAATACTATGAGTCCATATAAAAAACACGATCGAAAAAGAGCATAACAAAATATTGGAAAATCAGTTCAATAAGTAACAACATTAATCTTAAATGATACAATATGTATATATGAAAAAAAAAAGAGAAAGAAAATATAGAAAAGTACATAGCAGAAGTAATCCCATGTAAGCTAATAGCTAATAAATAACGGAGCTAACGAAATTTTTAAAACTATCAAAGGTACCCATAGTGCCCATATTATGGATATTGCATGGGAAATTGTTCCAAACTCGCGCTATTTGCACAAAGTAAGAGCCTTCCCCAACTCGCCGGTTATGTCGGGGAATCAAAATGTTATAAAGTCGTGATGACTGCAGAAACTTAATCTGGTCAGTTAGGTGGGTTGGTTTACCACGACGTATGAGCCTATGGAGGAAAAATAGAGATTTACGTGTAAGATAAGCCTCCAGAGGGCAACCAAGTAGAATAGACTTAAACTGAGAAACATGATCGAAACTTCGCAGACCAAAATCGAATCTGACACAGTCGTTAAAGGCAACATTCAACCTACGTAAGCATACAGAGTCTAATTTAAAATAGATTAAACTGTCATGGAAAGCAACTAATCAAATTAGATGCTGAGGCTTAGAACCCAGAAATTGAGGACAGTTTATTTAGCAGTATTCGATGGTTAACGCTATTAAAGGCCTTTGAGAAATCTAGCATGACAAAGATACCGACCTCAGCATTATCCACGCTTTTTTCAGATCCGATGTTACCTTCAACAAAGCTGTTTCACAACTATGATTCTGTCTGCAACCGGATTGCCAACGTCATAACAAACTGTTATTTTCAATACACTTGGGAATCTGATTACAGATCACCTTTTCAAGAACTTTAGAGAGAAAACAGGACTCCTAACCATCTTCTTTTTCGGAAAAGGCAATACTTTAGCCAATTTCCATCTTGATGGAAAAACAGACTGAGTCAAACAAAAATTAAATACATACAGTATATGTTGTCCGATGTAAGGCATTAGGATCTTAACAAACTTTGGCGAGACGTTGTCCGGTCCAGTAGCATTCGATTTAATAGAGTATAGAGCGCCGGCAAGCTCATCATAGTCAATACAGCAAAAGGCGAATAAACTAGTATGGTTTTGTTGCGAACTACTGATAGACACTGTAACATTATTTAAGGCTGATTGATTTGGATCAGTAGACGCAAAAAATCGATTTAAATCATTGGGATTAAATTGATGACGCTGGCTCTCAGTAGTTGTTCTATGTATGTACCAGATCACTTTTTTAAGCCTCCAGGATTTCGCCACAGATGGCGCCACCGTCGCTAGGTGGTTTGAGCACGTACTAATGTAGGTCTGTGTCTTGGCTGTATTGGTTTGTATCGTGGATACACCATTGTACCTTGGATGCACCATTGTGTCTTGGATGCACCATTGAGTCTCGACTGCGCCCTAGCGGGATTAATCGGTACTACCAGCATGCTCTGGGATGTGTCATTTGGTCTTGACTGCACCCTAGCGACATTAGCCGGTGCTACCAGCATGCTCCGGCACTACGGTTTTCTTGGATAGATATGTGGTGCGCCTAAATGCAGGCTTTTGGTTTTGAAGTAATATTAGTAATAATTAAAGTTAACGCTAGGAAATTTTTGTTCATGCCAATAGCCAATAGCGGGGACGAAATTTTCATCAGAAATCCTCTACGGGCTCTGGTTTTCGAGATATTAGCGATTTTACCTTTTCAGATATAGTTAATATTATTAATAGTTCAAGCTACCTAGGATAGTTTTGTTCATGCCAATAGATTCTAGAAGGTGTTATATGGGCAGGGGTTAGAGGGGGAACAAAATTTTTATCAGAAATCCTCTACGGTAATTTTGTAATTTTTAGCGGGTACTTTGAGAGACAAAATCCTTGTTCCTCTGTTAGTATTGCATGGATTTCCATAATTTGTTTTTCACAATATAGCCAGGATACGCAGTGAGTACATAACTCAATTTGAAATTCCTAGGTGCCTAGATACCTTCACAAAACGTTACAAAAGCAGACAATACAATTTTTCCACTTACTTTTCCACTTGCAAAACACCGGAGAATTAACAAGTGTAATGGAGAATTTGGGAATTCTCTACTTACTTTTCGTCTTACTTTTCCACAAGCAAACACCGGAGAATTAACAAGTGGAATGGAGAATTCGGGAATTCCGTACTCACCTCTCAAATTCTCTCTCATTTTAAAATTTTTCGTCTTACTTTCACTTACAGAATTCCCGAATTCTCCATTCCACTTGTTCCGGTGTTTGCTTGTGAAAAAGTAAGACAAAAAATTCTCAACTGAGAGGATTTGAGAAGCGAGTACAGAAATCATGAATTTTTCGTCTTACTTTCACTTCTCAAATTCTCCGGTGTTTGCTTGTGGAAAAGTAAGACGAAAAATTTTCAATTGAGAGGGAATTTGAGAGGTGAGTACGGAATTCCCGAATTCTCCATTCCACTTGTTAATTCTCCGGTGTTTGCTTGTGGAAAAGTAATACGAAAAGTTAGTAGAGAATTCCCAAATTCTCCATTCCACTTGTATATTCTCCGGTGTTGTGCAAGTGGAAAAGTAAGTGGAAAAATTGTATTTTCTGCTTTTGTTGCGTTTTGTGAAGGTATCTAGGTACCTAGGAATTTCAAATTGACTTATGTATTCACTGCGAATCCTGGCTATATATTGTAAAAAAACAAATTATGGAAATCCATGCAATACTAACAGAGGAACAAGGATTTTGTCTCTCAAAGTACCCGCTAAAAATTACAAATCACGCGAAATGGATCAATTTGGTCGTCGTCCAGTACAGAAGAGATGCTGTAAAATTTTTAAATATACACGGTAAAGCTTGTGTGTAGGATGAAATCGCATCTACATTTTGTCCCCTAATTAAATATGTAAATAATTTTTGAATCCGATAAACCGTTTTGGAAATAACTGTAAAAGAAATGTAGCAGTCCTTTTTAAGGTGAAAAATTGGCCGTTTTTGGTACAAAAACTGACATATTTTAATCTCATCATTGCGAAGAACTGGTAAGTCCTGGAAATTTACTTCACATGACAAAAATGTTCACAACGGAGTACTAATGGATGTGAAACAAAGAACGGAAGAAATATATGCAAAATATGGAAACTGGGGTGTATATGGCCGTAGTGTAAAAAAATAGTTTTTCGGCGGTGAAAAGTCAGCTATAACGTTAAAACGATTAAAGACAAACTACACCACTCAATTACCCTCTCCTCCATCTTTAATTTAGTACCAAACATGACGTAGTTTGAGCAACCCCCTATGAGGGGTCGTACGACCCCCAACCCCCCAAACACCCTGCCACAAAAATTGTTCACCTATATTTTTGTACTCTAAACCCTTAATCTATCAAAACAAATCCAATACTCTACAGCCCTCCCACATAGAGTTAGGCGCCCGTGAATAGGCCGCTCAAATCTGCAAATTACCGTTAATCGAAATAAAATATAGCCTCTAATACCCATGCATGCCTAATTACCAAAGCGAATTCTTACTTTTTTTTTATTGGGCTTAGAGATCCTGGCTTAGAGATCCTGCGAATTATTGCAGCTACTGATATTGTCTTAATTTTTTTTTTAATTTCCCTTAATCAGCTCCCATTTCTACCCCGCACTCTCCCCGCCCCTTTTCCTAAACCTATCTTGTTCGCGCTGAGCTCAAATTTTTTTTGATACCACATACATTCTCCTTCTACTCTCCATTCTCTCGTTATCCCGGAAAAACTCGAGAAAACCTACCTTCCTACATCCCTCAAAAACTACCCCAACAAAAAAGAAATTTAAATTTATTTCGACAGTGGAAGGTAATAGGCAGATGTACCTCACATATGAAAAAAAGTCCAACCCTCTACAATAAAAATTGATACCCTTAATCGTCCCAGACGATTCGCCCTTTTTCACATTTCTTACGTTTTCCCTAATTCTCCAACCATGTTAGTGAATTGGGAATGGAGAATTAGGGAATTAAGAATTCTAAGAAAACGCAATTCTCATCTCCCAAATTCTCCGTGCTACAGAATCCTCTGAAGTTGATTAAGTCACCGTAGTTTATGAGCTCCCTTGGTGGTTGGAGATTGCCAAAGCTATTAAAGTATTCGATGTTATCACCTTTCTTGTAGTACGCCACCGCTCCAGTTGAGATGTCCAAGTTACCAATACCGCTTTCTCGCTTCCATGGCTTTTTAGGTAGATTATCACGCATAAATACTCCTCTTAAGTGTGGCAAGTGTGTGGTATACTTGTGAAGATCCAACTCGTTTAGCGGTCTTTTGGGTAGCGTCTTTAATAGTTTTTTGGTTGAGGTTGTAGATAGAGTCCAAGTACTTTTCTCTACGGCTTCAAGAACAGCCCGTTTCCATCTTTACCAACCACTATAGTTTCCATTGCTTGGTTATGACGTTTGCTTTCTTCCAATTTTGCCTTTGCCGCACTGGTGTCATTTACTGCTTTAGCTATGCCTGCTGCACCTCCCGATAGTGCTCCCAATGCTGAAAGCCCAGCAAACAACGGGATGAGGAACGGAAGTGCCCCACCAACCTTTGGTACAGGTATCACTCGTGGAGTTTTAATTGATTTCTTCTTTCTTTTCACAATATTTTTAGCTGCACTAAGAGCTATTTTTGTAGCTTCCATCAAGTCTTTTGGTTTTCTGACTTTCGGAATGTGGGTTGGCGTTTATTTTTAGCTTTAAGACCCATACCTAGCTTAATTTTAGCCTTCATTGCGTTCTTTATAAGCCAGGCGTTGGCACGTTCACTCAAATTTGCATCCGTAGATTTTGCACGCTGCCAGGCTTTTTCAGCTAATATTTTATCAGCTATATGTCGATCACTTGTATCTTCATGTCGCGAGAATGCTATATCATGTTCCTTGCAGGCTGCATCCAGTGGATTAATGCCCGGATCTCCTCTCGCCAATCTTTGTTGTAACTTTGTTCCTGGACCACAGTACTGGTATCCTGGTAGATGTAATTCTACAGGTAATTTGCTAATGACTGAATTTAATTGTCCTCTGCCCCCTTTCAAAGATTTTCTGGAACGTTTCGATTTGTGATCCGACATCTTATAAGGTTCCGATGATACTGTTGAAATGTAATATAAGCAGGTGTATTTATAGGAATCCCGTTAGTCTCCAATATGCGGTTCATTAAAGAACAACAAGCCTTTCCTGTTCGAAATGCTGATGTAGCTGTTATGAAGGTGAAAAGAAGCATGGTCCCCTATTGCCTAATAGTATAAGGAGCATCTTGGACCATCCAATTGTGGAATGTTATGATAAGTTTGCTGGAACATCCCAATGGCCTGAGATATGAAAATATTTACATATATTCAAAATCTTTACATCAAGTGAGTACTTGAAGCGAGTGATGACTCCCATATCAAGATTGGGGTATTATACATTCTCAAACAACTGTGACGTTCTACCTCCAGAGGAAGCCAAATCACATTCAGTGTTTATTTTCGATGATGTAGCATGTGAAAAGCAAAATAATGTGCGATCCTATTTTTGCATGGGTCTTTATGAAGATATAGACAGCTTCTATCTCTTTCAAACATATACGCATATACCAAAGCACTAAATACGTGACAATGCTAATTTAATCATCTTATTCAAGCAAGATGACTTGAATTTGAAACATATCTATAATGATCATGTGAATACAGACATGAAGTTTGATAAATTTCGAAGAGCCTGTGCTGAGTGTTGGAAGGATGAATATGGTTTCTTGATGATTGATAAGGATAGCTCATTAAACAAGGGGCGCTACCGTAAAGGATTTGATACCTTCATTGTACTATAAAAGGGTGAAACATGTGAAATCTTGATAAGTCGAAGTTGTAACTCAGTCGAAAGCACACCGAATCCTGTGGACCTGCTGAGTAGATTAAAGCTGTTCACCTATTATCAGACCTGTTTGAAAGCTGTTAAGCCGTTATCAGAGCTGTTTGAAAAGCTGTTAAGCTGTTATAAGAGCTGTTTAAAAGCTGTTAAGCTGTTATCAGAGCTGTTTTAAAAGCTGTTAAGCTGTTATTTGACCTGTTTAAAAGCTATTAAGCTGTTATCAGAGCTGTTTTAAAAGCTGTTAAGCTGTTATCAGACCTGTTTAACAAAGCTGTTAAGCTGTTATCAGAGCTGTTTGAAAAGCCGTTATTCAGTTAATATCGAAGATGAATGAAAATCTATTAAAAGGACAAGGAATGCAGTGCGAAGGAAATTTAAAGCTCTAAAGACGGGAAGGATTGAAGCAGAAGCTCAACTTGAGGAAACTTTTAAGCCAATCACCAAACCCTTAAAAGAGTTTGTTACCAGAGTCAAAATCGAGCCACCAGTCAAATTGGAACCACAAGAAGGAGAAGAAGAAGAAGACAGCGAAATTGTCGAACCTTTTACTCCTCTAAAACGAAAATATGTTAAAATGGAGGCTAGTAGCACACCTATAAACTATGAGATTATTCCTTAACATCTGAAGAAGAATTCGCAACACCTAAACATTCAAGAACATTGACAGGAAGGTCTCCTGTCACCTCCCCCGATACGTCTGGATACATAGTTTCAAACTATTTAAATCTATTCACTGATAATAGCCCTAAAATTGATCCAACCTATGGAGTTTACTATGATGACAACGAGTGGAGAATCGGTAATTCAACGTTTGATGTTGATGATGTAGGAAATATTGTTATCAAGGGGAAGAGCTATAAAACAACTTTGGGGTTATGTGAGCTGCTATTTATGAAAGATCCTGTAAAAAGTCTATATACTAAAGAGAATTTAACTAATTATGGATCTATTTGGAGAGATACCAATGCATATAAACGTGACTATGCTGAAGATGGGCAAATAAAAGGTACTAGAGCGGTTAAGTATAAAGCTATAATCAGTAAACTTATACAGCATAAAGGCATGGGACTAATTCGTCTGCCTAAGGAAAACATTGATCACATTTACTGGGATGATCCAAATGAATTAGTGGACAGACTGCGCCTTCTAATGGCATCAAAGCAGGCTGGAAACACCAGTCACAACAATGAAATTGTATCTATCCTGGAGGAGTTGCGAGAAGCAGATATTATAGTTTAAATACTACTTCATTACCATACTTCTACACAATCTACAGATGAGCGTTGATAAGTTTGGACGTTTCTCTAAGCGAGGATATCTTGTGAAAGCAGGTGAACGTGGACCAACAGGAGCTCAGGGGCCAGCTGGTGAACAAGGAATTCAAGGCCCAGCTGGGAAACAAGGAGCTCAGGGTCCAGCTGGTGAACAAGGAGAGCGGGGTATTGGATTTAATTTAACGATAAACGGAGACTACGATCTAAACTCAAAGTGTATTGGAAGAAAGCAAACGTCATAACCAAGCAATGGAAACTATAGCGGTTGGTAAAGATGGAAACGGGCTGTTCTTGAAGCCGTACAGAAAAGGACTTGGACTCTATCTACAACCTCAACCAAAAAACTATTAAAAACGCTACCCAAAAGACCGCTAAACGAGTTGGATCTTCACAAGTATACCACACACTTGCCACACTTCAGAGGAGTATTTATGCGTGATAATCTACCTAAAAAGCCATGGAAGCGAGAAAGCGGTATGGTTAATTGTGTTACATATCATAAACTCATCTATAATGCATTCATTAAGATCATATCATCTATAATGCATTCATTAAGATCATATCATCTATAATGTATGTAAGATGAAGTATTGAATATACATACCTACATTACAATTCATATCAATAAAAAGATAAAGTATTGCATATACGTACATACCTACATTGCATTATAATTCCTATCAAGAAAAAATAATGCATTGTATGTACATACATACCTATATTGCATTATAATTCATATCAAGAAAAAATAATGCATTGCATGTACATACATACCTAACTACATCATTTTGTTGTCATTGCACTCATCACTGACCTACGCCAATTTCCATTTGAGGAAACCAGTAAAGGTTGACCGAGTGACGCAATACCCCTGCGCGCAAGAATTCGCACATTGCAATACGATAACCTTGCGCCGGCGGTAAAGCATAGGTGACCAAATTGACATGATGTAATATGATAAGCTACAAGCATTTGGTGAATTGATATGTATGTAGGTACGTGTGAATGATAGAAACAATGAAGGTGGGAAATATGTATATACGCATAAAGCAACGAGTGTCGTGATGTAAGAATAACAAGCTGCGAGTAGTTTATATTACAAAATAGGAAATTAAGAAAATACACCTGGCCTATACAAATTACACTTTTGGTAAGCAAATGTTAGGCCAGAAATATTACGGAAGCATAGGTAAGGTTAATTTTATATGTAAGATTTTTTGTGTAAATATGATGTTGATTTGCAATAAAGAAGAGTGTTCAAGTAACATTCAAAGCAACTCAAGTTGTTCTTACTAAGGGAAGTAAAGCTAATAAGCGGCTCCCATATAATATCCGAGGGAAGTAAAGCTAATAAGCGGCTCCCATATAATATCCGAGGGAAGTAAAGCTAATAAGCGGCTCCCATCTTCGAACCAAGGGAAGTAAAGCTAATAAGCGGCTCCCTTCAACCTACTGCGGCTTCATTCATCAACATTCGACCTGGAATATCTTCATAAGGTGAACCTATGAGAGTACTTGAGGACGACTACCTCCCAAGTGCTTCATAAACTCAACAATAATTTGGCGCAGCCGGTAGGATCAAGGAAGGTACATAAATTCAAACCCTTGAAAAACCTTGATCTTCGAACCTACGAGTGCATAGGAACACCTTATTTCCAACAACAGAAAATATCCATTCTTTTCTCTCTTCAATAACAATAAAGAAGCCACCAGCTTGGATATACAACTTCATATCTGCGTAGCGGATAAAGGCAACAAATTTTATTTTCTTCCATTCGTCTCTTCAAGTTAAAGTAAGATAAATTAAAGTAATAAAAATTGTTAATCATAAAAAAAAAAAAAAAAAAAAATATGTAATAGTCACTGCGGTATATATATATATATACAAAAAAAAAAGATTGAACAAATTTCAAATAATTAATCTGATTTCTCTGGTTATTGATCGAAGCTCGTTAAATTACCTATTCTCTCGTTCCATCTCTCTCACTAATATTGAGTAAAAACATCCGCAGGTTTTGCTTTCATGCCTAAAACTGGCCGTAGTTCTTCATGCTCTACCTTTGAGACGGTAATAAATTCATTATCATTTGATAATACCAGTCCTCCAGATAGCCCAAGAGTAGAGTGTAATTCATCCCAAAGTCGACCTTCCGTAAACTGGTATCGTGAGCATCGCTCAGGTAAACGTTTCAGAAGGCACAGCCTAATTAATTTTCTAGTAAGAAGAAATAGCTTAAACGCCCTAATCACAGAAAAATCATTAACCTCGCCTACTTCTAATAACTGACAGCACAAATGGTGCCCTTGTTTTCTGGAGAATTTAGTCCCCAAATTCTCACAGAATTGCAAACCTTTATAGGCTGTTGCAAACAAGTACAACAGTGCCTAGAAGAGGAGGAAAAGCAAGCTTTTATGCAGATTTTTCCCACTAGATTGAGAGGAAATGCATACCAGCTAATCGCATCTAGCTCACTCACAACATTTGTAGAGGTTGAACAATTACTTTATCGTAATTACTTACCTCGTGAGACTTACCATGAGCTGATAAATAGATTAATCACTTGCCGACAATACCCGCACGAGTCATTTAACTCCTTCACAACTAGGCTAAAAGGCCTATTGTTACAATGTAATGAGGCAGCACAGAGTAAATATGGTGCTGAAAATTTCAATATGGTGAAGCGACAAATAGAAGATTTTGCAATGGCTTCAGTGAAAAATGGTGCATATAACCCGCATCTAGGAGCCTATCTACTCACCTTAAATGAGGATTCAGTGGACAAACTCATTCAAAAGGCATTAGATATGGAAAGATTGCAACAAGGACTCTTTTTCACGCCTCAACCAACAAGCTATATTCCTAACCCCACAAACTCTTTCCAAACGGGCAATTTTCTAAGACCTAATATTCCAAATTTCGCTAATGCTTATGGTTATCCCATACACGAGAGTGTAAATTTATCTTCCTACCCTCACACAAAAGAGTTCGGAGGACATAATATAAAAACTGAAAGTAGTATACCTCCAATACCGTAACCGCCAAAGGAAACTTTAGTATCCTTTAGTACCGACGAAATCCCTGAACATAATTGGCGCTCTGTGACAAGAAAATCTTCCGGAAGCCCACCTCCCTACCAGAAATATTTTCAGCAACAGGCAGAAAGAAAGTACGACAAGCAAAAAGTACTCTTAAATAAGATCACCTGTAGCTACTGCAATTACAAAGGGCACACGTATGACGAGTGCCTAAAACGTAAGAATACGCCTTTCTGCATTAACTGCAGAATAAAGGACCATGATGCCCAACATTGCAAGCAAAATGCTAAGGCACCACCCGAAATTGCAAACACGAGTAACAATGTTCGGTGGGGATCTGCAAATCAGGAGCAAAGAATTAATCACATACATAATATGTGCGACTTCTGTGGCAGAAGAGTACATATCGTGTCCACTTGTCAGCAGAAACAACGATGGGAGGCCACACATTCGGGAAACGGCACACTGTCGACCGAAAAATCCCCGGCTCGACATTGAATAGAACGGCGCAAATTACTTCAGGGTCCTTTCAAACAAAAAAACAAGATACTAGAGAAAACGTTCCAGTGGTAGATTTACCATTAGACATAAGCAAAAACACAGCCGTTCGGCTGATAGTGGACACTGGAGCTGAAGTAAGTCTTATAAAACAGGAAGCACTTGATACGCCAGAACGTATAGAACAGAGTCAAAAGGTCACTCTGAAAACTCCATTTGGAGATGGAGAAACATTGGGTAGCTGCCAAGGCAACTTTCTACTAAGCCGCAGTATCCCATGCCATCTACAGGTTGTAGAAGATAACGCCCAACTCTCTCACGATGGGCTGTTAGGTAATGACTTTCTTGCAAAAAATTGCAATATAGAAGGCCCTAACAAATTACTCCGGTTTCCTCGCACGGAAACCAACCCTATTGAGTTCACGGTACCTCTCGAAACATCGACAGAAGATGGGGAGGAAATACCAAGGGATCAAATAGAGGAGCAATTTAAATCTTCTGCTACCACTTCAATGGCACCCAATAGCAAAAATTCCTTACCTCAAATAGAAGAAATTTCGAGTACCTTGAAAAACAAGAATGAAGACGAAAGTAGGCAATATGAAGTTGTACTTCGGCGATCCAATAGAATATCTCCTCGATCTCAAATGGTACTGAGTATACCATTACAATTAGACCAGGAAATGGTCTGTTTGTCTCAGGAGATTAAAGAAGGAGTATTTGTCGCAAATTGCCTAGTTATATATATATATATTTACCTTTGGACGACAACAATACCCAAAGTTCTCAGAAAAAAGCCTCTCTTAAGCCTCTCTATTTACCATTGGACGACAACAATACCCAAAGTTTTCAGAAAGAAGCCTCTTTTAAACCTCTCTATTTATCTTTGGACGACAATAATACCCAAAGTTCTCAGAAAGAAGGTGGTCCATCTTTCTCTCGTGCACAAAACAGTAGCTACTACAAACACAAAAATAATAAAACAGATTTAAATTCCAATCCATATTCGGTAAACGTAAACCGCATTAAACATTATAATCAAGATAGACTCGCGGCTTTACGTAGAGAATTACTGTTGGATAAAAATTTGAATCAAGAAGAGGAAAAATCAATTCTTGAACTATGCTATAAATATAATGATCTTTTCTATCTAAAAGGAGACAGGCTAACGTGCACTAACACTATAAAGCATACCATACCCACATTATATAATCAACCACCCATAAACCAAAAAATGTATAGACTCCCAGAGACACATCGGGCAGTCATAAATGAGCAAATAACAGAGATGCTAGAGAATGACATAATTCAACTAAGTAAAAGCCCGTGGAACTCTCCGTTACTGGTAGTTCCCAAGAAGGCTGGGCCAGACGGCAATAAACGTTGGCGGGTAGTAGTAGATTTTCGTAAGTTAAACGAAAAATCTATAGGGGATGCCTTTCCACTACCCAGGATAGAAGATATACTAGACCAACTTGGGCACTCGCGCTATTTTACTACACTGGACCTTGCAAGCGGATATCATCAAGTACTTGTTGATCCAAGGGATAGACCTAAAACTGCGTTCAGTACTGCTTACGGGCATTATGAATTTAAGAGAATGCCATTTGGGCTGAAAGGCGCACCTGCGACCTTTCAGCGCCTAATGAATTACATTCTAACGGGTCTCCAAGGATTAGAATGCTTTGTCTATCTCGATGATATTGTAATATATGGAAAAAATTAACAAGATCATAACGAGAAATTGGCTAAGGTATTCGACAAACTTAGAGCCCATAATCTTAAATTACAACCCGAAAAGTGTCAGTTCCTTCGCAGAGAAGTAATTTACCTCGGACACAAATGCTCGAATGAAGGAGCACTTCCAGATCCCAGTAAAACAAGCTGCGTTCAAAATTTTCCTCAACCCCGAACTGTGAGACAAACTCAATCGTTTCTTGGGTTGGCCAACTACTATCGAAAGTTTATACCGAATTTTTCAAAAATTGCCAGGCCACTAACGAATCTATTACGGAAAGACGTCAAATTTAATTGGACTCAAAAGTGCCAAGACTCTTTCGATAAAATTAAAAATTCCCTAGTAAATCCTCCTTTACTCATATATCCAGACTTTACCAAACCCTTTAATTTGACAACAGATGCTAGCAATGAAGCGTTGGGAGCTGTTTTATCCCAAGGGAAAATAGGCACAGACAGGCCAATAGCGTATGCAAGTAGAAGTTTAAATAAGGCGGAACAAAAATACTCCACAATAGAGAAAGAGTTGCTCGCTATTGTATGGGCCGCCAGGAACTTCAGGTGTTACCTACAAGGGAGAACTTTCACGGTTTATACAGACCACAAACCCCTTAAAGGTGTATTCACTGTAAAAGATCCAACTTCGAGATTAGTCAGGTTCCACCATAAACTTTCGGAATTTGACTACACAATTGAATATAAGCCTGGAAAATTTAACACTAATGCAGACGCCCTTAGCCGAATACCTGCCCAAATAAACCAAACAAATCCCAATTCAATCATTGTGGAAGCTCAGGTACATCACCGTATAGATTCTGATATAGACAACGATGATTCTAACTCTCCGCGACCATCAAAATATAAGCAAGCACGATGCCATGTTGTTACGAGATCGCAAATGAAGGAGACAGAAAATAATATTGAAAATGTAACACAAAACCAAAAAAACCGAAAAATTCGAAAATATTCAAAGAACTCCCAAGATGATTCAGTAGAAATTGGCTCAACTGAAAGCAACCAACCTGAAACCAATACATTTGAGCACGACAAATCACCTTCGAATAGTAATTCAATAAATTCCCAAAATCAATTACCTGAGATTATTTCCAACCCTGAAGAAATTCAAATAATTTTAGAAGAAATTCAAATAATTTTAAAGGACTACCATGACTCCGCATTTGGTGGTCATCAAGGAGTAATCAAAACTTATAAAAGAATAAAAAAGAAATATAAGTGGAAAAACATGCTTAGTTCTATCAGGAAATATATTCGAAAATGTTCTAAATGCCAGAAAATGAAGGCTAGCCCGGGGTATCGTATGCCAATGGTCATAACAGATACCGCTCTAATGCCATTCGAGAAAGTTTATTTGGATATAGTAGGTCCTCTTGAAGAAACACACTCAGGCAACAAATACATTTTGACATTCCAAGACAATCTGACGAAATTCGTAGATTGTTATGCCATGCCGAATGGCGAAGCAGAAACGGTAGCAGGAATATTTTTCGACGAGATAATTACTCGTTACCGCATTCCTAAAAAGGTAGTAACTGATCAGGGTTCTAACTTCTTAAGCGATCTTTTTAAACGCGTCTGTAAACTCCTGAAAATAAAAAAATTACAGACTTCCGCTTATCATCCACAATCCAACGGCGCACTTGAACGTACCCACAGACCTCTAGTGGAGTATTTAAGAGCTATTGTGTCTGAAAATCCAAAGGCTTGGGATCGATTCCTGAGAACCGCGGCTTTCGTATACAATAATAGTCCACATGATGGCACTAAACTCACTCCAATGGATTGTTTGTTTGGGTTTACAGCGGATGTACCATCAAATCTAAGAAGAGAACCAGAACCCATTTACAACCACGAAAGTTACTATCACATCCTTAAATACAAATTACAAAAAACGTATGCTATCGCCCGAAAAAATCTGTTTAAGGCTAAGGAAAAGTCAAAACTATACTATGATAAGCATTCACGTCCGGTTACATTCCAGCCAGGTGAAAAAGTTCTACTGAAAAATCCGGCGAAGAAACACAAGCTTTCCCAGATATGGCTAGGTCCATATCTCGTGGTACAAGCTTTTACCCCTGTTAATACTGTTATTCAAATTGGTAAACGAAGAGTAACAGTACATAACAACAGATTAAAACCATTTCACGAATAATGGCTAATCTTTGAAAACCAGACAAGGGAGAGAAAGAGAAACAGACTTTGGATAATTTACTTTTATTTAAAAAAAAAAAAAAAAAAAAAAAAATTTTTTTTACTCAGAGTAGAACTACTTAAGAATATTTTTATTTTCATCCTTTTTAAAGCATTAATTTTCTTCATTATCTCCTTCGTCAGCCATTCAAACTTTACACGCTCCTCTTTTACAGTGGCCAAAATAGCCCTCAACCTAAAGTAATGCAAATCTCGGTCTAACTTGACACGCCTAAACCCCATACTTCAGGGGCATTACGTAAAAGAATGTCCTATAAATTTCTTATTCAATCCTTATAACGAAACTGGTACTTGCGATTATTTAGTACAAACTCAAGCTCCGCAATTGTTAATCAAGTTAACAAGGAAAAAGTCCTGGCTCTTCTCGTTTCCCACCACGCAGAAAATTACAATTTCATGCAGGAAAAATTTACATAGTTCCAACTTATTCGGCAGCGGAGTACTAATATTAAACGAACCTTGTCACTTCCAAATAGCTGACCAAATTATATATTTCGAAGATGAAGACCATCAGAATATTAAAATTTCACAACCAGAATATCCGCATCCACTAAAATCTAATATGAATGAAACCATTCATAAATTCCTTAATAATATCACTCAGAATACCCAAAAACACATAATCATGCTAAAAGCAGAGGATGCCAATAATACTCTAAACGAAAATTCATACTCTTTGGATCAGTTGGAAGAGCAGATAGATACGCTAGACAAACAAAGAAAAGAGCGAAACAAAACAGAAATGGTTCAAATAAGCTCCCTATCACTGAGCTCCGTAGTAATATTATTACTCAGCATAATCGGAATATTGAAACTATGTAAGTTTATCAGGAGCAAGAAAAAGAATATCATAGTCAAAACACCCAAAATAATTACCGTCAATAACCAAAAGGTTCAGTTAGACACTGAGGCAAACCCTCAACTTCGCATAGAAACTACAGAAACCTTAACTCATGAGCCTAAAGCGGATGTAAAATTTAGTAATTTCACCCTACCACAGGAAACGGTGATGACAAACAAAGTCAAACAAATCACCCAAAATTTCCAATCAGAAATTGCGAAAGCAAACACACCCCGAATGATCTCACAACCCCCTACCCAAGAAATAGCGACAGCGATCAAAGAGAGAACTCTTTATCAAACCAAACGGACAGGATTAAAAGAATCAATCAACCCCCGATCTGCCCAGCCTACACAGGCAAGTAACCGACAAAATATGTCAATACAACCCCCAACACCACCACCCCTTCCACCTTCATTAAATCAACCTAAGCCAGATTCAATTACCAGTCCACGACAATTACAGGTAGTTTAATTATTCTCCAGTATTAAGTACCTAAATAACCAGAGACAGCAAGAGATAGCTACCTATTTTACAAAAAAAAAATAGTAGAAGGAACAAAACAAATATGTTATGTTTAGAAGAAAAAAAAAATATACATACACATAGACTATTATACCAAAAAACATTAAAAATAGTAATAAAATAAGAATATTTATATTATATGCATAATCTTGATAAAAATTATTATAGGCATAGATAAGATTTTTTTTTTTTTTCTTCTAATATTAATACTCTAATTTTACTACTTGTGTATATACACATATATTATTATAGGTTCATGAAAAATTAACATTGTAATAAAAAAAAAATATATGTATAGAAAAAATATGTATACACATATATTATTATATTATACAGAGTTGTACGATTAAAAATAAACATACAAATGTGTCAAAATTCAAATAAAAAAAAAAAAACAAGGTTTAATACGAATAAAAATATGTACATACACATATGTATATTATAAATAAAACTAGAAATAAATGTATGAACCGCTGTTAAAATAAGTTAATAAACCCAAAGTTAAAAATTAAACATACCTAGCTGTACCTACAATGTATTATTATTATTTAACAAACAACTAAAGAAAATATTGTTAGAATAACCTAGTATTAAGCCAAACCACCATATACCATTGATCTCTCTTCCTAATATTACTACTCATCTCAGCACTCGGCATTATGCGTATACAAGTATAAAAACAAGTAAAACAGTAAACATTTTTTTTTGTAAATTCCCAAACCCAATTTTTTTTTAATGCGTTATTCCTCTTCCAAGAATAACACATTTTTTAAGAAGGGGGAGATTTGTTACATATCATAAACTCATCTATAATGCATTCATTAAGATCATATCATCTATAATGCATTCATTAAGATCATATCATCTATAATGTATGTAAGATGAAGTATTGAATATACATACCTACATTACAATTCATATCAATAAAAAGATAAAGTATTGCATATACGTACATACCTACATTGCATTATAATTCCTATCAAGAAAAAATAATGCATTGTATGTACATACATACCTATATTGCATTATAATTCATATCAAGAAAAAATAATGCATTGCATGTACATACATACCTAACTACATCATTTTGTTGTCATTGCACTCATCACTGACCTACGCCAATTTCCATTTGAGGAAACCAGTAAAGGTTGACCGAGTGACGCAATACCCCTGCGCGCAAGAATTCGCACATTGCAATACGATAACCTTGCGCCGGCGGTAAAGCATAGGTGACCAAATTGACATGATGTAATATGATAAGCTACAAGCATTTGGTGAATTGATATGTATGTAGGTACGTGTGAATGATAGAAACAATGAAGCTGGGAAATATGTATATACGCATAAAGCAACGAGTGTCGTGATGTAAGAATAACAAGCTGCGAGTAGTTTCCGCAGCTTGTATATTACAAAATAGGAAATTAAGAAAATACACCTGGCCTATACAAATTACACTTTTGGTAAGCAAATGTTAGGCCAGAAATATTACGGAAGCATAGGTAAGGTTAATTTTATATGTAAGATTTTTTGTATAAATATGATGTTGATTTGCAATAAAGAAGAGTGTTCAAGTAACATTCAAAGCAACTCAAGTTGTTCTTACTAAGGGAAGTAAAGCTAATAAGTGGCTCCCATATAATATCCGAGGGAAGTAAAGCTAATAAGCGGCTCCCATATAATATCCGAGGGAAGTAAAGCTAATAAGCGGCTCCCATATAATATCCGAGGGAAGTAAAGCTAATAAGCGGCTCCCATCTTCGAACCAAGGGAAGTAAAGCTAATAAGCGGCTCCCTTCAACCTACTGCGGCTTCATTCATCAACATTCGACCTGGAATATCTTCATAAGGTGAACCTATGAGAGTACTTGAGGACGACTACCTCCCAAGTGCTTCATAAACTCAACAACTGGAGCAGGTACACACTGGGTAGCGTACTACAAGAAAGGTGATAACATCGAATACTTTGATAGCTTTGGCAATCTCCAACCACCAAGGGAGCTCATAAACTACGATGACTTAATCAACTTCAGAGGAGAGACTATAACCATCAGGTTACATTTGAAGCTACAGCATGTTGATATACAATAATGATAAATACGAGTTCGGAGCATACAAGATCATTAGTGAGCGGACAACCTTGAAGCGGTCAAGACCTACATTAACACCTGCAAATACAGCATATTTACAATCGATAGGCTTAACGCTGAAACAATGAATAAAGGAATGCTAGATATTGCACCAGACGCTCGCTTTGATAACAGTGTTACTAAATTTGAACATCACTCCTATTCACCATTTCTAACATCATTTAAAAACAGCGATGAAATCCGTATCTCTGTACAACATCAGGACTTGAATATTCTACCCAGCAGGAGTTTTCTTTACATTGAGGGATCTCTAACAAAGCTGGATGGAACCGTTTCAGCAACTGCAAAATTAGCTAATAATGCTCTACCACTTCTTTTTGAGGAAATACGCTATGAATCGAATGCAGTGGAAATCGATCGTACAAAAAATCTTGGGATTGCGATAACATTAAAAAACTACGTATCGCTAAATGCAAATGTAAGCAGGATACTACTCAACGGCAGTTGGTCACCTGATTCATCCGTTATACCAGCCAATGGACTGTTTAACTATTGTGTACCTCTGAAATATTTATTGGGATTCGCTGAAGATTACAAGAAAATTCTGATAAATTCCAAACATGAACTCATATTGATACAAATACCATTCCGCAGCTGGGACATATATGAGTATCCAGTACTACCGGAATCCATGCATCAAACCTGGTCAGTTAAGACTTCCACTCAACTGGAGAAACCTCGATTTATTATCTTAGCATTACAAACTAATCGAAGGAATGATAAAACCAAGGATGCTAGCAAATTTGATCACTGCCAACTCACCGATGTTACAGTTCATTTGAACTCAGAATCATATCCCTACGATGATTTGAATTTGAAATTTGATTTGAATAGATACACATTGCTGTATGAGATGTATATAAAGTTTACACAATCATACTATGGTCATCAGTATCAGCCGTTCCTCACATGGGAGAAGTTCAAAACCGATGCTCCGATCGCTGTCATTGATTGTTCACATCAAAATGAAACAATAACAAGTAAAAAAGCTGAAATTGGTCTAAGACCAATTCTTAGGATACCCTAGATGAATGCCCGTATTAAATTTCGTATGGTCACCGATCTATTCAAGTATTGATTTTGAAGTTGTTTTTCGCATATATTTCTAGAACGGTTTGTCGCACAGACAAAATGGTTATAACCAATTTTATAGGATTTCGTATTCTGCAGAAGTTTTTAGTACCATAAAAATATCTAGGATTGATCGTTTTCAAAGTATACGTAAAAAACCGAAATTTTGATATGGCAACACCAAGAAGGAGTTGCCCGATTTAGTCCATTTTTGACATTTTATTTGCTAATGTAGTAAAAACATCATGTGCGAAATTTCAGCTCTCTACGTCGACGCGTTCTCAGGCAGTGACCAAATATATAGCGGAAAACGAAATTTTTATATGGAAACCCCACGAAGGAGTTGCCCGATTTGGCTCATTTTCGAACTTAATTTTACTTTTTTTTTTAAAGTCTGTGTACAAAATTTCAGCTCTCTAAGTGTACGCGTTCTCAAGTTATTGTGCGCACAGACGGACGGACGGACGGACATGCAAAAATCGAAATAACTTTTAATATTATGAATGGGTGTCCAATCCATTTTGCTCTACCATCATTATTTCGAGGTGTTACAAACGGAATGACAAACTTAGTATACCCCTATGATTTCATCTAGGGTATAAAACTGGACCTGTTGACATAAGGCTAGAACTCAAGATATCTGAAAATATACCGGCTAATACAACAGCATATTGCCTGCTTCTACACGATCGAATAGTAGAATACAGTCCGCTGACAAGTGAAGTTAGAAAGTTAAATTAAGAGGATGACTGTCATCGTAGACATCCAAGGATTCAAAACAAACCTCAATGAATTCATCACTAAAGAACTGGCAAATTTAAACAATGAAAACCAGATGCAGCACTTTATATTTCAACCACCGTTCAGATAGAAAGATTTGACTTCAGCAAAAAAGAGACAAGAAAATGGCTTCAACACAATTTTCATGGATTCCGCTGGGATGATGGCTACATACCGTATCACAAGCTGTACACTATAGTTGAACCATTGCTTCGAAACAAAACCATATATGTAAAGGGAGCTGAAAAAGTTCATTGGATGCAGAAGATAGTTGGAGAGGGTGAAATCATTATCAACGTCGAAGATGAATACAACTGTGGAAAACTAATAGAGATTAACACAAATGCGCCATCTTGCCAAGTTCATATTGGACAATGTGCTATAAGAAATACTTTCGTAATAAGAAATTTTATTGGAAATAAAAACAAATGTTTATAAAACATAAGACTTTTCAATACACACATACCCCAGAACCCTCACTGACATCTTCTAGAATCTGTTCATGGTGATGTCATGTTGTGAAATTCGAATGATGCTGATATCCACAACTTTCCTGCTAAGAAAACTTATTTAGGTGCAGCGAAACCATGATGATGTCATGCCGATATCTAGAACTCTCCCGCTAATAAAAGAAAACAGCAAAATAAAGGCATGCTGGTAGTTCCGGCTAAGACCCAAACAGATGTCGCTAATATCTCGAAAACCAAAGCCCGTAGAGGATTTCTGATGAAAATTTCGTTCCCCCTCTAACCCTCGCCCCTATAACACCTTCTAGAATGTATTGGCATGAACAAAACTATCCTAGGTAGCTTGAATTATTAATAATATTAACTATATCTGAAAAGGTAAAATCGCTAATATCTCGAAAACCAGAGAGCGTAGAGGATTTCTGATGAAAATTTCGTCCGCCCTAATAGCGCCACCCCAACCATCTAGAATCCATTGGCATGAACAAAAATTTCCTAGCGTTAACTTTAATTATTACTAATATTAGTTCAAAACCAAAAGCCTACATTTAGGCGCTCAAGAACAATCATAATAAAAAAGCCTACATTTAGACGCAGCACCCCCATGAGCAAAAAAAAACTTAAATTATTACTAATATTAACTATTTCTAAAAAGGTAAAATCGCTAATATCTCGAAAACCATAGCCCGTAGAGGATTTCTGATAAAAATTTTGATCCCCCTCTAAACCCTGCCCCTATAACACCTTCTAGAATCTATTGGCATGAACAAAACTATCCTAGGTAGCTTCAATTATTAATAATATTAACTATATCTGAAAAGGTAAAATCGCTAATATCTCCAAAACCAGAGCCCGTAGAGGATTTCTGATGAAAATTTCGTCCCCCCTAGTACGCCCACCCCAACCATGTAGAATCCATTCGCATGAACAAAAATTTCCTACCGTTAGCTTTAATTATTACTAATATTAGTTCAAAACCAAAAGCCTGCATTTAGGCGCACCACATATCTATCCAAGAAAACCGTAGTACCGGAGCATGCTGGTAGCACCGGCTAATGTCGCTAGGGTGCAGTCAAGACCAAATGACACATCCCAGAGCATGCTGGTAGTACCGATTAATCCCGCTAGGGCGCAGTCGAGACTCAATGGTGCATCCAAGGTACAATGGTGTACCCACTATACAAACCAATACAGCCAAGACACAAACCAATACATCCGAGACACAAACATACATTAGTATGGGCTCAGACCACCATCTGTGGCGAAATCCTGGAGGCTTAAAAAAGTGATCTGGTACATACATAGAACAACTACTGCTCTCTGTGCTATATATCCCCGCTTGTCTGAGATTTCTCCATAGAATCTTTGGAGGTAGTTTAGGATTGAATTTAGACTGATAATAATTGTACTTGGCGGAGCGTATAGCAGATGTTGCTCGGTTGCGTGCACTTTTATAAAGGGAACGCGCAGCAGTAATCTTTAGACGTTTATATTGTCTGTACAAATATTCACGTTCAGCTATGAGGGAGGCAATAGCTGGTGTAACCCACGGGCAGGAACTAGTTTCCACTCTCTTAGTTCGCAGGGGTACATATTTTTCTAATAAGTTATTAAGGTACGTGAAGCAATTTGTTAAATTCACAGGTCTAGGTGCGAAATCATATGTCATGAAGAACATATCGTGATCAAGGAAGCTAAGAGCTTCTATTTGATTATGAAATAAAACTTTGCTTTCGTCTGTTGTTAGAAATAAGTCAAGGAGTGACGGATTGGAAGTATCGCCATATGTCGGTACGGTATTAATAATATTCAGATATGTTGACTGCATGAAGTGTGTGCAGGTGTCTGTGCGAGAGCTAGGTCTCAAGATATTAACATTGAAATCACCGCCTATAATTATATTATTGTAGCGATGGGAAAGTTCTGAAAAGGTATTTTCAAACTCCGATGCATTCTCCAGTGTAAAGTGTTCGGGTGGACAGTAAACGGCAGACAGGACACACTCCCTAATACCATTACTTAATTCTACGCAGGTGAATTCTAAGTCTTGGGCTCGAGAGGATTGAATTATCTTAGCTTTGAGGAAATCTCTAACGTAAATAGCTACTCCACCCCCAATATGACCTTTCCTATCGTTGCGCATTAAGGTGTGACCTGGTATCGAAACTAACATAGATGGTCATTTAGCCAAGTCTCACTGATAAGATTGGCATGGACATTCGAATTAGTGAAAATTAAGCGAAACTCATCAATTTTATTCCGCATACTGCGAGAGTTCAGAAGGCATATATTTAACCCCTCACGGCGTCCACATAAAATGTTCATCAAGGCTTTCACTCTGCACGGTCCAGCACGATCAGCCGCGGTCATGGAACATATGTGTGAGTGTGGCTATGTGTTCGCAAGAAAAGCATGAAAATAGCTATTTGTTTACATTTATTCAAACAGGACATGGGATCGCTTCTGTAAATGGGAAGAGTAATTAAATTAAAAATTAAATTATAAATGACTATAAGATATGTAGTTAAATCCAGATATAGTAATATATAGAGCAAGACAAAATAAACCAGTTTCTAAGCTACCTACGACTAATCAATCACGTGAGTAATACTAACAAGCATATTTTTGGCTAGTAAACTAGATAAAAACAAAGAAAAAAGCAAAAAAAGAAAACAAAGAGAAATAGAAAAAACTAAATTGAACTGTACCTATAGCAAAAACTTTACGATCTCAATTATTACGTAATTGTAGCCCAAAACAAAAAAAAAAAGACTTCAATTTAATTTGTTCTTTTTTAATTTCAATTTCTCAATTAAAACATCTCCATTGCTTCCTCAAGAAAAATCAAAAAAACAATTGACAAACAAAAATACCAAACATCCCTGTCATTGCAAAATCCACTATCTAGTCTTCTTTTTTTTCTTCTCAGACCAAGCCCAAGTAGTTACGGCCTACTTACATCTTATTGAAGCTGAAATAAAGAAAGGAAGATTAGTATAATTCAAGTCTGTTATCGGGGTTATGATCCTTATTGCCGCGTGTCCACTGATTTTGAGTTTCCACATATAATACTAACACATAGCACTGACGTTACCGGAAAACCCTGTCGTAACAACGTGCATTACAATCGTTACCGGAAAACCCTGTCGTAACTCGTAACAACGTACATTAAACCATTACCGGTAAACCCTGACGTAAGTAATGCATTCTTTCATGATAAAAGGAGAACACCATCCCATTACCACCAGAAGTCTGCGACACCAGCACCGTGATACGTGGAGAACACCATCCTCCGCACAGGCTAGCTAAATCGTAACAGTGGGTACGCGTCAACTAGGCAATCATTTACTCAAATAGTAACGTACGGATACTTCGCTATTCGTTAACTTCGATAACTGGCACGTTCGTACATTCGTGCCCGTTTAATATTTTGCCAAATTATATTTTGATGGCAATTAAAAGTTTAAGTACTTACATTCGACCATCCTGAATTCAACTCGACTCGAGTTGCTCAGTGTTCCCATCTTCATCTGGAGATAGCACGACTCCATCGTCACCACTTTCGCTGACTGTTGCGTCTGATACTCCTCCAGGCTCACACCATGGTCTCATTCGATCCACAGCTACAACTCGTTTATAATTAGCTTTCCTCGTGGTACGGAATGACCCTTCCATGTCGGTAACAATGTAGCGGTCATTTGACAAGACTTCTTTGACCACTAATGGACCACTATAAGGTGGAAGTAGTTTTCCGCTAAGATTCGGTGCCGTTTCATTCTTCTCAATCAGGACTACATCACCTTCTTTGTATTTCCTTGGTTTTTTTCGTCTTCGGTCAAAATTTACTTTTTGCTTCTTTTGAGCTTCAACTATTTTGTCTGCCGCTGCATCTCGTTCAGATACAAAATCTGTGATTCTTTCCGACAACTGGTTAACTTCGTACTTCAGGGCTGTATCACTCCCTCCTCTTGGCGTATACCCAAAGAGTAGTACACTAGATGTTTTTCCAGTGCTTTTGTTAACCGTATTATTAATACTAAATTGCACCTGCCGTATATTCTCATCCCATCTCTCGTCTTCTAAAGTTGTCGTCATGAGAGCACTCAGTATGGATCTATTGAGTCGTTCAACTTGGCCATTTGCTTTTGGAGTCGCCACTGCATTCTTCATGTGTTGAATATTGTTTTGTTCACAAAAGATTGAGAATTTCTTTGAAGTGAATGAACTTCTCTGATCGGAGATAATAACTTTCGGTGCTCCATATACCACAAACAAGTCTTTAAAATAGTCAATGACATATTTTGTTTTCGTGGATTTAACTGCCATGATGAATGCACCAACCACTGTATTCCACGCGCAGTAATGCGATAAATTCGTCCATTACGCAATGCATAGTTTTTGTAAATGGTTTTTTCGTAGGTGGTGTTGGGCGGTCGTGATAAAATTTCATTAATCTGCTTGATTTTAGTGTCGGTTAGTTGTCCAGCTAATACCTAATCTGCTTGGGTTATTTGCATAATTTTGCAGTCTTTTTCGTCACTTAGTGGATTCCGACGTAAAGCATCCACATGCTTCATACGATTTCCTGGTCGATACTTCACTACAAATGTAAACTCCTGCAACTGCAACCACCATCTTGCAATTCTCGGAATTAGTTGTTTTTTATCATTTGATGTTTTTAATGCATTGCAGTCTGTTATTACAGTGAAATTCATTCCGAGCAAGTACACTCGAAATTTCTTTAAACTCTCCACCACCGCTAATGTCTCCAATTCATATGAATGGAACTTGTTTTCTGCATGCATCGTCTGACGGCTAAAACAAGCTACAGCATGTATTCGTCCATCATCTTGGTATTATAAAAGGATTCATTCTAGTCCAATTGCGCTAGCATCGGTGTGAACCTCTGTAATTGCATCTGGTTTGAATAAAGCTAACACCGGCCTCTCAACTAATGCTTTTTGCAACTGTCGGAACACCTTCTCTTCAATTTCTGTCCACTTCCAACAGGTAGTTTTCCTTAGCAGCATCGTAAGTGGTCTAACTAGTTTGGCGTAGTCTTTCACAAAATGACGAAAATAGCCTGTCAGACTCAAAAACTGTCGAATGTGCCGTACAGATTTCGGCACCTTAAAATTTTCTACTGCTTTCATTTTGTCTTGACCTGGTCTCACTCCGCCGTTGCTAATATCAAAGCCCAAGAAGGTCACCGTAGTCATCAGGAACGAGCATTTTTTTTAAATTCAGCGTGATGCCCTCTTCTCGAAATATTCCTAGTGTCTTTCGAAGACCATTTAAAGCTTCTGATACTGTTCGTGAATGGAGCAACACATCATCCAGATAAACCGCAGCTATGTCATCAATCGATGCTAAGATCTTGTTCATTAGTCTTTGGAATGTTCTTGGTGCGTTGGTGAGACCAAAAGGCATACAATTGTATTCGTATTGACCTGAAGGTGTAACGAATGAGGTGTAGTGCTTCGATTCTTCCTTCATGAGTACTTGGTAATACCCAGATTGCATGTCCAAACTAGTAAAGTAGATGCCTCCTTGAAGCCGATCAATCTGGTCGTCAATCCGTGGTAGTGGATGATTATCTTTAACTGTTGGCGAATTTGGCTTTCTGTAATCAATACACAGTCTCTGTTCTCCATTCTCTTTTTTACTAATAGCACCGGTGAACAGTAATTAGAATTTGATTCTCTCACTATGTTATTGCTAAGAAGCTCATCAACGATATTTTTACGGCGTCTTGTTCTGCTCTTGCCATACGATATGATCGGTAACTAAAAGGTTTATCCTCATTCAGTTCTATTTGCATTTGCGCTGATTTGGCACATCTAATTTCATCGGTAGTTAGTGCTAAACAATCCTTAAATGCGGAAAGTAGTTTAAACAGCTCCTGTTTTTCTTCTTTTTCCACGGGACCAACAATTATTTCCTCGAAATTCAACTCCGGAAAGTTAGTCCCGGTCAGAGTAAAAACTTTTTCAACAGTTGTTGGCTTATGTTCACATGGCCATGCACGAGCAATTATCTGCTTCTCCTTCAAAATCATATCGGTATCCGACAAATTCATAAATGGTATGATTGATCGGTTATCATTAACACGTATAATAACTCGAGGTATACAGGATTCATGTCCTTCATGTGGTCCAATACTAGCTTCTAAGTAAGCATCACCAAAGTAATCTTCACTAATGACATTAATAGCGCTCCAGTGATGGGGTGGTACAAGAATTTCCTCTACGGTACGCAAAATTATCTTATGAATGTCTGGTTGAGTTGCTATTTTGACTAGATCTTGTATGTCAGAGTTGTATTTCGAATTGAGAAACTTTAATGTCGTATTATTTTTCACTACTATGACATTGGGAAGTTCCGTGAATGTTCGTCCAATAATAACCAGGACATTTTGTTCAAAGTCAGGTACAACTACTGCCTTGACTTGTGCTTCCACGCCATCAATTTCCAGCTTAAACTTGACAGAACCTATACTTGATGTACGACCGTTACCATAGTCGTGTAACGTTATCTTCTCCTCGAAATTGATGAATAGTCTAAGACGTTTAGCTTCTCTGAATATGATGATCGTGCAAGAACTACCGAAGTCTACGTATGCACTAGAAGGAATGTTATTAATCCTTATGTTCTTATGGTACTTCTTGTTTGCCACTTCATTCACCGGAATCTCTACGCACGCAATCGTCTTGCTTTTATCATCTTTCATTTTCTTGAAAAAATTGGACTCATCATGATTTCGATTGCCACACAATTTACAACGTTTGTCTAATTCTTTTTCTAGACATCTGTTTGCAAAATGCCCTTTTTTCCACACTTAAAACAGGTTTGTTTCTCTCGTTCCGCTCGTAATCTTTGTATTTTCTTTTATAAACTGGCTTAGATTGGTGGGTTTGCAAATTAGTTGGGTGGTCATTTATTGCACTTAGATATTTGTGGAGAGACTCTGGTGTTTCATGTTGACCGGCCTTCGCCGTTGTCTTGATTATACGATAATCTATCCCTCCTATAATACATGAAACTGCATTCGCCCGTTAATTTCACAGTGGTTCACTAATGCCATTTTTTCGTAAAAGTATTTTGTATAGGATTCATTTGGTTGCTTAATTCGTCGTATCATTTCCTTCAATATTTCGAAATATTCGCGTGATCGTTTGGAAATGTGTCTTGTAGTTTTCTTTTCCACTTGTCCCAAGTGAATCTAACTGTGTTAAATCCCTTGTACCAAGTTTCAGCTAAGCCTTGCAACTTTGATAGCGCGAAATAGATAGTGGTTTCCTCTGGCCATTGGTAAACTACTCGTAGTTCGTCCACTTTTCGGCACCATACTTCGGAGGTCTGAATTCGTTCCTCTGGGTTAAATGCTGGCACAACTTCCCCTTTAAAAGAGAAATTTGGTTGTTTGGAATTCGTATTTATTAAAAGAGATGTTATAGCGTTTGCGAATTTATGTAACGATTCGGCTGTACTTTGTGTCGATCCTCTTTGAGTGTAACGACTCTTTTTAAAAGGCAAATCAGAACCAGAACTATGGCTTCTGTTACGATTAGGGCTTCGGCTCTGACTTCGAACACGATGGAACCGTTTCCTTTTAGCCATTTTAAATATGCTTAAAGACGTTAGTTCTGAGGACGCTATTAATCCCACTTCTGATATTGTAGCCCAAAATAAAAAAAAAGAGACTTCAATTTAATTTGTTCTTTTTTAATTTCAATTTCTCAATTAAAACAGCTCCATTGTTTCCTCAAGAAAAATAAAAAAAAAACAATTGACAAACAAAAATACCAAACATCCCTGTCATTGCAAAATCCACTATCTAGTCTTCTTTTTTCTTCTCAGAACAAGCCCAAGTAGTTACGGCCTACTTACATCTTATTGAAGCTGAAATGAAGAAAGGAAGATTAGTATAATTCAAGTCTGTTATCGGGGTTATGATCCTTATTGCCGCGTGTCCACTGATTTTGAGTTTCCACATATAATACTAACACATAGCACTGACGTTACCGGAAAACCCTGTCGTAACAACGTGCATTACAATCGTTACCGGAAAACCCTGTCGTAACTCGTAACAACGTACATTAAACCATTACCGGTAAACCCTGACGTAAGTAATGCATTCTTTCCATGATAAAAGGACCACCAGAAGTCTGCGACACCAGCACCGTGATACGTGGAGAACACCATCCTCCGCACTAGGCTAGCTAAATCGTAACAGTGGGACGCTTCAACTAGGCAACCATTTACTCAAATAGTAACGTACGGATACTTCGCTATTCGTTAACTTCGATAACTGGCACGTTAGTACATTCGTGCCCGTTAAATATTTTGCCAAATTAACTTTTGATGGCAATTAAAAGTTTAAGTACTTACATAATCACCATCAGCTCCATCGGGAATCGGTAGTTAATCATACAGTGAAAAAATCCATTTTTTTCATTAAACAAAGCTCTGCAACTGCTCTTTGTTTGTAATTTTTCCTCATTATCACCTTCAGTTCTCTTAATATGGAGAAGGCCATTTCTCGTTCTTGCTGAGACAATTTTCCCCAGTTTGCGCAGCTTTAATGCCTCATGAAGTAGATGAATATTTTGTGGAGTCAGACTTTCGTTGACATATATTGGACTTGGTGAGGAAAAGCCCTGCAGATCACTTAACTGGAGGCCCCCTGCGCCTACGAAAGCTGCTGAGAAAAACTTTTTGCTCTGAGTTGGAGGAGAAACGAACAACTATTGGTGTACTTGTCCTCTTCTCTGGTGGCGGTAATGAAGATTTACGGCTTATGCGGAAGGCATCAATATACGGCGATACTGGGAACTCAAGGCATTGAGACTAACCAAGGTTGTTTTTATACCGAAAGCGGATAAAAAACCACCCAGCAAGGCAAAATAATACAGGCCTATCAGTCTGACATCATTTCTTCTGGAAACTCCAGAGAAAATAATAGACAACTATATTCGAACGTGGTTCCTCAAAAGCTGTCCACTCAATGTCAATCAATATTCCTACCAATCCGAAAATTCCACCGAGGATGCTCTCAGCGTAGAGACTATCGAGAGAGTCTCATAGGAAAAGGAGGTCCCTATATGCTCCTTCATCGACATACAAGGCGCATTCGACAATACTTTCTTTGACTCGATCAAGAGGGTATCCGAAGATAGAGGTATAGAAACCTGCATCATCAGATGGATTGGCAATATATTTGAGAAACGCTGCATAACAGCTACCATAAACGGATGAGATATTAAATTTACTCCAAGAGGCCGGCAAATTTAAAATTTGAAATTGAATGGTCACCACGATTAGGTGTGACTTGAAATTTGTGATCATGATTACTATGTACAATCATATTATGTATGATTATATTATACTTAGCAGATGCTTTTTAGGTAAAATTGCTGGATGTTTTGTTGTGTAAATCAATTTGAAATTTTTTAGTCGTCCCCCGACTCTGAGTATGCCGTTTTGATCCAAAAATGCGTTCAGTGGTAGTAACTTACTCTTGTTTGAAATCAGTCGCTGATATGCTAAGTCCTGTATTTCTTGGGAAAAGGTTAAGCCTTGCACCCACCTCACAAGAACTGATGCTGCATAGTCCAGTTCCTTCGGTGATAGTGATCTGATGTTGCGGTTGATGAAAGGTTGGCGTTGGAGCCAAAACGAAGACAAATAACGACGATGCGTATGATCTTAAACCATGAGGAATGATGATCTCAAATTTCTAACAGCGTATTTCCAAATTGTATGGCATTTAGTGATAGAGTTTCCTTTCTTCTCTCTCTATTTACACAGAACTTTGATGTGGCTTTCTGTGTTTAAGGGCTGGAGCGGTTTGGAGGATGATAATGTTTGATCTTGGATGAGTTCTGCTGAGTTGGACCTCCATTTGGTCAGATTGAAACCGGCTTGGCTTAACAACTTGATCACATTCCTCTGAATTTGTAATCCCTGAACAATAGATTCAGTACCTGATAACAAGCCGTCGACGTAAAATTGATTTTTAATGATCTCAGATTCTCAGGGTATTTTTTCTTGTTGTCGTCTGCGATTTAGAACTAGGTGCGTGTCGCCAAAACTGGGGCAGATGATGTACCATCCGTCGCAGTAGTAAGGCGAAAATGTTTGATGGGAAGAGTGGAATCGTCCCGCTAGACAATTCGTTGGAAATCAGTGTGCAGGGAAGACACCTTCACCTGCCTGTACATTTTCTCGACATCACCACTAAAGGCTATTTTGTGCTGACGGAAGCTTATTAAAATTGTCACCAAAGCTCGCTGAACTGCTGGTCCCACAAGAGTGTGTCGTTTAGTGAGATGCCGGAGGATGTTTTGCTCGAACCATTGGTAATGTTCCTCATATTCCCTATCATCTTCAAAAAATGTATGTGGTGGTGGTGGTGCCAAAAGTGGGATATATTCTATTTCCCAGAATTTTTTTAAGATATGGTCCAAATTGAGAGTCATGTGGAGACTCAATGTTGATGGAATGCTGTCTGTAGGTTCAGGTATCTCTCCAGATAAGATCCAGCCGAATATGGTGCGTTGAGCGATAGGATGCCCCGATGAACCAGTAATCCTGTCAACACAGAGTATTTTGAAAAATACATTTGCCCCTAATATACAGTCAATCCGACTGGGCTTGTTGAAAGCAGAATCAACAAGGGATATGAACCGAACGTATTCCCCAATGATTGCTTGGAAATTCATGGTTGGGTGGAAGCCGTATAAGCTTGTCTATTACGAATGTCTGAACATGAAGTACATTCGAATGATCAAGGTATGATGAAATTGTTAATTCTACCCGTCCCCTTGTGGGACTACTTCCAGTAGTGCCAATCCCGTTTATACTAAATCTTGCCTTGCAAGATTCGGATATTAAAGATATTTGAGATCCGGTATCTAATAATGCTCGACATGCTTGGGGTTGACCAAATTGATCTCGAGTCATGATAGCAGCTGTAGGCAATAATATGGACCTAAAGTAGAATTTATAAAGTTCATTGGTACCATTGACAGCATCGGACTGAACGGTGGGGTTGATTGAAGATAATGTTGACTGATGTAATGAAAGGGTTGATTGAGGTGGTGGATCGTTGATTGGAGATTTCGACTAGTTCCCAAAAAGCTATCACTGACTTGAGCGGAATTTGAAAGTTTATTCCTTTCAGATTTCGTGTCAAGTTTTGCTAAGTACTGACGGTTGTTATGTAGTAAAGAATGATGACACATTTGGCAATATTGGCATGCTCTTTTGAACTACAAGAAGAAGCAGAGTTTCCGGCTTACAGCAATTAAAGCATAACGAGTTTTCAGCTGCAAATGCTTGCCTACTATTGATAGAGGCTCGTTTGAACTGGGGGCATGCATACACTGTGTGCGACTGATCACAATAAATGCATTTAAAATTTGATTCAGTCGTATGAAAGGATTTCACTGCACCTTGTGTATGCGTATTACTGGAGAAACCTTTATTCGAAACGTTACAAATGTCAATGGAGTCAAAACGTGTATTTAAAAATTTCATAAAGTCTTAAAAACTTGGATTTTCATTATCAGTACTTTCGCGAGACCAAAGTGTCTTTGTTTCACTATCAACCTTATTTAGGATTATGTGTAAAGCTTTTAGTCCTCGCACAACTTCATCAGAAGCGTCATAGATTTGACGCAAGTCTTTCCCGGAAACTTGTGAGCCTGATGGCTGAACCGTTTATCTAATTTATCCCACACTTCAATGTAGTTAGCATCCGTAATAGGAAGATGTTTAACGAGGGAAGAGGCTTCACCTTTGAGCAGATCTTTTAAATATTGTAACTTTTGACAATTTGTTAATGAATTATTATTATGAATTGTGGAATCAAAAAGGTCCTTAAAAGACGACCAGTCCTTAAAATCACCAGTAAAGGGTGGTATTGAAAGTCGCGGCAATTGCACCTCATTACTGTTGAACGAATACGCTTGAGTGTTATTGGCGGGTAGGTTGTATTCTAGGTGGAGCGTTTTGGCCTCGAGAATGTAAGGTACTCCTTAATAATGCCTGGACTTCAAAATATTTGGTTTCAAACCATTTAATCTTAGAGGTTTGATCTGGGTGGAGCAAAAGTTGGCTTCGATCTTGACAAACTCTGACCACCGATTCTTCTACTCTTTCTAAGCGCGCACTTATAATTTCAATAGAGGTTTCAAAATATTTGGTTTCAAACCATTCAATCTCAGAGGTTTGATTTGGGTGGAGTAAAAGTTGGGCTTCGTTCTTGACAAACTCTGACCACCAATTCTTCTACTTTTTCTAAGCGCGCACTTATAATTTCAATAGAGGTTTCACGAGTCAATTCATCGACGAAAGTTTTTGTACTTCTTAGCGTGCCTTTTATACGACCTTTTTGCTGCCTTAAGCTAGCGATAGTGTCTTCATTCATGTTAATTTCTCAAATAAGTTCAATTGACTAACCTAGAATTTATTTTATATTTAAATGTTTGAAATTCTAATCAACTAATTCACTGTGTAGACGCTTTTCACACTAATTATGTAATTTATAGCACATAACCTATTTTTATCACCACGAGATTGTCTGCGGAAGAATGTGTTGAATTTGAGTTTTTAAAATTGCCCGCTTTCATTTGTGCCTCAAAGTCCGATTAGCTAAAGTTATCCTTTTTTAAATCAACTGAAAGGAAAAGTGCGTTACATTATAATATCATGAACACAAAAGTCAACAAATTGTAACTTACCTTTAATCGCAAGTTCTTATACACTATAAACTGCGAATCACAATGACTAATCGTAAGGCGTCAACACGAGAAAAGAAATTTGCACTTTTTTGGAAGAATATCAGTAACCTAGGTACAAGCGCTCGAATCTGCTTTTCTTTGAAGCGCTTGAAAATTTTCCCGCTGGGTGGGTTATATTTGCATGTTGCTAATTATGTGTAATGTGCATAACTATATAATGACATCTCACTTGTGGAATGTACGGAAAGACATTATTTATAATGTCCCGGCGAATGATTTGCGTTGGAAATATAATTTAACTGCGATTATTTCACTGATTGAATTAATTTTTCCAAATAAACTGAATTGGCATTGTTCAAGAGTTCTGATTTGCGTTGATTTGATGGGCAGTGAAATGTTAAGCAAATAGCAATCAAAAATGGTACTTATCTTCATATAAGTTAAAGCTGCTTAGCGCTGCTGAAAAATCCGGCCAAGAAGGATCAAAAATGTTGTGGATGTGGGCCGTCTTGTCGACCACAGTACCTCAATGTGATTTCCTCGACCATGAGATTTTGCTGTTATTGGAATTTTTCTGATCGCATGTAAACTCGAAGGACCTTTGTGCACTGTAAAACTGATGGGCTCTCCGTGACGGCCAGAATATGCTCGAGTGACCTCACAAATGAAGCAAAGAATGCAATACGAACAGTTGCCTTAAATACATGATTTATTTCAGGTTGCCTTAAACTTTACAATAAAGATTTACAATGAATACTTGAAGAATGTTCGATTTAATTTTACAAAGCCAAAAAATACTTGTTCTAACAGGTCAAGAGATCAGTACTAGTTGAGATATGACAAAAAAGTAAAAAAGTATGAGGGAGAGAATGTCAGAAAGCAGAAAATCCTGTCATTTTAACTGCGTTCGTGTCGAAAAGTTGCGCGAGATGGTTATGCGCCAAGTATTTGATTATAATGCACGAAAGATTCAAATTTGAATGTACTATTTTCTCAACATGTTCGATGACTTCTTTCTAGAGCGCCATTCGTTTGCTGGTGATAGGGTGTAGTGTTTATCTTTTTCGCCTTCAATAGTTTAAAAATCTCATTGAACAGATTGCTTAAAAAGTTTGCGCCTTGACTTGTGAGTATCGATTCAGGAATTCCGTGATGACAGACAACGCCTTCCACAAAGTCTTTTGCGATTCTGGTGGCTTCCGCGTTGGGTAAACGTAGTACATCTGAGAACTTCGTAAGGTCGCCCTGAAATCTCAACAGGTACTTGTTTACTTCGTTACTTACGGGTAGTGGTCCTATGATGTCTAGGGCAATTCTTTCGAAAGGTGCCACACTAGGTCAGTTAACTGCTTCTTTATAAATTTGCACTTCTCGGGCTGTAGTTTTAAATTATGCTCTCGCAGATGATTGCAAATTTTGATCAACTTGAAATTGTGATCTGACAAATCCTATAGACAAGAGTATCGTTAACATATACAAAATATTCAATTACTTGTTACCCCATTAATACGATATTTATTATACGCTGGAAAGTAGCAGGTACGTTCCTTAGCCCAAATGGCATTCTGTTATATTCCTAATACCCAAATAGTGTGCTAAAGGTTGCTTTTTTTTTTAAATCTTCGTTAACGAGGATTTGATGGAATCTGCTAGCAAGGTCAAGCGTACTGAATTATTTGGATCAGCCCAAGTGATCTAATATATCGGATATATTAGATAGCGGATATGCATCTCTAATTGTGATCTCATTGAGTTTGCGGAAGTCCACCACCACCCTCCATCGCTTATTGCCGTTGATGTTAGCCTTTTTCGGCACGAGGAGAAACGGTGAGTTCCATGGACTAGCACTGGGTCTGATAACTTGATCATTCAGCATCTCATTTACCTGTATGAATTTTATCCCTTTGTGCGGGAGGTATATTAGACTCTGTTATAATATAGTGTTCAATAGCATCCGTGCTTGTCGGGTAATCTTCTTCCCAGTAGATCAAATTATTATAATCCGTACATATCTTCATAATGTTTTCTGTTTCCTCTTTATTACAGCTTGTAAGTTTTTTTCAAGTTTTTTAATATATTTGCTATCGGGTCTTTGTCCGTATCCCATTCTATAGCTTTGAAATTATCCAAGTCTAGAGTTTCGGGCTCTATATGAACGTCTGTTTTGTTAGAATTTAAGAACATTATGTTTATACTTTTCTGATTGTCTGTCCCAACTATAGTTTCGGCCAAATATACTCCTGGGGAGATCTCTTTTTTATGTATAATCAAATGGTACTGTAACGATTTTTCTGCTACGTGGAGGCAAAAGTGTAGGATTTGGCTTCCCTTTTTATGAATATTTGTTGCTATCTATTACGGCTTTGTATTTCCTCAAGAACTCGTTGCCGATAATTCCATCGTATTTGAGATTTTTTTTTGGAACTGAGAAGTTGAAATGTGTGTTTCAATTCAAGGAATATTTGGTCTCTTAGACAGATCAAGGGTCCTGACCGTAGTTCTAACGTTTTAATGGGTTCTCCAGAAATTGTGGAGCCATAGTTTACATCTGAAACTGATACACCTTTTCAAAAACTGCCAGATTTTAAAAGACTGATGTCTACTCCTGTATCCACGAAAAAGGTATAGTATATTTTATAGCACATTTGAATGGTATACAAATACAAGCATTGTTGTCAGTTTTAGTAAGTGGTATCATAGTCTGACCCGAAGTTTCGTGTTTTAGTTCCTTGGAAGTGCGTGGACTTCGGCTGTATGTACAATTCGGGACGGGGCGTCGCTTTTCTCTTCCCGAATATGGAACTTTTAGTTTTTGATTACTATTATTAGCGACTCGACTTATATATGAACTTTTAGTAGGTACATAGTGCAGATTGTGTGGAGCATCTCTACTAGTATTCGGTCTAGATACATACTCGCGTTCTTCTCGATGCGAGCATCCACCTGAATTAGTTTGGTAGGATCTTCCATTGTTGTAATGTCTAAACCTAGAATCGTTAATATGGTGATTCGGTTTTTTACAGTATGTGCATAGTAAATCATTTGCCTCTCGCTTAATCGGTCGAGGTGGAAAATGGGGAACATTCGGGTTATTAAAATGATTATCGCGCATGCGTACATTCGGGTTCCTAAAACAGTTATCGTGCGTGTGTCCCTCTCGGTTCCAATGGCTGCAGAATATGTTCCTATTTTGGGGAGGTTTACAGGGATAAGTAGGCGTAGGAAAATTTCGTTTTAAACGATTTGAATGATCTCACGCGTAGTATATTGCCTTCCCCAAATTATTTTCTCTGTGTGCTTTAGCCAATATCTTCAAACTATGAATTCTCAGTTCATCTTCGAATATCTGTACAGCTAGCTTTGAGTTTTCCTGTATGAGGAATTCTCATACGGATAAGTCTGTCACATTGCTATAAGTAGCGGAATTTAGTAGAAATAGAGCCTGGGTTATCCTGTATTTATACTCTTTAAAACTTTCTCTCGAGTTTTGACTGATCGAGACTAGTTCATTTTGAGAGTTAGCTCGGGATGTTTCTTCCTTGAAAGTTGATTTGAATTCCTGTGCCAAACTATTCCAAGTAGTGAGCGACCTTTATTGTATAACATGGTGTCCGAAGTTTTGTTTTTATAATATCTAGAATAATACTTTGCTGCGGAACAGTAGGTTGCCGCAGGCTAGAAATTTTTCTAATTCGTGAAGAGTTCAATCGAACACCGGCACTAAATTATACACATCAGTGATGCTGAACTCTGCTCGTTGACATGCAGGAGCATCTTGGTTGTGTTGGATAACTTCATTATTTGGCATTTCGTTTGTGGTATTAAATGGTAACTCCCGAAGAAGCGTAAGAATTACGCTTTATCCTCGTGTGACTCTGGGGAGGTAAAAAAATCCGAACTTTTTAGTTAAGACACTCATTACTCGTGATAGGATAAGGGTAAAGGGCTGGTTGAGAAGTCTTTTGAAGTTCTGCATACAATGCTCTTAACTGTTACCGTACGCCCTGCACCTTTTAAGATACACGGTGTTTTGTGAAAAATTAGCTTTTTTTCTTAATCGGAGTTACATAAACACGTATACAAAAAAAAATTATTAAGATAAGTAAGAAAGCTAGAATTGGTCTAAGACCAATTCTTATGATACCCTAGATGAATGCTCGTTTGTAATTTCGATTCGTATCGTCTCCCATCTGCGCAAGTTTGATTTTTCAAGTGGTTTTTCGCATATATCTCTAGAACGGCTCGTCAAACAGCAAAAATGATTATAAAAAATTTGATAGGATTTTATATTCTGAAGAACTTTTCGGTACAATAAAAACATCTAGGACAATAGTTGGCTTCAATTAAAATTGTAAATCGAATCGTCTTAAAACGTGTTTATTATAATAGTGTAGTACGCGGAATGCACATATATACATACAGGGTGATTCAGATCAAGATACCTTCCGGTATATCACGCGATACCTTGAGGTAAGCTGATCAAAAAATTGTTCCACCGTACCGTATTGAAGTTGGGATTTTTCTTTATTGGTCATGGCTATGTCTTTAGCTATTTTGAAGTATTAAAAGAGGGAAATTTGTCTCGGTTATTTTGACTGAGAAATTGTCCACTTGTCATGGAGTTGGATTTTGATTAAAAACACTCGTGTTGGAATTATTCAAATTCGCCTGTGCTCTGGCTTGATTCCATGTTACCACATTTACGCTGGTGGTAGGTTCTGAGAAATTTTCGCTACTAGCTGGTATAGCTCTACTGAGAGCGTCTGAATTTGTGTTGAGCTTACTTGGTTTGTGGACTATTTTGTAGTCATATTCCTCAAGACGTATTCTCCATCTCATCAGTCTTGAGGAGTTATCTTTCAAATTCATGAGCCATACTAATGGTTTATAATCAGTTCTAATAGTAGACTGTCTACCATAAACGTATGGTAATGGGTAATGGGTCTCTGCATTATTGGGTGCCCGGCTTACATAGGCGATTGGATGATCTCCTTCATCATCAACTTGTGATAGACCAGCTCCGATGGCGTAGTCACTGACATCAGAGGTGACAAAAACTCTTTGTCGACATCAGGATATAATAAAATTGGTACTGAAATTAATTTGTTTCGCAATTCGCAAAATACTTCATCATAAATTGCGTCGAACTTGCAAGTCGTATCTTTTTTCAAAAGATTTGTAAGGGGCTTCGCAATCTTTGAAAAGTTGGGTATAAAGCGGCGATAATAGCCGACAAAACCAAGAAAGGCTTTAATATCTTTTTCCTTTTTTGGGTCTGGAATAGGACTGAACTGACTTGATTCTTGCTGGGTCTGGTTTGACTCTATTTTCGGTAATAATGTGCCCTAAATACATAATTTCCTTCCTTAGGAAGGATTGAAGTTTCAAATTGAAATTGCGGAGACGGCTAAATATTGCTGTGAGTCTTGTGTTGTGATCTTTGAGATTGTATCCGTGGACTACAATATCATCCATATATACGAAACAGTATATGCCTTCAAGGCTAGATAAGACATTATTCATGGCTCGCTGAAAAGTAGCAGGGGCGCCTTTTAAACCAAATGGCATACGATTGTATTCATAGAGACCATAGGGTGTGTTAAAGGCAGTTTTCTCCCAGTTCTTCAAATCCATTTTTATCTGGTGGAGTCCACTGGCAAAGTCGAGTGTGGTAAAGTATTTCGGTTTCCCAAAACTGGTCTAAAATATCAGTGATATTAGGCAGTGGGTACGCATCGCCAATAGTAATGTCGTTAATACGACGAAAATCCACCACAACTCGCCAGCCAGAGAAGGGGTGAATTCTCATGTATTTGCCGGTTTATTTCTGTTCGGCTTGCGTCAGGAAGTCTATGAGGCTTGGTATAGATGGGCGGTTTTTCTTGGAGTATCTTGATTTTGTGGGTAATCGCATCGCATTTGTATATGAAAGGAAATCCCCTTCTAGATAGAAGAAATCACTGAATTCCCTACAAATGTCGCGAATACTCTCAGATTCCTCCGAATTGTAGTGATCCAATTTGATAAGGTCTTGCAGTTTCATTATTCGGCCCTTAATTGGATCCCTTTCAGAGTCTGCGAAGATAACCACAAAGTTGTCCAAGTCTTGGTAAACTGGGTTCACCTCGTGAGGGCACAGACCGGCGTCCTCCTCATTTGTATTGAGGATTAGGACTTTTGCCATACTGTTGACTCGTTCCACGATCGATTTTCCGAGAAATAAATCTGGTCTTATGTCCTTCTTGAAACAAACCGATTGATGTTGAATAGAAAGATTTGGAGTTTCAATAATATACTTTGATCGAGCCCGAATTTTGATTGATTTATGTAGATCCAATTCTTTCGGATTTTTAATAGGAAGGAGATCTGATTCCAGCTTTTGCGGAATTGGGAAGGAGTTCTTTGATGATTCCGACTTGATAGAGTGTGAAGAAGATGAATATTTGCTGAAATTCTTTGACTTTTTTTATTTATTACTAGATTTCACCTTTTGTGCAGTGCTAGATGATGGAGATAGTCTTTCATTTGATCCAGCCTTTTGTGCGGCTATAAATGAAGATAGATTGTCATTACTATTTAGTTCGATTTGGGTTGGAAATACTGATAGTGATATTTTTATTTTTAAATTACCTTTGGCCTTCACTTCCTGTGAAGCATTGGATGGATAGTGATTTTCAATACCCTGTGAAACAGTTGATGGATACAGATTTTTATTAATATTTTCATTGAAGAATTTTATCTCCGTATATAATAAAGTTTTAGCTTGCGACCTCTTTTCTGGATCTTCGCTTTTCAAATAAACATATGGATAATTAGTGTAATATTCTTCTTAAGGATAAAATTCATTTGATTCATTCACATCTAAAGAAATAAGTTTATTTTTGTATCGAGATCCATCGTATCAGAGGATGGAGTTATTTCCCATAATTTGGAATGGGTGTTCTATGATGGAGTTATTATTCGATGATTTCAAATACAATTTAGCAAAGGTGAGCCCTTCCGTAGAAGTGGACTCCGTAAACAATGATTTATGTTGCAGACAGCGTCTCTATAGCAAATGCTATTTTGCTTCAATGGATGGAGTTTAATTAAACTTATCTCTGCTCCTGTATCAATTGAAATGTAAGTTTTGGAGCAGAGTAGATAACAACAGGCAAAGAAAGAGCTTAAAAGTTCTTATTTAATTGAATGGGGATATTTATTAATTTATTGCTGCCTACTTTTCTGTCGATATGGCCTCGGGCTTTCGATAAATTTGCGCTGTCGTTTGTATATGCGAGGGGTTACCGAAATTAAGACCCCTTTCGGCGGTGGAGCTCGATTTTGTCAGAGGACTGGCTGCTGTCAGCTCCTGTTCTGTTGCTGTTTATATGTAGTGTTTGCTGGCGGAGTCTTTGGAAATTATTTACATCTTTTTGAATATTGGGAATCCGGGCATTATTTGCCGCTCTAGCTTTGCATTCCTCGATGATATTCCTCATCAGATGTCAATATCGACATGAAGGAGCTTGTGAGGGAGGTGTAGCCTTATTGTAATCCGGAGGTGGTTGAAATTGCGAATTAACCATTGGAATTGCATTGACGTTGAGCATTGTATGACTGGGCATCTTGAAGCAGCATGCCGCAGTCCATTACATTTAAAATACTGTAAATTTTGACTTGTATTTTGTCTGAAGGAGCTGTATTTGTCTTGTAATTCGTTTGAGAGATTGCTTGTTTGAGCTCTAAACGTTATGCCTGATCTAAAATATGAGATTTGAATGCAGAAAAAGATTTATCTGAGTGCACTTTGGCTAAAGTTTGGAGTTGGGCATTTATTAGCCCATCCTCAATAGCTCTCACTGCTTGATACTCGTTACCTTAAAAGAGATTTTGAAAGAACTCTGTCACTTGTATATGAGTATGTTGCCTCGTTTGGCTTCGACTGTGTTACATTTAATTTTTAGAGGAAATCTTTTGTACTTTCTGGCTTTCTCTGCTTGCAGTTGTTTAACTGTGACTGCAGGGTAGATCTGGGCATTTTTACCTCGAAATTTTGCTGTAAAATTGACTTTAAAGTAATAATAAAATAATTTACTCCTTAAAGGGTCTAGTCGCGGCACTTATACTAATATGTTAAGAAGGTTACCTTACATTAATACTCCTGACAAACAACAAGTCGTGGTAAAACCCTTCTGCTCTCCTGTCAAAACATTTCTGTTCCATGCGACCGCAGGTGGTTTAATCAATGAAGATCTCTAACTATTTTTCGAAGAGTTTTCCAATAAGAGGTGTTATTTTAATTAGCCCGCTATTTCGGTAGATGTCACTTTTGGAGCTGTCATTTTTTGACATTTGACAAGTAGAAACTACGCCATTAATAAAAATGGAACGATACACGATTCAACAACGCATTGAAATTATTAAAATTCACTATAAAAATGGTGAAAATGTGACAGAGACGGTTCTTAAAACTCGAACATTTTTGGGTCGTCGTGAAGCACCTTGTCGGACCGCAATACAGAAATTGGTAGAAAAATTCGAGCTGTCGGGAAAAGTTAGTGATGTGAAGAACAAAACCCGTGCACGTCGCTCAAGAACAGCCGAGAATATTGCTGCTGTAGCCGAAAGTGTTGAAGAAAACCCAGGTTTGTCCATTCCTCGTCGTTCTTTGGAATTAAGCATTCCAACAACGTCATTACACCGTATTTTGCATAAAGATTTGGGTCTTAGGGCTTATAAAGTTCGGTTAACACAAGAACTCAAGCCGGCCGATCATCAACAACGTCGAGTCTTTGCTGATTGGGTCCTTGAGATGCATGAAAATGATCCGGAATTGCATCGAAAACTCATCTTGAGTGATGAGGCCCATTTCCACCTCGATGGCTTCATCAACAAGCAAAATTGTCGCATCTGGGGCTCGGAAAACCCAAGAGTTATTGTTGAAAAGCCTCTCTATCCTCAACATGTGACTGTTTGGTGCGGTTTATGGTCCCGCGGGGTCATTGGACCTTACTTTTTCGAAAATGAGGCTGGAGCAACAGTTACGGTGAATGGATTGCGCTATCGACAGATGATTAATGATTTTTTATGGCCGGAATTGGATGGTATTGATCTGGACAACGTTTACTTTCAACAAGACGGCGCTACGTGCCATACAAGCAACGAAACCATCGATCTTTTACGGGAAAAGTTTCCGGACCGTGTTATCTCTCGAAGAGGTGATCACAATTGGCCACCGAGATCTTGTGACTTAACACCTTGCGACTTCTTCCTTTGGGGCCACGTGAAAGAGAAGGTCTACGCCAACAGCCCAGCGTCGATTCAAGACCTCAAAGATGGAATTCGTGAGGCTATCGAGGACATAGAGCAGCCACTTTGCGAATTGGTTATGGAAAATTTCATGAAAAGGATATGGTCCTGTAGGCGTGGTCGTGGTGGTCATTTGGCTGATATTACTTTCCATTATTAACGGCATAGCTTCCTCTTTATAATGAAATTTGTCTCAAAAAATGGCATTTTTCTTTGAATATCAAAATAACAAATCTTATTGGAAAACCCTTTAGAAGACTCACAAATCCTTAGAGGGTTGTTCCTTACTAATCTGGCATGCAAGTAACTCAATCGATGAAAACCATTTTTCCTTTTTCTGTTATGTAGAAATTCTCGCGTTTTCTTTTGCAGAATATTCCTGTTAAACTTCCTTGCACACAGGTAAATAATTAATGAAACTTTTTGGATATAGATTCCCACATTTTTCTTTACACAATGTTCCTGCTAGATTGGCACTCAGATAGTTAATTAATGAAAACTTTTAAAATAGAAATTCACAGATTTTCCTCTTCAGAATGTTCCTGCTAAATTTGTACGCAGGTAACTAATTAATGAAAACTTTTAAAAACAGAAATTCACAAATTTTCCTTTTCAGAATGTTCCTGCTAAATTTGCACGCAGGTAGTTAATTAGTGAAAACTTTTAAAACAGAAATTCACAGATTTTCCTCTTCCAGAATGTTAATGCTAAATTTGCAGGCAGGTAACTAATTAATGAATAGAGATTCACAGATTCTCCTTTTCAGAATGGTCTTGCTAAATTTCCTTGCACACAGGTAAATAATCGATGAAAGATTTTTAAAACAGAAATTCACACATTTTCCTCTGCAGCTTTTTCCTACTATATTGGCGCGCAGGCAATTAATTAATTTTTCCTTTTCACAATGTTCTTGCTGAATTTCCTTGCACACAGGTAAGATAGAAATTTATACATTTTCTTTTCAGAATGTTCCTGATAAATTTGCACGCAGGTAAATAATTAATGAAAACTTTTAAATACAGAAATTCACAAATTTACATTTTTAGAATGGTCTTACTGAATTTCCTTGCACTCAGGTAATTAATCGATGAAAGATTTTTAAAACAGAAATTCACACATTTACTTTTCAAAATTTTCCTGCTATATTTGCACGCAGGTAACTAATTAATGAAAACTTTTAAAAACAGAAATTCACAAATTTTTCCATTTCAGAATGTTCCTGCTAAATTTGCACGCTGGTAACTAATTAATGAACTGTCTGTACGAAATGTCTAGAGCTTCTTCACCACGCAACATATGCCAAATTGTGAGAGCTTTTACACCGAACAATCCTTGCGAAATTTCCCGCGATTTTCTCCAATTTTACAAGTGTGGACTGTTTTATAAATTTTCCACCACACTAGGTGCGTGTAACAGTTCCCAATCTTCACACAAAGGCACATCTAAAGGTGCGGAGCTACACGCGCGAACTCTCTAGAAGATTTCCACGACACGATCGATGCGTAATATGACGGCGCTGGTCGCGAAACTCGTGTAAATTTTTCACAACGATTCGTTCAAAAATTATATTCTAGGGTTTTCTCACCGAAACTTAAAAGATTTTCGCAACGTGCTATAGGTATTAACAAGAGACGCGCACGGGACGGCCACTTTACTACGAATCAAATATTCACTCAACGACATCCAACAACGAACTCCCTGACTCCCGCGCAGTCTGCCTACATCGCAGCCGTTCTTAACTTAAGCCACCGGCAGAAGATTCGCTAGCATTTGTGCTGCTGTGAGCACAAATTTTTCTAGGAATTTTTAAGCAGACCTGCTGTAATACATGGCATGATGGTATCACGCGATGTTTTACGGCTAGGCGAATTACCGTTTTACCGTCGTGTGGAAAAATAGCATAGGGCTACTTTTGAAAATATAAACTTTTGCCTCTTTTCAGGTACCCGGGAAATTAAAATAGGAATAAGATAAAATGGATAATGTTGCTATAAAAAAAAATTAAAAGACTTCAAAGTGAAAATTATATATATAAAAAAAATATTAAAAGAGCAAAAGGAAGAAAAGGGGAAAATACATATTAAAAAAAAAAATTAACTGAAGAAGTAGCGAATGGCAAAACGCTACAACTCCGGAGTCTTGAATTATGTTGAAGTACGCTGTGCTGTGCTGCACTAATAAATTATAGTGTTTTAAGTAAAATAAAAGTGAAATATTAATAAAAATAAACAGCCACGGCAAAAAATTAAACATTTTCCAATGTTGTTTGGTTACAATTGAATTGTCACATGGGGATTAATTTATCTTAGCCATGCAAAGGCAACGCCAAGAAATATTATCTGAAAATAAAGGGGCGCTAAAAATTTGTTTATTTTACAATTTGGATTATAAAAACTGTCCCTCTTCAAAATGTCACGATTTTATTATTGCCTTGACGAAACGATTACAAACACAGAACAGTAATACATTTCGCCGATTGGATTAAGTTTTCACCCTATATATAAATATTCTTATAATAATGATATATAAAAACCTTTATTCTTATCCGAACGATAATGGTGTAGGGCTAATGTTGATGAGTAGATGTGTCGCTAGCACTGACATAACGATGGACTGAGCGATTTGCTATTTCATGTGGCACAAATATTGTGTTTCTGTATATCATCGTTAGAGCATCCTTTAGAACTTTTACTACATAAAAAACATGTAAAACTCAACCAATCAGATGAAATTTTACACCCGAAAATCGAATTAAATTAAAAAAATATATATTTTCTTGTGTAAAAGTGATTTTTTAGTCGCTTATAAGGAATTAAACTCATTCCAACTTTAATTTTCAAAAGTTATTCTTAACTGAATCCTGCGTATGGGTAAGAGAGATGGAGCATGGTAAACACTATCTGTACCTTATTATTTCTGCCGCGATTGCATCTGCAGCCAACATAAAAACATCAAATGGCATAAGAAAACGTTTAGTAAACTTTTCCATAGGGCGAAAGAGAAAACTGTAAAGCTTGTGCCATTCTTTCCTATAGGAAAATGGCAATACGCTCAGTCCATTGTTATAAGTCAGTGGTCGCTAGGCTTGGCCTGGCTGACTGACGTCTTCTTAGAGATTTAGATTTGAGTCTGCTGCAGTTTTCGATAATTTTGTTGTGGATGAAACGATTTCTTGAGATTTTCCTTGCTTCTAGGGTTACGGCTTGGTGAGGCAGGGATATAGCCTCCTTGGGTCCCACGTTGAGCGCTCTGGCGCTTAAAATTATTTATTTATATTTTATTCTTCTAAGTACTTAAGGTACCCGGGCTTGTTTTAATTTTTGTTTATTATGTTATTACTTTTTTGTTGTTGTTTGCTTTAACTGGTTCTTGTTATATTTATATATTTATAATTTTTTTTTTTTTACTTTATTTTTCTTATAGGCACCAGTTTGTTATGTTGCGTGCCGAGCTCCTAAAGGAGAGCAGAAATACGGTTAGGGATTTTATTGGTTTTTATTCTTTTACTCCAAAGTTTCGAATCTCAATATTCACAATTTTTTATATACTTATATCCATACATATACATATATCTAATTCACTAACCGTAGTGTTTACAATTTTTGGCACTTTAATTTTAACTTTCACAAATTCCTTATATATCGATCTCGCAGAATCTAATTCAGTGATCTTGGTATTCACAATTGTCGGTATCCCAAAAATCACAAATTTTATAACACGCTATCCCACGTAACGTGTTGCCTGGGCATTTTTCTCGTAAATGTGCGGAGATGTCGAAAAATTCCTAATAACAAAAAATTACGTATCATTATCCAAGGTATCTTTGTAATAGCAAGAGTTCCTGAAAAAGGACACGGAGAAGCATATATTTAAAAAATGTACTCCGTGTACCGTGCTCCTTTGGCATTTTTCTCGAAAATGCACAGAGCTATCATCAAAGTGTTAGTAACAAAATTTATCCATCATAAGCCGGGCTATCTTTTGGTATAGTAACCATTTCAAAAAAGGCACAGGAAAAAGGATAAAAAAAGGTAATTAATTATAATCATTCTTAAACGACGAAGAAATTACCATCAGCAAATTCTTCAAATTCCTTAGCTGAAAATAATAAAAATATTTTCCCACAAAATGAAAAACAAAAGTTTAAATTTCAACCCAAGTCGTTTCAATAGAAAAAACCCCTGTTATGGAACTATGTTGAGTGATTTGGCTTGGACGTGAAGTCCCGACTGCCAGCATGAGCTGACAGATTACTCGGCGGACAGCGTTGACTGCAGGGCGCCACGCTAGCTCGCCTCCCCTATTGGCGGAGAGTGTGGGGAGGTTCCAGGAATACCTGCCGCCTGCCACATACAAAAAAAATTCGTGTCTACATATAAAAAAAAAAACGCCGGCACACATTCGGTCTTGAAAGGACCCTTACATCACTTACCTACATCCCGTGGGAAGGCGTAGATGTTCTGCCTTCCATCGCCGTTGCCCCAACCACCACTACACTAATGGGAAGGTTGAGGTCAATGCGCATGAGCCACAACCACAGTTATCATCAAATTCTATCACAAGCACTTCAATATCGTTACACTCAATACAACATGACAAAATTAAGAAGTCGTCTTATATCCTTTTGCCAACAGTCATGATCAACGTAAAGGATGCCTGCGGAAATCTCATCCCTCGCCGGGCAATCCTAGATTCTGCATCACAATTAAGCTTTGTATCTGAAAGGTTAGTACAACGGCTTGGTATCAAAAGGCGAAAGACATCTATTACAATCAACAGCATTGGAGATTACTCTACACTGAAATTTCATCACCAGACACATTTGCATATATTCTCAAGGATCAATGACTTTACAGCAGAGCTCGACGATATCATTGTACCTAATATTTCTGCTCCTCAACCATCAAACTACATTAATGTATCCTCCTGGAGCATTCCGAGTAACATTCAAATGTCGGATCCAGATTTTAATAAGCCAGGTCGTATAGATGTTTTAATTGGCGCTGAGCTTCACTACCAATTATTACAAGTGGGTCAAATAACGTTAGGAAAAAATCTACCAGTACTGCAAAAAACAATGCTAAGCTGGATTATAGCTGGTAGAACATTTTCCGATCTGCCACATCAATATAGCTGCAATGTAGCATCCATTGCATCTGAAGAACAAGAATCTTTACACGAGATCATGAAAATGTTTTGGGAACTTGAAGGTAATACAAATGTTCCTACAACGTCATGTAGAACAAAGGAAGAAAGGCTTTGTGAAGAGCACTATATGTGCAACTATACGAGAAACTCTCAAGGGCGCTTCACAGTTAAAATTCCGTTTCGTTATCCTACAAACTACTTAGGAGAAACGACAGAAATGGCCATCAAGAGATTTTTGAACTTAGAGCGTCGACTTATAAAAAATGAGGAACTATTTCAGCAGTACAAGAGTTTCATTCATGAATATTATCAACTAAATCATATGCATTCTCTCAACGATACAGAAGTCTCCTCAGTCAAATACGTTATGCCACATCATTGCGTTTTAAAGCCAGAGAGCTCAAGTACCAAGTTAAGGGTAGTATTTGACGCTTCGACCAAGTCAACCACGAATTATTCATTAAATGACATCATGATGACAGGCCCAGTGGTACAGCGAGATCTTTTTACAATTCTCGTGAGATTCAGAAAACATTCCATTGCAATAACTGCTGACATTTGTAAAATGTATAGGCAGATACTTGTCGATCCTGAAGACTGTGTATTTCAGAATATAGTTCGGCGTGATGATCCAAGTCACGAGTTGAATTTCTTCCAGCTGAAGACAGTTACCTACGGAACATCAGCAGCTCCATTTTTGGCGACGCGGTCTCTGCTTCAGTTAGCGATTGATGAAGAAAGTAAGTTTCCTTTAGGCTCCCAAGTAATAAAGTCAGATTTCTACGTAGATGATCTCATCACCGGAGCTGATACGATTGATGAAGCTAAGGAAACAAAACGTCAAGTTGAAGAGGCTCTAATCACTGGAGGCTTTGAGTTAAAGAAGTGGTGCTCAAACAATAAAGAACTATTAAGCAGCATACCCGCATCCAGTCGCGAGAACTCCATTCAGTTCAATGAATCTGAAGCTATAAAAACTCTAGGACTTATTTGGCAACCACGAGAAGATAACTTCATTTTTAAAATCAATCTAAGTAAAAAAAGCATTAAAAGAATCACTAAAAGAGTCGTTTTATCTGATATAGGAAAATTATTCGATCCTATGGGTTTCATAAATCCAGTTGTTGTGTTAGGAAAAATATTCTTACAACAATTATAGAAACTATCATTAAATTGGGATTAATCTCTTCCATTGAAAATGCATACAATGTGGTCAAGGTATAGAAGTCAACTCAATCTTATTGAACAATTTAAAATTCCACGGAGGCTATTTCCGTTCGACAAACTAATAGATGCTCAAATCCATGCCTTTTCCGAAGCAAGCGAGAAGGCGTACGGATCTTGTGTGTATCTGCGATGCGTTGATGTATTCGGAAACATACATGTTAATTTGATATGTGCTAAGTCTCGGGTGGCTCCTATCAAAGACACAACAATTCCATGTTTGGAATTATGCGTTGCACAATTAACGGCTGAATTAGTATCTCGACTTAAAACTATTACAAACATCGCTATTAATACTACGTTCTATTGGACGGACTAACAGATTGTTCTAGCATGGTTGGCGGAACCGTCCAGTACTTGGTGCACCTTTATAGCAAATAGAGTGGCCATTATACAAGAAACATCGGATATTGAGTGTTGGAGCTTTGTGGAAGGTGTGAACAATCCATCAGATTTGGTATCACGCGGTGCACTACCCGACGAGTTTCTAAAATCAAGTCTATGGTAAAATGGACCCAACTTTCTTCATGAAAGCGAACAAAAATGGAAGGAAAGTTATAAGCCACCAAGCTTCGAAACTTCAATTCCAAACGAGAGGCGTAAGCAAAGGTCAGCATTCATCATTTCTGACCAATTGGACATTGTACAAACGACAAAATACATAAATTCATTTTTAAAGCTTCAAAATGTTTTCGTGTACATACGTCGATTCTTAAACAACTGCAAGTTACCAGCATCACTCAAACAGACAGGAATTATTACAGCCCAAGAAAGGCATACGGCTCTAAAGGCGATGGTAAGAATTGTTCAAAGGCATGAATTTGCAGATGATTACCTATCGTTAGCCAATCATCAACAAGTGAAGAAACGCAGTCGATTACGGAGCTAAGCACCATTCCTTGACTCCGAACAAATCATGAGAGTAGAAGGAAGACTCGAAAATGCTACAATAACTTATGACGCCAAGCACCCAATGCTTTTACCAGCATCTCATCCCTTTACAAAATCTTTACTTACTCATCTGCATTTCAAAAATATGCACGCTGGCCCAAAGAGTCTACTTGCTATAACCCGACAAAGATTTGGCATCGCAAGAAAAATTGTCCACGCATGCATAAGATGTTTTCGAGCCAAACCTAAAACTATTCAGCAAATGATGGGAAATTTACCAGCAGAGAGGGTTCAACCGTACCGGCCTTTCGTCAATTCTGGCGTGGAATTCTGTGGTCCATTTTTTATCCACTTCAAACTAAGAGGAAAGCAGCCCATCAAAACATTCGTAGCTATTTTGTTTGCTTCTCCACAAAGGCAGTTCACTTAGAGCTGGCAAGCGATCTGTCCTCGCAAAGTTTTATTGCTGCCTTGAAACGATTTATTGGCCGTAGGGGTCTATGTGCCAACATATACTGCGACACCGCCACAATTTCATAGGAGCAAGTACACAACTGAAGGAATTGCGCGATGCTTTTATGTCAGAAAAAAATAGAAAGGAAATCATCGAGCTATGCAGCAAAGACTCCATTACGTTTTACTTCATACCACCTCGATCCCCCCATTTTGGTGGTTTATGGGAGGCAGCTGTAAAATCGTCAAAGTATCATCTTCGCAGAGTAGCAAGCGGACATTCTCTTACCTTTGAAGAACTTCATACACTAGTAGTGCAAGCCGAGGCCATACTGAATTCGAGGCCTATAGAAGAAATGTCGTCAGACCCTAATGAACTCTCAGCCTTATCTCCCGGAAATTTTTTAATTGGAGGACCTTTAACGGCCATTATAGAACCAAACCTTTCTCAACATCGGCTAAACACAATAGATCGATGGCAACGACTACGGTGGATACAGCAACAATTTTGGACTAGATGGTCGAAAAGCTATTTAAATCAGCTCCAGTGCCGTAATAAGTGGACTTCATCAGCTCCGAATGTAATCGTGAATAGCTTGGTGTTGCTCTAAGAAGACAACTTACCGGCCATGAAATGGGTTCTCGGTCGCGTCGTAGACATCCATCCCAGCGATGATGGAATGGTTCGTGTCGCGACGGTCAAGACAATGAATGGACTGTTTAAAGGATGTGTAACTAAAATATGCCCTCTTCCTAGTAATTGAAATCCGCTAAGTCATTTCAAAGCGGGCGGAATGTTAATGAACTATACGCATATTAATAATAATAATGAACTCTTGTCAATTAAAACATAACCTTAACATTATATGAACATTTGTAAGGCTCTAACTGTTTGACGTTCACTGGCATGACATCTATCAAAATTAGTAATTGATGTCGGCACAGTGGACATGGTCCAGATCAGGCAATTTTTCGACTGAGGCTCTCTCTCTCACTTGGACGGCATCTTGAGGCACACGTATTCATCCATCAGCAAATTAATTAAATTCATAGAAGTTTATCTGACAAATCAAGATTGTTTTTAAAGTTAAAGTTAGTTTAAAGCATATATGTAAAGTTTTGAGTTTGAAATAAATTCCAGTTATTGAAAAGTCGAAAAAGCTCGGGTTTTCCTCAACATTACTTATTAATGATACTTAGCTGTGTTGCCGCTACAATTTACCCCTCTGTAAAGGGATGTTCTGAAGTTTCACTACTATTTCGGCGTTTACTTCCTAACATTTTTGTTGCTTGTTCCCGAGATTCTTGGTAGAAGAGATTATTGGTAGAGAATATTTTGTTTCACCTAAATGCCATGTTAGTCCGAGTACTATTTTAAATCCTGATTTTGCTACCGATTTTATTTATTGCAGCTATTGCTGGTGAATATACTGTACTAGATAGTGTAGAATCGTTGGAGAATTTTGAACAAATAATCCAGCTCACACTTCGACTGGCAACATTTCGAGCAGTAGAAATTTGTGCATGAAGCGCCATAAAACAGGCAAACTTAGCCGAGATAGCACTGCCTCTGAATTAATTTTTGGACGTAATCCCAACAAAACTCTATGAACTTCAATATCATAGAAGTTGAAGTCTTTCTTCTGAAAATCTCGTTGCAGAAAATTCAGTTCACTATTCAAGGATAAAATTTTCTTGGTACTTTCCTGCTCACAATTCACAATACGGACCGAAGTGAAATGTTCAGTATCGAGACGTAATTACGGAATTATTTGCACAACTTTTGTTGAGACTTTTCAAGTATATATTTTGAGCTACAGTCTCGGGTAAGACCGCGAGATGCAGTTCTGTCGGAGTCCCGACGTTTTTCTTTCTTTTTGCGGGTTTTCTTTTTTGGGCTGCGTTGAATTTTCTCCGATGTTTTCTGTAGATTGGGAATTCACTAGATTTGGTTTACATTGCACAAATGCACCTCCCCTCACTTTTGGCAGGTTTCCACAAGACAGAATTGTCTTCTTCTTCTCTTTTCCACATCAACATGTCATCTTGAGCATGAGGAAACGCACTTCTCTCGGTCGGGGTGCGTTCAATTTTTATGCTGACAGCAGCCGGCTTACACGCTTCAGTATTTCATGTAGCATATTGCTATTTGCAATACGCTACGACCATAATAAAACCCAGGGTAAACCCCGGGCTACAGCGGGCTAGACTATCTTATCTTTTGAAAAACCTGGGCTACCTCGTGCTTACACTAAAAATTTCTCGGTGTAATGGTTTGACAGTTGTCACTTGAGAACTCTCACTTGCAATTTGTTGTTGATTGGGACATACAAATTACTTCTTGAGCAGTAATAAGCAAAAATTAGAAGAAAAGAAATAGAAAAATACCTAGAGGACACTTTATATGTATTCACACATTTTCTAAATAACTTTTTACAATTAATTATATTCAGGAGAACTGTCAGAGAAATGTCATTACATTAGATTTTAAAAACTTGTTCGATCAGTGCACAAAACCCTGGGTAAATTTGGGGCAAATTGTAGGGGAAAATTTACACGGTGTTTTCATCGAACAAACCTAAAGATAAACTTCGTTTTGGCCAAGATGTTGAAGGAGATGTGAAAATACATTTTTTGTTTTTATTCATAAAAGTTTTAAAGATAGTTTTATTATTTTTTTATTTCTTCCTTTTCTTGCCGTGTACATTTTAAATGTAAAACACTCGGAAATCTCGCCCGTGTCCTAAATTGTTAGTAGGTTATCTTTGCTAGGGACAAAATATTGTCCGCAATGTCATTGCGTGGATGGGGCAATGGCAAAGAGCACAGTCCATCTGATTGTTTTTAAAAAAGGCTGTTGAATATTATTTTGTACGGGTACTTACTATTAACCTCCAACTGAGATATATATCTGGGGTATTTTAATAACAACACTGTCTTTTGGTATCTTGTTAGTTTTCGCCTGTTTATTTACATATTTTCAACACTTCCTTTTTGGTTCAGAACTTTCATTTTTGTACACAAATTTTCGTTTTAGGTTTACACCTTTACACTTTATCAGGTGGTAATTTTACTCATTCACTCTACCGAATTCATCCTATTGTTGTAACTAACTCTTTATTTGCCTACAATTAGACCTTTTGTTGGCCTGAAACACACCGATACCGAGCCTTTTTACTTTCTTATTTTCACCAAAGATAATCCGCAAGGCGAGCACCATCGTATTCAAAAATCAACTGCTTGAGACTTTTGTATTTCAATTCTCGACTCTCTATTCGTTCAGGGTAGAAAAAATGCTTATTTAACATTTTTCCACCCTGAGAAAATTTGAGAAAATTATTTTCATAAATATCAAGCCATCACCTTGCCTTTGGTGCATACATTGTTGCATCCACTGTTTCACTCACAATATATGCAGCTTGTGATAATGTGCCGATGAAAGCTTTTTCGGTGAAGTCTTGATCGTTTCAATCTTCACCGAGTAAAATTTATGTGTCCGATATGTACGTAGGTACATACGTACATACATATTGTGTTTTTAACAAATCTTACTGAAGGTAAGATTTGTCGGGGGTGTTATGGTCGTAGCGGAATGCATATAGCAGAATGCTACACTGAGACGTATTGCAGCATGTATGCCGGCCTGCTGTCAAACCGACAGCCCGAACGCACCCAAAATCGATGAGCTCTTACTTGGCGATTGAGAAGAAGAAGACAATCGACATCTGTCTTGTCAAACCTTGCAAACGTAAAGACGTGAAAAGTGGAGCCCAAACGAAATCAAAATTTTCCATCGACATCGGCGAGTAAATCAACCCCTCAACACGAGAAAGTCGCCACTTCTACGCTGCGAATAACTATTTTGGCGAGAAATAAAAGTTTTCACAGCACGGTCGATTACAATAACGATGTGCTTTATATAAAATTTGCAATAAGCTCGCCATGCAAAGAATTGCAGCAGAAATTTTACTCGGTCAACTAATTTTAAAATATTCTAAAGAAGAGAAACGGCTATTTTACAGTATCAAATATCTGAGAAGCCAAATTTTCATGATAAAAATTCGGAAGCATTACGTAAAATTCATGGAGAACTTTCAATTGGAACCAGTGCAGCACTTTGCTTGATTTATAGTTCCAGACTTTATGTTTGCAATGTCGGAACGAGTAGAGTATTACTATGTAAAAGTGATGAAATTAAGGCTCCGAGATTTGTTCAATTTTCTGTGGACCATAATATATTAAACGACGATGAAATGCTACGGCCAAGGCAAATTGGTGTTGATATACAAAAGTTAAGAAAATTTCCCACTTATAGCACCAGATGCTTAGGATATTATATAGGCAAAGGAAGCTATAGAGATTGTGATTTATTTACTGAAGCAATAAGTAATAAGCTACAATAGCTCAAACGAAAATCTTTGGTGGAATTCCTGTAGATGATTCCTTTCAATTTTTACTTCTAATGTCCAGTGGAATGTGTAAAACTCTCTAGGATATTTATTTCGGTGATACTGTCAAGGAAAATAAGGAGATTGTTAGAATAACAGCAAAAGAGTTCGAAACTAATACTAATTTAATAGATATCAGGGTGAACAAATTAGTTAAAATTCATCAAGTCATGTTTGAAACATTGGAGAACTTTCCCACAAGGAGAGATGAGGTTACACTAATTTTGAGAAATTTTAATACTTCTATTAAAAATATTCAACCAACAAAAAAAAAAAGACTTAACCAAGTAAGAGGTTTTTCCAGTATACTACATTAAATTGATTTGTTTATAATTAATGCATGCTTTCTATTTTATTCGCTAAGCCAACGTATTTCTATTCTAAATTTTTAAAGCTTCTTCATTATCTTTAAATTCAAAATTTTATTGCATAAATCTTAAATTAATTTCTAAGCAATCTGGATTCTAGCATGATTCCTCAAATTTAATTAGGTAATCTCTTCTGAAACAATATTTAGCTTTTTTAAGAGCGCTTTAACTTACAATAATTTTTTCATAGAAGTTATTTGTTTCTTTATATATATATATTGCCCCAACCACCCTGCGATACTGCGGGCGAACAGTATCCCTTTTAGACTTGAAAAGAGAGAGCGTAGTAGACCTAGACGACCTTCATGCGAGAGGGCTCCAGGAAAGTGAAAGGAGAAATAAAAGTATTTAGAGCATAATTCCGTTATAATAGTTCATCACCTTAAATATATTTTAAAATAAAACATTTCTGAATATTAACACTTTCATAGACGTAAAGACGTAATATATTCCGCGTTTGTTGTTTGAATTAATTACAGTGATAAAAAGAAATAATAATAAAACTAATAATAATATTGATATATGTATACATGTATACATGTATATATATATATATAATATATATATAATATATATATATATATAATACTATTATAACGGAATTATGCTCTAAATACTTTTATTTCTCCTTTCACTTTCCTGGAGCCCTCTCGCATGAAGGTCGTCTAGGTCTACTACGCTCTCTCTTTTCAAGTCTAAAAGGGATACTGTTCGCCCGCAGTATCGCAGGGTGGTTGGGGCAATATATATATATAAAGAAACAAATAACTTCTATGAAAAAATTATTGTAAGTTAAAGCGCTCTTAAAAAAGCTAAATATTGTTTCAGAAGAGATTACCTAATTAAATTTGAGGAATCATGCTAGAATCCAGATTGCTTAGAAATTAATTTAAGATTTATGCAATAAAATTTTGAATTTAAAGATAATGAAGAAGCTTTAAAAATTTAGAATAGAAATACGTTGGCTTAGCGAATAAAATAGAAAGCATGCATTAATTATAAACAAATCAATTTAATGTAGTATACTGGAAAAACCTCTTACTTGGTTAAGTCTTTTTTTTTTGTTGGTTGAATATTTTTAATAGAAGTATTAAAATTTCTCAAAATTAGTGTAACCTCATCTCTCCTTGTGGGAAAGTTCTCCAATGTTTCAAACATGACTTGATGAATTTTAACTAATTTGTTCACCCTGATATCTATTAAATTAGTATTAGTTTCGAACTCTTTTGCTGTTATTCTAACAATCTCCTTATTTTCCTTGACAGTATCACCGAAATAAATATCCTAGAGAGTTTTACACATTCCACTGGACATTAGAAGTAAAAATTGAAAGGAATCATCTACAGGAATTCCACCAAAGATTTTCGTTTGAGCTATTGTAGCTTATTACTTATTGCTTCAGTAAATAAATCACAATCTCTATAGCCTCCTTTGCCTATATAATATCCTAAGCATCTGGTGCTATAAGTGGGAAATTTTCTTAACTTTTGTATATCAACACCAATTTGCCTTGGCCGTAGCATTTCATCGTCGTTTAATAAATTATGGTCCACAGAAAATTGAACAAATCTCGGAGCCTTAATTTCATCACTTTTACATAGTAATACTCTACTCGTTCCGACATTGCAAACATAAAGTCTGGAACTATAAATCAAGCAAAGTGCTGCACTGGTTCCAATTGAAAGTTCTCCATGAATTTTACGTAATGCTTCCGAATTTTTATCATGAAAATTTGGCTTCTCAGATATTTGATACTGTAAAATAGCCGTTTCTCTTCTTTAGAATATTTTAAAATTAGTTGACCGAGTAAAATTTCTGCTGCAATTCTTTGCATGGCGAGCTTATTGCAAATTTTATATAAAGCACATCGTTATTGTAATCGACCGTGCTGTGAAAACTTTTATTTCTCGCCAAAATAGTTATTCGCAGCGTAGAAGTGGCGACTTTCTCGTGGTGAGGGGTTGATTTACTCGCCGATGTCGATGGAAAATTTTGATTTCGTTTGGGCTCCACTTTTCACGTCTTTACGATTGCAAGGTTTGACAAGACAGATGTCGATTGTCTTCTTCTTCTCAATCGCCAAGTAAGAGCTCATCGATTTTGGGTGCGTTCGGGCTGTCGGTTTGACAGCAGGCCGGCATACATGCTGCAATACGTCTCAGTGTAGCATTCTGCTATATGCATTCCGCTACGACCATAACACCCCCGACAAATCTTACCTTCAGTAAGATTTGTTAAAAACACAATATGTATGTACGTATGTACCTACGTACATATCGGACACATAAATTTTACTCGGTGAAGATTGAAACGATCAAGACTTCACCGAAAAAGCTTTCATCGGCACATTATCACAAGCTGCATATATTGTGAGTGAAACAGTGGATGCAACAATGTATGCACCAAAGGCAAGGTGATGGCTTGATATTTATGAAAATAATTTTCTCAAATTTTCTCAGGGTGGAAAAATGTTAAATAAGCATTTTTTCTACCCTGAACGAATAGAGAGTCGAGAATTGAAATACAAAAGTCTCAAGCAGTTGATTTTTGAATACGATGGTGCTCGCCTTGCGGATTATCTTTGGTGAAAATAAGAAAGTAAAAAGGCTCGGTATCGGTGTGTTTCAGGCCAACAAAAGGTCTAATTGTAGGCAAATAAAGAGTTAGTTACAACAATAGGATGAATTCGGTAGAGTGAATGAGTAAAATTACCACCTGATAAAGTGTAAAGGTGTAAACCTAAAACGAAAATTTGTGTACAAATAAATGAAAGTTCTGAACCAAAAAGGAAGTGTTGAAAATATGTAAATAAACAGGCGAAAACTAACAAGATACCAAAAGACAGTGTTGTTATTAAAATACCCCAGATATATATCTAAGTTGGAGGTTAATAGTAAGTACCCGTACAAAATAATATTCAACAGCCTTTTTTAAAAACAATCAGATGGACTGTGCTCTTTGCCATTGCCCCATCCACGCAATGACATTGCGGACAATATTTTGTCCCTAGCAAAGATAACCTACTAACAATTTAGGACACGGGCGAGATTTCCGAGTGTTTTACATTTAAAATGTACACGGCAAGAAAAGGAAGAAATAAAAAAATAATAAAACTATCTTTAAAACTTTTATGAATAAAAACAAAAAATGTATTTTCACATCTCCTTCAACATCTTGGCCAAAACGAAGTTTATCTTTAGGTTTGTTCGATGAAAACACCGTGTAAATTTTCCCCTACAATTTGCCCCAAATTTACCCAGGGTTTTGTGCACTGATCGAACAAGTTTTTAAAATCTAATGTAATGACATTTCTCTGACAGTTCTCCTGAATATAATTAATTGTAAAAAGTTATTTAGAAAATGTGTGAATACATATAAAGTGTCCTCTAGGTATTTTTCTATTTCTTTTCTTCTAATTTTTGCGTATTACTGCTCAAGAAGTAATTTGTATGTCCCAATCAACAACAAATTGCAAGTGAGAGTTCTCAAGTGACAACTGTCAAACCATTACCCCGAGAAATTTTTAGTGTAAGCACGAGGTAGCCCAGGTTTTTCAAAAGATAAGATAGTCTAGCCCGCTGTAGCCCGGGGTTTACCCTGGGTTTTATTATGGTCGTAGCGTATTGCAAATAGCAATATGCTACATGAAATACTGAAGCGTGTAAGCCGGCTGCTGTCAGCATAAAAATTGAACGCACCCCGACCGAGAGAAGTGCGTTTCCTCATGCTCAAGATGACATGTTGATGTGGAAAAGAGAAGAAGAAGACAATTCTGTCTTGTGGAAACCTGCCAAAAGTGAGGGGGAGGTGCATTTGTGCAATGTAAACCAAATCTAGTGAATTCCCAATCTACAGAAAACATCGGAGAAAATTCAACGCAGCCCAAAAAAGAAAACCCGCAAAAAGAAAGAAAAACGTCGGGACTCCGACAGAACTGCATCTCGCGGTCTTACCCGAGACTGTAGCTCAAAATATATACTTGAAAAGTCTCAACAAAAGTTGTGCAAATAATTCCGTAATTACGTCTCGATACTGAACATTTCACTTCGGTCCGTATTGTGAATTGTGAGCAGGAAAGTACCAAGAAAATTTTATCCTTGAATAGTGAACTGAATTTTCTGCAACGAGATTTTCAGAAGAAAGACTTCAACTTCTATGATATTGAAGTTCATAGAGTTTTGTTGGGATTACGTCCAAAAATTAATTCAGAGGCAGTGCTATCTCGGCTAAGTTTGCCTGTTTTATGGCGCTTCATGCACAAATTTCTACTGCTCGAAATGTTGCCAGTCGAAGTGTGAGCTGGATTATTTGTTCAAAATTCTCCAACGATTCTACACTATCTAGTACAGTATATTCACCAGCAATAGCTGCAATAAATAAAATCGGTAGCAAAATCAGGATTTAAAATAGTACTCGGACTAACATGGCATTTAGGTGAAACAAAATATTCTCTACCTGGAGAATCCAATAATCTCTTCTACCAAGAATCTCGGGAACAAGCAACAAAAATGTTAGGAAGTAAACGCCGAAATAGTAGTGAAACTTCAGAACATCCCTTTACAGAGGGGTAAATTGTAGCGGCAACACAGCTAAGTATCATTAATAAGTAATGTTGAGGAAAACCCGAGCTTTTTCGACTTTTCAATAACTGGAATTTATTTCAAACTCAAAACTTTACATATATGCTTTAAACTAACTTTAACTTTAAAAACAATCTTGATTTGTCAGATAAACTTCGATGAATTTAATTAATTTGCTGATGGATGAATACGTGTGCCTCAAGATGCCGTCCAAGTGAGAGAGAGAGCCTCAGTCGAAAAATTGCCTGATCTGGACCATGTCCACTGTGCCGACATCAATTACTAATTTTGATAGATGTCATGCCAGTGAACGTCAAACAGTTAGAGCCTTACAAATGTTCATATAATGTTAAGGTTATGTTTTAATTGACAAGAGTTCATTATTATTATTAATATGCGTATAGTTCATTAACATTCCGCCCGCTTTGAAATGACTTAGCGGATTTCAATTACTAGGAAGAGGGCATATTTTAGTTACACATCCTTTAAACAGTCCATTCATTGTCTTGACCGTCGCGACACGAACCATTCCATCATCGCTGGGATGGATGTCTACGACGCGACCGAGAACCCATTTCATGGCCGGTAAGTTGTCTTCTTAGAGCAACACCAAGCTATTCACGATTACATTCGGAGCTGATGAAGTCCACTTATTACGGCACTGGAGCTGATTTAAATAGCTTTTCGACCATCTAGTCCAAAATTGTTGCTGTATCCACCGTAGTCGTTGCCATCGATCTATTGTGTTTAGCCGATGTTGAGAAAGGTTTGGTTCTATAATGGCCGTTAAAGGTCCTCCAATTAAAAAATTTCCGGGAGATAAGGCTGAGAGTTCATTAGGGTCTGACGACATTTCTTCTATAGGCCTCGAATTCAGTATGGCCCCGGCTTGCACTACTAGTGTATGAAGTTCTTCAAAGGTAAGAGAATGTCCGCTTGCTACTCTGCGAAGATGATACTTTGACGATTTTACAGCTGCCTCCCATAAACCACCAAAATGGGGGGATCGAGGTGGTATGAAGTAAAACGTAATGGAGTCTTTGCTGCATAGCTCGACGATTTCCTTTCTATTTTTTTCTGACATAAAAGCATCGCGCAATTCCTTCAGTTGTGTACTTGCTCCTATGAAATTGTGGCGGTGTCGCAGTATATGTTGGCACATAGACCCCTACGGCCAATAAATCGTTTCAAGGCAGCAATAAAACTTTGCGAGGACAGATCGCTTGCCAGCTCTAAGTGAACTGCCTTTGTGGAGAAGCAAACAAAATAGCTACGAATGTTTTGATGGGCTGCTTTCCTCTTAGTTTGAAGTGGATAAAAAATGGACCACAGAATTCCACGCCAGAATTGACGAAAGGCCGGTACGGTTGAACCCTCTCTGCTGGTAAATTTCCCATCATTTGCTGAATAGTTTTAGGTTTGGCTCGAAAACATCTTATGCATGCGTGGACAATTTTTCTTGCGATGCCAAATCTTTGTCGGGTTATAGCAAGTAGACTCTTTGGGCCAGCGTGCATATTTTTGAAATGCAGATGAGTAAGTAAAGATTTTGTAAAGGGATGAGATGCTGGTAAAAGCATTGGGTGCTTGGCGTCATAAGTTATTGTAGCATTTTCGAGTCTTCCTTCTACTCTCATGATTTGTTCGGAGTCAAGGAATGGTGCTTAGCTCCGTAATCGACTGCGTTTCTTCACTTGTTGATGATTGGCTAACGATAGGTAATCATCTGCAAATTCATGCCTTTGAACAATTCTTACCATCGCCTTTAGAGCCGTATGCCTTTCTTGGGCTGTAATAATTCCTGTCTGTTTGAGTGATGCTGGTAACTTGCAGTTGTTTAAGAATCGACGTATGTACACGAAAACATTTTGAAGCTTTAAAAATGAATTTATGTATTTTGTCGTTTGTACAATGTCCAATTGGTCAGAAATGATGAATGCTGACCTTTGCTTACGCCTCTCGTTTGGAATTGAAGTTTCGAAGCTTGGTGGCTTATAACTTTCCTTCCATTTTTGTTCGCTTTCATGAAGAAAGTTGGGTCCATTTTACCATAGACTTGATTTTAGAAACTCGTCGGGTAGTGCACCGCGTGATACCAAATCTGATGGATTGTTCACACCTTCCACAAAGCTCCAACACTCAATATCCGATGTTTCTTGTATAATGGCCACTCTATTTGCTATAAAGGTGCACCAAGTACTGGACGGTTCCGCCAACCATGCTAGAACAATCTGTTAGTCCGTCCAATAGAACGTAGTATTAATAGCGATGTTTGTAATAGTTTTAAGTCGAGATACTAATTCAGCCGTTAATTGTGCAACGCATAATTCCAAACATGGAATTGTTGTGTCTTTGATAGGAGCCACCCGAGACTTAGCACATATCAAATTAACATGTATGTTTCCGAATACATCAACGCATCGCAGATACACACAAGATCCGTACGCCTTCTCGCTTGCTTCGGAAAAGGCATGGATTTGAGCATCTATTAGTTTGTCGAACGGAAATAGCCTCCGTGGAATTTTAAATTGTTCAATAAGATTGAGTTGACTTCTATACCTTGACCACATTGTATGCATTTTCAATGGAAGAGATTAATCCCAATTTAATGATAGTTTCTATAATTGTTGTAAGAATATTTTTCCTAACACAACAACTGGATTTATGAAACCCATAGGATCGAATAATTTTCCTATATCAGATAAAACGACTCTTTTAGTGATTCTTTTAATGCTTTTTTTACTTAGATTGATTTTAAAAATGAAGTTATCTTCTCGTGGTTGCCAAATAAGTCCTAGAGTTTTTATAGCTTCAGATTCATTGAACTGAATGGAGTTCTCGCGACTGGATGCGGGTATGCTGCTTAATAGTTCTTTATTGTTTGAGCACCACTTCTTTAACTCAAAGCCTCCAGTGATTAGAGCCTCTTCAACTTGACGTTTTGTTTCCTTAGCTTCATCAATCGTATCAGCTCCGGTGATGAGATCATCTACGTAGAAATCTGACTTTATTACTTGGGAGCCTAAAGGAAACTTACTTTCTTCATCAATCGCTAACTGAAGCAGAGACCGCGTCGCCAAAAATGGAGCTGCTGATGTTCCGTAGGTAACTGTCTTCAGCTGGAAGAAATTCAACTCGTGACTTGGATCATCACGCCGAACTATATTCTGAAATACACAGTCTTCAGGATCGACAAGTATCTGCCTATACATTTTACAAATGTCAGCAGTTATTGCAATGGAATGTTTTCTGAATCTCACGAGAATTGTAAAAAGATCTCGCTGTACCACTGGGCCTGTCATCATGATGTCATTTAATGAATAATTCGTGGTTGACTTGGTCGAAGCGTCAAATACTACCCTTAACTTGGTACTTGAGCTCTCTGGCTTTAAAACGCAATGATGTGGCATAACGTATTTGACTGAGGAGACTTCTGTATCGTTGAGAGAATGCATATGATTTAGTTGATAATATTCATGAATGAAACTCTTGTACTGCTGAAATAGTTCCTCATTTTTTATAAGTCGACGCTCTAAGTTCAAAAATCTCTTGATGGCCATTTCTGTCGTTTCTCCTAAGTAGTTTGTAGGATAACGAAACGGAATTTTAACTGTGAAGCGCCCTTGAGAGTTTCTCGTATAGTTGCACATATAGTGCTCTTCACAAAGCCTTTCTTCCTTTGTTCTACATGACGTTGTAGGAACATTTGTATTACCTTCAAGTTCCCAAAACATTTTCATGATCTCGTGTAAAGATTCTTGTTCTTCAGATGCAATGGATGCTACATTGCAGCTATATTGATGTGGCAGATCGGAAAATGTTCTACCAGCTATAATCCAGCTTAGCATTGTTTTTTGCAGTACTGGTAGATTTTTTCCTAACGTTATTTGACCCACTTGTAATAATTGGTAGTGAAGCTCAGCGCCAATTAAAACATCTATACGACCTGGCTTATTAAAATCTGGATCCGACATTTGAATGTTACTCGGAATGCTCCAGGAGGATACATTAATGTAGTTTGATGGTTGAGGAGCAGAAATATTAGGTACAATGATATCGTCGAGCTCTGCTGTAAAGTCATTGATCCTTGAGAATATATGCAAATGTGTCTGGTGATGAAATTTCAGTGTAGAGTAATCTCCAATGCTGTTGATTGTAATAGATGTCTTTCGCCTTTTGATACCAAGCCGTTGTACTAACCTTTCAGATACAAAGCTTAATTGTGATGCAGAATCTAGGATTGCCCGGCGAGGGATGAGATTTCCGCAGGCATCCTTTACGTTGATCATGACTGTTGGCAAAAGGATATAAGACGACTTCTTAATTTTGTCATGTTGTATTGAGTGTAACGATATTGAAGTGCTTGTGATAGAATTTGATGATAACTGTGGTTGTGGCTCATGCGCATTGACCTCAACCTTCCCATTAGTGTAGTGTAGTAACGTATGATGTGTTTGATTACAAATTCGGCACGTATGTGACTAATTACAATTGGCCTTATCATGATCTCGCAAGCAATTGCTACATAGTCTTAGATCCCGAATTTTGTTTTGTCTCTCTCGTGCTGTTAATTTAAGAAAGACTTTACATTTGTAAATTAGGTGTCCATCTGTTTTGCAGAATACGCAGCAATTTTTGGATACAATTAAAGAAGTTTTTACTAATTTCCCTTTATTTAGATCAAGATTCTGGTGCCTTGTCTTCCCAGGCTGATCTTAGGGGTGCATCAAGCCTTTGTAATGTCAAATGTACAAGGACATCATCCCATTGTTTGACGGGCCGACCTAATGCTTCTAGTGCTCGAAGTTGTACATTGGTTTTATCCACGAACTGTCGCATCAGGTCATGTTTGTTGTTAGACATAGCGTTAATGCTTAAAATATATTTTAAATGAGTTTGGCGAATTATCTTCTTGTCGCCATACTTATTTTTAAGAAGATTCAGAGCTCGTAATTTTCTGCATTAAGTTCAAGTGAGGCGATTTGTGCCGCAGCTTGACCTACCAGTGTTGATTTCAGATACTGATATTTTATATATTGATTGTTTAAGGATGACTCTTCATGAATCAGAACCCTGAATGTTTCATAATATTCGGTACACTGGGTGACATTTCCATTAAAAGTGGGCAACGTTATTTTCGGTAATCGAATATTGTTTTGACTAATAGGCGCGTTGTTGTCAACTTTAGAAGGTGTCTGCTCTTGTTTAATTATCCGTATTAACGTGGTTAATTTTGGTTGCTGAGTAAAGTACGTCTCTTCATAAGATGAACGACTATTCTTTGCAAGTTCATCATCATCAAGCTTCTCTATCTCCGCTTGAATCTCTAAAAATGTGGACATTTGTTTCTCGACATGAAACAATCGCAATTCCAAAGATTCTAAGCATGCCCCTTCAGCCTCTTGTAGGATAAATTCTTTGGTTCGTTCTTGTTGATCAATAAGCACCGCACGTTGTACTTTGCGACCTTGCAACTTTTTTTCAGTCATCCTTACGATACTTTCGCGATATATAGGGTTCAATTATTACGATTACGAATAAATGCTATGTAATATTTATGAGTAGATTGCACTTTGAATCACGTTAATTGAACTTTTAGTCTTTTGTGATGTCTTAAAGTCACTATTTTTATCTTAATATCTCAAAATTCAATACTTATCTAGAGGTTAGTAATGTATATGTCCTATATAAGTGTTTATTGACTAAATTTGCCAGTATATATGTGACTTTTATATTTCTTCGTTTTACGTACGTATAAGTATATATATTTGCGCTTCAGCTAAAATATGTGAAAAGATTTACAAGATTTTGCACACAAAGAGAATGCTTAGAACGATACTTAAATATCGTTATTCCGTTTGGACTATGGTGATCTGGCTGCTTAGGCGTAACTCCCAAATGAGTTATTGCTTCTGAGCTCGAAATAATGATTTGATGAATCTCGCTACAGCTGGACGTTTTGTGTTGTCACTTCAGCGTTCAGTGGAAATTGCGAATTCCTCTTGCTGCTAATGCAATACCATGGGTGCAGCGAAACCAGATTACCAGGTTACTTTGCTCTGCAACTTGATGAACAGCAAGGTATGCACGTGTTCTGCTCGATTAATTTGAGCGATTGTGCTGGCACTTAATTATCTGATTTTCGATAATTTGTCAATTGTGCGATGCTTGCTGCGTTACTTATGATTGATGATCGTAAATGTCGATGCTTAATCTCCTGTGTAGGCACACGTATCATCCGGCTGGATAGGAACAATAAATGTTGAGGAAAACCCGAGCTTTTTCGACTTTTCAATAACTACAATTTGTTTCAAACTCAAAACTTTACATATATGCTTTAAACTAACTTTAACTTTAAAAACAATCTTGATTCGTCAGATAAACTTCGATGAATTTAATTAATTTTGCTGATGGATGAATACGTGTGCCTCAAGATGCCGTCCAAGTGAGAGAGAGAGCCTCAGTCGAAAAATTGCCTGATCTGGACCATGTCCACTGTGCCGACATCAATTACTAATTCTGGTAGATGTCATGCCAGTAAACGTCAAACAGTTATAGAGCCTTACAAATGTTCATATAATGTTAACACTACGTTTTAATTGACAAGAGTTCATTATTATTATTAATATGCGTATAGTTCATTAACAAGTAATTTAATAATAGAATAACAAAAAGAAAGAAAAACAACGAAAGCACGGAACCAATTAGTAAAATGTGCAGCTAAAATCATTTTAACTAATTATAGCGTAAGATTTTTTTTTTGTAATTTATAGCAAATATATAAATAGCATTTTCGGGAATTAAAGTACTCAAACATTTTTCATGCACACATTCACGTCACTTGCTTGCATCAGTATTTCTGACCTGAAAGAGAGAGCGGCCTGGAGACTTCTTATGTGTGGAGGTAGCTCACGGAAGTGAAGGAGAAATCGTATGATTTTGATTGGATTTTTTTTTTTTTTTTAACGCTTAATTGAACTTTTGGTGACTTCTCCGAAAATTTTGCATTGGCTTGAACTTTTAGAAAGAAGATTTTTATTCGACGAGTTTGCTATCTCTTCCGAACGCCTGGATTTCCTCTTGTTAAATCGATATTTCTGTTAACTCGAGTTAGGAAGACTTTACAAACTTCTCCGAACCCTTGATTTTTCTTGAATTCTTTTTGACAACTTCTCCGACCTTTCGGCTTTTTAAATTGGTATTTCGGTATCTCAATTTTTGGAGAGTCTGTTAGCTTCCGGACTCTTGAATTTTTTTGATTTTCCTGACCTTCCTTCCAAACCCTTGGAATAGTCTTGAAATCTTGACTGTACGATTGAAAGATTGCATCATGGTGGGGACCGTGAGACCCCCTTGCACGACAGACAGTGTGAATAGGCTGCCTGAACTGTGCTCTATCTGTCAAGATAGAGACTGGTCATTCGAACGAAAGCCTGTTAAGACTGTATGTGGACACGTGTTCCACAAAGCATGTTTGCGAACGTGGATAGGCGAACAAGCAAATTGTCCAAACTGTCGGCTTCCCAATATGATTTTACCGAATATACGGGAGCCGTTTCAAAGAAACCAAAGACGAAACCTGTCAATAATGAGCGTAATCAGCCCGCGCAGACATTTGAGTTACCACCCCCATTGACTTTGCCATCGGTAGACGAAGATCTCTATCACCTGGAATGTCAAATCCGCATTCCACGACCTTTTCCCATCCAAACTCGCGAGGAAATAGCCCACTGCCTTCTGGCAGTGGACAGAACTCAGCAGCGACTGAAGCACTGCTGGCAGGTCTGCAGCTGCAGGACCTAGTTCGAGAAGGCCTCGAGCAGAGCTTGAATGCATTACGGACTGAATTGACAAGTAGCGTTAGGCAGCAAATATCAGCCGCAATGCCACCAATCGATTTTTCACGGCCACCTCCTTCTATGGGTGATTCCAGACCACCACCAGAGTTTCACGACGAGCGTAGGCAGTCATTTAACCGACCGTCTTCAGCTTTTGGTCAGCCTAGACCAAATTTTAACCAGCCTCCAGCAGCCTCATCTCATCGTATCCCGGCGAGTGTAGGACAACGACGGTCAGGCAGTCCTATCAGAAGATGGAACCTGACATACAACGGAAATAACTCCGAGCATTCTGTGGATGAATTTATTTTTCGAGTCGAAGCGCTCCCGCACTCCGCTCTAGAAGGAGAATTTTATCTCCTTGTTATGAACTTGCTCATGTTATTGACGGGACCAGCGAACTACTGGTACTGGTCACTATTGAGGCACAACCCTTTTCCAACTTGGGAATTTGTCAAGACTGGGTTGTCAATTGAATGGGGAGTGCCCAAGGACGATTTAAAAATCCGCTTGCAGCTGATGTCGCGAAAGCAGAAGCCTGGTGAACTATTCGCCATGTACCACCATCATCTAGTGTTGCTGCGTGATCAGTTGCAGAACGCCATGTCAGACCAAGAATTCTTGGAAATCGTCAAATCTAACTTACAGCCTGAGATTCAGGAGAAGATATGCCTACATTCCACCGATACGATAGGACAGTTAAGATCGCTCGTCACTCGAATTCAAGCCACGCAGCTACGAATTGCGACAGCTGGTAGTTGGAACCCTTACCGGAACCAACGAGTACACGAGATTGACGACTTCCAGACTATAAACCCCGAACTGGCAGTAGCAACAGGCAGTGACCCCAGCTTATGTGACGTGTCAGCCATTGCGACCAAACACACAGTTGTATGCTGGAATTGTGATCAGCAAGGTCACTACTACCAAGACTGCCTGCAAGTAAGACAGCAAGTGTTCTGCTACGGATGCGGGCGCAAGAACATTTTTAAGCCCAACTGCGGACACTGTGCACAGAAAAACGAGAGACGGGTCGGGAATCCCAACACCTTTTCTCGACCAGCGTCAACGTCCCGAGCACCAGTCGTAACGAACACTCCAGTTCAAACCTTGAACATGGAGGAAGGTCCGCTCCATTAGCAGACCGTGACGAACCCCTGCATTGTCCACTGATATCATTCAGTGACTGATGATATCAGCAAACCACCTGATAGACTTAATGATCGATTGATAGAGACTGAGAACCTGATAGACTTCTCCGCAGATCTTCAAGCTCCCATTTCCACTTCTGGGGAGCCCATGACTTTATTAGACACTTCTTTAGAAAAGTCTTTAATTTTCGATATCCCGATAACACCGACAGCACTTTTAGCTGACAAAGTTACTGAGCAGAAGATTTGGCCTCCTGCCATTACTGTTTTAAAATGGCCACCAAGTTCTGTTATGACGAGTGGGCGTGAGCCAGTTTTACATCCTCTGACGCCGTATCATACGCGTCTGCAGAGATATAAAGCAGCAAGAGAACGAATCTTCTCCTCAGTGACCTGGATATTGGACCAAAAAAGAAACGATCAACCGTTCGTTGGAGGGAATACTGTCGACGGATGAGACTAGAAAGAAAAAAACTGGCCCAGATTTCGCTGTCGATGCCAGACGACATTCGACCGTACGTAGAAGTAAGACTGCTCGGGCGAACTGAGACTGGATTACTCGATAGTGGTGCCACTGTCAGTATTCTAGGCCAGGGAGCTCTAGAGAAGCTTGCCGAAGCAGATGTTGAATGGAAGAGGTATCGGACACAGGTCCAAGCAGCTAATGGTGCCATAACGACTGTGCATGGTCATGTGAACTTGGATGTCACTTTCCGTGATAAGACCCAAAACGTGCGTTTTTACGTGGTTCCTGGGCTCACACAAGCACTATATCTAGGAATAGACTGCTGGCGTCTATTTGGGTTGGCTCCAGATGTCCTGGGTATAGTTGCACAAGTGACTCCAAGTTTAATAGCTACCTCTGACACCGACTGCCATATTCTTTCCAGTCTAGATCAACAACGTTTGGAAGCTACTAAACAGCTTTTCCCTTTTTTCGCCTCTTTAGGCCTGGGAAAAACATCTTTGGTCGCTCACAAGATTGAAACGAATGACGCCGCCCCGATAAAACAGCGCTTTTATCCGATTTCGCCGGCAGTACAAAATTTAATGGATGCCGAATTAGAGCGAATGCTATCACTAGGTGTGATAGAGGAGAGCCAGAGTCCTTGGAGCTCTCCAATTGATCTGGTAAGGAAGCCTGGAAAGGTTCGGCTTTGTTTTGACGCCAGGAAGGTCAACTCTGTTACGAAGAAGGATGCCTATCCGCTACCGCAGATAGACACGCTTCTGAGTCGACTTCCTCCGGCAAACTACATAACGAGCCTGGACCTGAAAGACGCAATCTGGCAGATCCCACTAGACGCTGATTCCAGAGAGAAGACCGCTTTTACAGTACCGGGTCATCCTCTCTATCAGTATACAGTGATGCTATTCTCGTCTACCTAGACGATTTATTGATTCTGTCATCAGATTTCGACACTCATCTTACGCTGCTAGTCCGTGTAGCGGATTGTTTGAGGAAAGCTGGCCTCACTATCAATGTCGAGAAGAGTAGGTTTTGTATCAAAGAGACCAAATACTTGGGTTTCATTGTCGGAAAGGGAGGTATGAGACAAAATTTCAGCCATAGTTGACTATCCGTAACCTAAAACTGTTCGGCAACCCCGACGCCTGCTATGTATGGCGGGATAGTATAGACGGTTCATTCCGAACTATGCTGATTTAACTGCCTCCATTATAGACACCTTGAAAAACCCTAGTCAGTTCAAATAGACACCTGAAGCCCAGACGTCTCTTGATCTTTTAAAGCAAAAACTTACTTCTGCTCCGTTGCTAGTGAGCCCAGAGTTCACCAAACCATTCGTTATCCAGTGCGATGCGAGCCAACATGGTACTGGAGGAGTGCTGCTTCAACTAGATGACGATGGCCACGAGAAGCCAATAGCCTATGTCTCGAAAAAGTTGAACTCAGCACAAAAAAATTACACCGTCACAGAGCAAGAATGCTTAGCTGCAATATTGAGCGTACAGAAGTTCCGGCCCTTCATAGAACTTATGCCGTTTAAGATAGTGACGGATCATGCGAGCTTGAAATGGCTGATGTCTCAAAAGGACTTATATCCGGAAGGAACATACGAAATGGGATGAGAAACTAAGCCAAGTAGCTAGTTCCCTCAGGAGCTCTTTCCACCAAAGCTACTGGTTTCTCTCCGTATCGATCACTCTTCGGTCAACAAATGATTGAACATGGCAGCTCCTATCCCATCTTGAGGAGCCTTGGAACTATTAATGAGCCGCTGAGAGTAGATGCTGAGGGCAAAATGAGATTGATCCGTGCGAGAATGCAGGAGAATATACACCATGCGTTCGAACAGGGTTCAAGAGCCTATAATCTCAGGGCGAAACCGTCGATTTCAAAGTTGGTCAAGAGGTATTTAGACGGAATTTTGCCCAAAGCAACTTCCAACAGCAGACTAGTGCTAAACTGGGACGAAAATTTGTCAAGTGTCGAGTCAGAGCCAAGAAGGGAAACGCTTATTAAGAGCTTTAAGATCTGCAGGGAAAACTGTTAGGAGTCTATCACTCCAAAGACATCAGGCAGTGATAACCATTCTGGAACGTCGTCTATCTATTGTCATTTATTCCTGGTAGCCCTAATAAGGCATCCAGCCAGCTTCACTGGCCAACTACAGGATGCCAATGTGCCGCTTAGGATATTCCCAGCCTAGCGGCCGGCATACCTTTTGGACAATAGTACATTTTTTCCTTTTTCCTGTTCCCTAGCATAGTAATGCTACACTACGTTAATCCTCTCCTACATGGTAACCCTGCTGCAGATAGCCTGACGTAGGAATTCCAATTGCTCATAAGTCCCTGCAATTTTGGGGTGACTGTCAGCATGTCACTACTTCGACAACGCCTGGGAGACACACCCTTGAACAATCGCCGGTCAGAGATCAGAGTGAGATGTTGTGCCGGGAGAGCTTAGCGACCAGTTCTTTAGGTTGCTTATCGCGAGGCTTCCTCAGCATCTCGGTGAAGGAGGGCAAAGAGACATCGACCGGCTGGATTTTTTAGGTTACCAGCTTGTCGATGTAACTTTGGCTTCCTACACGGAGCAAGACATCGAGGTCTGATCAAAGACTGACGAGCCTTCAGGGATGTGTCGTCGATGCGTCATCAGTCAAGTATAGCCGACAGTCGTAGGCAAATCCGAATGATGAGGAATACTCATTGGGTCGTGGGTCGAGACACACATTGAGCGCCCGCAGCGATGAGGCCTATGTTTAAGACCGGCCAGCTCAGTCGACCATTTTTCAGCGTTGTCTGAACCAGGGGTGGCGCAGACGACTCTGCCCTGTTATGGTCGTAGCGTATTGCATATAGCAATATGCTACATGAAATACTGAAACGTGTAAGCCGGCTGCTGTCAGCATAAAAATTGAACGCACCCCGACCGAGAGAAGTGCGTTTCCTCAAGCTGACATGTTGATGTGGAAAAGAGAAGAAGAAGACAATCCTGTCTTGTGGAAACCTGCCAAAAGCGAGGTGCATTTGTGCAACGTAAACCAAATCTAGTGAATTCCCAATCTACAGAAAACATCGGAGAAAATTCAACGCAGCCCAGAAAAGAAAACCCGCAAAAAGAAAGAGACTCCGACAGAACTGCATCCCGCGGTCTTAGCCGAGACTGTAGCTCAAAATATATACTTGAAAAGTCTCAACAAAAGTTGTGCGAATAATTCCGTAATTACGTCTGGATATTGAACATTTCACATCGGTCCGTATTGTGAATTGTGAGCAGGAAAGTTCCAAGAAAATTTTATCCTTGAATTGTGAACTGAATTTTCTGCAACGAGATCTTCAGAAGAAAGACTTCAACTTCTATGATATTGAAGTTCATAGAGTTTTGTTGGGATTACGTCCAAAAATTGATTCAGAGGCAGTGCTATCTCGGATAAGTTTGCCTGTTTTATGGCGCTTCATGCACAAATTTCTACTGCTCGAAATGTTGCCAGTCGAATTATTTGTTCAAAATTCTCCAATGATTCTACACTATCTAGTACAGTATATTCACCAGCAATAGCTGCAATAAATAAAATCGGTAGCAAAATCAGGATTTAAAATAGTACTCGGACTAACATGGCATTTAGGTGAAACAAAATATTCTCTACCTTGATAATCAAATAATCTCTTCTACCAAGAATCTCGGGAGCAAGCAACAAAAATGTTAGGAAGTAAACGCCGAAATAGTAGTGAAACTTCAGAACATCCCTTTACAGAGGGGTAAATTGTAGCGGCAACACAGCTAAGTATCATTAATAAGTAATTTAATAATAGAATAACAAAAAGAAAGAAAAACAACGAAAGCACGGAACCAATTAGTAAAATGTGCAGCTAAAATCATTTTAACTAATTATAGCTTAAGATTTTTTTTTGGTAATTTATAGCAAATAGAATTTTCGGGAATTAAAATTATCACTCTGCGTACGGAGGATGCAATTGTTATTATAAAGGAAAATATACATACATGCGTTCATTGTCTCAAAATCAAGAAAATAATGAGAAACTTTAAAGATTCTTCTTCATTTATATATGCATATTATGTATTATATTGAATGATTGAATACAGTAATGCTCACATGCAATACGTACATACGTACTTGTTAAGTTAGATACTTACTTCAAGGTTATATCATCTTACAATCAATTAAACTTAACTGAATTTTTATATTTAAGAGTGATTCTACACCAACATACACAAAGCAAGCTAAGGTTAGGGATTTGTGCGCACAAATGTAACTTCTTCTTTACTTACTTTGAATCTCTTAACAGTTAACAATATATTCTCAATCATTTTCCGTCTCACATCGTACGTATATGTTAGATTATCGCCTCACATCGCGGCATATTTTTGAGACTATGAAACTGGCATACGCATTTATATAAATAATTTTTAAGATTTAATTTCTCTCGTTTAGTTTAGGGTAGATAGGTAGTAAAATGCACCATCATCCAAACATTTATGTACATACATTTCGAAACATTTCTTACGATAAATTAGTCTGAAATTAAATTTATAAAATATGGCTGCAGGGCAAGATTGAGATATTTTTATATGGAATCATTTTATTAAATGATATTTATCCTTACTCTATTATTATCCTAGGAAGTTCATTAATTTTAGCTTTATTTGTTTTAATGTTAAAAGCAAAATTAGGCACATGTACTCAGTCTTGCCATGAATGCTGCGGCGATTTAAAATTAAAAATAGTTATAGGAATCAGTAGCAATTTTTGTGAGAAGGAAACATTTGCTATTATAACGTGAACATGAATCTTTGAAAGTTTTAATTCTTCCTTCACTATCCTGGAGCCCTCTCGCATGAAGGTCGTTTAGGTTCGCTCGTTTATTCTCTCTTTACAGGTCAATTAGGGACTCTGAATAATTATGCCCCTCAGAGTCAGATGGGAGGATGGGGCAGGCAAGGAAGGCAGAACATCTGCGCCTTCAACGACGTATATAGGTAAGTGATGTAAGTGTCCTTTCAGGACCGAATGTGTGCCGGTTTTTGTTTGTTTATAGGCACGAGGATTTTTTTTTTTATTATGGCTGACGGCAGCGGCAGGTTTTCGTGGAACCTCCCCACACTCTCCGCCAATGAGCCGAGGCGAGCTAGCGTGCCGCCCTGCAGTCAACGCTGTCCGTCGAGTGATCTGTCGAGTGGCAGTCGGGACTTCACATCCAAGCCCATCACTCACTATAGTTACATAACAGTTTTCATCAAACAGACCGTTTTTCTTTGAAAATTGAGGTAGAGTTACCCAATATACATTATTATGAATAATTTGAGAGGATTTGAAGGTATTCAAGAAGATCTTGTCATTCGGGTAGTCCTACGTTCTCTCGATTTATGTTTTTAACTCGTTGTCTCAGTCGCACTACAATAATGCATAGCCAAATTCTTTTCCCCCATTCATGCAAAAGACGATAGTATATGACATGACATGACTTGTTTCTTTCTAAATAACACCGAATATTTCCAATTTTGTTCGGCCGTGTCTTATCGCCTTATTAGGTTTTCTTTCGTTCCTAGACCCCTAGTCAATCTTCAAAATGAAAGGGGCTCCAGGAGAGTGAGGGAGATGAAAAGTGAAAAAACTTTCGCTGCTACTCTTTGACAATTCCGTATTTATTTGAGTGAAACAGTACGTCTGAATTTAAAGACATGTGAGTACATCGCAATGGCAAAAGTATATGTACATGTGTGTATTTGAAGACCGCACTAGTTATATGTTTGTAAGTATATCGAAAAACAAACGTATATATCAAAAAGCAATAGTATATATTTATGTGTATCAAGAAGCAAAGACAAAATATAAATTGAGAGTACTTACGAATAATCTCCCACGGCATGATGAAGCGCTCCAGCATCCGATGAGTATCTGCCCACATATTTTAAGAAATGGAAAATTTAAGATTCAAATATTTTAATGCTCCACCTCTGGTTGCCTTACCTATGACTATGTTTCACTCTATTAAGAGACGGAATCTTATTTTAAAACAAAAAATATTTACAAGGACTTGTCTTCACATTGCGGAAGCTTGCACAGGCAGTAAAAAAAAACGTTTCATTGTTCTGCCTACAAAATAGTTCTTCGCATAAAAATTCGTTGTTACCAATAATATAGTAAGTTGCCCCGGGGCGATAAAAATTAAATCAGCTATTACTACCAGGCATGTGGTGAGACATACTCGCGCATTAGTTGGAATTTCTTCTTTTTCCTTGTGTTTTTTGCTCTGCTGCCTCAATGAGAGTTGGGGCCTCACCAAGATCGCCCATAGAGTTTACGGAGTAGTGTGAGGCTTATATCCCCAAGAACGGAACCTTTTGGTTGTACAAATTTTTTTGATGCTTCTTCTTTCCTGTCCGCACGTCTTTATCGAATGCTGGCAGTCAGGTATCAATCGCACAGCTTATGTGAAAAGTGGCAGCACATTCGCCGTGTGGGTTCGACCTAGTTTGTCGCTAGATGACAGTGCCAGCCACACGATGTAGCTTACTGCATCGTGTTGGCCTACGGCCAATACAAGCAATCAAACTTTCCCAAAGAAGTGACCATACGAGATTATATACGGGCATTCATCTATGTAGGTATCATAACAATTGATCTTAGACCAATTCTAGCTTTTTTAATTCTAATATGTCATGTTTATGAATAAAAAAATATTACTAAAATAATATTTCAAAGCTTTAACTAATTTCATTTTTAGGCTAAAATCAAATTAATATTTAGGAAACAATTTTTAAATCTTAAAGACTTGTAACTATGTTTACTTATGTGCATTTTCAGGTTCTTCGAAAGCGGTGCATATACTTCATAGCTCGGAGTATCCAGCATCAACATTTTCCATTTTGGACACTGGAACAAAACAAATTTCCCTGGTTGCGGATGGTTTGTTCGATTTGTTAATGTTAAAAATGACTTCTGCTTATACATCAAAGAAACAGACAAAGGTGAGGTAAAATATTTGTATCATTTCTATAAATACAGCTACATTGTACTTTATTTTTTATTTAGATCGAGTCAAAAGGAGCACGTTTTGAATATGGGGACTTCTTAATAAAATTGGGTAGCGTAACAATGAGTGAAAATTTCAAGGGAATTTTAATAGAGGTATCAATAGTAAAATTATATTTAAGTATTTATTTTTTAATAGATGTGTAAGAAAGTAAAGCTCATATGAAAAACGTAAAACTGTGACGTACAGATTGTGTTATACAATTGCCTAGAGCCATTGTATAATTGTAGCGGCAGTTTTTAGTACACATTTAGTAGTTCTACTTGGAAAGTTTTCCGGGAGTTTTGAAATTTTTTATTTTTATAGATTTCGACGTGTTCTTTTCGAATTTTCACTTTGCCACCTCGAATCTGTGCGGTTATCTCCGCATATTGAAAAAATAGCGCCCAAAAACAGATTTTTAGCAATATTTCCTATAATTTAAGTACTTACTACTTTTTTTTTGTAATATGAATGGTTTCAGCGTACGAGCGCCGCAAAATCTTCTCCAACACGACGGACGGAAAAACTCATTTCCAAACCACCATGAGGTAGAGTAAGTGGCGCGTTTTTTATATCTCCGGTAGGCCTAATCCACTTGTAACGCACTAATTATGTAAAATATTGTGCATATTCGTTCGCTTCCCTGATGGACCCGGTTTTGCGAGTTCATCGTCTTCAGAACCGGGCGAAACGTCACAATAACTACGTCGCATTCGTCTGATCAAAATATACTGATTACTGCGATAAATCTGGACGAAGAGACCGTGAAATCAACAAAAATTAAACCAACATTTTGGTCATCGAGGCATCTTCCACAACGGTGGATGAAAAATATTAAGCACAAATATTATAACCAAATAAGGTATCGTATCCCCTGATTAAAAACTTTAATATGTCGAGAAAAGTAAACAAAAAGGGATTAAAAACTGATTAAAAACTTTAATATGTCGAGAAAAGTAAACAAAAAGGGATGCGCACATCCTAGCATACGACAGTACCCAGTACCCCAGCTACACGCAGGTCGAGGCGCAAATTGGTTCTACTACAAGTACGTCCGAAGACCCAGCCTTTGAGATTTTACAAGTGACCTCCAAAGCAATATCCTTGCGGAAAACCTAAATGACGTTAGAGGTGCCCACCTCTGACCAAGTCCAGTAGCACATTAGTGCACGTCGAGGAGCACATATATGATTCATCACCACTTTCTTCCTTGAAGAGAAAAAGGGCGAAGGCGGCAGGCGCACTCGAACAATCGGCTGCAAGAAAATATACTTTTACATGAATCAGACAGTTGATTAGAGACGAAATAAGTCGACGTTCAGTATTAATAAAAAAGTCGTAGTCCAGTATATATATCGCATAAATTAATATAATTTTCCTTTTTACATAACTTTTTTGTATAGGGTGTTTCCCCTTAGGAGGTCCACAGAGCGGGAGGTGATAGTACTCACCTAGACGAACCAAAAATTGTATGGCAGGTGGGGGGGCAATATCAACCGTTTAGGAGTTACAGGGTGATTCATTAAAAAAGCTAGGTTTTTACAAAACACCCTGTATCTTAAAAACTACAGGGCGTATGGTCACAGTTAAGGGCTCGCTGTATGCAGAACTACATGGCCTTTCCAACGACAGCTCAACCAGCCTCGTGTCCCTCTCCACTCAGATGTTATGAAGGTCTAAACTAAAAATTTCGGATTTTCTTTCCTTTTTTTTTACTTTGACCTCTATTATTTTTGCAAAAAGGTCGTTAACATAACTTTTTTTTATAAAAACTGTAAACTGTGGAGCCTCCTCTTTAATTTGACCTATTACACCCTATGTGTTAACTGTATCCGTTAAAGAGTTATTAGCTCTAAACTTATTCTCAAACCTATTTTCAAACCTATCCTCAACGATAATTTGTACCCTTAGTACGTCATTTTAAAAAATATCGTCTAATTTCGGTGTGACCGGAATAGGTTATGAGTTAATAACTGTTTAACGGCTACAGTTAACACATAGGGTGTTTTGTAAAAACCTAGCTTTTTTTATGAATCACCCTGTAACTCCTAAACGGTTGATATTGCCCCCCCCCCCCCCACCTGCCATACAATTTTTGGTTCGTCTAGGTGAGTACTATCACCTCCCGCTCTATGGACCTCCTAAGGGGAAACACCCTGTATACATATGCCGTACAAACAGACATACTTTAAAATTTTTATCAATTTTTTCCTATTATGTATATATAAATCAAATTAATCATAGTTTCCTATATATACTTGCCGCAGCAATGATCATAACTGAATTTCCAATATTCTTTTCCTATATATTTCCTGTGTCAACTGACAGGACATAGTTTTAGCACATTTTTTTCACATATACGCTTACCTTATCGCTAACGTACTGTAGTAACTAATGCATATCGCTCAAACAGATATAATTTAGAATTTCTGTAAGAATTCATAGGATACTTGCCTTGCGCACCTTTACTTACCTTCGTAGGAAGCGTGTAAATGCGTAACAGCATTCAACGACCCGGGGCTTATTACTTACAATTGGGTCTTTATAAATAATTCATGTCTTAGTTGTATTGTGTGCTTACCTCTTGGTTAGACTTAAGGGATCATACTTGCATATTTATAGTATGATGATTATAGGGATGCTATGATGTAAAGGAAATCCTGGTCGGACTTGTACTAGTTTTTTTTCTTTCCTTTCTTTACAGGACTGTATTTGCTCCAGAAGGCCTTCGTGGAGGAAAAGTTTCCATCAGGTAACTATAACTTATTCTGGCTGGGATTTATCTCCAGCAGTTCTAACATGTAATTCTTATGAATATATCTAAATCGTAAGTTAGGTTCTTGAATTTTATTCTATTGTTGCGAAAATGTATTCGAGTAGTCGTAGATCATAAGGTAACTTGCTACGGGGGTATAGTAAAAACAAAGTATTATAACGTAACAATGCTCTGACGTTTTTATTATTTCTCCTCTCACTCTCCTGGAGCCCTCTTGATTTAGAGGTCGAAAGGGACCGCTACTCTTCTCTTTTCAGGTCAACACAGGGACTCTGAAAACTATCTACCCTTAGAATCAGTTGGGTGGTTGGGGCTAGCAGAGAAGGACTGAATGTGTGCTACGGTCTTTTGATTTGTAGGCACGAAATATTTTGTATATGGCTGGTGGCAGCGGCAGGTCTTCGTGGATCCTCCCCACACTCTCCGCCAATGAGCCGAGGCGAGCTAGCGTGCCGCACTGCAGTCAACGCTGTCCACCGAGTGATCTGTCAGCTCATGCTGGTAGTCTGGACTTCACGTCCAAGCAAATCACTCTCTACATATTACCATAACAAAATGGCGCCCAACGTGGGGCCACCTCAGTTAGACTTCGGTGGTCTAAGTATGACTTTTGCTGAGGACTGGGATTGCTTAGAGATATGGACATTTGGTTGATAGCTAAATTGTCTGACTCACAATCAGTGGAAGTTATATGCAGACTTGAGTCTAACTGTTTGTTATTTGAGATTTTTTTGTAGAGTAACGTTAAAGTTTTTAAAGTTTTGAGAAATTTGAAGGTTTGAGATTTTATAGTAAAGTAAAGTGTTTTTGAGAGTTTGTTTTTGAAAGTTTTTTTGTAAGTTCGACTTTAGGTTTGACTTACGTCAAGCCTCAAGCCTTGAAAGTTTAAATTTTTGCTTTTTGAATTGTTTTTGAATTGTTGATCTTTCCCGCTGGCCTTCTGCTATGGAAATAGTAGGTGGCCTCACAACATTTTGTTGTTGTGTTCTCACGGAGGCATGTCTTTGTCGGCCAACTGGCTGGACAGGGTCATGAGTTTGTGAGACGACTTTTTGGCTTTTGGCTAACTAGTTGACCAGACTTATGACTCTGCCCTGAAGAGGAAGGCAAGAGTTGTTAGAGGATAGAAGTGATGCTGGAGACCTTCAGTGATCAGGAGCTGGCATATTGCTGAAGAATCTCTAGTAGCATTTTCAGTCATTGTCATCTCCAACCCTACTTTTCCCAGATCTCGATGAGAGCCCAAATTCTTTTCATGCGCACATGCACATCACTTGCCTGTATCATATGATTTTTGACCTGACTGGAGAGAGAGTGGGCTGGGACACCTTCGTGTTGAGATTTAGCTCTTGGAGAGAGAGGAGGAGATTTTTCTTTGATTTTTTTTGAGAATGCTTGAGCATAGCTCATAGGAAATCTTAGGATTTTTTGAAAGGTTTGAGATTAGCTCAGGATCTTGTTTTGGTTACAACTTAGCTACTGTACTTAGGAATATCGATTTTGAATTTAAGCATAAACTTTCAGTTGAGAATTCTCTTTGACTTTTTGAAGCAGTCACTTGTATAGTCTTGATTCTAGTTCTAAGACCTTATCGATTGTCAGTTTAAGCGTCGCCCTTCACTACGGCCTTGACGATAATTCTGAGCAGAAAGCATACTCAACTTCTTGAGCATATCTATGCGTTCTGAATATCGTAGAGATTCTTATTAGTTTGGAAAAATTTAGTTTTTGAATTTTCTTTGGTTCTTGCGAAAATTTATTATATACGGTAGACATATAATCGTGAATTTAGGGTTTATACCTACCGTATTAGGATTAAGTAGCAACATTGAAGTTGCCCCTCAACCTTAGCTTTAATCATCAACCCTAAGTTGATGGAATTTTTTTGAATTGAGACCTGTTGTCACGACCCTATCCTCGATAGTACCTGCTTTTCGTTTCGGATTGTGGCAAATCTTTATACAAGCGCTGGAATTATCCAAGCTTTGACCATTCATTCGTATGATACAGTCGCTCTGATTACTCCTTGTTGAGATTGTTGATTTCGTACAATGGCTACTGTGCGAATACCACCTCACGGGACTGACCTTCCGACACCGCTGCCCGGGCAGTGCACCATCTGTCAGGATGGAGACTGGTCAGCCAAGAAGCCAATGGAAACCATCTGCGGTCATGTGTTACACAAAGCATGCTTGTGCACGTGGATAGGTGAACAGTGAAGTTGTCCAAATTGCACTTGTCGTCTCACACAGTATGACTTCACTGTTTATACAGGTGCTGTTCCGAAAAAGGCTGTTACGAAGCCTGGAATTCAAGAGCTTCGACAGCCCGAACCAGCTCTAAATCTACCACCACTAACGGTTCCACCAGAAAATCGTCCATCCTTATCGCCGACACTGCATAATTTGCATTCCGCAACCTTTTCACATACAACTTCGTGGATGAATAGTCCGATACTTACTACCCATGGTCAAGGCCTTGTAGCTTCAGAAGCGTTAATGGCTGGCTTAAGAATACAGATGCAAGATCTTATTCGAGAGGGAATCACACAGAGTATGAACACTCTGCGGGACGAACTCTTTAACAATTTCCCTCGACAAGCTCCTATCGTGCCTCTCGCAGACACTTCTCGACCACCACGACCTATAGGGCAACCTAGACCTTCGATAGAGAGGCCCGGACCAGCTGACGAACAATATCACGCATCAGCCAATCAGAACAGATCCGCCAGTCCTCAGAGGCCAGGGCCCAATCATATTACCCAGGCACAGGCGTTTCAGAATGACAGACTTCAACGCAACCCGTGGTCACAACGATCAGGAAGCCCTATACGAAGATGGAATCTTTCGTATAGTGGAGATAGCTCCAAAATCTCAGTGGATGAGTTTGTCTTCCGAGTTGAAGCACTCACCTACTCTGCGCTCGAAGGAGATTTTGATCTGTTGGTCAGAAATATGAGCACACTGCTCGCAGGCCCGGCCATGGATTGGTATTGGTCATTACTTGGACTGAATTCCACATCAACCTGGGAATACATTAAAACAGCTCTCTTAGCTGAACGGGGAGTTCCCAAAGACGATTTGAAGGTGCGGGTTCAGCTAATGTCCCGCAGGCAAAAATCTGGAGAATCCTTTGCAGCTTACCACCAAAATCTGGTGCAGTTGCGTGACCAACTGCGAACTCCAGTGCTGGATAGTGAGTTCCTGGAGATAGTCAAATTCAATCTATTGCCAGACATCCAGAACAAAATATGTCTACACCCTACGACTACCATGGGTCAATTGAGATCGCTCGTCACCCAAATTCAAGCCACACAGCTACGAATTGCCACAGATTGTAGCTCGAGCCCTTACCGGAGCTAGAAAGTAAACGAGATTGACAACTGCCAGTCTATAAACCCGGACTTGTCATTAGTAATAGGCCGTAACACCAGCTTAGGCGACGTGCCAGCCATTTCAACCAGACACGCAACAGTGTGCTGGAATTATGATCAGCAAGGTCACTTTTACCAGGACTGTCTGCAAGAGAGACAACAGGTGTTCTGTTATGGATGCGGACGCAAAAATGTCTTTAAACCAAACTGCAGACCCTGCGCACAGAAAAACGAGATACGGGTCGGGAATCCCAACACCTTTTCTCGACCAGTTCCGACGTCTCGAACGGCATCTGCTATGACAACTCCAGTTTAAGCTTTGAACAATGAGGAAGGTTCGCTCCATCAGCAAGTCCCGACCACTACACATTGACTTGCCCGCTGATATCATTCAGTGACTCTGATGATACCAGCACTCCACTTGATTGTACGAATACTTCACTGATGGAGACGGAGAATCCTTGGAGCTCTCCAGTTGTACTAGTGCGGAGGTTCGGCTTTGTTTTGACGCCAGGAAGGTCAACTCCGTTACTAAGAAGGATGCCTATCCGCTGCCGCAGATAGACGCACTTCTAAGTCGACTTCCTCTGGCAAACTACATCACAAGCCTGGACTTCAAAGACGCTTTGTGGGAGATCCCACTTGACACTGAGCCCAGAGAGAAGACCGCGTTTACAGTACCTGGTAATCCTCTCTATCAGTACCCCGTGATGCCATTCGGCCTCTGCAATGTTCCACAAACTATGTGCCGCCTAATGGATAAGGTCATTCCTTTCGATCTTCGTGAGAATGATCTCGCCTACTTGGACGATTTAGTAGCGAATTGTTTGAGGAAAGCTGCCCTCATTATCAACGTTGAGAAGTGTAAGTTTTGTATCAAAGAGACCAAATATTTGGGTTTCATTGTCGGAAAATTAGGTATAAGAACTGACACCGCCAAGATTTCAGCCGTCACCTAAAACTGTTCGGCAAGCCCGACGCCTACTAGGTATGGCGGGATGGTATAGACGGTTCATCCCGAACTATGCTGATCTAACTGCCTCTACCACAGACACGCTGAAGATCCAAGTCAGTTCCAATGGACACCTGAAGCCCAGACGTCTCTGGAAGTGCTAAAACAAAAACTTACTTCTGTTCCGTTGCTAGTGAGCCCAGACTTCACCAAGCCGTTCGTTATACAGTGCGATGCGAGCCAACATGGTATTGGTGGAGTGCTGCTTCAACTAGATGACGATGGCCACGAGAAGCCAATAGCCTACGTCTCGAAAAAGTTGAACTCAGCACAACGTAATTATACAGTCACAGAGCAGGAATGTCTAGCTGCAATTTTAAGTGTACAGAAGTTCCGGCCCTTCATACAACTTATGCCGTTTAAGATAGTGACTGATCATGCGAGCTTGAAATGGCTGATGTGTCAAAAGGACCTCAGCGGTAGACTTGCTCGGTAAAGTTTGAAGCTTCAAGGTTTCGACTTCACCATCGAGCACCGAAAAAAGGAAACCTGAATGTCGTTCCTGATGCATTGTCACGAATTCATTGTGACAGCTTGTCAACACCTGAAAATCCTGGCCCCGAAGTTGACCTTAGTTCGGCATATTTCAACTCGTTGGAATATGAGGAGCTGAGGCATAAGGTTAAAACAGCTTCTGGCAAACTACCAGATCTTTTCGTCAGGGATGGCTTCGTCTATATTCGGATTGTTCCGAGAACAGGCGATCGGATTCAGGAGGAAGAAGCTTGGAAGCTTTGGATTCCACGCGGGCTTGTCTCCGACGTTATTTCAAAAGCGCATGATCCGCCACTGGCTTCTCAGGAGGTATAGGGAAAACACTGGAACGTTTAAGAAGACACTTGTACTGGCCACGAATGACAGTTGACATGTGTAAAGAGAACAAAACTCCCAATACTATTCTGAGACCACCTATGGGAGTCCGGTCTGTGACAGACAGACCATGGAAAAAGCTGTACATCGACTTTCTGGGTACATATCCTCGGTCAGTGAAAGGAAATGTCTGCATATTGATAGTTCTTGACCACCTTTCCAAGTTCCCGATTCTCAAACCGATGAGAAAGGCGTCTACTCTCAACGTGTGCCAGTTCATCGAGACTGATATATTTCACGTGTTCGGAGTTCCGGAAACTATAGTCTTTCACAATGGAGTCCAGTTTTGCTCGGCTCAGTTCGCCAGATTACTGGACAAGTATGGGGTGAAACACTTGCGAACGGAAGTTTACTTGCCGCAAACAAACGCCTCAGAGCGTGTGAACAGGTCTCTATTATCAGGGATTAGAGCATATATCCGGAAGGAACATACTAAGTGGGATGAGAAGCTAAGCCAAATAGCTAGCTCCTTCAGGAGCTCTATCCACCAAGCAACTGGTTTCTCTCCCTACCGAACACTCTTCGGTCAACTGATGATCGACCATGCAAGCTCCTATTCCATCTTAAGGAGCATTGGAACTCTTAATGAGCCTCTGAGAGTAGATGCTGAAGGTAATTGAGATTGATCCGTGCCAGAGTGCAGGAGAACTTTAACTATGCGTTTGAATAGGGTTTGAAAGCTTACAATCTCAGAGCGAAGCCTGTTAATTTCAAAGTGGGTCAAAAAGTGTTCAGACAGAATTTTGCCCAAAGCAATTTCCAACAGCAGACGAGTGCTAAACTAGGACGTAAATTTGTTAAGTGTCGGGTCAAGTCAAAGAAAGGAAACTCCCTATACGAGCTTAAGGATCTGCAGGCAAAAACGGTAGAAGTCTAGCACACCAAAGACATCAGGCCGTTATACTCATATTCTCGGACACGTCATCCGGCTATCGTCACTTTCAATCCTGGTAGCCCTAATAAGGTATCCAGCCAGCTTCACTGGCAAACTACAGGATGCCTATGTACCGCTTAGGACATTCCCAGCCTAGCGGCCGGCATACCTTTTTGGACAATAGAGATTTTTTTCCCAATCCCTAGCCTGATAACGTTTCAGAACCCCTCCTATATGGTAACCCTGCGGCAAATAGTTTGCCGTAGGAATCCCACTTATTCAATGCCTGCAAATCTAAGGAAGAAGACCGGTACTCCAACGACGCCTCGGAGACACAACCTTGAACAAGCGTCGGTCTGGGATCGGAGTTAGATATTAGAGCAGGGGAAACTCAGAGATCAGTTGGTTAGGTTACTGACCGTGGGGCTCCCGCGGCTCATCTCGATGAAGGAAGGTAGAGAGGCACTGGCCGACTAGATTTTTTAGGTTACTGGCTTGTCAGGGTACCTCTGGATTCTGACACGGAGGACAATATCGAGGCCTGATCAAGGACTGGCGGGACTTCGGGGATGTGCCTTCTATCCGTCATCTGTCAAGTACATCAGACTGTCATTGACAACCCGTAGCAGACGCCTAGCCTGAGTAATGAGAAATGCCTTCAAAAACAAGATGCGCACATCCTAGCATACAGTACCCAGTACCCCAGCTACACGCAGGTCGAGGCGCAAATTGGTTCTACTACAAGTACGTCCGAAGACCCAGCCTTTGAGATTTTACAAGTGACCTCCAAAGCAATATCCTTGCGGAAAACCTAAATGACGATAGAGGTGCCCACCTATGACCAAAACACATATATGATTCATCATCACTTTCTTCCTTGAAGAGAAAGGGCGACGGCGGCAGGCGCACTTGTACAATCGGCTGCAAGAAAATATAATTTTACATGAATCAGGCAGATGATTAGAGACGAAATAAGTCGACGTTCAGTATTAATCAAAAAGCCGTAGTCCAGTATATATATCGAATAAATTAACATAATTTACCTTTTTACATAACTTTTCTGTATATATATATGCCGTAGAAACAGACATACTTTAACAGTTTTATCATATTTTTCTATTATGTATACATATATCGTATCAAGTTAAATCAAATTAATCATAGTTTCCTATATATCCTTGCCGTAGCAATGATCATAACTGTATTTCCAATATTCTTTTTCTATATATTTCCTGTGTCAACTGACAGGACATAGTTTTAGCACATTTTTTTCACATATACGCTTACCTCATCGCTAAGCGTACTGTAGTAACTAATGCATATCGCTCAAACAGATATAATTTAGAATTCCTGTAAGAATTCATAGGATACTTGCCTTGCGCACCTTTACTTAGCTTCGTAGGAAGCGTGTAAACGCGTAACAGCATTCAACGACCCGGGGCTAATTACTTACAATTTGGTCTTTATGAGTAATTCATGTCTTAGTTGCATTGTGTGCTTACCTCTTGGTTAGACTTATGGGATCATACTTGCATACTTATAGTATGATGATTATAGGGATGCTATGATGTAAAGGAAATCCTGGTCGGACTTGTACTAGGTTTTTTTCTTTCCTCTCTTTACAGGACTGTATTTGCTCCAGAAGGCCTTCGTGGAGGAAAAGTTTTCATCAGGTAACTATAACTTATTCTGGCTGGGATTTATCTCCAGCAGTTCTAACATGTAATTCTTATGAATATATCTAAATCGTAAGTTAGGTTCTTGAATTTTATTCTTTTGTTGCGAAAATGTATTCGAGTAGTCGTAGATCATAAGGTAACTTGCTACGGGGGTGAACATAAGAGAAATAAATGTAATCCTTGTAAGCAAAAATGAGTTTTTGTTTACTTCAGTTAACGACAGTGTTCGTATAGCAAAAACAAAGTATTATAACGTAACAATGCTCTGACGTTTTTATTATTTCTCCTCTCACTCTCCTGGAGCCCTCTTGATTTAGAGGTCGAAAGGGACCGCTACTCTTCTCTTTTCAGGTCAACACAGGGACTCTGAAAATTATCTGCCCTCAGAATCAGTTGGGTGCTTGCGGCGGTGCTTTCCCAATGGATGTAGGTTAGTGGTGTAAAAATGCCTTAAGGACTGAATGTGTGCTACGGCCTTTTGATTTGTAGGCACGAAATATTTTGTATATGGCTGGTGGCAGCGGCAGGTCTTCGTGGAACCTCCCCACACTCTCCTCCAAAAATATGTATTCTTAAGCCAGAAAAAAGAAATGCTGACCCAGATATCATTGCTTAAGCTGACGGACGCTTCATCCTTGCATTATACGGTAGTGGCGTGAAAAGTATGTCATTAAACAAATATAGATATACCTATGTATTTGCTTCTCTAAATCAGCATATAAAAATAAATTTAATATTGCATCGCTGCCACCGACAGAAACAACAGCACGACAACATTCGTTCCGAACGTATCAACAGGTCCACGAGTGTCATGGAGTTGAACAAAATTCAGAGCGATGGAGATGGAGGCAAGAATGAGCTATGTCCCACCAAACTCGAGGCCCTCGTTCTGGAAACCGTGTTGAAAGTTATTTTTTAAAATGATAAAAAAAGGGATGTGAGGGAGTCTGTGGATGCAAAAAAGCTAGATTGAAGTGCTCCATTATTTTGCACAATTGCAATGGAACCTGTGAAAATATGCAAGTTCTACTACGAGATAGCAATGACGAGGAAAAACTGGAAACTGTTTTCGAGCAAACCTATGACGAAATCGAGGAAGAAGATGATTACATCGAAGCTGATAACCCTATCGCGAATAATGTGGAAGAAATTTCTATCTGTGACGTTTCGGCCGGCTCTTAAGAAGATGGGCGCCGGATCCATCAGGGATAGTTAAGTGAAAAAGAATGCACTAAATTTCGTAATTAGTGCATTACATGGATTAGGTCTAATCTATAATATACAATACCAATTTTCAAAACTGCCGGAAAACTTTCCAGGTAACCCATTTTTTGAGCTTTGAGGATTTCCATGGCATACTCTTTTTTGAATAAGATATTTAATTTACCATTTTATTATATTGTTGTGTACAAAAATGAAATTGCGTACACGGCACCTGGGGAAAGCTGAAAAAGACCTTGGACTAGGAGGAATTTTGAAAAGGCCAATGTGTTTGAAATGCCTAATTCAATGCTTAATTCAAAGTTTCATAAACCCGCTTGCAATCATGCCCAGCATATCTTTTGGTCGCGAGTTATGGACAAGACCCGCCACATCCGGTAGCATCGACAGCATTTTCACATGAAAATACTTTCCCATAAAACTTAATATATATTCACATAAAAGCTTCCAATTCACTTTTTATTTTGTCATCAGCATAATTACCTTCGCTCACTTGTAACATGAGCACTAAGTCACGTTGAATGTTTCGTGATCAGTTTTCAAGTAATGTGTAAAAATTGTATAGAGGATTCATTCTAAGTTTTATTCTATTCATGTTCGGACGACGTAATAAAGTATAATTTCTTTCATTTGATTGTGTTTTAAATTTTTTATTTTTTTGTTAAGTTCTGATTAAACTTAACTGGCGCAGTCGGTAGGATCCAGATAACGATCCTAGTGTTTTAGTGTTTCACGATTTTAAATAAAAATTCGCGAGATAAATAAAACGAAGGTTCATCGTAACAAATCCCGTGAAAATATCAAAGGATTATTGATATAGATTAGTTATCGGTTTAAAAAGGAAAAATTCGCTTTAGTGAGAATTTCGACGGAATATCGGAAAAATTGCGCAAATAGTGAAAAAAAAAAAAAAAAATTTTTCGACGGTTTATCGAAAAACTAATCCTCTAAACCAAAAACGAATCTTGTAAAATAGTGAAAACCAAATTACTCTAAAACAAAATCAAACCTGTGGACCGGTGAGTTTTAACTCCTTGTATCTGGATACTACTAGCGAACCTACGACAACATCTAAGATAATGAACAAACTGGTTTTATTGTCAATGTAAGTCGACCTCAAATCCTCCTCAATTTCCTATAACTTTCCTTAAAATTTAGTACTTTATCCTCATCTTTTTGCATGATTAATAAATTTTCATAATTAATTTTCAAAGAAATTTTAAAATTTTATTAAATCCAAGAATAATATTGATACATATATATATAATATATAAAGAAAGTGATCCAGTAGAAGTGACAAACAAAATTATTGATTGATTTTTAGTACCTTTTGCATGATTAAATTTTATTAAAACCAAGGATAATATTGATACATATACATATATATATTTTATAAAGAAAGTGATCCAATAGAAGCAACAAATAAAACTATTGAGTGATTTTAGTACCATTCTTATTCGTACATGTCTACATGTCTTTTAAGTTCGGATTTAAGGGAAAAGAAATAAAACCAAGAAATAGACGTAACTATAGCAAAAACAGAAATTTAACAGAAAGTGATCTAAACGATAATAACGAAGAAATTGATTTTGATTTTGATTTATCTAAGCAAATTCAAATCGGTCCGAAAGTTTTTCAAGAGGGAGTTAGCGAAAATACGAATCTAGAAAGAATTATTTTTAACGTAAGTGACGGAATTGGTCTTAGTTCAGAAGAAATAAACAAATCAGGAATAAATTTTGAAGTTTCTCAAGAAATAAATAATTTCAACAAAATGAGTCTACCCAACAATAACGAAACCCCCAACAATAACATAATACCTAACGATAACGGAACATTTAACAATAACGTAATACCTAACAATAATGTAACACGTAACAACTTAACTTCGACACCTAACGAAATAACTGTTACTCCGTTGGACATATTCAACAATCTATGAATACCAGACGTGATAAAAGACCTACCTAAATTTAATGGCAACCCAAGGCTTCTTTTTGATTTTATTAATAACATAGAAGAAATTTTGTCTTTGGTTGCATCAATAGATGGAACACCATACAGTAAGATCATTTTACGGGCAATAAGAAATAAGATTGAGGGCCCTGCAAACGAAGTTCTCGATATGTACGGTACCCCTCTCAAATGGAATGACATAAAAACCAATTTGATTCTCCATTATTCCGATAAACGGAACGAGACATCCCTTGTAAGGGATCTGCATTCTTTACGACAAAATTCAAAATCAATAGAGGAATTCTATAGTCAGATAATTGAAATTTTTTCGACGATAAATAATCATCTGCAAATTCACGAAAGAGATCCCAATGTCATTAAAGCAAAAAGGGACCTCTATTCAGAAATGTGCCTTAGTATATCCCTCACAGGGATAAAAGAACCCTTAGGCTCCACCATTAGGGCTATGAAGCCATCAACACTAGCAGAGGCATTTTCATTCTGCATTAAGGAACAGAATGTATTCTACATAAAACCAAATAGCCAATTTTCAAATAATCCTCCTACATACAGGTGAAACCCTCACCAAAGCCCCAGCAAGCCAATAATCACACCACAACAGTCAAATTTCCGTCCTCTTAATAACTTTTACCCACAGAGATCCCAATTTTCAACTCAACAGCCAACCCCTCGTCCGCTAAATTCTTTTGGGCAATTAAATAAGCCCCAGCTTCCATCTCAACAAACGAATTTTATCCCTTTTCAACAAAACAGACCACAGTTCCCCACTAAACAAAACAGGGCGCCATTTTCCACCCAACAATCACTCTTTCGTCCTCAACAAAGTAGATTCCCTCCACCACAACCTATGGACATCGACTCCGGAAACTCCCGTATGAAGGCCAATACAAATAATTTCTTTAGGGTAAACAATCAACAAAATACTGCAAAAAAAGAATTTTATAGTATTTCTGAACAACATCCTTTCGAACCATACCCAGAATACAATGACTACGAGGATTACGAACCCCCTCCATTAGAAAACTCCTACCAACAACTTGATCAATATTATGAAGACGCCAATGAAACAACCAACTTGGAAGAAAACCATGAAATTGATGATTCAAATTTTCCCATAGGTGCCTCGGTAAACAAATCGGATACGTAGATGTGAACAAACACGGCTTCATACTACCCTATATAAATATTTCTTCGCCTTTCGGTAGATCATTAAAGTTCCTTATTGACACTGGAGCTTCCTCTTCATTCATTAACCCAGAATATATTCATAAAAACGACATAAAAATAATAAACCCAATCTTTATTACAACATGTTTACATACGCATACATTAGACAAGGAAGTAATATTACCAAATTTCGTAGAGTTTAACGATCCGAAACAAATCAGATTTCTGGTATTTAAATTCCATGGGTACTTCGACGGCCTCTTAGGACTAGACGCTCTTTCCATACTCGGAGCCAAAGTCGACCTGGAAAATAAAATGCTTATAACTAAAAACTCAAAATTACCCCTCCACTTTAAACCCAATTTTACATCAGATAAATACATGGTACCTAGCAATTCAAAATTTGTTGCTAAATTACCAGTAGATACCCAGAACGGAGATATATACTTACGGAAGACAGAAATTAATCCAAATTTGGTAGTCCCAGAAGGAATATACAAAGCCCAAAATTGGTATAGCAATGTCGAAATAATCAACAAGTCCCACTGTGATGAAATTTTATTCCTCGACCAACCTCTGAAAACCGAACCATATATTAGTCAAAATTTCTGCGAATTAAATAACTTCAACATTCATTGCAATAACCCAAAAACTACAAACTCTTGTGATATTACAAATCTCATAAGAATATCACACCTCAATAACGAAGAAAAAGAAACTATTCTAAACCTGTGCAAAGAATACGAAGACATTTTCCTAAAAGAAGGACAAGATCTAAGTTTTACAAATGTTATAAAGCACCGCATAAAAACTTCCGACGATATACCCATTTATTCCAAATCATACAGATACCCCTATATACATAAAGCCGAAGTTCAATCGCAAATACACAATCTATTAGACCAGCGTATAATAAGACCCAGCTACTCACCCTGGAGTTCCCCAATATGGATTGTCCCAAAAAAATTGGACGCCAGTGGGAAACAAAAGTGGCGTCTCGTGATTGATTGCCGAAAGCTCAACGAAAAAACAATAAGCGACAAGTACCCAATACCGAATATCAACGAAATCCTTGATAAACTCGGTAAATGTCTGTATTTTTCCACTCTCGACTTAGCGAGTGGTTTTCATCAAATCGAGATGGACCGTCGCGATATAGAAAAAACTGCATTCAGTGTCGAAGGCGGACACTATGAGTACGTCCGAATGCCTTTCGGTCTGAAAAACGCCCCATCCACTTTTCAAAGGGTAATGGACAACGTTTTAAAAGATATCCAGGGCAAGATTTGTCTCGTCTACCTTGACGATATCATAGTTTTCTCGACATCTTTACAAGAACATAAAGAAAATCTGAAAAAGGTATTTGAGAAACTACGGGAAGCAAACCTCAAAGTACAGATAAACAAATCTGAATTCCTTCAGAAAGAGGTTACCTTCTTAGGGCATATCGTGACAAATGACGGAGTAAAACCAAATCCCGAAAAGGTTAAGGTTATCAAGGAATATCCGATCCCTAAAACACAAAAGGAAATAAAAGCATTCCTAGGGCTGCTGGGATATTACCGAAAGTTTATCAAAGACTTCGCACGAATAACGAAACCCTTGACAGAATGTCTCAAAAAGAATAGGAAAGTCGATCTGAACGAAATTTACATAAAAACGTTCAAATTGTGTAAAGACATACTGAGCAACGAACCACTGCTCCAATACCCAGATTTCTCCCAACCATTCGTATTAACCACCGACGCGAGTAACTTCGCTATTGGTGCCATATTATCCCAAGGTCCCATTGGCGCAGATAGACCTATTTGCTATGCTAGTAGAACCTTGACTGATTCGGAAATTAACTATTCAACCTCGGAAAAGGAGCTCTTAGCGATAGTATGGGCAACAAAGTATTTCCGTCCCTACTTATTCGGTCGTAAATTTCAGATCGTAACAGATCACAAACCTCTCCTTTGGCTAATAAGCCTAAAAGATCCTAATTCCAGACTCATTCGTTGGCGTCTCAAACTAGAAGAATTCGAATACGAAGTGGTTCACAAGAAAGGAAAACTAAATTCAAATGCAGATGCCCTAAGTCGAATCAAACCACCTGAAAAAAATAATCCAAACAACATAGAAATAAATGTAAACGAACAGTGTTCAATGAATGTTGGAGAAAAGGATATAAGCTCAACCTGTGCTACAATACATTCGGCAGCTGAAAACCTAAACGATCATATCTACATATCGGAACGACCTTTAAACGAATTTAACCTCCAACTTATTTTCGAAAAGTCCGATAAATCTCCTTCCACATCAGTTGAAACTTTGTTCAAGAACAAACAACGTCGCATCATTCGAATGCAAAACTTTTCCGAAGAAAATACCACAGAATTACTAAAAAAATATTTAGCACCAAATAAGACCACTGCTATATTTACGGATGACCAGATATTCAGGATAGTACAATCAGTCTATTCCAAATTCTTTTTAAGAAACAAAATTTTCAAACTAATCCGTTGCACAGAATTATTGATAGACATTAAAGAAAGCGACGAACAAGATGAAATCATTCGAAATTACCACTTAAAAAGCAACCACCGAGGAATCAACGAAACCTTTTTTCATCTGAAAAGAACACATTACTTCCCCTATATGAAAAATAAAATTACACAAACAATAAACAATTGCGAAAAATGTCAAACCTTAAAGTATGATAGGAATCCACCAAGATTAACATTCGAAAAACCCGAAACCCCATCGAAACCTTTAGATATCCTCCACATAGACGTATACTCAATAAACGGTAAACAAATGCTGACAATAATCGATAAATTTTCAAAATTTGCCGCCGCTTTCACCCTAAGTGCCCGAAATAGTCTAATTATAATAAAAGCAATCCGACACTTTATGAGCCTCCACGGCATCCCAAAATCCATAGTTGCAGACCAGGGAGCAGAATTGACTTCCAATATATTCAAAGACTTTTGCAGACAATACGACATCCAATTACACATAACCTCATTCCAACAAAGTAGTAGCAATTCCCCAGTCGAACGGCTACATTCAACCCTAACAGAAATATACAGAATTATTTATGAAAAACAGAAAGACAAAGACCACGAAGACATTTTGAACGAAACAATTATTACTTACAATAACTCCATTCATTCGACAACTAACCTAACCCCATACGAACTCTTTTTCGGCAAAACTTATAAATTCTTAAACAATGTCAAATTCAATAACGAACACGAGTACCTACAAAAACTAAACGAATTCCATATCCATCCGTGAAAGAGAAAATTCAAAAAGCTGTAGACCGAAATATAGACAAATTAAATACAAATAGGGAAACTCCCCCATCTCTACAAGAAAATATAACAGTATTTAGAAAAGAAAATAGAAGGAATAAGTTAACACCCCGCTTTAGTATTCAAAAAGTAAAACATAATAATAAAGTAACTATTATCACTCATAAAAATCAAAAAATACACAAATCTAAACTAAAGAAAAAACGCAAATTACAGATTAACAGTGGCTCTCAGCCAGAAGATGGAAATACAGGACCTGACGAACCACCACGGGGTACTCCCAATGGAACTAGGACCAGCTAGGGTAATACAAACTCACAAAAAACTCATACACATAATCCAACTGACGGACTACAAGACCAACATTGACAAAATCAAAGACTCTATAGATTTAACTGTAAACCACGACGAATTCAAGGACATTGTTGAAACTACCAACTTAAAATTCAAAGAGCTAAAAAGAAAGTTTCAGACTCTGTTACCAACAAAGAGAAACAAAAGGGGCGCAATTAATATCTTAGGTTCAGTAATAAAAGCCATTTCCGGAAATATGGACCATGAAGACGCCGTAAACATAAATGAAGAAATCCAAAAACTTTCTCTAAACCAACATGATCTTGAAATCGGATTAAACAATCAAATTCGAATTAATGACCAAATGATTGAAAGATTCCGAAATGTTACTGATCACATCAATAAACAACAAGAATCCATAGAGGCATTTTTAAACAACTACAATAAAGCGATAAATAATCAAATCAATATGGAAAACCAAAATTTTAAGTATTCACAATACATAAACAAAATCAATTTCAACATCGACTTACTCAATACTCATCTAACAAATATAGCAGAATCAATAGTACTAGCTAGATTGAATATAATTTCGAAACAAATTCTCAATCCAAACGAATTAGATGAAATCTATGAAATTTTCCAAAAGCAAAATGTAAAGATACACTCAGATGAGCAAATTTACGAATTTCTTGGTTTACAAGCTTACTATAACGACACTAATATTATATTTAACATCCAAATACCAATTTTTTCAAACAAAACCTACTCCTTTTTCCACCTGATACCCTTACCTGTAAACAAAACTCTATCCATAACTACCAAACCCTACGCAACCTACAATGAGGTCGACACACAGTACTTCGATGACAGCTGCCCACTGATTGAAGGAGTTTACTATTGCAAGAGTTCATCAATTACCCCAGAGGCTAGAGAACAAGGATGCATCCCCAACATAATCAAACACACCCCAGCCAACTGCACATTTTTGAACGGGATCGAGAACAGCACGGTTTTTCAACCTGAACCCAATTACGTTCTATGCATCAACATTCCAGCAACAAATCTACAGTCAACATGCAACACCCCTTTGAAGGAAGTAAACGGAACAGCACTAATGCATTTTGAGAACTGCAGCATCGAGATCAATGGAATAACATATGACAGCAAAACAAACGTTTATTGGGAAGCAGTAATGATACACCCAACATTATTCAGCAAGATAAATTCCTCGCAAACGATAGATGATCTAAACCTGGAAAAACTGAAACTCTACCACTTCAGAAACTTAGAAGCAATCAAACTCCTGGAAGTCAAAACAACACACCGAGATTACTATACCTTTGGAATCACGACCATAGTCTGTATCGCAGCAGGAATATTTATCATCATCTACCTAAAAAGTTACCTTAGGAAAAACTTGGAAAATCACCAAACCATCATATTAGAAGAACCCACACCTAGGATAACAATACTTCCACCAATACAGGAAACCCACCGAGTCCAGCACCTCTGGCCATCGCTTCATCCAAGGGGGGAAGAGTTATGGACAAGACCCGCCACATCCGGTAGCATCGACAGCATTTTCACATGAAAATACTTTCCCATAAAACTTAATATATATTCACATAAAAGCTTCCAATTCACTTTTTATTTTGTCATCAGCATAATTACCTTCGCTCACTTGTAACATGAGCACTAAGTCACGTTGAATGTTTCGTGATCAGTTTTCAAGTAATGTGTAAAAATTGTATAGAGGATTCATTCTAAGTTTTATGCTATTCATGTTCGGACGACGTAATAAAGTATAATTTCTTTCATTTGATTGTATTTTAAATTTTTTATTTTTTTGTTAAGTTCTGATTAAACTTAACTCGCGCGGAAAAGCCACATCAGCAGTTTCTACACCCGAACGAATTGCACTTCTTAATTATAAGCTCTATAAGCTCGCTTAAAACCATGCCCGCTTATCTTTTGGGCGTGTAAAATAAGCAAAATATTTTCCCACAAAACGACTTGGGGAAAAATAAAAGTTTTAAGTCTCATCCCAATTCGTTTCGATCGATAAAAAGCCCCACGACAAATCTTACCTTCAGTAAGATTTGTCAAATGCACGATATTTATGTGCGTATGTACATTGTATGCACGTACATATAGGGAATATAAATTTTACACGGTGACGACTGAAACGTTCAAGTCTTCACCGAAAAAGCTGTTACCAGCACATTATGAAGTGCTGCCTGCATACATCGTGGGTGAAACAATGTATGCACAAAATACAAGACGATGGCTTCAGATATTTATGAAAATATCAAATTACACTTCATGGTAAAACATATCCAGCAAGAATAATTTTCTCATGATAGGAATGCTAATTAAACATTTTCCTAGCCTGAACGAGGAGACTTAAGATTTCAAAATCTATATCTTGCAGAGTTGTTTTCTGAGTCTTTTGGGCAACAGTCGGTTTGAGAAAACGTACGGAAAAAATAAAAATAAAATAAGAGAAAAGAACGGAAGCGCGGGTTGACAAGGCGGCTTGGAGGAACGCGGTTTTCGGTTTTAGTCCAAAATAACGATAAGGTATATACACGGTTATAGATTCTTGTAAACGATCGTAATAACAAAAGTAAGGATTATTCCCGAAAAAAGAGACGGTAGAGTGTCGATTCAGGTAGAAAAGATTCCTCGTGTAAGTGTTCTGAATAAGACACAAAAATCATCTTGTGTGTGTATTTTAGTTCGTAAGTTGTGTAGCATTTTTTCTACTTTGTAGCAAATTATCCCGGGCAAGGGCAATTCGTTAGTCCATAGGACGACGAATTCAGTGGCTCTTTTGCCCCCTTTTAAGTTCTTTTAATATAATTATGTTATTTTTTATTTGATTTTTTTTTGGAATGAATTCTTACTCCTTTTTCTTCGAAACACTATAAGATTTGTTAAATGCAATTTTCATCTTTATTCCATTATTCTTTTTGTTTATCTTTTTTGTCTTTATATCTACCTAGGCTAATTTTAGTTATTTTAGCGCCCGTTTGCTACCACTTACTAAACTTTGAGTCCTTCTCATTTAAGGGCATATAAACTAGAAGCATGCATATACAGGGTGTCCAGAATTAGGATGAAGTTGAAGTTTTTTCCTAGTGTTGAGTAAGTGCTTCAACATATTTGCCAAGATCTCCTAGGTTTTTTTAAATATCGGAATGCATCTTTTTCTAATCGATTGCTAATCAATTGCCCATTAAGGAGGTGTGAAATTCTTTTTCCTGTTGTTAATGTCTTCGAAGTTATAGCCCTGCAAAGTGAAAATTTTGAGTCAAAAAACTATTTTTTTCGGATTCAAATGAAATTAACATTTTACCCTATTATTTTTTTATTTTTTTCGACTTGGAAGAAAGCCCAATCGGTGCTCTATAAGTTAGTCGTCACAGCACACAAAAATATTTGACCGTTCTCAAATCTTAACGTAAAATGTGCAGGTCTTACCTGAATACCATTTTATAAATTTAAGGTTTTCACCAGAACAAAGTGAAACAAAGTGAAACATTTTTCTGAAAGAACTACAACAATTTTCAGTAATCTATTAAAACAGAGAATGTATTCGAAAGGAATGATGACAACGTGGTGACTGTACCGCAACTGCACTAACCCATGTACGCTTGATTGGTCACATCCTCAAATTTAAAGCAAGCCATAAATCAATTCCAATTCTTGGACGAATTACAGATAATCTGAAGGATTGTTTTTATGGGCACGTGCATTACCTGTAAATATTGCGGTTTGAATATCTACATTTTAATACTAAGCCATTTTCCAAAGTTTATTTTGATCCATAAATTTTATTATCCTCTATGGTTTATGGTCAAAAATACCACTCACTGTAAAGACATTTTCATGGTGGGGTGTGGATAATTAAGTGTCACTTAGGATATAAATTGCAGTTTTACTAAATATGTAATCATTAGTCCACATCTTTTCAACTGATAAATAAAAAGTAATAAATAAAAAGAAATGTCCGGGTTTAGTAACGAAGAATACGCTGATTTTGTATATTTTTACGGCGCTGCTCTAGGAAGTAGTCGAGAGGCTCAAAGGCTTTATTCCGAAGCATTTCCTCAACATAGAGTACCACACAGATCCGTGTTTGCAGTAACTTATCAAAGATTGCGGGAGAGTGGAGCAGTCTGCAGACGAAGAGAAGACGCCCGACGATCAGCATTTATGGTGGAAGTGGAAGAACGAGTTCGAGATCTTATAAGGAGAGACCCTACAATAAGCATAAGAAGAATTTCTCTTCAGACTGGAGTTTCGCGATCATCTGTTTTTAGGATTATACACGACACCAACTCCAGAATGCACCCATACCATTTGACACCTGTTCAGGAGCTCTTACCCACGGATTTTGCGAAGCGATGGGAGTTCTGCAACTGGATCCTTGAGCATGACGTGGAAGACTACACATTTTATGGACAGATGAATGCCAGTTTACGAAATCTAGCGTGAAAAACTTCCACAACCAACATGTTTGGGCTGCAGAAAATCCTCATGCGTCGCGTCGATCATCAACACAACATAGATTTGCAGTTAACGTGCGGGCAGGCATTCTAGGAGATTTGCTGATTGGTCCACATATACTTCCTCTAAGACTGAATAGCAGCAATTATTTGGATTTTCTCCAAGATGATCTACCAGGATTATTGGAGGATGTGCCCTTAGCAACAAGGAGTCAAATGTTTTATCAACATGATGGCACTCCAGCACAGTGCTCAACCAGTTTTCAACTAGTTTCAAAGAAATTACCCGGGGAAATTCATTAGACGGTATGCGCCCATACTTTGGACGCCACGATCACCGGATTTGATTCCTTTGGATTTTTATCTCTGGGGATATATGAAAGAGATGGTGTATTCAGTACAAATATCAACTGTAGATTAGTTGAAAAGGAGGATTGAAAAAGCTGCCCTAACAGTTAGGGAGGAATTAAGGACGACAGATCTTAAAAGATCTATTAAACGCAGATGTTTTCTATGCATTCAAAATAATGCCGGACATTTCGAGAATATTTTGAACAGTTAGCGTCAGTTAGTTCTAGATAATTTTTGTAAGTATTAATAGTTTAAATCTGTAATAATGTAATAATAATTTTTTTTTTATTTAAATAAGCTCTTTATTTGATGGCGCTCTGGCTCTTTTCAACTTTCCTTAAACATAAAATGCCAAAAGGCTATAAAAGGAGTACAAAACAAAAAAGAACGAAAAAGACACTAGCTAACCTGAAATAATTACATAATAATCGTCAATAGCGACATCAAAAACAAACTAGAAGCGAAAAGAACAAAAACATAATACTATGTTCTCAAAAGAGACAATATAAACGGGTACAAAAATTTTGAAAAAGGCCTAAAAAATAGAAAACAAAAAATTTACGTCCCAATTTTGACAATTGGGTAAGTGGCAGTTCCAAGAGGTTCCAATTTCTAAAATAATCTAATAATAATAAGTACCTAAACGAACGAGTTTTCAACAAAAAATTTTGTAGTTTAGAACCGAGACCGAAACCGAATTAGAAACCGAACGAACGAAAAATTTACCCGACACCGTTATAGAGTCCCGCGAGAGCAGCCTGTAGTATCATAGACCTCTACAAACTGCCCTCATCATCCCCCCCAGCTTAGCATCTCTAACGGAGCGCTTATCCTTCCCACAGCACTTGCAATGGTTCAAAAGCGAGGAGAAGCCCCGTGGACTAGAGTTGCAAATGCTGTGGCCTGATATCACCAGCGAAAGACAAGATCGCCGTCCTGCACTGACGATAGTGGCTGCCATGTGCAGTTGAATGTGTCTGCGTTCGTTGCCAGATATTCAAGACGTAAACGTCTCTTCAATCTGTCAACGAAGTGGCGCTTAAGTGCTTGTGCGTGGTGATGTGGGTCAGTGTTCTGATTCCTATCTCCGGCTCTCTTGTAGTATAAGTGAATTGTAGATTTGGCTAGTGTCAACACAAAGCTAATCAAACAGTTCACCCGACTACAAACCTTTGGTCCCCATAGAAACGATGTCCTAGTAATGCTGAAATTCGGGTGGATCAACTGACACATAGCGCGCACCAGTTCCATCAGACTCTGCAAAGCTGGACAAGTGAAGAACCTGTGAAACAAGGTACCTTCACCAGATCAAACTGTGCAGATCCTCTGAACCCGCCGGTCGATATGTGACAACTGATTAGGATGCATAAGACTGTGATGCAGCAATTTGAATGCTACATCAGCATCTTTGTAACTAGAAGGATAACTGTAGACTACTCTGCAAGTTATCCCTCCCATCACGCCCATATTCACCCCGAGGTGTGTTCGCCATCTGTTGTATCCTGTGTACTCCGGAGGTCTTATTGACATAAGCACGTCACGGAGCACACGTGTTGTAAGTGTGCTGAAAGGTGTGTGAGGCGGTCTGTCCAGAACGAAAGCATCTTCCAACTTAGTGCCAGGGTCACTGGTCCCAAGTTGGCGAAATCTCTCCCGCGCAGAAGCCGCCAGGTCGTGTAGTTGTGGAGTGTTCATGTTTATTCGACAGTTTCCAGAGATATCAATAATATCTCCGAGAACTGTCATTGTATGCGTGTCAGCTTCAAAACCTCGAGCATTACTGAACACTGAATCTATTAATTCAGGATTAAACCTGATTGGAATCGACGCGAATTGCGTGTACCGCAGAGCATTCCACTTAAGGTGAAATGCTGGCCTGATTCTGCCCCAGGTCTGAATCGTTGAGATTAGATCCTGTGGCCAGTCACGAGGATAGGGTGGTCGAACAGAGAGCAAGTAGTAATACTCCCCTATGCCAATCCCTCCCAGTACATTCACCCACAGTTGAGAAATTAAGGTGTCTCTCTGGCAAAACACTCGTTGGAATGCACGCACTTGGAGACACCTTGATTTCACAACCAAGTTAGTGAGACCTAATCCACCTATCTTGACTGGCAGACAGAGCGTGCTTTCAGCAACCCATCGTCTTCCGCACCAAAAGGCGTCTATCGCTTTTGCTTGAAGAAGACCTACGAAGCCTTCATCAAACGTCTCAGACTTTAGCAGATGAACGATGGACGAGGTAATCAAATAGTTTATCACGACTGACCTTCCCATTAGGGATAGTGGAAACAGTCGACTACGCCATGAGTTTACAGCTCTAGAGAGTTTCTCAAGAGCGATGCGGCTATTATTTGATTACACACCTAAATACTTCAGGCAAGTATTAGTCCATTGGATGTTCAGTGGAGTATCTGTACGATCTCTCCACCTTCCACACCACAAGCCTTGACTCTTGCTAAGGTTGATTTTAGCGCCCGCTATACGTTCGTACTGTTCGAAAACAGCACGAGCGACCGGAAAAGCTTCATCTCTTGTCACGAAAATAGAAAGGTCATCCGCATATGCCAACATAAGAGGCCTCACATTGGTATATGGTAGATGCACTGAATATTGTCCGAGCATTCGACGAAGATTCACCAGTAGCGGCTCCAATGAAAGATCATAAAGCATACCTGACAATGGACAGCCCTGTCTGATACCTCGATGAAATGAGATAGGAGCCAGAACCTGTCCTTGATGCTTAATCAAAATCGCTGAATCTCTATATAGTTTCCCGATGATATCGAGCCACCTGGGCGGGAACCCAAATGCCTCGAGAGCAGTCAGGAGATACTCGTGCGAGACGCTATCAAAAGCCTTTTGCTGGTCAAGAGAAATCATGGCCATTTGTGTACCTGTCTGTTCATGGTAGGCAAACAAATGTTTGGCTACCGGGTGTATTACCGAAGCAATCACTGAGCGGAGTATCGCCCCTAATGCTTTGCAGACGATTTTGTAGTCAACATTGCATAGGGTTACTGGCCTCCAGTTCCCCATCCTCTGCAAATCTCCTTTCTTTGCAATCAATCGCATAAGAAGGAAAGTCTGAATGTGTCTCAACCGCCGAATTGAAGACTTCCAAAAGGTCAGGAATTAATAAATCCCTGAAACGTATGAAGAATTCTGGAGTCAAGCCGTCATAACCAGGTGAAGTGTGTCGCCTTAGATCCTTTGTCGCAGCGATCATATCCTCCAATGTGATTACTGTATCCAGGAGCTCCTTGCTGTCTTCAGAGAAAGTGGGAATATTCTCAAGAAATTCATGAGTGGTCGAGGATGTTGTCGACGTCGATTCAGAGTAGAGACTACTGTAATAGTCTCGAATAAATTCTGATAGCTGTTGTCCGTTGAGGACTTGTCCAGATTCATCAACTATCGATTCAACTTCACAAGAAGCAGTACGTCGTCTAGTTGCCTGAAAGAAGTACTCAGCCAGCGTGATTGGCTGCGCAGCACAAACTCCGAGCTGTGCTTGTAAGTTTGTGTTGCCAAGCGTTCCTTTATTCTGTTAAAATAAAGAATCAACTCCGGCTGAGTTGGGAGAAGAGCTGCCACCCGAGATACTTCGGCCGACAAGCTAGAAGCTTGATACCCACTTCGATTGAAATTCGTTTCGATAAAAGATCGAATTTGGAGCTTTCCAACATCCCACCATTGACTAAGAAGAGGAAAGTCACCTTTCCTCTCTTGCCAATCGTGCCAGAATTCAGTGAATTCATTGATAAACTGCTCGGAATTCAACAAATAGTTGTTAAATATCCAGTATGCAGTTCTTCTTTCAACTAGAGTGCTGGTTGCCACTACAAGAAGGTGATCGCTAACGGAACACACTTCATGAGTGACACCAACGAAATGTTCTAGTATTCCAGGTGAGACGTAAAGTCTATCGATTCTGGAGCCTGCGAGACTTCCATGGATATTTCGCGAGACCCTCGTGTATGATCTAGTCGTAGGGTGCATCCAACGATAGATATCCACGAGTCTGAAAACGCGGACAAAATTCCTCAACCGAGTAGCATTGACAGAGTTGAACTCAACTCCGGAATGCCGATCCATTGAGGGATTTAGCGTGCAGTTGAAATCACCTCCGAGGATAGTTTCGCCACTAAAATTCACCAATCAGGATTGAACACTATCAAGAACTTGTCTTGTAATGTCCTGGTCATGAGGAAGGTACACGTTTACTACCTTGATATGTTTGTCTTGAACGACAAAGTCTAAGGAAGAAGCGAAGCCTGGAAAGATATCTGTATATACCTGCGCCTCGGCGAGGCGCAGGTGTGGCAAACATTGCATAGCCAGTGTGTAGATAAGCATAGCGCTCAAGGTGTGTATACGTGTCTTGTGTAAAATTCGTCTCCTGCAGAAGTGTAATGTCTATATCGAACATTTTGGCATGTTCGATAGTACTGTGTAGTCTTGTATGAGCACTTAAACCCCCGGTGTTAAGAGAGCCTATCTTACACATTCAAAGAGATGAAAAGCTGAAACGATGATGGTACGACGTCTATTGACTAGGAGAATCAACCAAGCGATGCTCCTGTATCAACTCCTCCACCCTCCTATGGAGTCGATCTAACCGAGATATACCGTTGTAATTCCCCTTCTTCTTGCACTCCTCTTGTAGGAGTAGAAGTTGGGGAAGTAGCAATTCCGGCTTCCCCAGCTCCTCCACAAGAATACTCCAGATTTTACCTGAATTCTTCTTGTACAGGAGCAAGAATCTTGGAGATCTTCTCCCTAGGAAGGGTTTCCATCCCCTTCGAGACCTCAAATTGTCCGAAAGCTGCTCGAGAGACACTTCCGTGTCTCTCACAACAACCTTGAGTCGCGAGCACCACTATCGTCCTCCTCCGAGTGGGGCCGTTTTGACGCGACTGGCTTTGCTGGCTCTGGAGGAGGCAGCATCACCCGGTCCACCTTCGTCTTCCTCCTCGTCTTCCTTTTTCTGCCTACATGGCTAATCGACTCCTCGTCAGAAGTAGCCATGCTTTCACGTGCTGACGTGGCACCGTTTATAGCCTTAATGTTTTTTGCCTCTGGGACAATTTCAGGCACTTTAGTCACTGGCTGCTCCAAGATAGCAGGTTGAGTGCTAGCAGAAGGTTCCTTTTCCGGAGCCACTACTGTAGCAGTGGTTTCCTTCGAGGGAGCCCTCTGTTCAGGCCTCTTTCCGCTTCTCTTGGGGCAGTCAGCAATAAAATGCCCTACCAAATGGCAAGCATGGCATTTCGCTTCGGTGCCCACGTCTATCCAGTATCTCGAGCCGGATATGCTCAGGTAGAAGCCTGACGGAAGCGTACATCCCTTATTCAAGATAATGGACGCTTCCCGACTGGTACCGAAGATACCCCGCCTGAGACCCTCGTCCCCAATTTTAATTGGAATGGCGCGAACCTTTCCATGAACCTTCCCGAATCTCCCAAGGAAATTCGCGAGGTCTTCATGTTGGGCTCGCATAGGGACCCGCGAAAACACGACCTTCGTGGGCTTTTCCCTGAGTGGGAACGGCGCAAGGTGTCTACCATCCACCTCGATGCCCTCAAGCAAAAGCTTGGTAGCGCTTTCGAGGGTTGTGGTATACACCTCAACCATTCCTCCAGCTATTATCCCCATGGAGAATAGCTGCTCACAGGAGATGACGCGGAAGATTGCCTTCAGGTATGCGCTCTGAGGACATCCTCTGATGTGCTCGAGCTGCATACCGTAGCTCTCATCCTGCCATCTCCCGTCGAAGAAGCCCTGGAGACCCGCACTGGTCTTGGGCCGAGGCTTCCCTGCGTCCAATGGGGCTGGACGAGGAGTGATGCCCTTACTAAAAATTTCTAAGGGTGAACCCTTATTGAAACTGCCACTTACCTGTTGAGCATAAGAGATCCCTGACTCTACTGCTGGGGATCGTGGTGGTGCTGCTGGTCCTACTTGTACTGTTGGCTGCTTTTTAGAGACGCTTGAAGATAGCGGAGGCCTCATTACCAAGCCGCTAGGCTTTGGTGCTGACGACGAAGCCGTGTTGACAACTTCCGATAATTTCGGACGTTGTCCTTTTACTGCAGGTGCTGCTGGGGTAGCTGCCATTGTAGCAGCTGACGTCCCAGGTATTTCTCGGTCTGCATCCGCTGCCCTGGTTGCTGTCTGCTTTACGACCTCTTGAGTAGGGCCCTTAATGGCCTTTTCTGTGGGCCCTTGATTATTTTTTCCGGAAGAAGAAGACTTATTACTCTTCTTCCTCCTTCCATTTAATTTAGGGGGATCATCAGTCCCCCCAGAATCACTTCCGCTGCACTCACTCATATTAAGTGAGCCAGTAAATGTTTTTATTATTTTTTTGCTTTTCAATTGAAAATTTCTTTTATTTTTTATTTGTAAATAAATTTTTCACTTTACAAAGCTACTACACGTTAACGAACTAGAATTTTTTACATTTTTGGCGTTGCCATGGCAACGACCAAAATTAATTTAAATTTCACTGTCCAAATGTCACAAAATTCATAAAATTTTCACAATCTTTCTAAATTTTTTGTAGTTTTCCTCTTAAAAACAACACACACAAACTCCTTTTTATGCACAAGTCTGGTTGCAAACACTACTACTTCACTTGATCGCTTTCCTTTCACAACATCCACTTAATCACTATTTAAACTATTTGGAGCTCAATCTGACGTCCGCTCTCTTCAGAAAAATAATAATAATTTTTTTTTTTTTTATGTAAATAAGTCTCTTTAATTTTTGGCTCTCTGGCTCTTTTAAAAATTCCTTAAAACTAATTGGCAAAAGGCACAAAATTGTAAAAAAGACACTAGCTAAACTAACTTACAAACAGTCAAAAGGGACAATTAAAACAAGTAATACAATAAAAATGACACACAAAAAGGAAAACAAACAAGACAAAATGCTCAAAAGAGACTAAAAAACGGATACAAGAATTTTGAAGACGATCTAAAATATAGACAAAAGATTTAAAAGTCCCAATTTTGACAATTGGGTAAGTGGCAGTTCCAAGAAGCTCCAATTTCCAAAATAATCTAATAAAAATAATGACCTAAACGAACGAATTTTCAAAATAAAATTTTGAAATTTAGCACCGAAACCGAAACCGAATTAAAAACTTAATAGCCGAACGAACGAAAAATTTACCCGATACCGTTATAGAGTCCCGCGAGGGCGGCCTGTAGTATCATAGACCTCTACAAGCTGCCCTCATCACCCCTCCAGCTGAGCATCTCTAACGGAGCGCTTATCATTCCCACAGCACTTGCAACGGTTCCAAAGCGAGGAGAAGCCCCGTGGACTAGTGTTGCAAATGCTGTGGCCTGATATCACCAGCGAAAGACAAGAGCGCCGTCCTGCACTGACGATAGTGGCTGCCATGTGCAGTTGAATGTGTCTGCGTTCGTTGCCAGATATTCAAGACGTAAACGTCTCTTCAATCTGTCAACGAAGTGGCGCTTAAGTGCTTGTGCGTGGTGTTGTGGGTCAGTGTTCTGATTCCCATCTCCGGCTCTCATGTAGTACAAGTGAATTGTAGATTTGGCCAGTGTCAACACAAAGCTAATCAAACAATTCACCCTACTACAAACCTTTGGTCCCCATAGAAACGATGTCCTAGTAATGCTGAAATTCGGGTGGATCAACTGACACATATCGCGCACCAGTTCCATCAGACTCTGCAAAGCTGGACAAGTGAAGAACCTGTGAAACAAGGTGCCTTCACCAGAACAAACTGTGCAGATCCTCTGAACCCGCCGGTCGATATGTGACAACTGATTAGGATGCATAAGACTGTGATGCAGCAATTTGAGTGCTACATCAGCATCTTTGTAACTAGAAGGATAACTGTAGACTACTCTGCAAGTTATCCCTCCCATCACGCCCATATTCACCCCGAGGTGTGTTCGCCATCTGTTGTATCCTGTATACTCCGGAGGTCTTATTGACATAAGCACGTCACGGAGGACACGTGTTGTAAGTGTGCTGAAAGGTGTGTGGGGCGGTCTGTCCAGAACGAAAGCATCTTCCAACTTAGTGCCAGGGTCACTGGTCCCAAGTTGGCGAAATCTCTCCCGCGCAGAAGCCGCCAGATCGTGTAGTTGTGCAGTGTTCGTGTTTATTCGACAGTTTCCAGAGATATCAATAATATCTCCGAGAACTGTCAGTGTATGCGTGTCAGCTTCAAAACCTCGAGCATTACTGAACACTGAATCTATTAATTCAGGATTAAACCTGATTGGAATCGACGCGAATTGCGTGTACCGCAGAGCATTCCACTTAAGGTGAAATGCTGGCCTGATTCTGCCCCAGGTCTGAATCGTTGAGATTAGATCCTGTGGCCAGTCACGAGGATAGGGTGGTCGAACAGAGAGTAGGTAGTAATACTCCCCTATGCCGATCCCTCCCAGTACATTCACCCACAGTTGAGAAATTAAGGTGTCTCTCTGGCAAAACACTCGTTGGAATGCACGCACTTGGAGACACCTTGATTTCACAACCAAGTTAGTGAGACCTAATCCACCTATCTTGACTGGCAGACAGAGCGTGCTTTCAGCAACCCATCGTCTTCCGCACCAAAAGACGGCTATCGCTTTTGCTTGAAGAAGACCTACGAAGCCTTCATCAAACGTCTCAGACTTTAGCAGATGAACGATGGACGAGGTAATCAAATAGTTTATCACGACTGACCTTCCCATTAGGGATAGTGGAAACAGTCGACTACGCCATGAGTTTACAGCTCTAGAGAGTTTCTCAAGAGCGATGCGGCTATTATTTGATTTACTCTCGCGTCCGATATACACACCTAAATACTTCAGGCAAGTATTAGTCCATTGGATGTTCAGTGGAGTATCTGTACGATCTCTCCACCTTCCACACCACAAGCCTTGACTCTTGCTAAGGTTGATTTTAGCGCCCGCTATACGCTCGTACTGTTCGAAAACAGCACGAGCGACCGGAAAAGCTTCATCTCTTGTCACGAAAATAGAAAGGTCATCCGCATATGCCAACATAAGAGGCCTCACATTGGTATATGGTAGATGCACTGAATATTGTCCGAGCATTCGACGAAGATTCACCAGTAGCGGCTCCAATGAAAGATCATAAAGCATACCTGACAATGGACAGCCCTGTCTGATACCTCGATGAAATGAGATAGGAGCCAGAACCTGTCCTTGATGCTTAATCAAAATCGCTGAATCTCTATATAGTTTCCCGATGATATCGAGCCACCTGGGCGGGAACCCAAATGCCTCGAGAGCAGTCAGGAGATACTCGTGCGAGACGCTATCAAAAGCCTTTTGCTGGTCAAGAGAAATCATGGCCATTTGTGTACCTGTCTGTTCATGGTAGGCAAACAAATGTTTGGCTACCGCGATGTTGTCGTAGATACTACGACCAGGAACACAATAGGACTGTTCCGGGTGTATTACCGAAGCAATCGCTGAGCGGAGTATCGCCCCTAATGCTTTGCAGACGATTTTGTAGTCAACATTGCATAGGGTTACTGGCCTCCAGTTCCCCATCCTCTGCAAATCTCCTTTCTTTGGAATCAATCGCATAACAGACCTCCTCCAACTAGAAGGAAAGTCTGAATGTGTCTCAACCGCCGAATTGAAGACTTCCAAGAGGTGAGGAATTAATAAATCCCTGAAACGTATGAAGAATTCTGGAGTCAGGCCGTCATAACCAGGTGAAGTGTGTCGCCTTAGATCCTTTGTCGCAGCGATCATATCCTCCAATGAGATTACTGTATCCAGGATCTCCTTGCTGTCTGCAGAGCAAATGGGAACATTCTCAAGAAATTCATGAGTGGTCGAGGATGTTGTCGACGTCGATTCAGAGTAGAGACTACTGTAATAGTCTCGAATAAATTCCGATAGCTGTTGTCCGTTGAGGACTTGTCCAGATTCATCAACTATCGATTCGACTTCACAAGAAGCAGTACGTCGTCTAGTTGCCTGAAAGAAGTACTCGGTTGGAGAATCGCCTTCCCTCAGCCAGCGTGATTGGCTGCGCAGCACAAACTCCAAGCTGTGCTTGTAAGTTTGTGTTGGCAAGCGTTCCTTTATTCTGTTAAAATAAAGAATCAACTCCGGCTGAGTTGGGAGAAGAGCTGCCACCCGAGATACTTCGGCCGATAAGCTAGAAGCTTGATACCCACTTCGATTGAAATTCGCTTCGATAAAAGATCGAATTTGGAGCTTTCCAACATCCCACCATTGACTAAGAAGAGGAAAGTCACCTTTCCTCTCTTGCCAATCGTGCCAGAATTCAGTGAATTCATTGATGAACTGCTCGGAATTCAACAAATAGTTGTTGAAAATCCAGTATGCCGTTCTTCTTTCAACTAGAGTGCTGGTTGCCACTACAAGAAGGTGATCGCTAACGGAACACACTTCATAAGTGACATCAACGAAATGTTCTAGTGTTCCAGGTGAGACGTAAAGTCTATCGATTCTGGAGCCTGCGAGACTTCCATGGATATTTGTAGGAGTAGAAGTTGGGGAAGTAGCAATTCCGGCTTCCCCAGCTCCTCCACAAGAATACTCCAGATTTTACCTGAATTCTTCTTGTACAGGAGCCGGGCAAGAATCTTGGAGATCTTCTCCCTAGGAAGGGAGATATCGCAGTCCGAAAGCTGCTCGAGAGACACTTCCGTGTCTCTCACAACAACCTTCGAGCAGCGAGCACCACTATCGTCCTCCTCCGAGTGGAGCCGTTTTGACGCGACTGGCTTTGCTGGCTCTGGAGGAGGCAGCATCACCCGGTCCTCCTTCGTCTTCCTTCTCGTCCTCCTTTTTCTGCCTACATGGCTAATCGACTCCTCGTCAGAAGTAGCCATGCTTTCACGTGCTGACGTGGCACCGTTTATAGCCTTAATGTTTTTTGCCTCTGGGACAATTTTAGGCACCTTAGTCACTGGCTGCTCCAAGGTAGCAGGTTGAGTGCTAGCAGAAGGTTCCTTTTCCGGAGCCACTACTGTAGCAGTGGTTTCCTTCGAGGGAGCCTTCTGTTCAGGCCTCTTTCCGCTTCTCTTGGGGCAGTCAGCAATAAAATGCCCTACCAAATGGCAAGCATGGCATTTCGCTTCGGTGCCCACGTCTATCCAGTATCTCGAGCCGGATATGCTCAGGTAGAAGCCTGACGGAAGCGTACATCCCTTATTCAAGGTAATGGACGCTTACCGACTGGTACCGAAGATACCCCGCCCGAGACCCTCGTCCCCAATTTTAATTGGAATGGCGCGAACCTTTCCATGAACCTTCCCGAATCTCCCAAGGAAATTCGCGAGGTCTTCATGTTGGGCTCGCATAGGGACCCGCGGAAACACGACCTTCGTGGGCTTTTCCCTGAGTGGGAACGGCGCAAGGTGTCTACCATCCACCTCGATGCCCTCAAGCAAAAGCTTGGTAGCGCTTTCGAGGGTTGTGGTATACACCTCAACCATTCCCCCAGCTATTATCCCCATGGAGAATAGCTGCTCACAGGAGATGACGCGGAAGATTGCCTTCAGGTATGCGCTCTGAGGACATCCTCTGATGTGCTCGAGCTGCATACCGTAGCTCTCATCCTGCCATCTCCCGTCGAAGAAGCCCTGGAGACCCGCACTGGTCTTGGGCCGAGGCTTCCCTGCGTCCAATGGGGCTGGACGAGGAGTGATGCCCTTTCTAAAAATTTCTAAGGGTGAACCCTTATTGAAACTGCCACTTACCTGTTGAGCATAAGAGATCCCTGACTCTACTGCTGGGGATCGTGGTGGTGCTGCTGGTCCTACTTGTACTGTTGGCTGCTTTTTGGAGACGCTTGAAGATAGCGGAGGCCTCATTACCAAGCCGCTAGGCTTTGGTGCTGACGACGAAGCCGTGTTGACAACTTCCGATAATTTCGGACGTTGTCCTTTTACTGCAGGTGCTGCTGGGGTAGCTGCCATTGTAGCAGCTGACGTCCCAGGTATTTCTCGGTCTGCATCCGCTGCCCTGGTTGCTGTCTGCTTTACGACCTCTTGAGTAGGGCCCTTAATGGCCTTTTCTGTGGGCCCTTGATTATTTTTTCCGGAAGAAGAAGACTTATTACTCTTCTTCCTCCTTCCATTTAATTTAGGGGGATCATCAGTCCCCCCAGAATCACTTCCGCTGCACTCACTCATATTAAGTGAGCCAGTAAATGTTTTTATTATTTTTTTTGCTTTTCAATTGAAATTTCTTTTATTTTTTATTTGTAAATAAATTTTTCACTTTACAACGACCAAAATTAATTTAAATTTCACTGTCCAAATGTCACAAAATTCATAAAATTTTCACAATCTTTCTAAATTTTTTGTAGTTTTCCTCTTAAAAACAACACACACAAACTCCTTTTTATACACAAGTCTGGTTGCAAACACTACTACTTCACTTGATCGCTTTCCTTTCACAACATCCACTTAATCACTATTTAAACTATTTGGAGCTCAATCTGACGTCCGCTCTCTTCAGAAAAATAATAATAATTTTTTTTTTATGTATATAAGAATCTTTTATTAAACGTTATAAAAATGGCTTACATTTAAAAACAAAGAAAAGTGACTCTGAAAACAGAAAAAACAGGCTCTAACTAAACTAAATCTAAAAGGTCGCAAAAGGCTCAAACAATACAAAAAGAAACTTGACAAAAGGTATGAACACTAAAACTAGACATGGCACACAAAAACACAAAAGAATAGAAAACAAAGGTAAAAGGTAAATGTAAAAATTTTCACAATAATTTTGAAATAAAGTTTTTAAAGCCAAAGTTGAAGTTATCCTAAATTTAAAAAGTGTGCCTATATCTACAGATAAGTGGCAGTTCCAAGAAGAGTCACCCATGAAAAATAAACCAAATAATTGACAAGAAATTTTTTTTTTAAAAACGATCGAATGAGAAATTTGGAATTTAGAAACTAATAATTTTATTAAATGCCACTGATACTGTTATAGAGTCCCGCGAGAGCAGCCTGTAGTATCATAGACCTCTACAAACTGCCCTCATCATCCCTCCAGCTGAGCACCTCTAACGGACCGCTTATCATTCCCACAGCACTTGCAACGGTTCCAAAGCGAGGAGAAGCCCCGTGGACTAGAGTTGCAAATGCTGTGGCCTGATATCACCAGCGAAAGACAAGAGCGCCGTCCTGCACTGACGATAGTGGCTGCCATGTGCAGTTGAATGTGTCTGCGTTCGTTGCCAGATATTCAAGACTATGCCGATCCCTCCCAGTACATTCACCCACAGCTGAGAAATTAAGGTGTCTCTCTGGCAAAACACTCGTTGGAATGCACGCACTTGGAGACACCTTGATTTCACAACCAAGTTAGTGAGACCTAATCCACCTATCTTGACTGGCAGACAGAGCGTGCTTTCAGCAACCCATCGTCTTCCGCACCAAAAGGCGTCTATCGCTTTTGCTTGAAGAAGACCTACGAAGCCTTCATCAAACGTCTCAGACTTTAGCAGATGAACGATGGACGAGGTAATCAAATAGTTTATCACGACTGACCTTCCCATTAGGGATAGTGGAAACAGTCGACTACGCCATGAGTTTACAGCTCTAGAGAGTTTCTCAAGAGCGATGCGGCTATTATTTGATTTACTCTCGCGTCCAATGTACACACCTAAATACTTCAGGCAAGTATTAGTCCATTGGATGTTCAGTGGAGTATCTGTACGATCTCTCCACCTTCCACACCACAAGCCTTGACTCTTGCTAAGGTTGATTTTAGCGCCCGCTATACGTTCGTACTGTTCGAAAACAGCACGAGCGACCGGAAAAGCTTCATCTCTTGTCACAAAAATAGAAAGATCATCCGCATATGCCAACATAAGAGGCCTCACATTGGTATATGGTAGATGCACTGAATATTGTCCGAGCATTCGACGAAGATTCACCAGTAGCGGCTCCAACGAAAGATCATAAAGCATACCTGACAATGGACAGCCCTGTCTGATACCTCGATGAAACGAGATAGGAGCCAGAACCTGTCCTTGATGCTTAATCAAAATCGCTGAATCTCTATACAGTTTCCCGATGATATCGAGCCACCTGGGCGGGAACCCAAATGCCTCGAGAGCAGTCAGGAGATACTCGTGCGAGACGCTATCAAAAGCCTTTTGCTGGTCAAGAGAAATCATGGCCATTTGTGTTCCTGTCTGTTCATGGTAGGCAAACAAATGTTTGGCTACCGGGTGTATTACCGAAGCAATCACTGAGCGGAGTATCGCCCCTAATGCTTTGCAGACGATTTTGTAGTCAACATTGCATAGGGTTACTGGCCTCCAGTTCCCCATCCTCTGCAAATCTCCTTTCTTTTCAATCAATCGCATAACAGACCTCCTCCAACTAGAAGGAAAGTCTGAATGCGTCTCAACCGCCGAATTGAAGACTTCCAAAAGGTCAGGAATTAATAAATCCCTGAAACGTATGAAGAATTCTTGAGTCAAGCCGTCATAACCAGGTGAAGTGTGTCGCCTTAGATCCTTTGTCGCAGCGATCATATCCTCCAATGAGATTACTGTATCCAGGATCTCCTTGCTGTCTTCAGAGAAAATGGGAACATTCTCAAGAAATTCATGAGTGGTCGAGGATGTTGTCGACGTCGATTCAGAGTAGAGACTACTGTAATAGTCTCGAATAAATTCTGATAGCTGTCGTCCGTTGAGGACTTGTCCAGATTCATCAACTATCGATTCGACTTCACAAGAAGCAGTACGTCGTCTAGTTGCCTGAAAGAAGTACTCGGTTGGAGAATCGCTTTCCCTCAGCCAGCGTGATTGGCTGCGCAGCACAAACTCCAAGCTGTGCTTGTAAGTTTGTGTTGCCTAGCGTTCCTTTATTCTGTTAAAATAAAGAATCAACTCCGGCTGAGTTGGGAGAAGAGCTGCCACCCGAGATACTTCGGCCGACAAGCTAGAAGCTTGATACCCACTTCGATTGAAATTCGCTTCGATAAAAGATCGAATTTGGAGCTTTCCAACATCCCACCATTGACTAAGAAGAGGAAAGTCACCTTTCCTCTCTTGCCAATCGTGCCAGAATTCAGTGAATTCATTGATGAACTGCTCGGAATTCAACAAATAGTTGTTGAATATCCAGTATGCAGTTCTTCTTTCAACTAGAGTGCTGGTTGCCACTACAAGAAGGTGATCGCTAACGGAACACACTTCATGAGTGACACCAACGAAATGTTCTAGTATTCCAGGTGAGACGTAAAGTCTATCGATTCTGGAGCCTGCGAGACTTCCATGGATATTTCGCGAGACCCTCGTGTATGATCTAGTCGTAGGATGCATCCAACGATAGATATCCACGAGTCTGAAAACACGAACAAAATTCCTCAACCGAGTAGCATTGACAGAGTTGAACTCAACTCCGGAATGCCGATCCATTGAGGGATTTAGCGTGCAGTTGAAATCACCTCCGAGGATAGTTTCGCCACTAAAATTCACCAGACAGGATTGAACACTATCAAGAACTTGTCTTGTAATGTCCTGGTCATGAGGAAGGTACACGTTTACTACCTTGATATGTTTGTCTTGAACGACAAAGTCCAAGGAAGAAGCGAAGCCTGGAAAGATATCTGTATATACAGGAGACGATAGTGTAAATTTGTTGGATACAATGATTGCCACTCCTGAGCCTCGGCGAGGTGCAGGTGTGGCAAACATTGCATAGCCAGTGTGCAAATAAGCATAACGCTCAAGGTGTGTATACGTGCCTTGTGTAAAATTCGTCTCCTGCAGAAGTGTAATGTCTATATCGAACATTTTGGCATGTTCGATAGTACTGTGTAGTCTTGTATGAGCACTTAAACCCCCGGTGTTAAGAGAGCCTATCTTACACATTCAAAGAGATGAAAAGCTCAAACGATGAATGTGCGACATCTACTGACGAGGAGAATCGGCCAAGCAATGCTCCTGAATCAGCTCCTCCACCTTCCTATGGAGTCGATCTAACCGAGATATCCCGTTGTAATCCCCCTTCTTCTTGCACTCCTCTTGTAGGAGTAGAAGTTGGGGAAGTAGCAATTCCGGATTTTACCTGAATTCTTCTTGTACAGGAGCCGGGCAAGAATCTTGGAGATCTTCTCCCTAGGAAGGGTTTCCATCCCCTTCGAGACCTCAAATTGGCTACCAGTCGAAAAGGTGCTACCACACGACTCGTAGCCACTGAAGCTCGAGAGACCAGTCTCATCCAAGCCGGTCATTTCGCAGTCCGAAAGCTGTTCGAGAGATGCTTCCGCCTCTCTCACAACAACCTTCGAACCGCGGGCACCACTATCGTCCGCTTGGGTGCGACTGGCTTTGCTGGCTCTGGAGGAGGCAGCATCACCCGGTCGACTTTCTTCCTCCTCGTCCTCTTTTTTTTTACTACATGGCTAGTCGACTCCTCGTCTGAAGTAGCCATGCTTTCACGTGCCGACGTGGCACCGTTTATAGCCTTAATGTTTTTTGCCTCTGGGACAATTTCAGGCACCTTAGTCACTGGCTGCTCCAAGATAGCAGGTTGAGTGCTGGCAGAAAATTCCTTTTCCGGAGCCACTACTGTAGCAGTGGTTTCCTTCGAGGGAGCCTTCTGTTCAGCCTTCTTCCCGCTTCTCTTGGGGCAGTCAGCAATAAAATGCCCTATTAAATGGCAAGCATGGCATTTCGCTTCGGTGCTCACATCAATCCAGTGTCTTGAGCCGGATATGCTCAGGTAGAAGCCTCTTGGAAGCGTGCACCCCTTATTTAGAGTGATGGACGCTTCCCGGCTGGTACCGAAAATACCCCGCCCCCTCATCCCCAATTTTAATGGGAATAGCACGAACACTGCCATGAACCTTCCCAAATCTCCCTAGCAAATTCAGGAGGTCTTCATGACTGGCTCGCATTGGGACCCGTGAAAAGACAACCTTCGTGGGCTTTTCCCTGAGTGGGAATGGCACAAGGTGTCTACCATCCACCACGATACCCGCAAGCATAAGCTTGGTAGCACTCTCGAGCGTCGTGGTATACACCTCAACCATTCCCCCAGCTATTACTCCCATGGAGAATAGCTCCTCACGAGAGATGACCTGGAAGATCGCCTTCAGGTATGCGCTCTGAGGACATCTATTGATGTGCTCGAGCTGCATACCGTAGCTCTCATCCTGCCACCTCCCGTCGAAAAAAGCCTGAAGACCCGCACCGGTCTTAGGCCGAGGCTTACCTGCGTCCAATGGGGCTGGACGAGGAGTGATGCCTTTACCTATAATTTCGATTGATGTCTCTTTTTTGGAACTGCCACTTACCTGCTGTGCATAAGAAATCCCTGCAACTAACGCCGGGGATCGTGGTGCTGCTGCTGGTCCTGCTGGCGATGTTGGCTTCTTGCTCTGGCCAGTTGACTTCGTTGAAGACAGTGGTGGCCTTAAAATAACTCCGTCCGGCTTAGGCGCTGTAGACGAAGCCGATTTGACAACTTCCAATAATTTTGGATGTTGTCCTTTTGCTTGAGGTGCTGCTAGGATAGCAGCCATTGTAGCACCTGACGTCCCAGGCACTTCGCGGACAGCATCCGCTGCCCTCGTTACCATCTTCTCCAAGGAAGTTTGATCAGCCTTCTTTTCTATGGCCTCTTGACTAGGGCCCTTAATAGCCTTTTCAGTGGGCTCTTGGGGGTTAGTTTTTAAAGAAGAAGACGCATTTCGGCTCTTCTTTCTCCTTCCTTTTGACTTGAGGGGATCATCAGTCCCCCCAGAATCGCTGCTGCTCGTACTCATTTGGAGTACGGCAGAGCAGTATACGCTTCTGTACTTTCAAAAAGTAATTATTTTTTAATTATGGCTTTTATTTTTAAATTCCTATTTGTATTGTTCCGAAATGTTCTTATTTGTAACCAAAGACTATGCAAAATTTAAACCGTTGCCATGTTGTCATGGCAACCACAAAAATTATTTAAAAATTCCAGAACTGTCACTAAATTTGTATATTATTTCACAATTTATTTTTCGAATTTTTTGTAGTTTTTATGATTACACTTCACCTATTTAATGCACTTAGACACAATTAGCTGTATAGTCAGCCCGAATACACTTTTTTTCCACTTTATCTGGTTGTTTTCGCTTTCTGTTTTGGAGGGCTCAAAAGTGACACGTCCGCTCACTTCTAACAAAATAATTTTTTTTTTTTTTTATTTATATATGCTCTTTATTTTTGGCTCTTTTTGTGGCTCTTTTAAATATTCCTTAAAACTAGTTGGCAAAAGGCACAAAATTGTAAAAAGACACTAGCTAAACTAACTTACAAACAGTCAAAAGGGACAATTAAAACAAGTAATACTATAAAAATGACACACAAAAAGGAAAACAAACAAGACAAAATGCTCAAAAGAGACTAAAAAACGGATACAAGAATTTTGAAGACGATCTAAAATATAGACAAAAGATTTAAAAGTCCCAATTTTGACAATTGGGTAAGTGGCAGTTCCAAGAAGTTCCAATTTCCAAAATAATCTAATAAAAATAATAACCTAAACGAAATAAAATAAAATTTTGAAATTTAGCACCGAAACCGAAACCGAATTAAAAACATAATAGCCGAACGAACGAAAAAATTTACGCGATACCGTAATAGAGTCCCGCGAGAGCAGCCTGTAGTATGATAGACCTCTACAAACTGCCCTCATCATCCCTCCAGCTGAGCATCTCTAACGAAGCGCTTACCCTTCCCACAGCACTTGCAACAGTTCCAAAGCGAGGAGAAGCCCCGTGGACTAGAGTTGCAAATGCTGTGGCCTGAAATCACCAGTGAAAGACAAGAGCGCCGTCCTGCACTGACGATAGTGGCTGCCATGTGCAGTTGAATGTGTCTGCGTTCGTTGCCAGATATTCAAGACGTAAACGTCTCTTCAATCTGTCAACGAAGTGGCGCTTAAGTGCTTGTGCGTGGTGTTGTGGGTCAGTGTTCTGATTCCCATCTCCGGCTCTCATGTAGTACAAGTGAATTGTAGATTTGGCCAGTGTCAACACAAAGCTAATCAAACAATTCACCCGACTACAAACCTTTGGTCCCCATAGAAACGATGTCCTAGTAATGCTGAAATTCGGGTGGATCAACTGACACATATCGCGCACCAGTTCCATCAGACTCTGCAAAGCTGGACAAGTGAAGAACCTGTGAAACAAGGTGCCTTCACCAGAACAAACTGTGCAGATCCTCTGAACCCGCCGGTCGATATGTGACAACTGATTAGGATGCATAAGACTGTGATGCAGCAATTTGAATGCTACATCAGCATCTTTGTAACTAGAAGGATAACTGTAGACTACTCTTCAAGTTATCCCTCCCATCACGCCCATATTCACCCCGAGGTGTGTTCGCCATCTGTTGTATCCTGTATACTCCGGAGGTCTTATTGACATAAGCACGTCACGGAGGACACGTGTTGTAAGTGTGCTGAAAGGTGTGTGGGGCGGTCTGTCCAGAACGAAAGCATCTTCCAACTTAGTGCCAGGGTCACTGGTCCCAAGTTGGCGAAACCTCCCGCGCAGAAGCCGCCAGGTCGTGTAGTTGTGGAGTGTTCGTGTTTATTCGACAGTTTCCAGAGATATCAATAATATCTCCGAGAACTGTCAGTGTATGCGTGTCAGCTTCAAAACCTCGAGCATTACTGAACACTGAATCTATTAATTCAGGATTAAACCTGATTGGAATCGACGCGAATTGCGTGTACCGCAGAGCATTCCACTTAAGGTGAAATGCTGGCCTGATTCTGCCCCAGGTCTGAATCGTTGAGATTAGATCCTGTGGCCAGTCACGAGGATAGGGTGGTCGAACAGAGAGCAGGTAGTAATACTCCCCTATGCCGATCCCTCCCAGTACATTCACCCACAGTTGAGAAATTAAGGTGTCTCTCTGGCAGAACACTCGTTGGAATGCACGCACTTGGAGACACCTTGATTTCACAACCAAGTTAGTGAGACCTAATCCACCTATCTTGACTGGCAGACAGAGCGTGCTTTCAGCAACCCATCGTCTTCCGCACCAAAAGGCGTCTATCGCTTTTGCTTGAAGAAGACCTACGAAGCCTTCATCAAACGTCTCAGACTTTAGCAGATGAACGATGGACGAGGTAATCAAATAGTTTATCACGACTGACCTTCCCATTAGGGATAGTGGAAACAGTCGACTACGCCATGAGTTAACAGCTCTAGAGAGTTTCTCAAGAGCGATGCGGCTATTATTTGATTTACTCTCGCGTCCGACATACACACCTAAATACTTCAGGCAAGTATTAGTCCATTGGATGTTCAGTGGAGTATCTGTACGATCTCTCCACCTTCCACACCACAAGCCTTGACTCTTGCTAAGGTTGATTTTAGCGCCCGCTATACGCTCGTACTGTTCGAAAACAGCACGAGCGACCGGAAAAGCTTCATCTCTTGTCACGAAAATAGAAAGGTCATCCGCATATGCCAACATAAGAGGCCTCACATTGGTATATGGTAGATGCACTGAATATTGTCCGAGCATTCGACGAAGATTCACCAGTAGCGGCTCCAACGAAAGATCATAAAGCATACCTGACAATGGACAGCCCTGTCTGATACCTCGATGAAACGAGATAGGAGCCAGAACCTGTCCTTGATGCTTAATCAAAATCGCTGAATCTCTATACAGTTTCCCGATGATATCGAGCCACCTGGGCGGGAACCCAAATGCCTCGAGAGCAGTCAGGAGATACTCGTGCGAGACGCTATCAAAAGCCTTTTGCTGGTCAAGAGAAATCATGGCCATTTGTGTACCTGTCTGTTCATGGTAGGCAAACAAATGTTTGGCTACCGGGTGTATTACCGAAGCAATCACTGAGCGGAGTATCGCCCCTAATGCTTTGCAGACGATTTTGTAGTCAACATTGCATAGGGTTACTGGCCTCCAGTTCCCCATCCTCTGCAAATCTCCTTTCTTTGCAATCAATCGCATAACAGACCTCCTCCAACTAGAAGGAAAGTCTGAATGCGTCTCAACCGCCAAATTGAAGACTTCCAAAAGGTCAGGAATTAATAAATCCCTGAAACGTATGAAGAATTCTGGAGTCAAGCCGTCATAACCAGGTGAAGTGTGTCGCCTTAGATCCTTTGTCGCAGCGATCATATCCTCCAATGAGATTACTGTATCCAGGATCTCCTTGCTGTCTTCAGAGAAAATGGGAATATTCTCAAGAAATTCGTGAGTGGTCGAGGATGTTGTCGACGTCGATTCAGAGTAGAGACTACTGTAATAGTCTCGAATAAATTCTGATAGCTGTCGTCCGTTGAGGACTTGTCCAGATTCATCAACTATCGATTCGACTTCACAAGAAGCAGTACGTCGTCTAGTTGCCTGAAAGAAGTACTCGGTTGGAGAATCGCCTTCCCTCAGCCAGCGTGATTGGCTGCGCAGCACAAACTCCAAGCTGTGCTTGTAAGTTTGTGTTGCCAAGCGTTCCTTTATTCTGTTAAAATAAAGAATCAACTCCGGCTGAGTTGGGAGAAGAGCTGCCACCCGAGATACTTCGGCCGACAAGCTAGAAGCTTGATACCCACTTCGATTGAAATTCGCTTCGATAAAAGATCGAATTTGGAGCTTTCCAACATCCCACCATTGACTAAGAAGAGGAAAGTCACCTTTCCTCTCTTGCCAATCGTGCCAGAATTCAGTGAATTCATTGATGAACTGCTCGGAATTCAACAAATAGTTGTTGAATATCCAGTATGCAGTTCTTCTTTCAACTAGAGTGCTGGTTGCCACTACAAGAAGGTGATCGCTAACGGAACACACTTCATGAGTGACACCAACGAAATGTTCTAGTATTCCAGGTGAGACGTAAAGTCTATCGATTCTGGAGCCTGCGAGACTTCCATGGATATTTCGCGAGACCCTCGTGTATGATCTAGTCGTAGGATGCATCCAACGATAGATATCCACGAGTCTGAAAACACGAACAAAATTCCTCAACCGAGTAGCATTGACAGAGTTGAACTCAACTCCGGAATGCCGATCCATTGAGGGATTTAGCGTGCAGTTGAAATCACCTCCGAGGATAGTTTCGCCACTAAAATTCACCAGACAGGATTGAACACTATCAAGAACTTGTCTTGTAATGTCCTGGTCATGAGGAAGGTACACGTTTACTACCTTGATGTGTTTGTCTTGAACGACAAAGTCCAAGGAAGAAGCGAAGCCTGGAAAGATATCTGTGTATACAGGAGACGCCTCGGCGAGGCGCAGGTGTGGCAAACATTGCATAGCCAGTGTGCAAATAAGCATAACGCTCAAGTTGTGTATATGTGTCTTTTGTAAAATTCGTCTCCTGTAGAAGCGCGATGTCTATATCGAACATTTTGACATGTTCGATAGTGCTGTGTAACCTTGTATGTGCACTTAAACCCCCGGTGTTGATAGAACCTATCTTGCACATTCAAAGAGATGAAAAGCTCAAACGATGAATGTGCGACTTCTACTGACGAGGAGAATCGGCCAAGCAATGCTCCTGAATCAGCTCCTCCACCTTCCTATGGAGTCGATCAAGCCGAGATACACCGCTGTAATTCCTCTTCTTCTTGCACTCCTCTTGTAGGAGTAGAAGTTGAGGAATTAGCAGCTCTGACCTCCCCAGCTCCTCCACAAGAATACTCCAGATTTTATCTGAATTCTTCTTGTACAGGAGCCGGGCAAGAATCTTCGAGATCTTCTCCCTAGGAAGGGTTTCCATACCCTCCGAGACTTCAAATTAGCTACCAATCGACATGGTGCTCCCACACGACTCGTAGCCACTGAAGCTGGAGAGACCAGTCTCATCCAAGCCGGTCATTTCGCAGTCCGAAAGCTGTTCGAGAGATACTTCCGCCTCTCTCACAACAACCTTCGAACCGCGGGCACCACTATCGTCCTCCTTCGAGTGGGGTCGCTTGGGTGCGACTGGCTTTGCTGGCTCTGGAGGAGGCAGCATCACCCGGTCGACTGTCTTCCTCCTCGTCCTCTTTTTTTTTACTACATGGCTAGTCGACTCCTCGTCAGAAGTAGCCATGCTTTGACGTGCTGAGGTGGCACCGTTTATAGCCTTAAAGTTTTTTGCCTCTGGGACAATTTCAGGCACCTTAGTCACTGGCTGCTCCAAGATAGCAGGTTGAGTGCTGGCAGAAAGTTCCTTTTCCGGAGCCACTACTGTAGCAGTGGTTTCCTTCGAAGGAGCCTGCTGTTCAGCCTTCTTCCCGCTTCTCTATCCAGTATCTCGAACCGGATATGCTCAGGTAAAAGCCTGACGGAAGAGTACATCCCTTATTTAAGGTAATGGACGCTTCCCGGCTGGTACCGAAAATACCCCGCCCGAGACCCTCGTCCCCAATTTTAATTGGAATGGCGCGAACCTTTCCATGAACCTTCCCGAATCTCCCAAGGAAATTCGCGAGGTCTTCATGTTGGGCTCGCATAGGGACCCGCGAAAACACGACCTTCGTGGGCTTTTCCCTGAGTGGGAACGGCGCAAGGTGTCTACCATCCACCTCGATGCCCTCAAGCAAAAGCTTGGTAGCGCTTTCGAGGGTTGTGGTATACACCTCAGCCATTCCCCCAGCTATTATCCCCATGGAGAAGAGCTGCTCACAGGAGATGACGCGGAAGATAGCCTTCAGGTATGCGCTCTGAGGACATCCTCTGATGTGCTCGAGCTGCATACCATAGCTCTCATCCTGCCATCTCCCATCGAAGAAGCCCTGTAGACCCGCACTGGTCTTGGGCCGAGGCTTACCTGCGTCCAATGGGGCTGGACGAGGAGTGATGCCTGTACCTAAAATTTCGATGGTGGAAACTTTCTTACTGGAACTGCCACTTACCTGAGCATATGAGATCCCTGACACTAATGCCGTGGATCGTGGTGCTGCTGCTGATGACTGCTTCTTCGAGGCATTTTCCTTCGCTGAAGAAAGCGGCGGCCTCATTGGTACTATACCAGTTGGATTGGGCGCTGTAGCTGAAGCTGCCTTGACGACTTCCCCCAAGCTTGGGTTTTTTCGTTGGCTGGTTAAAGTCGTCGATGATTTTGCTGTGGCTGCTAGAACTGCTGCTGAAACTACTTCTGTGGTAGTCCATTTTGAAGGTGATGTTCCAACAACTACTGTTTCAGCTGCCATATTCTCTAGAGCTTTTTGTCTGGCCTCTTCAATTGGGCTCTTTGTGGCCTCTTCAATTGGGCCCTTGTTGGCCTTTTCAGTGGGCCCTTTTAAGTTTCCCTTTGAAGAGGAGAAAGAAGATTTATTTTTCTTCTTCCCCCCTTGGCTTGATATGGGGGGATCATCGTTCCCCCCAGAATCGCTGCTACTCGCAAGCATTGCAGCTGCGACAGATAGTTTTATTATAAATGTACTTCAAGTAATAATATTTTTTCACTTTTGAATTTATTTTAAATGTTTTTTCTGTTTCTAAAATTATATATTGTTGCTTTTTCGGAACTACATAAATTTACATGGTTGCCACGTTACCATGGCAACTACCAAAATTAATTAAAAACTAGAACTGTCACTTAAATTAGATTTTTTGCAATTCTACTATTAAATTTTATTACAGTTTTTTTTTCGAAAAAATTCACCAAGCACGACTCCAATTCGCAGTGGGTCTCGTCAATATCAATTCCTTGCACTTTTTTCTACTTTTCCACTCAAACTTCACTACTTTTAACTATTTATTTGATCGGAGCTCAAACTGACAACCGCTCTCTTCAGAAAAAATAATAATAATTTTTTTTTTTTTGTATTTTTATATATAGGCTCTTTATTTGGTGGCTCTTTGGCTCTTTTCAAAATCCTTAAAACTAAGTGGCAAAAGGCTCTACAAAGTGTAAAAAGAAGACGCTAGCTAAACTAAATGGTATAAAGTGTCAATAGGGACAAATAATAACATCTAAAACAATTATAACAACTAATAAACAACAACAATGACACAAAAAGGAAAACAAACAAGACAAAATGCTCAAAAGAGTCTAAAAACGGTCACAAGAATTTTGAAAAAGATCTAAAGTTTAACCAAAAAATTTTGAACCAGTCCCAATTTTGACAATTAGGTAAGTGGCAGTTCCAATGAGTTCCAAATTTCCAAAATAAACTAATAAAAATTTTGCAATTTAGCACCGAAACCGAAACCGAATTAAAAACTTAATAGCCGAACGAACGAAAAATTTACCCGATACCGTTATAGAGTCCCGCGAGGGCGGCCTGTAGTATCATAGACCTCTACAAACTGCCCTCATCATCCCTCCAGCTTAGCATCTCTAACGGAGCGCTTATCCTTCCCACAGCACTTGCAACGGTTCCAAAGCGAGGAGAAGCCCCGTGGACTAGTGTTGCAAATGCTGTGGCCTGATATCACCAGCGAAAGACAAGAGCGCCGTCCTGCACTGACGATAGTGGCTGCCATGTGCAGTTGAATGTATCTGCGTTCGTTGCCAGATATTCAAGACGTAAACGTCTCTTCAATCTGTCAACGAAGTGGCGCTTAAGTGCATGTGCGTGGTGTTGTGGGTCAGTGTTCTGATTCCCATCTCCGGCTCTCATGTAGTACAAGTGAATTGTAGATTTGGCCAGTGTCAACACAAAGCTAATCAAACAATTCACCCGACTACAAATCTTTGGTCCCCATAGAAACGATGTCCTAGTAATGCCGAAATTCGGGTGGATCAACTGACACATATCGCGCACCAGTTCCATCAGACTCTGCAAAGCTGGACAAGTGAAGAACCTGTGAAACAAGGTGCCTTCACCAGAACAAACTGTGCAGATCCTCTGAACCCGCCGGTCGATATGTGACAACTGATTAGGATGCATAAGACTGTGATGCAGCAATTTGAATGCTACATCAGCATCTTTGTAACTAGAAGGATAACTGTAGACTACTCTGCAAGTTATCCCTCCCATCACGCCCATATTCACCCCGAGGTGTGTTCGCCATCTGTTGTATCCTGTGTACTCCGGAGGTCTTATTGACATAAGCACGTCACGGAGCACACGTGTTGTAAGTGTGCTGAAAGGTGTGTGAGGCTGTGGCAGCTCGAAATCCCTAATTTTACTTGTTTAAATATCTCTAATTTTTACTTAGTTTTTTATTACATCAAAATTATTATGATCACGTAGGGATTTGATTTTTTGATGGAAAAAACAAAATATATGAGAGGATACTTTTTGCGATTTTTGTGACTACGACATCTTCTTAATTTAATAATAAATATTGTATTATAATATAATAAATTGTAGTTCTTATTTATAAATGCTACAAATTGGTGACCCCGACGTGATGCCCGACGAAGAGGCGGAACAGCCCAACGAAAAGAGGGAACAGCCACAATCAATCGCACGAGTTGCTGTAAAAATTCCACCGTTTTGGAAGGAGAATCCAAAACTTTGGTTCATCCAACTGGAGAGCCAATTTTTTAACGCAAATATAACAGCTGATGAGACAAAATATCATCATGTTGTGGGGGCAGTTGAGACTGGAATACTAAGTCAGGTATACGACATTATTTCTGATCCACCCGCCACCAAAAGATATGAGGCATTAAAAAAGAGATTAGTAGAACAATTTGCAGATTCGGAAGAACGGAAATTACGGAAGATTCTTAGTGAAGTCGAACTAGGTGACAAAAAACCATCGCAATTTCTCCGCGAGATGAGAGAATTGGCAGAAGGACGAATTTCTGACAATATTATGAGGTCACTTTGGAAACAAAGACTTCCCACCCAATGTCAAGCAATTATGTCAACACTTTCTGAGGAAGACCTAACGAAACTGGGAAGGGTAGCAGACAAGATAATGGATGTGAATTATTTTGATAATCAGAGAATAAATGCTGTGATGACGACTAATGATACGAATGACCTTACTAGAACATTAGCTGAAATTTCAGATCGTTTGGCTAAACTAGAATATCGAGGAAGATCATCATCCAAAAGTTCATCATCTAACCGACATAGATCAGCATCGGGCCGGCGTCCAAGTCCACACTCTACAAGCAATTCCGAAATCTGTTGGTATCACAGAAAATTCAACACTAAGGCTAGTAAATGCAGAAGTCCTTGCAGTTTCAAAGGAAGTTCTTTAAATTTCCAAGCTGATCATTAGATGCGACGAATGATCAAATACGTGCAACAAGTCGCCTTTTTGTTTTTGATTCAACGACCCGGCAAAATTTTCTTGTGGATACTGGAGCTGACATATCGATTTTTCCAAAAGGAATGAAAGATATGAAACCTGATGACACATCTTTTCTTTTTGCAGTAAATGGAACCAAAATAAAAACTTTTGGCGACAAGCTTTTAAATATCAGTCTAGGATTACGTCGAAATTTTCAATGGAAATTTATAATTGCTGATGTCGATAAAGCAATCATTGGCTCTGATTTCTTACATCATTTTGGACTTTTGGTAGATTTAAAAAATCGAAAAATAATTGATTACATTACGAAATGTTGTTCTAATGGTACTGTGTTTAACTCAAAAAAATTTTTGAATATAAAAACGATTTCTAAAAATTCGTCATACGCAGAATTACTCGCCGAGTTCCCAGAAATTATTAAACCTAGGAATTTTGACAGCGAAGAGAAAGTGAATATTTCTCATCAGATCATTACCAATGGTCAACCTGTTTTTGCAAAAGCGAGAAGACTGGATAAGGAGAAATATGAAGCAGCGAAGAAGGAATTCGAGTTTATGATAGAACAAAACATTTGCAGACCGTCGAAGAGCTGTTGGGCTAGTCCGCTGCATATGGTCCGAAAACCGAATGGTGATTGGCGACCTTGTGGGGATTACCGGATGTTGAATTCAATTACTGTTCCAGATCGTTATCCTGTTCCGAACATTCAAGATTTCACTTTCAATCTGGAGGGAAAAACTATATTCTCTAGAATCGATTTAGTTCGAGCTTTTCACCAGATTCCTATGGAGTCTAAAGACGTTCAGAAAACAGCTATCATCACTCCGTTTGGATTGTTTGAATTTCCAAGAATGACTTTTGGTTTACGTAATGCAGCACAAACCTGTCAACGATTTGTGCACGAAGTTGTTCGTGGATTAGAATTCTGCTTTCCATATATCGATGATTTCCTTATTGCATCTTCAACTGAAGAGGAACACAAGAACAATCTGCGAGCTATCTTCTCCCGTCTAAAAAAATTTGGCGTGGTAATTAATCCAAGTAAATGTGAATTTGGTAAGGCATCTATTGAGTTTCTCGGATTTTTAATCTCTAAAGCTGGTCTCAAGCCAATGAAGCAAAAAGTTGAAGCTATCCTTAATTTCAAACAGCCTGCGGATTTGAAACAACTGCGTCGATATCTTGGAATGTTTAACTTTTACCGTCGTTTCGTTCCAAATGCAGCAAAAATTCAAAGTGCACTTAACGATTTCATGAGGGGAAATCCAAAGAAGAATTTAAAATTGGAATGGACAACCGATACAATTGAAGCTTTTGTTAACACTAAGAAGGCTTTAGCAAACGCTGCTATGTTAGCGCATCCTTCATCATCAAAAGAACTTTGTATTATGGTTGATGCATCTGATTTTGCCGTTGGAGCTGTGTTACAACAGAAAACAGAAGGTAATTGGGAGCCATTAAATTTTTATTCACAGAAGCTGACTTCTGCGCAACAGAAATATAGCACATATGACCGAGAGCTATTAGCGATTTATCAATCAATAAAACATTTCAAATATATGTTGGAAGGTCGAATTTTCAAAATTTTTAGCGATCATAAACCACTTGTTTTTGCGTTTCAACAAAATCCTGAGAAGGCATCGTCTCGACAATTAAGACAATTGGATTTTATAGCACAATTTTCCACCGATATCCATCATATTTCTGGTTTTGATAACGTAGTTGCTGATACCCTTTCAAGAATAGAAACAATAGATATTTCTGGAAACATCGACGTTGAAAGATTATCAGCTGAACAGAAATCCGATCAGGAGCTCCAAGGCTTGCTAACTAACAAAAATTCCTTGCAGTTAAAACTTTATAATGTACCTGGCTCGACTTCAAAAATTTATTGTGACATTTCGACTGAATTCATTCGGCCATATGTACCCAAAACTTTTCGTTTTGAAATTTTCAAGAGACTTCACAACTTAGCTCATCCTGGAGGAAACGCAACTCTTAAGATGATTCAACATCGGTATGTGTGGTCATTCATGAATAAAGACATTAAAAGATGGGTCAAAGTATGCATTTCTTGCCAACAATCAAAGGTAAATAGACACTGTCACAGTGCCATAAGTCAGATTTCTGTCCCTGATGAAAGATTTAAGCATATACACATCGATTTAGTTGGCCCATTAACACCATCGAATGGATTTGTTTATTGCTTAACAATTATCGATCGTTTTACGCGCTGGACTGAGGTTGTACCTTTGAAGGGGATTTCTGCAGAGGAAGTTGCCGTTGCATTGTACTCTAACTGGTTTGCTCGTTTTGGTGTTCCAGAGAAATTATCTTCAGATCAAGGTAGACAGTTCGAAAGCTCATTATTTACTGAACTTTCAAAACTCATGGGAGTCCAACATATCAGAACAACGCCATATCATCCATGCGCGAATGGTATGATTGAGCGTTTCCATCGTGTAATGAAGGCAGCAATCAAATGTCATTCTACTGAGAGATGGACGGAAGTTTTGCCTACAATTTTGTTGGGTATAAGAACGGCGTATAGAGAAGACATTAAAGGTTCGACAGCAGAACTTGTTTATGGAACAACTTTACGTACACCAGCTGAATTTATGATTGAACCTATCTTTAAACTAAGCTCGAGCGCATCAGAATTTTTATTAAATCTTCGCAACAGTATGAGCAAGATTCGACCTGTTCCTTCGACAAACCATAGTTCAAATAAAGTTTTTGTTTATAAGGATCTCTTTACTTGCAGTCATGTTTTTATTCGTGTCGATGCTGTAAAAAGACCACTTCAACACCCATACCAGGGACCATTTGAGGTGATTTCAAGATCTGAAAAAGTTTTCAAAATTCGAATCAAAAACGCAGAGAAAAATATTTCGGTAGATCGTTTGAAACCTGCATATATGTTAAATACCGATATAGACGCTGATACCAATGTTTTTAAGAAACCACACTTACTTTCAGTTCCTATTCCAAGTCCTTGTCCCGTCAAGACTTCAAGATATGGAAGAAGAGTTAAATTTGTTGATTATCGTTAACACTAGGGGGGGAGTAATGTGGCAGCTCGAAATCCCTAATTTTACTTGTTTAAATATCTCTAATTTTTACTTAGTTTTTTATTACATCAAAATTATTATGATCACATAGGGATTTGATTTTTTGATGGAAAAAACAAAATATATGAGAGGATACTTTTTGCGATTTTTGTGACTACGACATCTTCTTAATTTAATAATAAATATTGTATTATAATATAATAAATTGTAGTTCTTATTTATAAATGCTACAAGGCGGTCTGTCCAGAACGAAAGCATCTTCCAACTTAGTGCCAGGGTCACTGGTCCCAAGTTGGCGAAATCTCTCCCGCGCAGAAGCCGCCAGGTCGTGTAGTTGTGGAGTGTTCGTGTTTATTCGACAGTTTCCAGAGATATCAATAATATCTCCGAGAACTGTCAGTGTATGCGTGTCAGCTTCAAAACCTCGAGCATTACTGAACACTGAATCTATTAATTCAGGATTAAACCTGATTGGAATCGACGCGAATTGCGTGTACCGCAGAGCATTCCACTTAAGGTGAAATGCTGGCCTGATTCTGCCCCAGGTCTGAATCGTTGAGATTAGATCCTGCGGCCAGTCACGAGGATAGGGTGGTCGAACAGAGAGCAGGTAGTAATACTCCCCTATGCCGATCCCTCCCAGTACATTCACCCACAGTTGAGAAATTAAGGTATCTCTCTGGCAAAACACTCGTTGGAATGCACGCACTTGGAGACACCTTGATTTCACAACCAAGTTAGTGAGACCTAATCCACCTATCTTGACTGGCAGACAGAGCGTGCTTTCAGCAACCCATCGTCTTCCGCACCAAAAGGCGTCTATCGCTTTTGCTTGAAGAAGACCTACGAAGCCTTCATCAAACGTCTCAGACTTTAGCAGATGAACGATGGACGAGGTAATCAAATAGTTTATCACGACTGACCTTCCCATTAGGGATAGTGGAAACAGTCGACTACGCCATGAGTTAACAGCTCTAGAGAGTTTCTCAAGAGCGATGCGGATATTATTTGATTTACTCTCGCGTCCGATATACACACCTAAATACTTCAGGCAAGTATTAGTCCATTGGATGTTCAGTGGAGTATCTGTACGATCTCTCCACCTTCCACACCACAAGCCTTGACTCTTGCTAAGGTTGATTTTAGCGCCCGCTATACGTTCGTACTGTTCGAAAACAGCACGAGCGACCGGAAAAGCTTCATCTCTTGTCACGAAAATAGAAAGGTCATCCGCATATGCCAACATAAGAGGCCTCACATTGGTATATGGTAGATGCACTGAATATTGTTCGAGCATTCGACGAAGATTCACCAGTAGCGGCTCCAACGAAAGATCATAAAGCATACCTGACAATGGACAGCCCTGTCTGATACCTCGATGAAACGAGATAGGAGCCAGAACCTGTCCTTGATGCTTAATCAAAATCGCTGAATCTCTATACAGTTTCCCGATGATATCGAGCCACCTGGGCGGGAACCCAAATACCTCGAGAGCAGTCAGGAGATACTCGTACGAGACGCTATCAAAAGCCTTTTGCTGGTCAAGAGAAATCATGGCCATTTGTGTACCTGTCTGTTCATGGTAGGCAAACAAATGTTTGGCTACCGCGATGTTGTCGTAGATACTACGACCAGGAACACAATAGGACTGTTCCGGGTGTATTACCGAAGCAATCACTGAGCGGAGTATCGCCCCTAATGCTTTGCAGACGATTTTATTGTCCACATTGCATAGGGTTACTGGCCTCCAGTTCCCCATCCTCTGCAAATCTCCTTTCTTTGGAATCAATCGCATAACAGACCTCCTCCAACTAGAAGGAAAGTCTGAATGCGTCTCAACCGCCGAATTGAAGACTTCCAAAAGGTCAGGAATTAATAAATCCCTGAAACGTATGAAGAATTCTGGAGTCAAGCCGTCATAACCAGGTGAAGTGTGTCGCCTTAGATCCTTTGTCGCAGCGATCATATCCTCCAATGTGATTACTGTATCCAGGATCTCCTTGCTGTCTTCAGAGAAAATGGGAATATTCTCAAGAAATTCATGAGTGGTCGAGGATGTTGTCGACGTCGATTCAGAGTAGAGACTACTGTAATAGTCTCGAATAAATTCTGATAGCTGTTGTCCGTTGAGGACTTGTCCAGATTCATCAACTATCGATTCGACTTCACAAGAAGCAGTACGTCGTCTAGTTGCCTGAAAGAAGTACTCGGTTGGAGAATCGCCTTCCCTCAGCCAGCGTGATTGGCTGCGCAGCACAAACTCCAAGCTGTGCTTGTAAGTTTGTGTTGCCAAGCGTTCCTTTATTCTGTTAAAATAAAGAATCAACTCCGGCTGAGTTGGGAGAAGAGCTGCCACCCGAGATACTTCGGCCGACAAGCTAGAAGCTTGATACCCACTTCGATTGAAATTCGCTTCGATAAAAGATCGAATTTGGAGCTTTCCAACATCCCACCATTGACTAAGAAGAGGAAAGTCACCTTTCCTCTCTTGCCAATCGTGCCAGAATTCAGTGAATTCATTGATGAACTGCTCGGAATTCAACAAATAGTTGTTGAATATCCAGTATGCAGTTCTTCTTTCAACTAGAGTGCTGGTTGCCACTACAAGAAGGTGATCGCTAACGGAACACACTTCATGAGTGACACCAACGAAATGTTCTAGTATTCCAGGTGAGACGTAAAGTCTATCGATTCTGGAGCCTGCGAGACTTCCATGGATATTTCGCGAGACCCTCGTGTATGATCTAGTCGTAGGGTGCATCCAACGATAGATATCCACGAGTCTGAAAACACGGACAAAATTCCTCAACCGAGTAGCATTGACAGAGTTGAACTCAACTCCGGAATGCCGATCCATTGAGGGATTTAGCGTGCAGTTGAAATCACCTCCGAGGATAGTTTCGCCACTAAAATTCACCAGACAGGATTGAACACTATCAAGAACTTGTCTTGTAATGTCCTGGTCATGAGGAAGGTACACGTTTACTACCTTGATGTGTTTGTCTTGAACGACAAAGTCCAAGGAAGAAGCGAAGCCTGGAAAGATATCTGTATATACAGGAGACGATAGTGTAAATTTGTTGGATACAATGATTGCCACTCCTGAGCCTCGGCGAGGCGCAGGTGTGGCAAACATTGCATAGCCAGTGTGTAGATAAGCATAGCGCTCAAGGTGTGTATACGTGTCTTGTGTAAAATTCGTCTCCTGCAGAAGTGTAATGTCTATATCGAACATTTTGGCATGTTCGATAGTACTGTGTAGTCTTGTATGAGCACTTAAACCCCCGGTGTTAAGACAGCCTATCTTACACATTCACAGAGATCAGAAGCTCAAACGATGATGGTACGACGTCTATTGACGAGGAGAATCGACCAAGCGATGCTCCTGTATCAACTCCTCCACCCTCCTATGGAGTCGATCTAACCGGGATATACCGTTGTACTTCCCCTTCTTCTTGCACTCCTCTTGTAGGAGTAGAAGTTGGGGAAGTAGCAATTCCGGCTTCCCCAGCTCCTCCACAAGAATACTCCAGATTTTGCCTGAATTCTTCTTGTACAGGAGCCGGGCAAGAATCTTGGAGATCTTCTCCCTAGGAAGGGTTTCCATCCCCTTCGAGACCTCAAATTGGCTACCAGCCGAAAAGGTGCTACCACACGACTCGTAGCCACTGAAGCTCGAGAGACCAGTCTCATCAAAACCGGTCATATCGCAGTCCGAAAGCTGCTCGAGAGACACTTCCGTGTCTCTCACAACAACCTTCGAGCCGCAAGCACCACTATCGTCCTCCTCCGAGTGGGGCCGTTTTGATGCGACTGGCTTTGCTGGCTCTGGAGGAGGCAGCATCGCCCGGTCCACCTTCGTCTTCCTCCTCGTCCTCCTTTTTTTACCTACTTGGCTATTCGACTCCTCGTCGGAAGTAGCCATACTTTCGCGTGCCGACGTGGCACCGTTTATAGCCGGAATTTTTTTTGCCTCTAAGACAACTTCAGGCACTTTAGCCACTGGCTGCTCCAAGATAGCAGGCTGAGTGCTGGCAGAAAGTTCCTTCTCCGGAGCCACTACTGTAGCAGTGGTTTCCTTCGAAGGAGCCTTCTGTTCAGCCTTCTTTCCGCTTCTCTTGGGGCAGTCAGCAATAAAATGCCCTACCAAATGGCAAGCATGGCATTTCGCTTCGGTGCCCACGTCTATCCAGTATCTCGAGCCGGATATGCTCAGGTAGAAGCCTGACGGAAGCGTACATCCCTTATTTAAAGTGATGGACGCTTCCCGGCTGGTGCCGAAGATACCCCGCCCGAGACCCTCGTCCCCAATTTTGATGGGAATGGCGCGAACCTTTCCATGAACCTTCCCGAATCTCCCAAGGAAATTCGCGAGGTCTTCATGTTAGGCTCGCATAGGGACCCGTGAAAACACGACCTTCGTGGGCTTTTCCCTGAGTGGGAACGGCAAAAGGTGTCTACCATCCACCTCGATGCCCTCAAGCAAAAGCTTGGTAGCGCTTTCGAGGGTTGTGGTATACACCTCAACCATTCCCCCAGCTATTATCCCCATGGAGAATAGCTGCTCACAGGAGATGACGCGGAAGATTGCCTTCAGGTATGCAGTCTGAGGACATCCTCTGATGTGCTCCAACTGCATCCCGTAGCTCTCGTCCTGCCACCTCCCGTCGAAAAAGCCCTGGAGACCCGCACTGGTCTTGGGCCGAGGCTTACCTGCGTCCAATGGGGCCGGACGAGGAGTGATGCCTTTACCTATAATTTCAATTGTAGACACTTTCTTACTGGAACTGCCACTTACCTGTGCATAAGATAACCCTGCAACTATGGCCGGGGTTCGTAGAGCTTCTTTTGTGGTCATTATTGTTGCTGCTGGTACTGGTGGCTTCTTCTCTGAAGAAAGCAGCGGCCTCATTTTAGCACCACTGGGATTTGGCGCTTCAGCCGATGCCTTTTTGACAACAACTGATAATTTTGGATGTTGTTCCACTACTTCCGGAAGCTTGAATATAGCTTCTGATCCGGTTGCTGCTGCTGTGCCTGCTGTTGCCATATTAGCTGCTGGCTGCCCTGTCTTGGCCTTTTCAGTAGGGCTCTTGACGGCCTTTTCTGCGGGCCCTTGGGAAGTTTTCTTAGAAGAAGAAGAAAAACTACTTTTGTTCTTCTTTCTCCTTCCAATCAATTTGAGGGGATCATCAATCCCCCCAGAATCGCTGCTGCTGCTGCACACACTCATCTTGAGTGCGGCAGTATATAAATTTTTTTTTTTTTTTCAATAAAAATTTTTTTACAATTATTATAGTAAAATTTGTTCACTTTAAAATTTAAAACTTGCTGTCCAAACTAAAATTTCTTAGAATTTCGACGTTGCCATGGCAACGACCAAAATTAAATAAATTGAAATTTAATTAAATACACAAACTGTCATTCACTTTTGAATCTTTCCAAATTTAATTGTTTATATATTTATCTTTAATTATAGTTTATTTCACACTATACACATACACAACTAGTATATTAGTTAGAAACTAAATCTCTGAACTTTTTTAGTACGAATCGCTGTTTTTAATAATTATTTTTTCTGGAAGCTCCAAATTGACACGACTGCTCTCTTTGAAAATAATAATTTTTTTTTATTTAAATAAGCTCTTTATTTGATGGCGCTCTGGCTCTTTTCAACTTTCCTTAAACATAAAATGCCAAAAGGCTATAAAAGGAGTACAAAACAAAAAACGACGAAAAAGACACTAGCTAACCTGAAATAATTACATAATAACCGTCAATAGGGACATCAAAAACAAACTAGAAGCGAAAAGAACAAAAACATAATACTATGCTCTCAAAAGAGACAATATAAACGGGTACAAAAATTTTGAAAAAGGCCTAAAAAATGGAAAACAAAAAATTTACGTCCCAATTTTGACAATTGGGTAAGTGGCAGTTCCAAGAGGTTCCAATTTCTAAAATAATCTAATAATAATAATAAGTACCTAAACGAACGAGTTTTCAACAAAAAATTTTGTAGTTTAGAACCGAGACCGAAACCGAATTAGAAACCGAACGAACGAAAAATTTACCCGACACCGTTATAGAGTCCCGCGAGGGCAGCCTGTAGTATCATAGACCTCTACAAACTGCCCTCATCATCCCCCCAGCTTAGCATCTCTAACGGAGCGCTTATCCTTCCCACAGCACTTGCAACGGTTCCAAAGCGAGGAGAAGCCCCGTGGACTAGTGTTGCAAATGCTGTGGCCTGATATCACCAGCGAAAGACAAGAGCGCCGTCCTGTACTGACGATAGTGGCTGCCATGTGCAGTTGAATGTGTCTGCGTTCGTTGCCAGATATTCAAGACGTAAACGTCTCTTCAATCTGTCAACGAAGTGGCGCTTAAGTGCTTGTGCGTGGTGTTGTGGGTCAGTGTTCTGATTCCCATCTCCGGCTCTCATGTAGTACAAGTGAATTGTAGATTTGGCCAGTGTCAACACAAAGCTAATCAAACAATTCACCCGACTACAAACCTTTGGTCCCCATAGAAACGATGTCCTAGTAATGCCGAAATTCGGGTGGATCAACTGACACATATCGCGCACCAGTTCCATCAGACTCTGCAAAGCTGGACAAGTGAAGAACCTGTGAAACAAGGTGCTTTCACCAGAACAAACTGTGCAGATCCTCTGAACCCGCCGGTCGATATGTGACAACTGATTAGGATGCATAAGACTGTGATGCAGCAATTTGAATGCTACATCAGCATCTTTGTAACTAGAAGAATAACTGCAGACTACTCTGCAAGTTATCCCTCCCATCACGCCCATATTCACCCCGAGGTGTGTTCGCCATCTGTTGTATCCTGTGTACTCCGGAGGTCTTATTGACATAAGCACGTCACGGAGCACACGTGTTGTAAGTGTGCTGAAAGGTGTGTGGGGCGGTCTGTCCAGAACGAAAGCATCTTCCAACTTAGTGCCAGGGTCACTGGTCCCAAGTTGGCGAAATCTCTCCCGCGCAGAAGCCGCCAGGTCGTGTAGTTGTGGAGTGTTCGTGTTTATTCGACAGTTTCCAGAGATATCAATAATATCTCCGAGAACTGTCAGTGTATGCGTGTCAGCTTCAAAACCTCGAGCATTACTGAACACTGAATCTATTAATTCAGGATTAAACCTGATTGGAATCGACGCGAATTGCGTGTACCGCAGAGCATTCCACTTAAGGTGAAATGCTGGCCTGATTCTGCCCCAGGTCTGAATCGTTGAGATTAGATCCTGTGGCCAGTCACGAGGATAGGGTGGTCGAACAGAGAGCAGGTAGTAATACTCCCCTATGCCGATCCCTCCCAGTACATTCACCCACAGTTGAGAAATTAAGGTGTCTCTCTGGCAAAACACTCGTTGGAATGCACGCACTTGGAGACACCTTGATTTAACAACCAAGTTAGTGAGACCTAATCCACCTATCTTGACTGGCAGACAGAGCGTGCTTTCAGCAACCCATCGTCTTCCGCACCAAAAGGCGTCTATCGCTTTTGCTTGAAGAAGACCTACGAAGCCTTCATCAAACGTCTCAGACTTTAGCAGATGAACGATGGACGAGGTAATCAAATAGTTTATCACGACTGACCTTCCCATTAGGGATAGTGGAAACAGTCGACTACGCCATGAGTTTACAGCTCTAGAGAGTTTCTCAAGAGCGATGCGGCTATTATTTGATTTACTCTCGCGTCCGATATACACACCTAAATACTTCAGGCAAGTATTAGTCCATTGGATGTTCAGTGGAGTATCTGTACGATCTAAGATTCACCAGTAGCGGCTCCAACGAAAGATCATAAAGCATACCTGACAATGGACAGCCCTGTCTGATACCTCCATGAAACGAGATAGGAGCCAGAACCTGTCCTTGATGCTTAATCAAAATCGCTGAATCTCTATACAGTTTCCCGATGATATCGAGCCACCTGGGCGGGAACCCAAATGCCTCGAGAGCAGTCAGGAGATACTCGTGCGAGACGCTATCAAAAGCCTTTTGCTGGTCAAGAGAAATCATGGCCATTTGTGTACCTGTCTGTTCATGGTAGGCAAACAAATGTTTGGCTACCGCGATGTTGTCGTAGATACTACGACCAGGAACACAATAGGACTGTTCCGGGTGTATTACCGAAGCAATCACTGAGCGGAGTATTGCCCCTAATGCTTTGCAGACGATTTTGTAGTCAACGTTGCATAGGGTTACTGGCCTCCAGTTCCCCATCCTCTGCAAATCTCCTTTCTTTGGAATCAATCGCATAACAGACCTCCTCCAACTAGAAGGAAAGTCTGAATGTGTCTCAACCGCCGAATTGAAGACTTCCAAAAGGTCAGGAATTAATAAATCCCTGAAACGTATGAAGAATTCTGGAGTCAAGCCATCATAACCAGGTGAAGTGTGTCGCCTTAGATCCTTTGTCGCAGCGATCATATCCTCCAATGAGATTACTGTATCCAGGAGCTCCTTGCTGTCTTCAGAGAAAGTGGGAATATTCTCAAAAAATTCATGAGTGGTCGAGGATGTTGTCGACGTCGATTCAGAGTAGAGACTACTGTAATAGTCTCGAATAAATTCCGATAGCTGTTGTCCGTTGAGGACTTGTCCAGATTCATCAACTATCGATTCGACTTCACAAGAAGCAGTACGTCGTCTAGTTGCCTGAAAGAAGTACTCGGTTGGACAATCGCCTTCCCTCACCCAGCGTGATTGGCTGCGCAGCACAAACTCCAAGCTGTGCTTGTAAGTTTGTGTTGCCAAGCGTTCCTTTATTCTGTTAAAATAAAGAATCAACTCCGGCTGAGTTGGGAGAAGAGCTGCCACCCGAGATACTTCGGCCGACAAGCTAGAAGCTTGATACCCACTTCGATTGAAATTCGCTTCGATAAAAGATCGAATTTGGAGCTTTCCAACATCCCACCATTGACTAAGAAGAGGAAAGTCACCTTTCCTCTCTTGCCAATCGTGCCAGAATTCAGTGAATTCATTGATGAACTGCTCGGAATTCAACAAATAGTTGTTGAATATCCAGTATGCAGTTCTTCTTTCAACTAGAGTGCTGGTTGCCACTACAAGAAGGTGATCGCTAACGGAACACACTTCATGAGTGACACCAACGAAATGTTCTAGTATTCCAGGTGAGACGTAAAGTCTATCGATTCTGGAGCCTGCGAGACTTCCATGGATATTTCGCGAGACCCTCGTGTATGATCTAGTCGTAGGATGCATCCAACGATAGATATCCACGAGTCTGAAAATACGAACAAAATTCCTCAACCGAGTAGCATTGACAGAGTTGAACTCAACTCCGGAATGCCGATCCATTGAGGGATTTAGCGTGCAGTTGAAATCACCTCCGAGGATAGTTTCGCCACTAAAATTCACCAGACAGGATTGAACACTATCAAGAACTTGTCTTGTAATGTCCTGGTCATGAGGAAGGTACACGTTTACTACCTTGATATGTTTGTCTTGAACGACAAAGTCCAAGGAAGAAGCGAAGCCTGGAAAGATATCTGTATATACAGGAGACGATAGTGTAAATTTGTTGGATACAATGATTGCCACTCCTGAGCCTCGGCGAGGTGCAGGTGTGGCAAACATTGCATAGCCAGTGTGCAAATAAGCATAACGCTCAAGGTGTGTATACGTGCCTTGTGTAAAATTCGTCTCCTGCAGAAGTGTAATGTCTATATCGAACATTTTGGCATGTTCGATAGTACTGTGTAGTCTTGTATGAGCACTTAAACCCCCGGTGTTAAGAGAGCCTATCTTACACATTCAAAGAGATGAAAAGCTCAAACGATGAATGTGCGACATCTACTGACGAGGAGAATCGGCCAAGCAATGCTCCTGAATCAGCTCCTCCACCTTCCTATGGAGTCGATCTAACCGAGATATCCCGTTGTAATTCCCCTTCTTCTTGCACTCCTCTTGTAGGAGTAGAAGTTGGGGAAGTAGCAATTCCGGATTTTACCTGAATTCTTCTTGTACAGGAGCCGGGCAAGAATCTTGGAGATCTTCTCCCTAGGAAGGGTTTCCATCCCCTTCGAGACCTCAAATTGGCTACCAGTCGAAAAGGTGCTACCACACGACTCGTAGCCACTGAAGCTCGAGAGACCAGTCTCATCCAAGCCGGTCATTTCGCAGTCCGAAAGCTGTTCGAGAGATGCTTCCGCCTCTCTCACAACAACCTTCGAACCGCGGGCACCACTATCGTCCGCTTGGGTGCGACTGGCTTTGCTGGCTCTGGAGGAGGCAGCATCACCCGGTCGACTTTCTTCCTCCTCGTCCTCTTTTTTTTTACTACATGGCTAGTCGACTCCTCGTCTGAAGTAGCCATGCTTTCACGTGCCGACGTGGCACCGTTTATAGCCTTAATGTTTTTTGCCTCTGGGACAATTTCAGGCACCTTAGTCACTGGCTGCTCCAAGATAGCAGGTTGAGTGCTGGCAGAAAATTGCTTTTCCGGAGCCACTACTGTAGCAGTGGTTTCCTTCGAGGGAGCCTTCTGTTCAGCCTTCTTCCCGCTTCTCTTGGGGCAGTCAGCAATAAAATGCCCTATTAAATGGCAAGCATGGCATTTCGCTTCGGTGCTCACATCAATCCAGTGTCTTGAGCCGGATATGCTCAGGTAGAAGCCTCTTGGAAGCGTGCACCCCTTATTTAGAGTGATGGACGCTTCCCGGCTGGTACCGAAAATACCCCGCCCCCTCATCCCCAATTTTAATGGGAATAGCACGAACACTGCCATGAACCTTCCCAAATCTCCCTAGCAAATTCAGGAGGTCTTCATGACTGGCTCGCATTGGGACCCGTGAAAAGACAACCTTCGTGGGCTTTTCCCTGAGTGGGAATGGCACAAGGTGTCTACCATCCACCACGATACCCGCAAGCATAAGCTTGGTAGCACTCTCGAGCGTCGTGGTATACACCTCAACCATTCCCCCAGCTATTACTCCCATGGAGAATAGCTCCTCACGAGAGATGACCTGGAAGATCGCCTTCAGGTATGCGCTCTGAGGACATCTATTGATGTGCTCGAGCTGCATACCGTAGCTCTCATCCTGCCACCTCCCGTCGAAAAAAGCCTGAAGACCCGCACCGGTCTTAGGCCGAGGCTTACCTGCGTCCAATGGGGCTGGACGAGGAGTGATGCCTTTACCTATAATTTCGATTGATGTCTCTTTTTTGGAACTGCCACTTACCTGCTGTGCATAAGAAATCCCTGCAACTAACGCCGGGGATCGTGGTGCTGCTGCTGGTCCTGCTGGCGATGTTGGCTTCTTGCTCTGGCCAGTTGACTTCGTTGAAGACAGTGGTGGCCTTAAAATAGCTCCGTCCGACTTAGGCGCTGTAGACGAAGCCGATTTGACAACTTCCAATAATTTTGGATGTTGTCCTTTTGCTTGAGGTGCTGCTAGGATAGCAGCCATTGTAGCACCTGACGTCCCAGGCACTTCGCGGACAGCATCCGCTGCCCTCGTTACCATCTTCTCCAAGGAAGTTTGATCAGCCTTCTTTTCTATGGCCTCTTGACTAGGGCCCTTAATAGCCTTTTCAGTGGGCTCTTGGGGATTAGTTTTTAAAGAAGAAGACGCATTTCGGCTCTTCTTTCTCCTTCCTTTTGACTTGAGGGGATCATCAGTCCCCCCAGAATCGCTGCTGCTCGTACTCATTTGGAGTACGGCAGAGCAGTATACGCTTCTGTACTTTCAAAAAGTAATTATTTTTTAATTATGGCTTTTATTTTTAAATTCCTATTTGTATTGTTCCGAAATGTTCTTATTTGTAACCAAAGACTATGCAAAATTTAAACCGTTGCCATGTTGTCATGGCAACCACAAAAATTATTTAAAAATTCCAGAACTGTCACTAAATTTGTATATTATTTCACAATTTATTTTTCGAATTTTTTGTAGTTTTTATGATTACACTTCACCTATTTAATGCACTTAGACACAATTAGCTGTATAGTCAGCCCGAATACACTTTTTTTCCACTTTATCTGGTTGTTTTCGCTTTCTGTTTTGGAGGGCTCAAAAGTGACACGTCCGCTCACTTCTAACAAAATAATAATAATAATAATTTATTCATGGGATACGTACACAAGATTTACAATCTTTTTTTGTACTATGAGATAAATCGGGGCTAGAAATTTAACACTCAAAAGCATATATCAAAGAATTCCATAATTAAAGATAAATCATAAACAATATAGAAAATTATACTGATGCTAATAATAAATAAAATAAGATAAGACTGATAACTAAAGAAGTAAAAGAATAAAAAGAATAAGAATATAAAAATATAAAAATTATAAAATTAGTGATAAACAGAAAACAGACGAAATACCTTATCTCACGATTGCATCTTTATAAGCTTCTTAAATGCACTGACAGTACCAGCACTCTGAATATTTAATGGAAGACTATTCCAAAGTCTGGCAGCCTGAACAGGGAAAGAACTCTCCATGACCAATTTGCTGAATCGCGGAAGTATTATGTTACGATTGCGAGGTGAATTCGATAACTGGAAAAATTCCCTGAGATATTCAGGTGTATTTCGATTTAATATATTAAAAAGAAGAGTTAATGCTCTTTGATTAAGGTAAGAATCCAGGGGGCATCCAAGCAGTTGGATTCTATATGGCGAGACATGGTCAAATCTACGGAGACCAAAAATGAAGCGTATACAATCATTGAAGGCAACCTGTATCTTACGGGCACATACGCTATCTAATTTTGGGAAAACTACGCTGCCAAAAGTAAAGTACGGAATGATTAATGTTTTCACAAGCTTCATACGAAGTTTTCTTGGCAAAATACTCGCTGAAAGCCATAACCTGCGCAGTCCAGCATAAACCTCTCCGATCACCAGATTAACGTTATCGCAACACTTCATCACGCTATTTAAAACAATCCCAAGATTATTAACCCTATCATGTAGCGGCAGTATAACACTGTTTAAAATTATTGACGGAACATCAAGGTTATCTAGGGATGAGGCGTAAAAGACAATGCACTTCGATTTAGCAGGGTTGAGCACTAGCCCATTTACTAACGACCAATCGCTTATTCTATCTAGCTCAGAATTCATTCGCGCAATGCAATCCTCAATAAGTCCTATAGCCCTACTAAGATATAATTGCACATCGTCGGCATACAGATGCACTTTTGCATCTTCTAACACTTGTGGGAGGCCATTTATAAATAGGCTAAACAAGAAAGGGCCTAGTACTGATCCTTGAGGAACACCACAGAGAATGGGCAACGAACCAGAGACAGCCTGTCCTACCTTAACTCGCTGCTGACGATCAGATAAAAACCCTCTAACCAACGTGATGGCAGAAGAACTGAACCCAAACCTGATGGAGAGCTTCTGTAGAAGTAAACTATGATCAACGCTGTCGAAGGCCTTTGAGAAATCGAGAAGAACTAAAGCGCTAAACTCATTCTTGTTTAACGCAGATCTTATATCTGTGGACACTTTTAATATAGCTGTTTCACAGCTGAAAGAAGTGCGAAAACCTGATTGCCAAAGCGTGAGTAAATTATTGCTTTCCACGTGCTCGAGAATTTGTTTATAAATTAGTTTCTCCAGAACCTTCGATAAAAAGCATAAAATACTTATAGGTCGGAAATCAGATGGTAATTCTAAAGCACAAGCTTTTTTTGGTATTGGTAAAACTGTTGCTGTTTTCCACGCTTTAGGAAAAGCGGATGACATCAAACACGTATTTATAATATGCAGCATAACTTTCCCGATTAGTGGCAGCAGCAGCTTAATAAAGCGAGATGGCAACCTGTCAGGGCCCACTGCTTCCGACCTGATAGAAAAGATTGCGGAAATCAGTTCATCAAGGCATATCCCACGAAAGGAGAAAGAGTTGTTGATGCTCGCCTGTGAGAGTGATGAGCGCGGAAGTCTAAGCGGATTTAATTCGTTCGCTTGAGTTCTTGGGGATGAATTGTTAGAGAAGGTAAAAAAAGAATTTAAATCATCCGCATGAAGTCCACAAGCTACGCTATCCCCACCAAAAACTCCAGCGTTCCGTAGATTGCGCCACACAATGTTCGGTTGAAGTTCGGTGTTAAACTTAGAGTTGTAGAATTGGCGTTTGGCATTCCGAATAGCTGTCGTGGCCCTATTACGAGCAACTAGATAGTTTAGTCGAGCAGCATTCGTTTTGAGGCGCTTATATCGCTTGAACAGGAATTCTCACTCCGCAATAAGCGAACAGACTTCGGTTGAAAACCACGGGCACCCCACTCTGTGGATCAGTCTCACTCTCAAAGGGACGTATTTTTCAAATAAGTACGCGATAAGAGTGGAGAAAACCTCCACCTGATCATCAGCCAGAGCAAGATTGAGTACCTCGTACCAGGGCAGCAGTCAGCATTCTTCAAATAAGGCATCCAGATTAATATTATTGTAATCCCTGTATGAAAAGCTTTGAGGAGACCCTAGATTCATAGAAAAGTCATAGCTGAGAAAGAGTAAGTCATGATCCAAAGTGCTGGGTGGACTAATCTGGTTAAACATGAATATTTTACTTAAATCTGGAACAAAAAATAAATCTAATAATGACGGATTGGTTGTGTTGAAGTAAGTTGGTTGAGAGTTCACTGTATTAAGATGTAGTGACTGAAAAAGATGAAGAAACTGGTTAGCTAACAGGTCACGTCGAAGAAGATTTACAGTAAAATCTCCACCCACAATCACATTTGTATAGCGTTGTGTTATGTTAAATAAACAGTTTTCCAGTTGCCTAGCATTATCAGCGTTAAACTGGTTGGGAGGACAGTAAACAGTAGACAATACACATTTTTCTATTCCAGTGGAAACTTCAACACATATAAATTCTATTTCATCATCCACCGAAAAAGAAATTGATTTAGCCTTCAAACAATCCCTAACAAAGATCGCCACACCTCCTCCAATACGAGATGTACGGTCATTACGATATAAATTGTAGCCGGGAATTTTTAGCAAAGAAGAGGGTATATTTTTATTTAACCACGTCTCACATACCAAAATCGCATGAATATCAGAGCCGGAAAAAATCTCGCGAAATTCATCGATTTTGTTTTTAATGCTTCTAGCATTTAGCGAACAGATGTTTAACCCACTTGTACGACTACAAAAATTTTTAAGCAGAGTTCTCACCCTGTCCAGTCCCGAAAAGCTATGTGTACTCATACTTATTTGTGCTGTCAATGCACAGACACGGAAGTCATATAATCTCTGTTTATCACAAAAGAAAAGAAATAACTAAATAATTCATAAGCTACGCTGCGATAGAAATCAAATAAAATTAAAGACATTTTTAATTGTAAAATTAAAGAAAAGAGAAGAAACAGAAGAAAAAAAAAATTTCAGAATAACGCAAAATAGAAGTTCAATTATCTCAAAAACATTATACACACCGGCTCCATCGTTGCTGAGGGGAAAACGGTAACTACAAGTGGCATGCAATTGCTCTAAACTTAAAATTTTTATCAGAGGGCCATCCTTCTCTTTCCTGATGTACAGCAGTCCATTCCTCGTAGTAGCAGAGTGAATTTTCCCCAATCTACGTATTTTAAGAGCTTCCCGAAGAAGAGAATTATTTGTTGCCGTCAAACTTTCATTAGCATAGATAGCGCTCGCAGTACAAAAGCCCTCAAGCTGAGAAAGAAGAACGCTCTTACAGCTGTAGAAGGCGGATAAGAAAGCACGCTGCTCTGTGTGTCCAGAAAAGCGCACAACAATTGGGCCATGCTGTGCGGAAGACTTTGATTTTATGCGAAAAGCATCGATGAAAGGTGAAATTGGATGCTTCACAACTGCAGCAATATTTTTGATGATGCTGGTTACATTCTCTTTCGAACTACATGGAATGCCCCGAATAATTACATCGCTGAGACGCTGCACTCGATGGAGACTCTCAATTTGTTGACAAACAGAGTTATTGCTAGCTGTTAACTCGGATAGCGTATTCTCACATTTATCCAGTCGTTCGTTTAAGGAGCCGATCGAGTCATTAATTTTTCTCAGTATGCGGTCTTCAAATTGTATGAAGAGATCATTTATTTTATTTAGGAGACGAGACTCCAGTTGATCTACAAAAGCTCTCTGCTCCATATCTGGAATGTCAGCATCCAGGTTGATTCTCGTTTGCTGCGCCCTAGCAGCAGCTGCAGTACTACGAGTTTTCTTTGGATTAATGTCTTCTGATAGAGAGTTAGTTCGAAGTGTCTCCTTCGGTTGCCCCTTCGATGAGCATTTCTGCGCAGAAGTCATTGCGATTTAAGAGAAAGAACGGAACCAGCCAAATGATATAAAGCACTTCAGAAATTCTGATTCAATTGGAAAAATTAAGTTTTCACAATAAAAAGGTCACTTTTATAATTCACTAGGTGCACCACTGATTAGGTAAACACGTATAATTAATTGCAATTGAAGAAAGTGGATTAAATTTAAACTGGATACTATCAAATTAAAAAAAACTACCGGAGCCGATATCAAATGCGTCTAGTCTCTAGCAAACATTATTGTACTAACAAATCGAAATTGCTTTTCCTTTATTTTTGTGTAAAAATGTGTACTTGTCTGTTTGCATCTCGCTTTTTGTCTGTAATTTTATATTCCTTGGTTCAGTTCTTGGACTACTGAACATTGTTGTAGTTATTTCAGAAAAAGGTTTCACTTTGTTGCACTTTGTTCTGGTGAAAACCTTAAATTTATAAAATGGGATTTGGGTAAGACCTGCACATTTTACGTTAAGATTTGAGAACGGTAAAATATTTTTGTGTGCTGTGAAGACTAACTTATAGAGCACCGATTGGGCTTTCTTCCAAGCCGAAAAAAATAAAAAAAATAATAGGGTAAAATGTTGAGATACGTAATTAATGGGCAATTGATTGGCCATCCATTAGAAAAAGACGCATTCCAATATTTAAAAAAACCTAGGAGACACATATTGAAGCACTTACTCAACACTGGGAAAATACTTCAAACCCCCGTAGCTCCCAGGAGGGTGAAGTTAGACCCCCCCCCCCCTTCCCATACATTTTTTTTCATTTCTTCTCGAGATCTATCACCTCCTTTCATATGGCCATCTTAATTCGGGACACCCTGTATATATATTAATAAACAACTAATTAAATAGATAAATAATTAATAGATATTAAACAATTAATTTTTAACACTTATCTCTACACCTGGCCAGGTCACCGCAGTACTCGCTGCTAAGATTTCTCCCACGTGGTTTAGTTTTTTTGTAGCTTACTTAGCTTAACTTCGTATGTAGTCCGTGATTCCTTTCCTTACTCCCAGACTTTTAGGGGCTCGACACAATCACTAGATTATAATTTTACAATTTCGTTTTGTTATGCCTATTACTAGATTATTACACACTTTACTTTCTTCTTAAGTATTTTTGTTTTTATATAGACATACTATTTTATTACCAAATTTCACTAGACAATTGAATTTTCTGATATCTCACTCTCGGACCACTTCGCAAGAAGAAGGAGCTAGAATTTTCTCGGTCACATTCTTCGAATTTTTTGGTAAGGCCACTGTGGGTACAGTCACGTATATTCGCAATTCTGATCGCGTGATGTGCATTGACTACAGATCGGTTTTGAGATTATGGGTTACGGATTCGGCTATTTGGTAGGATATAATTTGGAACGCTACAATACCCTCTTACCAGGATAAGAAAAATTGTGCATATTCTCTAGAAAGGACAATTTTTCTGTAAAAGCAAAGGGGGTCGGGAGCTGCGGGCTTACCGACTCCTACAAATATAAATTATATGCATATGCAATCGAAGTACTTATTTATTTCTTAAGATCCTTTATGTGCCAACGTCCAATATCATTTCCAGTCTCATCCATCAATCTATAGCACAAATTTGATATCTTTTCGGTAACCTCACATTTAACATATTTGAGTGCCATAATTTTTCTTAAATACTGTGTCTTCTACATTAAATATCACACCCTCATCACGTTTTTTGTCGTACTGTTCTTTGTTAGTTCTGTGTTTGTTTATAATCTTATCTGGGGTCTTGATTCGGTCCAGCTCAAACTTTTGGTGGAAGTTTTCCCGTGTTATTAAAGGGATATCGGTTGTATCGAACAACTGGTATTCGTTCCCGCTATATATAAATTGCCTACCGTAATTAAGATAGAATGGTGTACGGCCTGTTGTTTCATTAACCGCAGTATTTAACGCTACATTGATTTTGTTTAATTCTTTATCCCAATGCTTGTGGTTCGTACCTACATATTACCTCAGCATATTTCCTATTGTTCGGTTATATCTCTCAGTGTAATTATTTTGAGGAAGATAATTGCAATTATACCATATATTTGGAACATTGTATTTAGTTAATAAGTTGTTAAATTCTTTCGATCTGAACTGCGGACCATTGTCACTGATAACCGTTTCTGGAATTCCGAACTGAAGAAATTTTCTCTCTTCTACGTTTTTTACTATATTGGGCGTTGTTGTAGACCGTAACGGAAAAAGACAACAGAATTTAGTGAAAAAGTTTACGACGAGCAGTAATGCAATATTTCCATTGGACGATCACGGAAATAGTCCTAGCAAATCCATAGATATCATTCGTCACGGTTGGTCTGACCTCTTGCAACTACCCATTTTACCACTTTTTTTTGCATTGCTTGCCTTGTTTTCCTTGCAAGTATCACACGAGTCCACATACTTCTTAACGTCTATTGGAATCCCCGGGCAGTAGTATCGGCTAAGGATTTTGGCTTTGGTCTTCGCTATTCCGTAATGGCTTGACATGGGGCTATCATGACAATCATGTAGAACTTTATCCCTTCCAGATTCTGGTACCACAAGCTTCCACAGTTTGTGACCATATGTAACATCGCTGTCCTTGAATTTCAGGTACAACTTGTCTTCGTCAATCTTCCAGTTACGAAAACGATTGGGGTTTAACGAAACTTTAGCCATCATTTTCAAATACCATGTATTATGAGATTGCACGTCAAAGCTTACCAAGTTTACATCAGGAATTCGTGAAATACAATCCGCAACGACATTATGTTTTCCTTTTTTATGGATAACTGAAAAATCGAACGGTTGTAGCCGCATAATCCATCTGGCTATTCTGCCTGAAGGATTCTGTTGCTTGAAAAGCCAAACTAAAGAATGGTGATCTGTGTATACTTTAAAGTGGCTACCTTCCACGTATGGTCTAAATTTTTCAACGGCAAATAATACAGCGAGGCATTCTTTCTCGGTAGTGGAGTAGTTAACTTCCGCTACACGTAGTTTCCTACTAGCGAAGGCTACCGGATGTTCGTAGTCAGCTTCTCCCTGTGATATGACAGCACATAGACGATGTCAGAGGCATCACATTGTATGCTAAATGGTTTTTCAAAGTCTGGGGTTGAAAGAACAGGTGCAGATATTAAAGCATTCTTTAATTCGATGAAGCTTTTTTGGGATGCTTCTGTCCAGCTTATAGGTCTATTCTTAGTGCCTTTTGTGAGATCATGTAAGGCTGAAGCTATAATTGCGTAATTCTTAACAAAGCGCCTGTACCATGAGCATAAGCCTAGAAAGCGCTTGAGTTCTTTGTAGGTCTTTGGCCTAGGAAAATTCAAGACTGCGTCTACTTTTTCTGGATCAGTACGAAACCCGTTCTTATCTAACAAAAATGGGTGGCAGAATTTGCTCTTTTCAACGTTAATACTTAGATTGGCATATTTGAGCTTATTATAAACATATTCTAAGGCCTCAAGGTGGTCCTCGAATGTTTCGGATGTGATAATAATGTCGTCTAAATAAATAAAGATTCCTTTGCCCGCTGCGTGTAGAAAAAGGCCGTCTGTGAGTTTCTGCATTATTTGGGCAGCATTGTTTAGACCAAATGGTAGTACTTTAAACTGAAAGAATCAGTGCCCCGGCACTACAAATGCTGCCTTCTCTTTGGATTCTTCAGGAAGAGGTATTTACCAAAATGCGCTCTCTAAATCAACTGATGTTATGTATCACGTCTTTCCTAATCTATCCAGAATACATAGGGAGTATGCACATTTCTTTGTAACACTATTAAGTTTTCTGCTATCTAGGCAAAGTCGATCTTTTCCGTTTTTTTTTTTTTTCTTAACAAGAACTATTGGCGAGCACCATGGACTTGTGGAGGCTTCTACCATACCTAGGGATAGCATTATATCAATCTCACTTTTCATTCTATTTTGTATAGCGGGAGAAACAGGGTAATACCTTTGCTTTATAGGTTCTGCTTCACCAGTGTCGATCTTGTGTTCTAATAGAGACGTGTGCCCTAAGCCCCTCCTTGAGAGTTCTCTAAAACTTTCCACTCTAACTAGTAGCTCTGCATTTTGTCCCTCACTAAGATTGGATTGATCATACAGCAAGGGTTCTAAAGCAATATTGGTAGTAATTACATTACATGGCCATGTTTCCCCATTTAGATCTAACTTTCCTCGAAAATATCTCCAAAAATCAATACCCTAAATGATGAGATAGCATGAATTCTTATAATCTTTATTACACTATCAATTTGGATTGGGGCATCGAAGGTACCTCACGAGAAATGAAATGCATTATCAGCTGTGGAGAATTTATTCACCTTCCTCTTGTGGAGTCTTATGCCTAGGTCTTTTAAAAGTCGAATGCCACTAGTACCTGCAATAGAGTATACACATATACATATAGTATCTATTAAACATGTCGTCTTAAGTCCGAGTATTTTTATATTAATATAAGACCTACTGTCATCTGGTTTATCATGAACCATTAATTGTTGTCTTGGCTGGTTGTTGCCTCTTGCAAATCTTCCGGACCGTTTATTAAATTCATAGGAACCGCGTTTGGTCCACCAACTTTGACCCCTGAGGAGTTTTCCGATTGCCTGTTATGCTGCTGGCATAAGCCATCCTTTCTAAGCCGATCGCTGCTATTCCTGTAATTAGAATTTTGCTACCTACCTCTTCTCTGATCACGTCTATTATCGTATCTGTCTCCATGTACTACGGTTTCCATTACTTGAGCTCTGATTTCCACGGGGGTACCTATTATCTTGATATCTATAATTCATCGAATTATTTACCGTTTATCTATGCAAGTTTCAGAATTTCTTTGCGGATCGATTACATTAACATGCCTAGCCCTTGTACCTTCCTGCCTATGTCTTCCTCCCGTGGTTTCCTTAAACGTGTGCTCAAGGGTTTTACACGCTTCTTTCAGCTCGTTAATAGTTTTGAAAACATGAAGAACCAGGTTTCTGGAATACTCAGGGAGTATATTTCTCCTTAGTATTTTGATTTTCTCTGATGTTTCTAGGTCTTAATAATTAGGTCTTAGTAATTAAAACAAATTATTTCAATAAATGACATTATAACCATAATACAATTTTTATTTACAATACATATTTTAGACTAGACTAGACTTAATATATTTTCTGCGACACATGTCGCTTAATAGTGATAATTGAAGAAAAAAAAAATGATTATTGCTCACACCGTGTGTCGCTTTCAGCCAAATTTGTTGTTTGCAGATGAAGTGAACATACTTTCCTTATGTAATCCATTGGGATCACTTTTGATATATATCATGAAGCTTTCTTAATCATATTATGTAATTTTTTTCAAATGTGGTAAGATATCCTACTAGAGTTATATCATTCCAAATACCCACTCTCAACATCGCGGTCTTCACTATTGAACTAGAAGCATTAATAACTTTTTTTCAACCTTCCTGATACTCATACAACACCATTTCGAGGAGATAAATGCCAAATACCATCCAGCAAAACTTTTAACTTAATACCTAACTTACAGTACCTACTCTCAACCCACCACCACGATCTTCACTATGGACATGGAGAATTATCTCATATCCAGCGAGATTGCTGATTAGGATTTTACTGCTTATTCATAGCTCCCATACAACTTCCACTACTCACCTCAGACAACATATCATACCACATTAATATCATAACACAGCGTTCGTCTATTAAAGCTTTTAATTTAACCCACTCTCAACTTAATGGTAAGTAAACAATGTACCTGCCCCCAATAGTATGAAGATAAAATTATCATATTCTTATCAGCTTCATGTGAACTATGATATCGGGGAATCAATCAAATCTCATAACAGTGTGACTGATTGAGAAATTTTATTGAAAATAAAAAAACAATTCGTCATAAAGACTTTTCAATACAAACTCGTAGATACAAAAAAAAACATTAATCGCTCAATTTGCCTGCTTTACTCGGCTTTATTTGTTTACGCAAGATATCAAATTACCAGCGACCTGGCCACCTTTTCTAATGCTTTAATTTCCATTACTTCTAATGATTTCATGTGTCTTACCATCCCAAGCAGCCGTGATCAATTTTTACACATCGAATATCATAACATGATCACTCTTGTTTATAAAAGACACCTAGAGACCACAACTTACGTAATAGTTGTTGTTGTTGTTTTTTCAGCAAAAGAAATTTTAAAGTATATCTTCCACTACTCATCTAAGACATCATATCCCACAGATTAATATCGGTTGTTGTTGTTTTCAGTTAAAGAAATTGGGAATCTTACATAAATCGCTCAATTTGTTTACTTTACTCGGCTGCTGTGCGAATTTGTTTACATTATTCGACTGCGAATTTGTTTACTTTGCTGGACTGTGCGAATTTGTTTATGCAAGGAATAAAATCAGAAGCATTCCACCTGAAGAGCAAAATTACACATTTACTAATTTCCATTACTTATCTAAGTGAACATATCTACCTACATTCGCCCCAATCAGCTTCGCCTGATCTATTTTTAGATATATGATCATATGGTGCAATCTTGTTTATAAAAAACACCGACAGATTAATATCATCCACAACTTACGTTATAGTTGTTGTTGTTTTTTTCAGCAAAAGACATTTTCAATTATAACTTCCACTACTCATCTACGACATCACATCCTACAGATTAATATCAGTTATTGTCATTGTTTTCTGCTAAAGAAATTAGGAATCTGTCATAAATCGCTCAATTTGTTTACTTTACTCGGCCGCTGTCCGAATTTGTTTACATTATTCGACTGCAAATTTGTTTACTTTACTGTACTGAACGAATTTGTTTATGCAAGGAATCAAATTAGAAGCATTACACCTGAAGAGCAAAATTAGGCATTTACAAATTTCCATTACTTAGCTAAGTGAACATATCTACCTACATTCGCCCCGACCAGCTTCGCCTGATCTATTTTTAGATATATGATTACATGGTACAATCTTGTTTATAAAAGACACCTACAGATAAATATAATCAAATCTTTAATACACAACTTAGGTTATAGTTGTTGTTGTTTTTCCCAACTGATAACACAAAGCTCCAAGGCAGATGTTGTGTGTTAGAGCTAGATGGTTGAAAAGTATGGTATTCACTAAAGTTTCCTACTAGATTATGAGCACCCTCCGCACATAAAAGAAACTTCATGCACCACCAAACTTAACCTCTCCTCAAAATATTTGTTAATCCCAGACCGAAAAATATAGCGAATTGTAAACAAAACCTGTAGGCTTCCTCATTGATCAATATCCATAAGATAATTTCAAGCTATCATGCCCACCTAAAATATGAACACAGATTTATGTTAGAGCGACACAGATGTTTTGATAGAGTCACATGGTTGAAAAGAATGGTATTCACTAGGGCTTCCTACTATATTACGCACACCTACAACCCATAAACTAAACTTCGAGCACCACTAAGCTTAACCCAATCTCAACCACCACGATCTTGGCAAAAGGTAATATCAAATTACCTGCTAAGTCATGCCATTACACCTGACAGCCAAAAATTATTCTTTTACTGCTCCCATACAATTTCCATTACTTATATCATAGCACAATCTTCTATCATCAATGCTTTTAATTTAACACACTCTCAACCTAACTTAAGATTTAAAGGTAAACACATAACACTATCCTCTTCCACGCTCTTCACTAAAGCTTTCATATCCTACTAGACTAATATACAACACAATTAATATATACACAACTTACAGTACCCACGCTCAACCTACACCACGGTCTTCACTATAGGCTTGAAGAATTATCAGTTTTTTCTTCATTCATACAACACCATTCGGGTGATGCTTTAGAGAAATAAATATGAAGCGATATTGCTAATAACTTCCACTACTCATCTAAGACAACATATCATACTACATTAATATCATAATACCGCCTTCTTTCATCAAAACTTTTAATTAAACTCACGTTCAACGTAATGGTTAGAAAATATGTGCTCAATCTGATAGTATGAAGATAAAATTATCATATTCTTATCAGCTTCATGTGAACTATGATATCATGGTTAATAACTCTGCCAGCTTCCTATGCTCACCAGCCCTAGACAAAAAAAAAAACATAAATCAATTTGTTTATTTTATTCGAATGTATTTGTTTAACTACGCATGAAGTTATATTATATTTCAAGCTCATTACACCTGGTCACCGACAATTTTACTAATTTATAATGCTCATCTAAGTCGGCATATCATCCTACATTAATATGATAGCTCGTTAATGCTTTTAATTAACCCACTCTCAAGCTAATGATAATATGCAATTTTTTCAGATGTGGCTGCACAAACGACTTTCAGGCTAGGCTTACAAGTTCCTCTAGAAAGATTTCGTGTGACAACACTGGTCATACCAATACACCTTAGCTCAAAAATTTGATGAAAGGTCTTTTACTGTACCCATACTACTTAAACTACTCATATAAGTCAAGATATCACACTATATTAGTATCATCCCACATTGATATCATAGCTCATAAAAGCTTTAAATTTATCCCCCCAAAAAAGAAATTTTATTTAAAATAAAAAAAACTATTTTTCATAAAACATAAGACTTTTCAATACACACACACACACACACACACCCACATCGAACATTTAATTTCTATTACTTCCTATTTCTTAACATCTCAAGCAGCCGTGATCTATTTTTAGATATCGAATATCATAGCATGATCACTCGTGTTTATAAAAGGTTTTTAATCCACAACTTACGTTATAGTTGTTGTTGTTTTTTTCAGCAAAAGACATTTTCAATTATAACTTCCACTACTCATCTACGACATCACATCCTACATATTAATATCAGTTATTGTCATTGTTTTCTGCTAAAGAAATTAGGAATCTTTCATAAATCGCTCAATTTGTATACTTTACTCGTCTGCTGTGTGAATTTGTTTACATTATTCGACTGCGAATTTGTTTACTTTACTGGACTATGCGAATTTGTTTATGCAAGGCATCAAATTAGAAGCATTTTACAAATTTCCATTACTTATCTAAGTGAACATATCTACCTACATTCGCCCCGACCAGCTTCGCCTGATCTATTTTTAGATATATGATTACATGGTGCAATCATGTTTATAAAAGGCATCTACAGATTAATATATTCAAATCTTTAATCCACAACTTAGGTTATAGTTGTTGTTGTTTTTCTCAACTGATAACACAAAGCTCCAAGGCAGATGTTGTGTGTTAGAGCGAGATGGTTGAAAAGTATGGTATTCACTAAAGTTTCCTACTAGATTATGAGCACCCTCCGCACATAAAAGAAACTTCATGCACCACCAAACTTAACCTCTCCTCAAAATATTTGTTAATCCCAGACCGAAAAATATAGCGAATTGTAAACAAAACCTGTAGGCTTCCTCATTGATCAATATCCATAAGATAATTTCAAGCTATCATGCCCACCTAAAATATGAACACAGATTTATGTTAGAGCGACACAGATGTTTTGATAGAGTCACATGGTTGAAAAGAATGGTATTCACTAGGGCTTCCTACTATATTACGCACACCTACAACCCATAAACTAAACTTCGAGCACCACTAAGCTTAACCCAATCTCAACCACCGCGATCTTGGCAAAGGTAATATCAAATTACCTGCTAAGTCATGCCATTACACCTGACAGCCAAAAGTTATTCTTTTACTGCTCCCATACAATTTCCATTACTTACATATATCATAGCACAATCTTCTATCATCAATGCTTTTAATTTAACACACTCTCAACCTAACTTAAGATTTAAAGGTAAACACATAACACTATCCTCTTCCACGCTCTTCACTAAAGCTTTCATATCCTACTAGATTAATATACAACACAATTAATATATACACAACTTACAGTACCCACGCTCAACCTACACCACGGTCTTCACTATAGGCTTGAAGAATTATCAGTTTTTTCTTCATTCATACAACACCATTCGGGTGATGCTTTAGAGAAATAAATATGAAGCGATATTGCTAATAACTTCCACTACTCATCTAAGACAACATATCATACTACATTAATATCATAATACCGCCTTCTTTCATCAAAACTTTTAATTAAACTCACGTTCAACGTAATGGTTAGAAAATATGTGCTCAATCTGATAGTATGAAGATAAAATTATCATATTCTTATCAGCTTCATGTGAACTATGATATCATGGTTAATAACTCTGCCAGCTTCCTATGCTCACCAGCCCTAGACAAAAAAAAAACATAAATCAATTTGTTTATTTTATTCGAATGTATTTGTTTAACTACGCATGAAGTTATATTATATTTCAAGCTCATTACACCTGGTCACCGACAATTTTACTAATTTATAATGCTCATCTAAGTCGGCATATCATCCTACATTAATATGATAGCTCGTTAATGCTTTTAATTAACCCACTCTCAAGCTAATGATAATATGCAATTTTTTCAGATGTGGCTGCACAAACGACTTTCAGGCTAGGCTTACAAGTTCCTCTAGAAAGATTTCGTGTGACAACACTGGTCATACCAATACACCTTAGCTCAAAAATTTGATGAAAGGTCTTTTACTGTACCCATACTACTTAAACTACTCATATAAGTCAAGATATCACACTATATTAGTATCATCCCACATTGATATCATAGCTCATAAAAGCTTTAAATTTATCCCCCCAAAAAAGAAATTTTATTTAAAATAAAAAAAACTATTTTTCATAAAACATAAGACTTTTCAATACACACACACACACACACACACCCACATCGAACATTTAATTTCTATTACTTCCTATTTCTTAACATCTCAAGCAGCCGTGATCTATTTTTAGATATCGAATATCATAGCATGATCACTCGTGTTTATAAAAGGTTTTTAATCCACAACTTACGTTATAGTTGTTGTTGTTTTTTTCAGCAAAAGACATTTTCAATTATAACTTCCACTACTCATCTACGACATCACATCCTACATATTAATATCAGTTATTGTCATTGTTTTCTGCTAAAGAAATTAGGAATCTTTCATAAATCGCTCAATTTGTATACTTTACTCGTCTGCTGTGTGAATTTGTTTACATTATTCGACTGCGAATTTGTTTACTTTACTGGACTATGCGAATTTGTTTATGCAAGGCATCAAATTAGAAGCATTTTACAAATTTCCATTACTTATCTAAGTGAACATATCTACCTACATTCGCCCCGACCAGCTTCGCCTGATCTATTTTTAGATATATGATTACATGGTGCAATCATGTTTATAAAAGGCATCTACAGATTAATATATTCAAATCTTTAATCCACAACTTAGGTTATAGTTGTTGTTGTTTTTCTCAACTGATAACACAAAGCTCCAAGGCAGATGTTGTGTGTTAGAGCGAGATGGTTGAAAAGTATGGTATTCACTAAAGTTTCCTACTAGATTATGAGCACCCTCCGCACATAAAAGAAACTTCATGCACCACCAAACTTAACCTCTCCTCAAAATATTTGTTAATCCCAGACCGAAAAATATAGCGAATTGTAAACAAAACCTGTAGGCTTCCTCATTGATCAATATCCATAAGATAATTTCAAGCTATCATGCCCACCTAAAATATGAACACAGATTTATGTTAGAGCGACACAGATGTTTTGATAGAGTCACATGGTTGAAAAGAATGGTATTCACTAGGGCTTCCTACTATATTACGCACACCTACAACCCATAAACTAAACTTCGAGCACCACTAAGCTTAACCCAATCTCAACCACCGCGATCTTGGCAAAGGTAATATCAAATTACTACTCATATAAGTCAAGATATTAGTATCACCTCACAGTGATTATTAGTATCACCTCACAGTGATATCATAGGTGATCAAAACTTTAAATTTAACCTGCCCAAAAAAGGAATTTTATTGAAATTAAAAAAAACAATTTTTCATATAACCTAAGAATTTTCAATACATACACATACACACACCTACATCGAAAATTTTCTGATAAGGCTTTAATTTCTATTACTTCATGTTTCTTAACTTCCGAAGCAGCGTGATCTATTTTTAGATATCGAATATCATAGCATGTTCCCTCTTGTTTATAAAAGATTTTTAATCCACAACTTACGTTATAGTTGTTGTTGTTTGTTTTAGCAAAAGAAGTATTCAATTATAACTTCCACTACTCATCTAAGACATCATATCCTACAGATTAATATCAGTTGTTGTTGTTTTCAACTAAAGAAATTAGGAATCTGTCATAAATCGCTCAATTTGTTTACTTTACTCGGCCGCTGTGCAAATTTGTTTACATTATTCGACTGCGAATTTGTTTACTTTACTGTACTGTACGAATTTGTTTATGCAACTAATCAAATTAGATGCATTACACCTGAAGAGCAAAATTAAGCATTTACTAATTTCCATTACATATCTAAGTCAACATATATCTACCTACATTCACCCCAACCAGCTTCGCCTGATCTATTTTTAGATTATGGTTACATGGTGCAATCATGTTTATAAAAGGCATCTACAGATTAATATCATCAAATCTTTAATCCTCAACTTAGGTTATAGTTGTTGTTGTTTTTTGTTTGTTTTTCAGCTACTAATATTAATTACACCTGAGAAGGTAAGATCGATGATATCTTGAGCCATAGCCCGTAGAGGATTTCTGATGAAAATTTTACCCCCCTAGTACTAATACTATTGGCATAAACAAAAAATATCCTAGGGTTAACTTGAATTATTACTACTACTAATTATACCTCAAAAGGTAAGATCGCTAATATCGCGAAACCCATAGCCCGGGGAGGATTTCTGATGAAAATTTTGTCAACCTCCAGGACTAAGACCTCCACTAACACCTTCTAGCATCTATTGGCATGAACAAAAATATTCTAGAGTTAACTTGAATTATTAATAATACTAATTACACTAATTCACTTAGGGAATTTCACAACATTTCTTATCCACATAAATACACAGCTGCACACATCCACCCTCGCCTTGGGTAATGTTTCCTCAGCCCAGCCCAACATACCACAGGCACTCATACTAAAGTAAACAACTAACACCAAACTCAAGCTGACAAGTATATAGCCCCGATATAAATTCGATATGGTATTTCATATCATTACTCAATACAAATAAGCCGCACACATTTTACCCAAGCCTTGGTACAGGTAACGTAGACCAGTCCAACATACCCCAGACAATCCTAGTCATAGTATCAGATATTGTCACTAAAGCTCTCAGCCAACCTCCAGCATCCAGACACAGGAAAGGTCAAAGGTCAAATTGTAGCCTCCAAGACCAGATCAAACAAAAAGTTGGCGTCATCTCCTGGTCAGCCATACGGTAGGAAAGGAATTCTCCAGGCATGCCCTGTGACGTATACCACTAGACGGAATCCCCCTCAGTGGCCCAGAACCCGGTCTAGAGCCAGCAAAATAGTTGGAATTTTCCGGACACTTTTTATATGGAAAAAGTGATTTGGTACTGTCACAGTATAATGTTAATTTTCAGTACAAAAACGGCCTCAAACCACTTCAAAATTGCTCCGAAAACTGCAAGATGATGTCAATTTTTCAGTACAAAACCGACCTCAGCCCTTCCCCTCCCCCTCCCCAGAACCCACAGTGATCCATCAAAATAGTTTGAAATTTCCGGACACTTTTTGTATGGAAAAAGTGCGCCAGAACCGGCATAGAACAACTACTCCGCACTTAGTATGGCAAATTGAATAAAAAGAAGGCCATATGTAAAATATCATTTATTAAAAATTAAAATGTATTAATTCTTATAATCTTATGGTACAGAGCTTTATGTAATCAAAAGTTCCTCGTTTGATGAATCTGTCGTTGAGACCAACTTCTGCCTACAGCGTAGGTTTCCATGATCCTTTATGAGCTCTCCAAGTATACAAAATGAGAATTTCTAGTGCTAAGTTAAATCGCACTTTTTAAGGCATGGCTCGTAATTACTTTTTGGCAATGTTTGGTAGAATTTATATAGCTTCACAACTTGTTTTAGGCATCTAACAACACCACAACATTCACATGTATCTGGTCCATCCGTTGAATCATCTCTTCACCAAGGGCAGCTTATATAATGTTCACCAAATTTTGACTCGACTTTTTCAATATTTTCATATAATTTTAAAAAGTTATAGCATTCTTGAATTTGTGTAGTGATCTCATAATGATCTCATGATTTTACGATAGCATGATATCATTACACCACACCACATAAATCACACATAGTGACCCAATAACAAAAACGAATGTCCACACTTTAACTCATCGTTTTATTATTATAAAACTCCATTCACTAGGTCAGGTATGCAAAAGAAATTGTGTAACATGATTCACCGTGTGTACATTCATGGTCACTCTCTATAGCAATTACATGTTCTAATTTTCAATGAATGAAAACAAAACGAAAGTAGGGTAAGAAACAAAGAATTGCACATTCATGTAAACATTCATAGTAATAATCGATTCTTATGATCAATTTTCTTTGTTTAAATTTGTATAAATTAAGAGAGGCAAAAGAAGCAAATACAGTTTTGACTTTACAAGCTAACGCTGCCATACGGCGTGTCTTTTATTAAATCAAACTCACCCTTTAGCAATATCGGCGTATCCGCTGCTAGTACAGTGTTGACGCCATTAATCAGTGCGTATACTTTGGTGACGCGCTATAATTAGGAGTGACTACAAACAGTGCAAGACGTACATTACATGGCGACCCTGCCCGATCTAACTGGTGTCTTCTAATAACAACCAAGGTGTGGACCCACCTGAAATTTGGACCTGTTTGATCTACCTGAGATCCTTCTTCAAATAATTAACGACTGAGATCTCAATAAGCCAGATACAACAACACCATCCTACCTCGATGACACAACCAACCACGCAAGAGGAGTTCGATGCGCTATTTTCAAGGCTGAGCGAACTCATTGAAAAAGAGCTAGAATATATCCCGGAGGCTCCACGAGAAAGTCAATCAACTGTGACATACAAGACAACACCAATTGAAGAGCTGAAGCAGAGGGGACCAAAGCCCATATCGTTGGAACAATATAGGAACAGAAATAAAACCATCAAACCTACAGAGAAGATCCCGATTAAGCGACAGAAAAAGAGAGGAGGCAAAAAAGCAGCCCTAAGGAAGCAACGAGCCGAGATACATAGGTTGATTCCTATCGCAGAAGGAAGAAACAAAGCGGCACTTTTTGAGAAACTGAAGAAACTGCGATAATCCTGGGAAATTGCAGCTCCACGAACGTCCAGAGCAGCTTTTTTATCGAGTACCAACAGGCGTTGACGACTTCGGCGATTTTCGTAATTATCGCGATAATTTTATATATTTACAATAATTACAACAGAAATTATGTTAGAAAACAATTAAGTAGGACCATTAATGTTTAAAAATTTATAGTAAATGATGTTTAAAATTTCCTAATATCCATAATAAATAGTGTTCAAACAAAAAAAAAAAATATAGTAAAAATTAATAAATTAATATAATACATAATAAACACAATATTCAATTCCTTTTCTTCTGAATGGACTCATTGAAAGAACTAAAAGAAGAAGTTAAGAAACTATTGGAAAATTTTAAAAAAAGGCAAGAATCGTGGTTTTACAACTAAAACCTTGGAATTAAAGTAACAAAGATTAGAGGAAATAAATAAGGAATTTGAAGCTATAGTAGTTACACTAGACGGGTCCAAAACACTTGACATTAAGATTGAATTTGTTACACTCTCAAGAGAACTAAAACCTTTATTAGTAACAGCTTTACAAGAATCACTGACGGAAGAAAACAGCGAAATGGCCAACTTTGATTTAGGAACGGCCATGAAAGCCATCCCTATATTTGAAGGGAAATTCAGCGAATTAAACGCTTTTTTAAAAATAGTAGAATTCATTAATAAAACCCTAAGCGAATCTGCAAAATTGGATTTGTTGGACTTTGTTTTCAACGTTAGATTGTCTTTGAACGTGCAAACAGCTCTAGGTGCTCAGACACCAACAACTTTTGAGGCTTTGAAAAAAGAACTGTCTTCAAGATATAAAAATACTAATACAGTATCCCAAATCCACACAACTCTCAACAATTTAACCCAGAGAAGATCAACAGTCTCAGTGTATAAGGACAAAATACTAACTCTCATAAGTGAGTTAAGTCAATTGCAAATAGATGCTCTTGGTTCAACTGCTAAAACAGAAGAAAAAACCGCAGTCAAGACCATTAATGACACTTACGCTTTGACAATCTTCAAGAATGGTCTAAACGATCAATATAAAAGTACAGTATTCGCCTCAAGACCAAAAACATTTCAAGAAGCAATTGAGATCACACTAGAATTGGAAAAAAGTGATCCACAACCTGTCAGTAATATTATGCATTTTAAAAAGCAGAATAATTCAAACAGACAGCAACAACTTGATCGACACAATCAGAGTGCTCAAAGCTTCAATAGGCAAAATTATAACCGGAATTACAGCTACAGACCTAACATTAATTACAGAAATAATAATAATAATACTAGGACTAACTACAACCAACAAAATAACAATAGAAACTATAACAGAAATACCAATAATAATAATAGAAACTTTAACCATAACAGGAATAACAATAATAATAATAGAAATTTTCGTAGAAATAACAATTCCGCGCAAATTAACTATGTCCAGGACCAGGGAAACGTCCAGGACTCCGGAGAGGAATAAAACGCCCTCCCGGAGAATGTAATAAGATGTACAGAATCTCATACACCTGCACGAATTATATAACATTATATTGTGAGAATGCCAATCGACACCTTAAATTCTTAGTAGACACAGGCGCAGACGTATCAATAATAAAAACAACTAAATTAAACATTGTTAATTTTTATTTAAATCCAAACAATAAATGCAAATTATCAGGAATTACTAAGGAAGCAATTACCTCATTAGGATCAACAAGCTTAATGCAACACATTGGAGACCACAGAGTCAGTAATTCATTTCATTTAGTAGATGAAAATTGTCCAATTGATACAGATGGAATTATCGGTCGAGACATATTAAGAAAATTCCTATGCAAAATAGACTACGAAACGTTCACTATATCGTTTAACGTGAACGAACACGAAATCATCTTACCTATGGAAATGAAACCACTACAGATAACACAGATAAAAATTCCAGCAAGAACAGAAGCGATAATACCAATATGTCTCTCTAGACAAGAAGACAGCATAGTACTGAATAAAGAACTATAGAGTGGTGTATTCATAGCAAACACAATAATACCAGCGAAAGGCGCATGCCACATCAAAATGCTAAATACTAACGACGAAGATGTAACAATACCAAACTTTAGAGTAGAAATGGAACCCTTGAAAAATTATTCCATACTAGTAAAAACAAAAGAAAAACGTGACACGAAACGAATAAACAAACTGCTACAGGCAATAAAGATAGATTACGAAGAGAAAGAAGCTAAAGCAAACATACTGGAAATAATAAAGGAATACAATGATATATTTCACCTGCAAGATGAAATTTTGACTACGAACAATTTTTACAAGCAAACACTCCAAGTCACGGATAATACTCCCGTGTACATAAAGAACTACCGGTTACCACACACTCAAAACGAGGAAATAAACAAACAAGTCAAGGAGCTAGAGGCCAATGATATCATTGAACCATCTACTAGCCCTTATAATGCTCCACTACTCGTGGTACCAAAAAAAGGCACTGGCGATAAAAAACAATGGCGTTTAGTCGTAGACTTCAGAAAGCTGAACAACAGGATTGTTAGCGACAAGTTCCCTTTAACTAAATTGGAGGATGTTCTAGACAAGTTAGGAAGAGCGAAATATTTCACTACTCTTGACATGACTAGTTCATTCCACCAGATCGAACTTGAGGAGGACTCAAGACCCCTCACAGCATTTTCGACGGGAAACGGCCATTTTCAATTCAAAAGACTACCTTTTGGATTAAAAGTATCTTCTAATAGTTTTCAAAGAATGTTAACAATTGCTCTTACCGGACTCAGTTCCGAAGCATTCCTTTATGTAGACGATATTATAGTTTTCGGTTGTAGTGTTAAACACCACAATACAAATCTGACCAAAGTATTTCAGAGATTGCGCAAATACAATCTCAAACTAAACCCAAGTAAATGCCAATTCCTAAAAACCGAAGTTGTATATCTAGGACATCTGATAACAAATGAAGGCATAAAAACCGACCCCTCCAAATACGAAATCATTAAAAGTTATCCAGTACCCACAAATGCCGACGAAGTTCGTAGATTTGTAGCTTTCTGTAATTACTACAGACGATTTATCCCTAACTTTGCAGAAATAGCGAAGAACCTAAATTCTCTTCTAAAAAAGAACACACCATTTATATGGGATGAATCCTGCCAAATAGCATTCGAAGCACTAAAGAAAAAGCTTACACAACCACCAATACTCCAGTATCCAAACTTCGACAAACCTTTCATCTTAACAACAGACACATCAAGTTATGCTTTGGGAGCAGTTCTCTCACAAGGTGAAATTGGTTCAGATTTACCGATATCCTACGCAACTAAATCATTGTCAAAACACGATATAAACAAACCTATTATCGAAAAGGAATTACTTGCAATACATTGGGGTATAAACTTTTTCAGACCATACCTATACGGAAAAAGATTCATTGTAGTCACTGACCACAGACCATTAGTATCGTTATTCACACACAAAAATCCTTCGTCAAAACTCACGAGAATCAGATTAGATTTAGCTGACTATGATTTCGACATAGTATTTAAGAAAGGTAAAATAAACACCAACGCTGATGCATTGTCAAGAATAAAACTAGACTCCGATATTCTGAAAAATATGGTTCCGGAAGAAAGAGACCTAACAGTAAATAAAACACTAGTGATAACAAGGGGTATGATAGAAAAACAAAAAGCATGCAATAATGAGGAAGCAAAAATTGGAAATGTTTTCCAGCCACAGTTAAAGCCTGATCAACTTTACACTTGGGATTGCACCTCCATATCTGATATCAGAAATATAAAAAAATTAAAATTTATAATATTGCGCAATTATAAGAAACAAATAGAAATCGTACGTACGAAAAAAGAAATAATAGTATATTGTAACGACAACCCTGATGCGAAACAAGATTCCATCACGGAAAAGTTACGAAGTAGCAGTAAACAAAACAATAACAATAACTCTGATATGAAATACGTTTCTATCATGAAGAAGCTATTGGATGCTACACACAAAATGAATATACATGAACTAGCTTTATCAAACAAAGATAATATATTTGAATGCATTCCAAAAGAAAAATTTAAAAATTTATTAAACACGTTGCAACAAAGAATTGAAAATAATAATCGCGCGAAACTCAACATAATATTATATGAACCCCCTAAGAGAATAAATAGCACTGAAACCCAAAACAAGATAATAGAGGAATATCACAATTCACCACACGGAGGACATCTAGGAGTAAGAAAAACAGTACTAAAAATTAAACAACGATTTTGTTGGAAAAACATAAACAAAATGGTAAAAGCTTATATTAACAGCTGTGAACAATGTGCACTAAACAAACAAGTAAGACACACTAAAGAAAAAATGATAAAGACCAACACACCGACAACAAGTTTCGAAACCATAGCTATAGACATAGTAGGACCACTTAGGATCTCGAATAATTACCGATACATACTAACCATGCAGTGCGAACTGACGAAATTCGTGATAGCAGCACCCTTAGAAACAAAAGATGATAACACAGTAGCCTCAACAATAGTAAAGGAATTTATTTTAAAATATGGACATTTTAAGATTTTAAAAACGGATCAAGGTACAGAATTCACTAACGGATTAATGCGAGAAATATGTAAACTACTTGAAATAAAACAAAATTTTAGCACCCCTTATCATCATCAAAGTATGGGAATAGCGGAACGAAACCATCGCGTTCTTAATGAATACATGCTTTCGTTCGCCGAAGACTTAGAATGGGATAAATGGATACCTTATTACACTTTTTCCTACAACACCACACCTCACACAGACACAAATTACACACCGTACGAATTAATATTTGGCAAACTACCTTACCTCCCATTTGACGTAATCAACAATAGTGACAAAATTTACAATCTAGATAATTATGCAAACGAACTAAAGTTCAGATTGAGAACAGCTATTTCAAAAGCAAGAAATTTAATAGAAAACGTTAAACAGAAGCGAGTTGAAAAGCAAAATGCATCAAATCCAATAATCATCAAAACTAATGACTTAGTACTCTTGAGAAACGAAGATCGCAAAAAACATCAAAAACCATATAAAGGTCCATTCAAAGTATTACAAAGAGAAGGTGTCAACACAATAATCGAAATAAACAGCACACCCAAAAAAGTCCACAATAATAGATTAAAGAGATACGATGTTATGTAACCATAATGATAGATTAAAGAAATGCGATGTAAAAATAGATATGTACAATGTAAACATGTAACCATAATGATAGATAACATAACCGTTCTCATATCTCATAATGTGTATAAACCTAAGTAGATAAAAGTTACGGATATCATTATTAGTAATAGTATTAAACTTTAGCATAATATAATATATATATTCCATAAAGTCCTTATATTCCAAAATAGTACTAAACTTTGGTATAATCTGTGTTTCGTCTTTAAAAATTATAAAGACTCAACAGGAAGGGTGAGGGTGTAGTGATCTCATAATGATCTCATGATTTTACGATAGCATGATATCATTACACCACACCACATAAATCACACATAGTGACCCAATAACAAAAACGACAACATAATTTCGTTTTTGTTATCATTACGAAAGTCCACACTTTGACTCATCGTTTTATTATTATAAAACTCCATTCACTAGGTCAGGTATGCAAAGAAATTGTGTAACATGATTCACCGTGTGTACATTCATGGTCACTCTCTATAGCAATTACATGTTCTAATTTTCAATGAATGAAAATAAAACGAAAGTAGGGTAAGAAACAAAGAATTGCACATTCATGTAAACATTCATAGTAATAATCGATTCTTATGATCAATTTTCTTTGTTTAAATTTGTATAAATTTAGCGAGGCAAAAGAAGTAAATACAGTTTTGACTTTACAAGCTAACGCTGCCATACGGCGTGTCTTTTATTAAATCAAACTCACCCTTTAGCAATATCGGCGTATCCGCTGCTAGTACAGTGTTGACGCCATTAATCAGTGCGTATACTTTGGTGACGCGCTATAATTAGGAGTGACTACAAACAGTGCAAGACGTACATTACATTTGTTTCTTATGCTCATCGAGTAAGATGTTATTATATTCTCTTAAAAACTCCTCAATATCCAGCTTTTCAAACAGGTCTGATACCAGCTTAACAGCTGTTGAAACAGGTCTGATAACAGCTTAACAGGTCAGATAACAGCTTAACAGCTTTTCAAACAGGTCTGATAACAGCTTAACAGCTTTTCGAACATGTCTGATAACAGCTTAACAGCTTTTCAAACAGGTCAGATAACAGCTTAACAGATTTTCAAACAGGTCTGATAACAGCTTAACAGCTTTTCGAACAGGTCCCATAACAGGTGTAGGCAATCTTTGTAAATTGTAGGATTTACTGAAGGTATGTATACAAATCTTCACACCTTCCTAGATTCTGAAATAAGAAAGATGTGGATAAAAAACGCTGGTTTTTGTGAATAACAACACAAAGGGAAATTATATGAAATTGTCAGTTTATTAACTGTTTTCAAGTTTTACAGCCTTTACTTATGTTTAAATTAACTATACTAACTAATTCAATATTATTGTAGAACAACGAATTCATGCACAAAAATTACAAAAAATTTAGAAGCGAATAAAGAAATAAAAAATTCTGAAAAATATTTGGCACTTATCTACGTTGATCTGGGAAATGGAAAGGTTAAAGCAAATTAATTGGAAAAAAATAACAAAAAATGGATCATGAAATAAATTGAACAAAAAATGAGAAATAAAATAATGATCAAAATGCCGAAAATCTGAAAACACAAGAAAATTATTTGCACGTTGCCGAAGACTTGCGCAGGAACAGTAAATTTTGCCACCAAACAGTGTAATTTACCGCAATATCCACACACAAGTAATTTTTACCACTTGCTGTTGATGAGCCAAAATCCAAAAAAAAATTGCAGAAGATACGCCTTTAACCACTTGCAAAAAAACTAAGAGAGCGATTGCTCTGTGTGCGGCCTTTTTATAGCCCTTAGTAGGGGAAATTTTGAACATGGCTGCTAATTTCTGCACACAAGGTGACTGATAAAAATGTGTCATTTATAACCATAATCTGCTTTTCTTATTTATTTGACATTTCCTCCGTGCAAAAGTTTTTTATTAGTTTGATTTACCTTTATTATGATTTTATTGTTTATTCCGATAAGTCAGAGAATTAATTCATTCAATATTAAGTGCACAAATTGATTTTGAAATTTTGCCATAAATTGCACTTTATGCCTGTGTGGTAGTACTAATTTCGTGTGGAATTTGAAATTCTCATTAATTTTCTCCAACTTGCTCTTTCTCGCTTTCACGTTCTCTTCTCTTTCCCACTCATTGGTGTAAATTAAAATTAAAATTTTTTTAAATATTTAATTAATCGTTCAATTAATTGTCGTACGATTAATTTTATCGAATGGGCCGCGTTAAATTCTATGAAATGAGTGGTTTGTGTCACGGGGAAATTAAAATGACAGATAATATTCACGATTTTATTCGAGTGCGTGACAGGTGAATATTACCTGAGTTTTCGCGAGTTTATTAGTGTTTCTTTTCAGGTTCATCATAATTAATCATCGTGGGAACCCTCCCGAGGATATCTGTTACTTCAGATCATGGATGCCGGTGAATTTCCAGTACTAATTTGCATAAAACGTAAGTTCCAATTTTTTTTTTTAATGTATAAAATTATTGCAACGTTAGTTTTTTATATTCGTTAAGTCTTATTAATGTATTTTTTAGCATAAATTTATTATGAAATATAGTAATTACTTTGTTTTAATCTATTCCTCTTTTTTTACTACGTATTGCTGTTGTTGGTCTGTTTACGTTTTGTTGTAGCATAAATTTCATGTAAAACGCTTTTAATTTGTATTATTGCATCTTTCTTTTAGCGTATTCTAATTATTTAACTAATTTAATTAATTTAGTTAATTTATCTCTCTTTTTTTTTTGTTTATTATAGGTTCATTCCTATGTTCCAGTCATCCAGTTCACCAGGGAAACCATCAGCTGTCGGATATCGCAGTAGGATGGTATGTAATTCTTTTAGTACATAAATTTTTATTAATTTGTGTTTATTTATGTCATTTTAGGTGCATTGGTACACAGACTAGCTGGCTGAACACAGGTTAACAGCTTTTCAAACAGGTCAGATAACAGCTTAACAGCTTTTCAAACAGGTCTGATAACAGCTTAACAACTTTTCAAACAGGTCAGATAACAGCTTAACAGCTTTTAAACAGGTCTGATAACAGCTTAACAGCTTTTCAAACAGGTCTAATAACAGCTTAACAGCTTTTCAAACAGGTCGGATAACAGCTAAACAGCTTTCAAGCTGGCCTGGTCCACAGACGAAGTCGCCTGTGACATGCTTGATTATAGGGAATCAAGGTTTTAGCCTTCAAGACATACTTCCGGATGAAGGTCAAGGACCTAACGCCCTTCCGGTTTCAAAGGTGATGTCAGGGGTCAAGGTCGAGCCCACCCACGTGTAAACGTTTTTTTTTTCTCAAGCCGCCCTAGCATTCTGGGTAAAACGTTCAACCGCCCGATTAGGAGCCCGCTGTTGTGGGCAAATATTATTCGGGAGCTCTGGACTTAGTAGGGAAATTGAATAAAAAGAATACCACATATAAATTATAATTTATTATAAATTTAAAAATATTAGCACTTAATTCTTAGTCTATCATTCAATGGTTGGGCTTCCTTTAATCGGTTTCCCTCTAACATTTTTATTTTACAATAGTGTATATCTTAGACTATAATACAATTAAAACAAACTATTTCATTAATGTTCTGATTGAATAGAGTAATGTCCCCATGGTAGAGTATCCGTTGTCCCACACATAATATACCGCTTGTTATCATATGGACTCAATGCAATCTTCTTTTGGCTAATCGTGTAGATATTACGGTTATGCGATCGTATGGAGCTCTGATTAGCAGTTAATACTCGCTTGTTATTCAAACATTCGATGTAGTCTTCGAAATTGATATGCCTCTGGATTACATTAGTCTTTATTCCTTTTGCTTTCTTTACAGTTTTATCATCGTTTACGCAGACTGTACATTTTCGAGCGCAAGCCTACAAATTCGGTCATGATTTTCCCATTCAGCTCATCCTTCATTAGACCAGGAATCTTCTTATTCATGAGCGGTAAATTGAATTAATTATCTTCTGGGTAATTACTTGTATCAAATTTGTTTATATTTTCGGTCACAAACTCATACTGATCCATCCGTTGCATCATCTCTTGCCCAAGCCCAGCTTACAAGGTGCTCACAATATTTTGACTCGACTTTCTCAATATTTTTATATAATTTTAAAAAGTTATATTATTCTTGAATTGGTTTCTTATGCTCATCGAGAAAAATGTTATTACATTCTCTTATAAGCTCCTCAATATTCATCTTAACAGCCTCACATTTAAGAAGACACTAACCACTAACCAAATTCTCATGCAATTCGTTTTGGGTAAAGCTATAGCCTATATCCATACAGTATAAGGTAACCCTATTCTAGGTTCCTGGACATATGGATGTGGGATTCGGGTTATTGGAATTAAAAATACCTGAAGTCAATCACTTTAACTTGTAACTTTATTGAAGAGCTTTTACAAAAGTCTGTCTCCGCCGGTGGTCAATTCAGAAGAAGGAAAAAATGGTCGTCGTCTTTTCGCTGTTCGGTCTTGTGTGTTGTACTGCCATATGGGTTTTATTGATATACGGGGATTTAAGCTGGTACGACTGGTTACATTCGGCTATGCGCGATGTCAGATACTACATGGATATCTAGAGTAATGAAGCAGCTGATGAGCTATGTGAAAAAGGTTCTCAAATGGATAACTCTGCACTACTACATTTATTTGAGGACCTCATTCGAAATTTTAAAAAGACTGATCACCAGGGAAACCTGTGAAAAATCAAGTTTCCTGTGGTTCAATAGAGACACCCAGATTTTTATAAAATTTCTTCTGCCTGTTAGATTTTGTATGGAACACACTCTTACCAGATTCCTATACAATTTTCTTCTGCTTATTAGATTTTTTTTATAGAACATTACTGTTACCAAATTCTTATAAACTTTCATTTTGTTGCCATCTAGAACATCGCATTCTTTCATCAAAGCTTTAAATTTAACCCCCTCTCAACCTGATAAGAAAATACTCCAATATCGCAGCACTTTCCCCTTTTAGATTTTGTATAGAAAATATCAGATTCTTATAAAATTGCCTGCTACCTAGCAGATTTTGTAGAGAATATACTGTTACCAAATTCTTATAAAACTTTGTTTATTACTATCTATTTTTAGATGCTTTATGATATGCTTTCTCATAGAACAGATTTTAGAAAATGGTTCTCGGCTTCGTTTTGGAGATATGAATTTGGTTTTTATAATCACAATATACCCTAACTAATTTTTTAACAGATATTTACATCCCAATTTTTTTATATAGAACATGTGGATTTATATAAGGCTTACTCATCAGGAAATGCATAAAATCTTGGATTTCGTTTGGATCATACTGTTACCAGATTCTAATAAAATTGTCTTCTGTATGTTAGATTTTGTATGGAACATACTGCCACCAAAATCTTATAGCCTTTCATTTTGCTGATATTTATTTTTCGATCTAATAGAATGTGCTTTCATCTAGAACAAAAATCTATAGCTCGGTTTGTGCACATATGAATTTATATAAGGTTTAGTCCCACATTTTTATAAAATTTTCTTCCACCTGTAAGATTATGAATGGAACATACTATTACCAGAAATCTTCTTCTTTACTGTTTAGTCACAGCTAATTATAATCTCCCATACAACTTGCACTACTCATCATCATCCAAGTGAACCCAAGAGCAGACACTTTCGGTTTCGAAGGTTAAGGTGACGTCAGAGGCCAAGGACAAATTGCTGCCTCCATGTGTCAAATACATATAAATAGTAGTTTCATAACTTGTTTTTTCAATTGATATTTTGCTCTTTACCCAAACATATCACTCTTTCTTGGCAAGCTAATTACGCAATAATTTCAACATAAGTTCTAAGGACACTACAAACCCTCTACTAAAACCTACGGACGAAAGGAGTAAAGAATATTCATATAAGACTCAGTCTACATCTATGAAAACGATGCTTTCCAGAAATAAAGAAGAAAGTTTTTCATCCAAAAACGAGTCGACTATCCCCTACCAACAAGTCGACAAATCAGGATATTCCAACAAAGATCGCAAAGAGTAAAGACGGAGAGATGTTATTTGTGAAAATGGTGCACAACGAACCTTCTAAAGGCATAAGTAATAATCATTATAAGGATCAATCTATATCTATGAAATCTTGGCTTTGCTGAACTAAAGAAAAACGACTTTAGACTTAAGCTATAATACAATTAAAACAAATTATTTCAATAAATGGCATTATAACCATAATACAATTTTTATTTACAAGACATATTTTAGACCAGACTAGACTTAATATATTTTCTGCGGCACACATCGCTTAATATTGATAATTGAAGCAAAAATGATTATTGCTCACACCGTGTGTCGCTTTCAACCAAATTTGTTGTTTGCGGATGAAGTGAACCTACTTTCCTTATGTAATCCATTGGTATCACCTACTATATTATGCACACCCACCACCCATAAAATAAACTTCGAGCACCACTAAACTTAATCCAATCTCAACTGCCACGATCTTGGCAAAAGGTATTATCAAATTACCTGCTAAGTCATGTCATTACACCTGACAACCAAAAATTGTTCTTTTGCTGCTCCCATACAATTTCCATTACTTAATATCATAGCACTATCTTCTATCATCAAGCTTTTAATTTAACCCACTCTCAACCTAAAGCCAACATATGTATACTCATAGCATATAAAGCAAATAACTAATAATACCAAGCTCCAAGCAGGCAAATATATGACCAAATCCACCTCAAGCATATGTATTAGAGAGAGACAGATGATGATGATGTGTTAAAGCCAGATAACTGCAAAAGTAAATTTGGACTTCCATAAGAAATAACATGAGATTTTTGATGTCGAACTCTCATGGTCTAACCAGAAAAGGATCACTTTTCGAAAAAGTTACTGTAGAAAGATTTCATATTGCAACACTGGTCATTCCATTATACCAGAGCACCAAAAATTAGATTTTTACTTCACCCATACGACTTCCTCATATCATACTATGTTAATATCATAGCAATAACTTCCTGCAAAGCTTTAAATTGGTAAGATTTTACATTTTCTATAAGGTGTGGCTACGCATACCACTTTCGGACTACGCTAAAAAGCTACTCGTACTCTAGAAAGATTTCAAGTGGCAACATTGACCATGCCATTACACCTGATCATGCTACACCCATACAACTACCACTACTCATCTAAGATATTCCTCAAATCAACATATCATACTACCACCTTCTTTTCTTAAACCCTTAAATCCTTCTCAATATTACGGCAGCATTAATCATCGATTCAACATTTTTTAAGAATTTCAGTCATATTTAAGCTTTGGATCATGAAGCCGTGAGAATACTTTGCTCCAATCAAATATAAACATATACCTTCAATCCATTGTACAACATACGTCGATTCAATCCCTCATACCAAAACCCCGAGAATACTTCCCAAGCCATGAAACAGAAATCTGTTTGTGTGCATTGAGAGTCCGCTTTCTAAAATATTCTATATTGATACTTATAGGAAACTGCCAAACATTGAATTTATATATGCTATAGAGCCTAACTTACTATCCATACAGGAAAATAGTCTTCTAGTAATTTACAGCTTAGTTCCTTACCTTCAAAAAGGCTACACTTACTATATACCTTACTTAACAAAATAATAAAATAGTTTTGATTAAAATGTAACCTTACCATATTACGCCCACTAACTCCCAGCTGAAAGTGTGTCTATTTGCAGCCGATATCGTCAGCCCAAGGTATAGCGCCATATACAATGAGTACTCAACAGAGAGTTCTTGATTGAGGAATCGTAGTCATTTGGTTAAGATAAATTTTTTTAAATAATTTTGTTAGGAAAGGTATAAACAATTTATTTTGGTTCGGAAGATAAGAAAGTACGCTTAAGATTATCAGAACACCACATTTCTGTATGAATAATAGTTAGATCAATAAAGCGACCCCACCCCGCCGCCCTGATAATTCCAGGCAACCATACTATACTCATAGTATATAAAGCAGACAACCAAGCTCCAAGCTGGCATGTATATGATCACGTCCACCTCAAACATGTGTGCTAGAGAGAGAAAGATGTTTTGAGAGAGCGGGATGGTTTCAAAGTACGGTATTCACTAAAGCATGCTTACAAAAATAGCCTAGACTTGAATTATTAGTAATATTAATTACATCAGAAAAGGTATGATCGCTAATATCAAAAGAACCCTAGCCCGTAGAGGATTTCTGATAAGACTTTTCAGTTCACGCACACCTCTACAACGAAAATTTTCTGATATGGCTTTAATTTCCATTCTTACCATCCCAAGCAGCCGTGATCTCTTTTTAGATATCGAATATCATGATCACTCTTGTTTATAAAAGATACATATGTACAGACCACAACTTACTTTATAGTTGTTGTTGATTTTTTATCAGCAAAAGAAATTTTCAATTATAGCTTCCACTACTCATCTAAGCCAACATATTTGTTTTTTTCCAGCTAAAGAAATTGGGAATCTTCCATAAATCGTTCAATTTGTTTACTTTACTCGGGTCTGTGCGAATTTTGTTTACATTATTCGACTGCGATTTTGTTTACATTATTCGGCTGTACGAATTGTTTATGCAGTGAATCAAATTAGAAGCATTGCACCTGAAGATCAAAAATTAGGCAATTTCGTTAGTTGTTGTTGTTGCTAATTTAATAACATGGTGCAATACGGAATATCGCCTGGTAGAAAACGTTTTGGTATGACGTTGCGTGTGTGTGTGTGTGGGGGGGGGGGATTTTACAAAACCAAGCATTCTCGGTTCGATTCCAGCAAAAGCCAGATTATTTTATTAAAAATCAGCTAAGACAGAGCTTGGTCAGCTGCGGGGATCAGCCAACCAGATGACGTCATCTCCGGTCAGCCAGACGGTAGGACAGGAATTCCCCAGGCATGCCCTGTGACGTATACCACTTGACGGAATCCCCCAGTGCCCAGAACACGGTCCAGAATCACCAAAATAGCTGGAATTTTCCGGATACTTTTTGTATGGAAAAAGTGAGCCAGAACCGCCATAGCTACACTACTCATGTTGTCTCTGCTCAGTTATAGGCTGCTTTGACTTCAGTTTTTCGTACTTCCTTAGTGCATTTTTTAACTCAAGTAGAGAGTTTGCATTATATAGTATTTTTTTGTTTACATATGAATCGTGGTTAATAACGTACTGAACCACATCAGCTTCTTCGATTTGGCCCAAAGATGCTATTTCTTGCATGACAAATAGGTACGTCTGGTACGATTCATCTTTTTACGATTTCGGAGCTTATTATGTATGTCTGCGTTTGTAACTTGTTTAAAAAATTCCCTGATTAGTGCTGCTCTGAGTTCACACCATGACTTTGCCATTTCAGTTCTTAAAAATATTTTTGCTGTGCCGTTCATCGAACGTTTGACATATATTAAGCATGCCCTCTCGTCCCAGCGAAAAATCTCTGCTGATTCCTCTATATGTTGTATCCACTTTGTGACACAGTTATTGTCATCGCCGGTGATCCGAGTGAAGGATTCTACCACATCCTTAAAATTAAAGTAGGATTTGTTACCTGAAGTTGCATCCATTCCAGTCAGCTGAGCAATTTTTTTCTGCATATCCGCAATTTCCTGCTGTTTTATCAACTTTTGTCTTAACAGCACCAATTCAGCATCCAAATCATCGTCGGTGATTGTTTCAGGGGGGCTGCTTGATAGTTCATTTCCTGCACTTTGATCTCCCGTTTCTTCTTGAATAAGTTTATTTTTAGGGAAATTCTCATGCAAATCAACCGTAGAAAGCCGTCGAATGGCTTCCTCCAAACGCAATTTCAATGTAGCCTTAAGCCCTGTTGAATCCAACCAAAGTTGGTCTAGCTTCTCCTTGAATTGGGACACGGTGGCTTTCTCTAAGAATCTAACAACTTGTGGCTCCATGTGTGTAAATGTTTTTTCTTTCCACAAGATATAAAAATTCAGCGATAAAATAGTTTTAACAGTTAGTTTGGTAAAAATTTATCATGTAAAAATGTTCGATTACACAAAAGAACTTGGATTTTATACGATACACCGATGCATGTGTGCATAAAAAAAATTGATTCGAAATCAGCGATGATCTCTCGTTGTTTAAAAAATTCCAACAAAATTTGGACTTTACACAATGCACCTATGCACGTGTTCACAGAAATTTTGCTAGAAATCAATGATAATCGTTTCTTAATTAAAAAAACAAAAAAAAACAAAAAACAAAAATCCAAGGTTAAAACAGTACACAACATTAATTTGTAGAAATTTATCACAACTTGCTCGATTACACAAAAATTTGGATTTTATACATTGCACCTATGCACGTGTTCACGAAAATTTTGCTAAAAATCACCGATGATTCCTTCTTACAGTGATTTCAAAATCACTTCATCAAAATTACGTGATTTCGATGTAGTGAAAACGCCCATTAGATGAAAGTGTATAAATTAAAATGAATTTCTAAAAGAAACGTCAAATAAAATTAGATAAGAACTTGTAAACATAAAAATGAATTGCGAAAACAAAATGTCAATTAGACTTAGATGAAAGTTGTAAAAATTAAAATGAATTTATAAAAGATATGTCAAATAAAATTAGATAAGAACTTGTAAAAGAAAAAATGAACTTTAAGAGAGTAGAATGAGGCTTTAACAGATGATAACTCTGTCGCTAGTTAAGATTAGATTAAAGATAGTGTGAGGATAGAAAAAAGAAGAAAGAGCCGAGAGACGGGCGTTGTTGTAAAAAAGTCTAGAGCTAAGAACAAAAAAAGTTGAACGAAATAAAAGTAAAATTAAACAAGTAAATAAGCTAAAATTGGCCTAAGACCAATTCTTATGATATCCTAGATGAATGCCCGTATGAAATTTCGTATGGTCACCCATTGAACAATTTTGATTTTTGAAGTGGATTTTCGCATATATTTCTAGAACGGTTTGTCGGACATTAAAAATGATTATAACCAATTTTATAGGATTTCGTATTCTGAAGAAGTTTTTAGTACAATCAAAATGTCTTCGACTGATCGTTTTCACAGTATACGTAAAAAACCTAAATTTTTATATGCCAACACTAAGAAGGAGTTGCCCGATTTAGTCCATTTTTGAAATTTTATTTGCTAGTACAATGAAAACACCATGTACCAAATTTCAGCTCTCTACATCGACGCGTTCTTAGGCAGTGTCAAAATATATACTGGAAAACGAAAGTTTTGTATGGCAACTCCACGAAGAAGTTGCCCGATTTGTCTCATTTTCGAACTTAATTTTACTTTTTTTTTTAAAGTCCGTGTACAAAATTTCAGCTCTTTAAGTATACGCGTTCTCGAGTTATCGTGCGCACTGACGGACAGACGGACGGACGGATAGATGGACGACGTGCAAAAATCAAAATAACCATTAATATTATGCGTGGGTTTCCAATCCATTTTGCTCTACCATCATTATTTCGAGGTGTTACAAACGGGATGACAAACTTAGTATACCCTATAGATTTCATCTAGGGTATAAAAACAGAACAAAAAGGAAGAATTAATTAAAATTAAAAGGATAACGAAATTAAAAAAAAAAAATAATGGTTTCTTTGGAGAGAAGACGGATTAAAATGGCTTTGCAATTTTCAATGCTCAACTAGCAAAGTTTTATTTCGCCGTTGCGGTACTCCCAGGTAAAAACCCCCGGTTTTTCTGGTAGCAAAGGAGTGTGGAAATTCCTGAAGAATAAACGCGGAGGCAACCAGAAGCTAAGATAAGGTAAAGTGTTTTGTTTTACATTAGAGGATCTACTGGCCCCAGCCGGAGTACAATCGGGCATAGATTACGCTGGAATCGCTCGGCCAGCACAAAAAGCGAAATAATTGCTGTAACGAAGTGAGGAAAACCGTAACAATATAATAAAATTGGACCGAATTATAAAACATTAGCAACCTTTGCAGAATGCTTTCCCTAGATTTGTTTCCATATTATTCAATATAAAATTTTTCAGGTGTGTTTGAAAATATGTTGAGAATGCATTGACTCTATGGTAATTACAGATTTAAGTTCGGAAATGGTTGAAATCGGGAAACTTTCTCATGAAATTACATTGTAAAAATTTAGACTTTTCACAACTTGTCAGTTGAAGACATTTTCGATATAATGAAAGTTCTTGGAATGTAAAAATTTTAAAATTCCTTAACTTTTAGAAGCATTTTATTTGGGGTATCGAAATTACTTATCTTGAACAAATTATAACTTTTTGTAATATTTATATAATGCATGCATGTACATACAAATTTTTAACTAACTCTCGTTTAATTGATGAATATTTTCATAGAGGTAATTTTTTAAAAGTATGTATTATTATTACAATTCTTACGAATTATTTTAATTTCAATTGGAGATATAAGGTATTACATTAAGACATGTAAGTAAGTACAACTTCAAAGCGATACTTACTTATGTGCAATAATGTAATGAAAAAAATTAAATAATAATAAGAAGTTTTTGAGATATAGGTACTAATTAAATATTTACAAATTTATGTAAGTAATAAAAATGCGCATGTATTATTTTTTTTTCAGGCTGAGTATCGCCCGTGTGTTGTGCCATCAAACTGCTGGGAACTCCTGCGAGAGCTCCTGCAGGGATTTCTTGGACCGAATGTTGCAACTTCTATTCCTCCTTATTTTACCACTCCAAATTTGCTTAACATAGGTCATCCTAATCCTAGTACTAAGCAAAGTGACATTTATCAACCAATCGACACAATCTGCCAGTATTTGGATCACTTCACTAATTATCGCAAACAGACAATGTCTAACATTTCTATGACTTCTACAATACGCACATAAATTCTATCGTTAACTTATTTAAGTTTCACACCTACATTATGTTAAAATTTATAATTTTTTATGTGAATAAATAACTTTACTCAAAATACAAAAGCTTTTCCAAATATTTAAACGTAACCTTCGAATTCAATCCTTTTCTGAATTTTTTATGCAGTTCATGTGTATGTATTAGCTTCTAAATTGTGTTAGATTAATATCACCAGAATAAATTAAGTTAAATCCTAATCATAAAAATTTTTCCAGACAATCCACAAATCACGTCCTGTAGCGCATTGAACGAAGTAAGCAGTAAATTTATTCTTCTGATTTATCTCTATCATGAAACACATTTAAAGTAATATACATACATATCTATTGCGTCTAAATTGGTACACAGCTAGAAATTTTTGAAGTTGAAGTGATGCAATGAGACTTTATGATCTTAACATACATAATCGTCGGGAATACTGTATAACTTCGAGACATGCAATATCAAAACCATATAAATGCATAGAGCAGAAAGATTCTATTTCGAAGTTAATGGTGACGTAGCTAAGACACTACAACTTGTTTTACCCATTTTATGTCTACAATTCAAAAATATGATCTTATTGTCCTATCCTAGAGTTCAGTAGAAATAATTTTGTCATTATAATAAAAAAAAAAACAAGTTTACTGTCTGCTGAAAATTTTACTTTAATTTCCGCGGTAGTGAATTAGTAGTTTCGCGGTTATGAAGTATCACCGACGACGGTATGTATATTCTGAGTCAGACGAATAGATTGAAAATATAATATTTTTTTTTTTTTTCTGGAAAGAAATTTTTTCAAGAGAAAGTAGTATTAAGGTGTATTTAAGGTTTTATTAAGATTTTAGGGACCGAAAATAACCATTATTTCAGATATTTCAGACAAAAAATAATGATATCTTTAAATTAGTAGGACGCTTAACCTGTAATGGTCACATATAAGCGTGGCATTAAAACCTGTTGTTTTGCTGGCATCTTTAGGGCAATAGCTGCCAATGAAACAGAGTGTGGGGAATTGCGAAATGGAAACGAAAGAGAAACGAAAAATGAGGCGGGTAGAGTGAGTTTCTAAAGTTGAGTGGAATGCCAAACTGTGCGGTAGCAATTAATGGTAAGCACATCAATATTACTTGTCCTCCTAATGCCGGCTACGAATATTTCAATTATAAAGGATCACACAGTGTTGTGTTGTTGGCAGCTTGTGATGGTAATTACTGCTTTACAATTGTTGACAATGGAGCTTTTGGTAGCCAGAGCTATGGGGGTATCTTCGCGCATAGTACATTGGGCAGAAAAATCTTAAACGGCACATTCCCTCTGCCAACTGAAAGTGCTTTACCAACGTCAAATCAAATGTTCCCGAATTACTTCGTTGCTGATGCAGCATTTCCGTTAAGGAAAAAATTAATGCGCCCATATCCTGGAAGAAACTTGCGCAGAGATAAGGAAGTATTCAATTACAAACCATCTTCAGCTAGAAGAATGATAGAAAATACTTTCCGAATTATGTGTATGCGTTGGAGGATATTACTAAATAAAATTCATTCAAACCCAAAAAATGTAGACAAAGTTGTTAAGGCCGTTGTTGTACATATTACACAATTTTGATAAGCTGAACGACGAAGCATATTGTCCAGAGAACTATGTGGATCATTACGACGGAGATGAGTTTGTTGAAGGTCTTTGGAGGAAGAGGACAGTTCACTGTCGTGTTTTCGGATGTCAACTGGCTTCAATACAAAACGTGAAGTTTTCCGGCTTCGAGATATTTTAAAAGATTACTTTTTTGAACGTCATAATTAATTTTTTTTACTGAAAATAAATTATAAATGTCTTTAATAAACGATTTTTATTTTTATTAAAATTATCCACTTCTTTGTGACATCATCAAATACCTAAGCAAATAGAGCTTTCTTTCAATTAAAGACCTGCGCAGTTAATTTCTGAAAAAAATATTGTCCTTTTCTGACATATCATTGTATAAGCGAAAATTCAAACTGGCGGCGTCGTAAAATGAATGAAAAAAGCTTTTTGGTGCTTACATAAATAAATAACACTAATTTCTTCTTAAATATATATTTATTGCAGAAAAGCATGTACATTTTTTTCGAGCGTGTGATTTAATCCTCTCCTTAACAAGACTTAAAATATCCTTCTGAAGATCGAGGACTTCTGCGAAGGGAAGTTCAGCCTCCTCGACAAGCATTGCCACGCTTTGAAAAAAAGTTTCAAGTTGCGATTTTTGGCGCACTTTACTCTGGACATCCTCGACTATGGCACTTAATTGGTCTTGAGCTTCTCTTAAGACGCTTTTCTCCTCAAGGCGTTGCTTCTTTCTTGGAGTTTTTCCGTATGAATCAGCCATACTCTCAAAAGAAGAAGTATGTTCCATCGTCGGTCGACTATCGGCAGGTTTACTGATGGATAGGCGGCTATCGGTGCGAGGAGTTTCTACTTGAGCTTCCACAGTAGACGACAACATTTGACTTTCCTCGTCGTCAAAGCCTATTTCAAATAAATCATAGTCGTATTCTTCCATATTTTCTGCAGCATCTTCTTGAAAATTAGTTGATGTTCTAAAAATTTAATATTTATAAATATTTTATTTATACAAAAATTATTACTCTCTAGGCTCTTGGGAACCCTTAAAAATTCAGATCGTAGTAATATTTCCACGTCACTATAGAATCGGCTGCACTCCCAGACGCCTTATTCCGTTTGGCTTCCCCCCTATTGAAGCAATCCCTTAACGACTTCCACTTCCGCTTCGCTTCAGAGACTGTAAACATTTTAAATAGAATACAGAATTAAAATGGAATTATACAAAAATAATAAATAAACTAAACTAAAACGTGAGAAATATAATTTTACCTGTAATTCCCAGCATTTTCGCCGGCTCCTGCCATTTCTTATCTTTTGCTTTCATGCATTTGTATTCCTTCAATTTTTTATTATGCATAAATGTATGTATTTTCATGAAGTTTATAATTTTTTCTTCCATATTAATTTTTTTTCCAAAATTATTACTATTAATATAAAATGCTTCTCACCAATAAACACTTTTCGCACTGATAAATAAAACTTCGATTAATTACAAATCTACCGCCATTTAAAGAAAACTTGTCATTTCTTCTTCTTCAATGTTGGTAGTACTGGGGACACGAGCCACAAAATTGAGATTTGCTCAAGCTTGGCCACGGCCACAGCGTGGCTTGTGGCCGGTGGCCGCGAATGTAACTTTGACAATTCATTTACATTGGTTCAGAGGCGTGTATCCAGTGGGTTGTGGCTTGTGGTAGTGATGTATTTTGGGCCTGACAGATGGCGAGCATGCGCTGCCTCTAGTGGGGTTGCTTCAGAGGCTAATTTGCACAAAAGAGATTAAAAAGAACGTGTGCTGTAAAAGTGAGAAGTAAAGGAAAACCAAAGTGGCGAAATTGTTGTAACAGGCTCTACTCCGTGCTGCGAAGGAGAGAGCAGTCGCCGATATTGAGGAAAGGAAAAATTGGAAAGAAACACTTTATTTTTTTCTTCTTCTATTTTTTAGGTTATTATTTTTACAACAAATTCTATTATATTTTTCTTAACACTCAATTAATAAATTTTGTATGGATTTTAAAAAACGTTTTAAACTCGACGGGATTAAAGAACGAACTCCTGGAGGATCAGCGATATTGATTGCCCTCAGGCACCCGTGAAAGCTTCAAAAAGCTTTTTTATTATTTTTGTTACTTTCTCACGACGTTTAAAAATCGTACGTGAGAAAATGTAAAAAAGTTTTGATGCAAGTTATATGAATCAATGCAAAACTGTAATCCGATATGCACTTGTGCGCCCGTCTTGAAATATTAATTTTAAGAGGGCGCGATTAATTGTGATAATTGTATGTATGCATGTACATACAATTAGATTGGAAAATAAGTACTGTATGTAGAGTGTACATGCTGAAAAAAGGTAAGAAGACACTGTATGTAGGTAAGTATGCATACCGTTGAAATTTTAAATGAAAATGTTTGTCAAGTTTTCAGGGTCAAATCTCGGATACATCGATATATTGTATAGGACGATATATTGATGTATTGGGCTAATGGTTGTGATTCGGGGCATTGGGTACCTGAGTCCCAACACAATTATTAAAGGAAAACAGCAACGAAAAAGGGGATGAGAGTTATTCCCTAATAACCCCGAAAAAGGTTCAAAAAGCTATGTAATCCGCTTTTTTTCTCAACATATTTTTATACACGCACATTGTCTGGCCAGAGAAGAGTCTGTCAGGAATTTATATCACTGGTTACCATGCCCAGCAAAAAACTTTCCTTGGAGGAAATTCTGTAAGGCCTTACCCATGCACAATTCATCAATTGGCACGAGAAACACCGACAAAGGAAAACTGCTATAATCCAAAATAACAGTTCCCAATTGGTTCTCGTTGATACAATTATCTGAACTTTTTATATAGATAATTGCGACATCCGTTCAGCGGGGCGCGAGGCAGGGGCGGATCCAGGATTCTTGTGAGGAGGGGGCGCAACTATGGTTTAAAAACGGTATAGCCTGGAAACATATCAAAGTTCCAAAACACTCGCCCCCACTCGCAAATATCAAGTGCACAAAATTTATCATTTAACAGATCCGGGTCGAACAGATAAGCTACCACTTTCAAAGAAGAAAGTTGCTCAACGTTCAACTTTTGCCACTCTTAAAAGTCAAACGAGAGGTTAAATTACTTATTTTGTTTTGTAAATGGTGGAAGTATCAAGCTTTCGAGTCATCCATTTCGTTTATTAGAACAGCGAAATACATTTTATTCAAATTCACGAATTCATCATAAATTGTAACTGCGTACTGTTACGTGCAATAGAAAGAGACAACTGGTGAGATCTACTGGCAATGAAGAAGTAAACAACTTTAGGTTCGGAGAATTGATTATGGTATGTACAGGAAGGTTCAGGAATAGAATGAATAGAACAGTCAAGCTTCTGGAAAATAGAACACTCGAGAATAATCTGGAGAGTTTCTAGGGTATAAATATAACAGTTGTCATAGCCAGAAAAAAGAGTCTTGTCTTAGACGTTGCAGTGTTAACAAGCGAAAGTAATAACGTGCGGAAGTGTTGTAATTAGATTGCGATAATTGAAAGTACAGTATTAAGCGATAATTAAAGTGTAGTTGATTAATTGTATAAGATTAGAGTTAAATAAAGAAGTTGTATATTAAATATTTAATATTGTGTTTTAAATACGAACCTAAAAGCCACGCTCGCAACAACTGGTGTCAGAAGTGAAATAAATTCGCGAAATAAAGTGGTGGCAATTGACTTTAAAATTCAAAGTGTGATTAATTTTGTGAAATTGTGTTAAATTTTAAAAGTTCTGGAAAATAATTTATATTCAACTTAAAGTGAATTACTAAAGTAATGGGGCGAAAATTCGAGGAGCTTCGAACGCAGGATTTGAAAGTGGAGTTAGGGAACCGGTCATTACAAATGACAGGTGCAAAGAAAGTGCTGGTCGAGCGACTCAGACAAGCTTTGATAGAAGAAGGAAAGAATCCTGAAACATTTGTTTTCGAAGAGAAAATTGAAGAAAACGAATCTGAAGAAGAGCCTACAATGAAAATGGAACAGCTTTTGAGTGCTTTAATGAGCAAAATGGAGGCCCGTTTTGATGAACAAAAGAATACTCTCGAGGAACAAAAGAAATCTATGGAAACCCGCCTGGACGAGCAAAAAGATGCTTTTGAGCAACAAAAGAATGCTTTTGAGGATCAAAAGAATTCTCTGGAATCCCGTTTAGATGATCAAAAGAATGCTTTTGAGGAACAAAAGAATTCTCTGGAATCCCGTTTAGATGAGCAAAAGAAATCTATGGAAACGCGCTTGGACGAACAAAAGAGTTCTCTGGAGAATTGTCTAGAGACTCGTTTGGAGGATCAGATAAATTTTCTACAAAGTTCTTTAGAAGAACAAAATTTGAAAATTGAGGGAATTGAGCACGAATTTCAACAAAAAGTTTCGGAAGTTCAACAAAATGTCACCGAGCAACTTGAAAACGTTAAAGCAGATCTGGAAAGAATAAAGAATCGTAAGCTTCCAAACGTAGCAGCTGAAATATCCGGTGCAGGTAGAATGAAACCTCCAATATTTCAACGTGATTACTCTTCATTAGTACAGGCGATAGAATTACGTTACGGAGATGAGCACATGCAGCAAGTATATCGCCTACAGTTGTGCAACAGGATTCAAAAGCATGGCGAATCACTACAACAATTGCAGGCTGATGTGGAAAGATTAGCGCATCTTTCATACTCCAGCGTAAATGCGGATTTCCTTAATGAAGTGGCTACGGAGGCATTTGTGAACGCTATTGTAGATCAAAATTTACAACAAGCGTTAAGGCTAGCGGGAAAGAAATCAACAGCAGAAGCACTAGCCTATGCATTAGCGTATGAATCCGCAAGACAAGCTTCACGGAGTGCAGTACGAGTAAGAGAAATTTCAGTGGAAGAATGTACTTGTAACAGAGTGCAATCATCACAGAGCCTGCCCTCACGTGGTGTCCTTCGATGCTGGAATTGTAATAGATCAGGGCACCTTCAAAGAGACTGCAGAAAACGCCGACGAGTGGAATCACCTGAAGAAGGGAAAGAAGAATGCCAAAGATGTCAAGCCAGGGAACAAGCTATTCGTGGAGAGACTAGATATCAAGCAGCGACTAGTCGCATCAGCTCTCCTGTTGAGCAGTCGGAAAACTAGTAAAAACCAACTTTGTGGGGCAGAAGTTGGTTGATGGAATCGGCAGCCCCGTAGTCATCATTCTAGTAGGCCAGTTGCAGAGAAATAATAGCAGTCTTGTTATATATGGAAGTGTAGGAAAAAATGACTGCGCAGTCACTATCGATACTGGAGCTGCAAGATCAATTATTAGAACAGATCTTGTTAAGAACAAATGGCTTCATAATACCACGAAATATCTACTAAGAACAGCAACTGGAGCAGCAGCACGGGTGTTTGGAGAAATAACTTTAGATGTTCAACTAGGCGAACTACTATTTCCTCACACTTTTCTGGATGAATGCATTCTTGGAATAGATTTCATGACCACATATAAAATAAATCTGGATGTCGGAGAGCGAATTCTCAAATATGGGAACATAGAAATTCCTATGAAACTAGGAGAAAATATTACTCTTTCGCCATGCTCCGAGACACTAATATGGACAAAGCTTACTGATGACATCGGGACCTGCCGATTTTATCTGGTGGAGCCTAACCCCAGAAAAGTTACATCGAGCATCATTGTGGGGAAGACTTTAGTGAAGGCAGAAGGTGCAACATTAATACCAGTCAGAGTGCTTAACTCATCCGAAAATGAGGTACAACTAAAAGAAGGTGCTATAATTGGAAATTGTGAACCCGTTTACCAAATCGTCAATTTGGATAATGGCAGTAATACCAGGGAGACAAAACCTATACCAGCTACTACCCAACAGGTTCAGAAACTTCTTTCGTCCAGTGCCTTAAGTGAACAACAACACAGCGATGCCAAAGAGGTGATCAATGAATTTTCGGAATTATTTGCAATGAATGATGATGACTATGGTAAAACAAATCTTGTCCAGCATCGGATCGATACAGGAGATTCCAGGCCCATTCGACAGACACCACGAAGATTGCCATTAGCCAAACAACCAGAAGTTGCAGACATGATGAACTCCATGAAGAAACAAGGCATAATAGAGGAATCTAACAGCCCTTGGACATCGCCGGTTGTTCTGGTTAGGAAAAAGGATGGCAGCACCCGATTCTGCGTATACTGCCGCCAACTAAATAACGTGACGAGAAAAGATAGCTATCCATTACCAAGGATTGATGACACGTTGGATACCCTTTCCGGAGCGCAATGGTTTTCCACATTGGATTTGAAGAGTGGTTACTGGCAAGTGGAAATACATCCCGAGGACCGAGAGAAAACTGCTTTCTCAGTTGGCAGTGGCTTATGGCAATTCAAAGTAATGCCATTTGGGTTATGTAATGCTCCAGCCACATTCGAACGACTAATGGAATGTGTTCTACGTGGTTTAACCTGGAAAACATGTCTTGTCTACTTGGATGACATAATAGTAATCGGAAGGACATTCAAGGAACATAAAAACAACTTACGGGACGTACTTCAAAGACTCAAAGATGTAAAATTGAAGCTCAGTGCGAGTAAATGTGCTCTATTCAAAGATGAAGTTAAATATTTAGGGCACATAGTTTCATCACAAGGTGTAAGAACCGATCCAGAGAAGATAGAAGCCGTAAAAATTGGCCAGTACCAAAGGACAAACATCAATTACGGAGTTTTCTTGGTTTAGCTACCTACTACAGGCGATTCGTGAAAGGTTTTGCAGATACAGAAAGACGCCTACATCAACTTACAGAAAAGGGAAGGCCGTTCATATGGTCGGATAAATGCAACGAAAGTTTTGAAAATTTGAAGCAACAGCTCTGTGAAGCTCCAGTACTTCACTATCCAAAGCTGGGTAAAACATTTATATTAGACACTGATGCCAGCAATGAAGGTATTGGTGCAGTGCTTTCGCAGGAGGAGAATGGTCAAGAAGTTCCAGTAGCTTACTATAGCAAAGCACTTTCAAAGCCAGAGAAAAATTATTGTGCTACAAGAAAAGAGCTACTTGCTATTGTAAGTTCAACAAAACATTTTCATAAATATCTCTACGGGCAGAAATTCATCCTTCGCACCGACCATGCAGCGCTTAAATGGCTTCTGCAGTTTAAGAACCCTGAGGGACAAGTCGCGATATGGATAGAGCGACTCCAGGCTTATGATCTTGAGATCCAACACCGAAGAGGTCGTATCCATGGAAATGCAGACGCCCTTTCACGACGTCCATGCAAACTTGAATGCAAACATTGCGCCCGGGTGGAAGAAAACGAAACAACAGCAACTATACAGTTGGTAACCGTGGAACCATCTACAGGTTGGGACAACGAGGACCTGAGAACAGCACAACGAGAAGATCCGGACATTTCACCTATTCTCGCTTGGAAAGAAGATATGGAAAGACCAGACTGGAAGGATATTTCGGAACGGGGTCAGAAGCTGAAAAGTTACTGGGCTCAATGGAACTCTCTTCATGTTGAATGTGGTATATTAAAACGCAAATGGGAAGCACCTAACGGCGAATATTTCCGAATGCAGATAGTCGTGCCAGCATCAAACGTCAAAGATGTTCTAGAAGAAATGCACGGTGGAACCTCTGGAGGACATTTGGGAGTGAACAAAACAATTTCCAAAATACGGGAAAGGTTTTATTGGCTACATATGCGAGAGGATGTGGAGGAGTGGTGCCGCAGATGCACTGTCTGTGCTGCTTGCAAAGGGCCGCGACACAGAAGCAGAGGTGAAATGCATAAGTATAATGTCGGAGCCCCCTTTGAAAGGATAGCTGTAGACATCGCTGGACCTTTTCCTGAAACGGATGGCGGTAACCGTTATATTTTAGTTGCCATTGACTATTTCAGTAAATGGCCTGAAGCTTATGCAATCCCTAATCAAGAGGCAGCCACAGTTGCGGAACAAATAATAAGGAATTGGGTCAGTAGGTTTGGAGTGCCTCACGAACTGCATTCGGACCAAGGACGGAACTTCGAATCGCGGACTTTCCAGGAGATGTGTAAAATGTTGGGAATAAGAAAAACTAGAACAACTCCTCTACATCCACAATCTGATGGCATGGTAGAGCGCTTCAACAGAACATTGATCGAGCATCTAAAGAAAGTAGTTGACTATCATCAACGTGATTGGGATCGACACATTCCTATATTCCTAATGGCTTATAGATCAGCTATTCATAGTACTACCGGACAAACCCCAGCTAAAGTCATATTCGGAAGAGAGATGCGTTTACCTAGCGACCTCAAATTCGGTACCCCCAGAGGTGAACAAAAGTTACCAGAAGACTACGTATCGGAGCTCAAACAACAATTAGCTGATGTGTACGAGGCCACGAGGACGAAATTAGCAACAAATACTGATCGGATGAAGACCCGCTATGACCTACGTGCTAATTCCGCAGGATTTAATGAAGGTGATCTTGTTTGGCTCTACAATCCGGGACGACGTAAGGGACGTTCTCCAAAATTCCAACAACACTGGGAAGGACCGTATTCAGTAGTAACTAGAATTAATGACGTGGTATACAGGATTCAGCGTGGCACAAGAGGCAAGCATAAAATTGTTCACTTGGACCGCTTGTGTCAATACTACGAGCATCAAGACCGTGGACCACCTGTTGTTCGGGACGAACAAATTTAAGAAGGGGGCAGTGTTACGTGCAATAGAAAGAGACAACTGGTGACATCTACTGGCAATGAAGAAGTAAACAACTTTAGGTTCGGAGAATTGATTATGGTATCTACAGGAAGGTTTAGGAATAGAATGAATAGAACAGTCAAGAAGCTTCTGGAAAATAGAACACTCGAGAATAATCTGGAGAGTTTCTAGGGTATAAATATAACAGTTGTCATAGCCAGAAAAAGAGTCTTGTCTTAGACGTTGCAGTGTTAACAAGCGAAAGTAATAACGTGCGGAAGTGTTGTAATTAGATTGCGATAATTGAAAGTACAGTATTAAGCGATAATTAAAGTGTAGTTGATTAATTGTATAAGATTAGAGTTAAATAAAGAAGTTGTATATTAAATATTTAATATTGTGTTTTAAATACGAACCTAAAAGCCACGCTCGCAACAGTACTTTGGGTCTATTTAAAATATCAGTCGCAGAGCAGATGCAATACAGATCTTGTAAGTATACAAATTCATGGAAAAGTTAAGAAGGTTTGACTAAGAAGCCAAGCTGAGAAAATACCCATGATGCAAAGCACAGTATGGTAAGAAGGACATAGGGAAAAGAGCGAAAGACATCCAACATTGTAAAGGCGCTCGAGTGAGTCGATCTGACAAGTTATTTCCAAATCGCCAATGATCTTGAAGACTCTAAAAGCTAAAACTGTGCGACCAGCCTCGGCTCAGATATGGGAATTCTATTCCATGCTAGGTCTGATGTACGACTTATAGAGGAGCACTAGATTCGATGAGATGAAATATTTCTTATACATTTTTAGAAGAATCCAGCTTAATTTACAGAAAATATTAATGCCAAGGATGCATAAAGATGTTGTACATACCAGAAATTATGAGTGCTCCATCAAAATAAATGGGAGTATTAAAGTTACGAATTTGTTTTAAAAACAAAAGACAGCTTTGGGACTTAGATGACTTCAATTCGACATAATTCGCTTTATCTAGCGTATTATCAAGGTCGCTAATCAATTATCTAATCATGCAAGCTCTAACGACAGATGTGGCAATCCCTCTGGAGTCCCTTACAGTGTTAAAGCAGTAAGCGAAATCAAGGGTACTGTGATAGGCAAAACAATGGATAGATCAGATCAGTAATGAAAATTAAGAAGAGGGATGGAGAGATAATTGAGCCCTGAGGCACACCGGCATTTATAGCGTGAGGTTCTGGTGAAATACTATCTCGTACAACCGGTTTTAGGCGATCAGATAAAAGGCTTTCAATCTATAATAAAAGAAGAAGGAGAGACTAGGTGCTTTAAGTTTAACTAAGAGGTCTGAATGTCAGACTCTATCAAAGACCTTTGAAATATCTAGGGTAACGATTTTTGACCATCACAATTGTCAGGAGTAGGGCTCCAACGATCCTTAAGAAAGGCCAGCAAGTCTCCAGTCCGGAAGCCATATCGGCGATCATTGATGGTTCAAGATTCAAGAACCTTTGAAAGAATCGAAGTGATTGCAGTCGGTCGATAATTTCAGAGATCGCTACCCTTTTCTTTCTTGGGAATAGGTTGAATGTGAGCTAGTTTCCAACCAGTTGGAAATTTTCTTGTCGAATAAGACAAGTAGAATAGTTTGCGTAGAGGTTAAGCCAAGCATGAAGCACACCTTTCACGTTTTAATTAACAGGGGTGAGAAGCCATCAGGACCTACGGCTTTAGAGAAACTTATAGACGCTATTAGGATCTTGAACACACCTCACCTACAGATGTGTATTGGATCCTGTATACATCCACACGGGAGATACAAAATAGGTGTCTGTGAAGTGAATATAAAACGAGAATTTGAGGCGAATCTATAAACCAAACTATTAGCTTTATCCAGGGAGTCAACAACCACTTCACCATTCTTAGTTCAACATATCTGTTAAAAAGAAATTTTCTCTCTCCGGAAAATGGACTTGGAGACTGCACCTTGTCGACTTGTTTCAATTCTTGACAGGAATACAATTGACACGCAGATTCGTTCGCTTTTATTACTTTTCATTAAACCAAGAGCAACTTTGCTGTTGTTGAGACCTGCCGTCACTAAGTTCTAATGTGCATTCATCAACATCGCTCAAAACAAAACAGACCGAACAATCAATTTATCTAAGATACTGATTGAAAATTTCCCAATCAGCTTTTATATTTTCTTTTTATTTAACGTGTGAGCTGAGCATTCTAGGAAAACTATTGCGTTTTACGTTATAAAAGAAAACATATTCCAAAGTAAATCGTTTGTTTTAAATGTAATAACTCACTACACCAATATCAATGATTTGTTTGCCGTAGTGTAGTTTCGCTAAATTTCTCCAGTTAAGAGTTGCAATTGTTTTACATCGAACACTCATCAATTGGAAGCTGTTTTCAATTAAAACAAACCTTCCATTGCTTTTATCCGAATAAGCTTTGTCCTGCTTCAAACACCCCGAGAAAGTCCATGCACATGTATATACATGAATTTTACAGGTATCAGCACTTCCCGTTTCCTCTATAGGATTTAACAACCACGACTTAAATTGGAGCGAGGTCTGAGACGCTAGCCATCAGAGCTGTGTTCTTATCAAATTGAACGCTTCCAAAAATGTTTAATATTTTTAACTTAAAAGACAGTAGAATAGATTTTGTTAGGAAAACTTCCGAGGATCTATTGCAATTTTTTTTAGTGGTCTTCAGTGAGGGGCGCGCGTCGCCCACGATAAATTTATTTGTTTTTGCTTTTCGTCCGAGATACGCTTCAACCTCATCCCGACCTAATGACAACCGGATGAACAATACCGCTCTAATAGTTAAATTCTCCGCAGTTGCAGAGCAGAAGCAGTTTCTCTCCAAATTTAAAAAAATTTGGCTTGCTCAAGCTTTGTAAAATATCTCATAGCTCTGTGTCGCCAACAAAGGTCAATGCATTTGAAAGCCTCACCAATAGTAAGAGCAAATTATTACATTCTGCTCTTTAGTTGCGAGGGGAAAATCAACTCTGCGCTGCCTTTACTAGACATAAGGGTGCGTTCACCGACAGACTTAAAGCGTGCTGAAAGTCACTTTTTGTCACTTACAAACGCTTTCGTGCGTTCACTGAGCACGAAAAATGACAGATAAACGCTACCGAAACACTTCCTTTTACTTTCTTCTGCGTTCACTGAGTCCACTGAGAGTGACTTTTAGCGCGCTACCTTTTACTATCGTATTTTGGAGAGTAAAATGTAGCGAAGTGATGTGTTACCATGGATACGGATACAAGAACGACAATAACATTGCAACTTTATAGGTTAGCTTATACAGTTCGAGCATTTATTATATTTTTCTCAATGATTGTTAGTAAGTTATGTAAATAGAGGCAATTAAATGGTCTTTCCAAAGTTAAACGTATTATTTTATACAGTTATAAAGGCTATCTTATTTTATTTTAAATGAAAAAATCTTCGTTGATTGTTGGAATGATACCATGTCTATTGGCTGCCTTTATGATAAAACGGCATTAATAGGAGTTCAACCACAAAGCATCGCAGTTTTTATTTTATTGTTTTGCCTAGTACTAGTAGGATGGACTAGTTTTGTTCTCTTCATGCCCTACATAGAACGATTCTGTTGGTTCAGTGTTTATTATTTCTTCTTTAATAAATTTCACACATTTTTGTATCTATGATTTATATAATCCGCCAGGAATTTACACTATATTTAAAGCCTTTAAGTATAAAGGAATGGATTCGCTAAATAAAATCTGTGTTAGGTTAGAACACAGATTTCCAGATTAGAAAATTATAATAAAATAACAATATTAAATCTTCTAGGATCATTGTATTGTATTTATTCGTTTCAAATTTTTGTTCATACATTTGCGAACATATTTTATTATTTTATGTTAAAAAACTCGAATTCTAAAAACTCAAAGTTGTTACTACACTACGCTACGCTTTCTTTCGTTCACCGTGGCAAAGTGGGTAGCGTAGTAATTAACTGTCAAAGTAATTCTTTTGACATATGTTTACTACGCTACGCCAACTCTACGCTAACACTACGCTACAAGACACTATCGTGTCGGTGAACGCACCCATAGAGTAGAGAGGTCTATGTGCGAATAAGAGTCAACGATCCACCAGTTAAAGTCATGTTACGAGATCATTTGGAATGCATCGTAACGAATGCGAATCATACAGAAGCGTGTGTATCAGATAATACTTTTTTATTCTATAAAGTTAGCCTGTTTGTTACTAGTCAATGCTGGGTATGGGTCATTTCTTTATGGAAATATTTGATTCATTTTGTCATATGTATTGCGCGTCTGTTTGTATCGCCTGGGAGCCTATCTTTTTGTTTTATTCATGAGTCATAACACATATCCTATGAACAATGTATGTTGAAGGTTTTATGGAACTAATTTGAAGGTATAAATATTTGTCACTTTAATGCACGCAGCTGCGGGCTAAAATTTATGAATTACGGAATACTTTAAAATGTCCCAAGCTTCACGCTATTCTTGTAAGCGAGACATGGCTCTAAGATAATATCCCATCCTCTCTTGTTTCACTCTCGAACTGCGAAATCTTCCGGAACGATTGTGTGGTAGAATTGGCGATGGTGTTGCTATATACGTATATATATGTGCGACAAGAACTTGAGGCCAAGATAGTTTGTAAATCGAGTAACAGTTTGATTGAGTTTCTGTGTATTGGGATTGATACACACACCGATATCTGTAATTTGGGAGTAGTCTACGTACCTCCATGTCAATTCAATCGTAATAATTCCTCTGAGTTTAAGTCTATCTCATCTATTAGCCAGCGCTATTCTAATGTGATAGTAGGGGGTGACTTCAATGTCAACATCATCAAGAAAAGCGTCAATACTGACCATTTTTTATGCGATATGCTAGCAGCGCACTTAAACTTAGTTAATACTTACTTGACTTATCAGTACAGGGTGCGAATTTTATACATGTAATTTTTAGCAGTTCGAGTAACAGCCTAATTTCACGTGTATAGTTTTTGGAAGTTCTTGTGATAGCCTTCTCATTTATATAGGGTGCGAGTGTTACAGATGCAATTCTTGGCAGTTCGAGTCATAGCCTTGTATTTTAAATAGGGTGCGAATATTACAGAGATAGACTTTTACTACAGGGTGCGAATCTTATGCACGCAAGCCTTTGTAGTTCGAGTAATAGCCTTCTGCTTTAAACAGAGTGCGAATATTGCAGGTACAATTTTTGGGAATTCGAGTGATAGCTTTCTATTTTAAAGAGCGTACGAATTCTACATGTATAAGTTTTGGAAGTTTGTGTGACAGCCTTTTCATTTATATAGGGTCAGAATATTGCAGGCACAATTTTTGGAAGTTCGTGCCTTCTACTTAAGTAGGGTGCGAATGTTAGAGGTGCAATTTTAGGTAGTTCGAGTAATGGCTTTCTATTTTAAACAGGGTGCGAATTTTACAGGTATAATTTTCGGAAGTTCGTGTGATAGCCTTCTACTTTAAATAGGCTGCGAGTGTTACAGGTACTTGTTTTAGAAGTCTGAGTTATAGTCTTCTACTTTTAACAGGGTACGAATTTTATAGATTCAATTTTGGCTTCGTGAGATATACAGCCCTCTAATATATGTATCAATTATATTTAAGTGCAAACCTTCTTCTTTTTTAACCTTTGAATACATCCCATTCCAATAGAAAAGATATTTGTTTCCCGAGTTTGATATAAAAGATATTTGTTTCCCGAGTTTGATATAAAAGTAATTTACAATTAAACCATTACATATATATAGGGCTAAGAATTCAAGAACTCAATTTCAAGGCTCGATGGGGGTTATAGTTAAAAAGAATGAAATGTCTCAATGGGCTTTAGTTTAATCCTGCGATACACCTGAAAGGATTTCTGAACATTGAAATGACTACACTTCATTTGAAAAATGAAAAATTTTCAAACATGATTTGCAGAGCGAAGTAACTCTAAGAAACCAATTGGCATACTCCAATCTACTAATTTACGGAATAGTCTGTACTTGTACATTTATAGATATATTCAAATTCAGAAATAGTTTATTAACAACCTCAGCTTAGAACTAGGTCAAGTTTTGATAGATTTAGAAGTTCTCGATTACATATAGTTGTTTAGTAAATTAACAAAAGAGCATAAGTGAGAACATTGAATTTAATATTAAATTAGAGCTTTATTATAAAGTAGTACATACGATTAATAATAATAAAAATAAAATAAAATAAAGCTCAAACTAGGCAAAAATGAGACACATTGTCTTTTTAGTTGATAAGATAGCTTTAGGTTTTTATATGGCTGAACTATTTGAATCTTTTAAAATGAAATTACTGTGATTTGGAGTAATAAAGTTGCGGAAAAAAATTTGTCTAGTTGTCTCAAAAAAATGTTTAGATTTTATTCCTTATACAGTTTTACCAAACTTTTTCTTATACGTTATAATTTTTTCCGATAACTGCTTTGGATCATATCTGGAATCCTGAATTTAATTTTAATTTTAAATTGATATACATTTTTAAAACAGAGTTTAGCTTATTATTATACACCTTCACAGTGGTGGATTTACCGGGAAGCAAAGGAAGCAATTGCTTGGGGCCCCGCTTGGACAGGGCCCCCGCTTGGACAGGGGCCCCTGGAAAATTTTGAAAACACATTCGGAAATTTGAAAAAAAAAGAAGATAAAAAATGCAAAATGAAAAAATCCATGTAAACAATATCGATTATCTATTGTCCCCAAACGATTTTAAATTAGTTCAAAACTGTATTTCGCGCGTAAAGTTGGCGCTTCGATCGCTCGTGTTTGTGTCTTCATCTGAACAGCTGTAATTCTAAAAGCATCATCGTCTCTAACACACAGAGTAATAGGTAATTATATTGTATCTGAGATTTTAATAACACAAAAAAAACTCACTTCAATTTTAAATCAAAACAAGTTCAACGACTATCCAAATGATGTTATCATAAACATTGTGAATGAAATTCAAAATTTTCACATCTATGTGAAACAGGTATACGGAAACGAGCCCCGTAAAACATTCGTTGAATTGTACGAAATGATTTTCAAGGATGAACTGTTTTCAGCGTTTACAAATGTTGAATGCCTCATCAGGCTATTCCTTACACTACCGATAGCTAATAGTACAGGGGAGAGATTGTTCAGCGCATTGAAACGCGTCAAAAATTATTTACGCTCATCGATGTGCCAAGATAAAGTTAGCGATTTAGGCTTACTGTTTATCGAAAAAGACAAGCTTCAAAAACTTGACTTTGATGATGTCATTCATCAATTTTCGACTGACAAAAGTAGGAAAAAGTTGTAATTTATTTAGTAAATTATAAGTTAACTGAATAATATATTGATTTTGCAAAATTAACTGATTATTTATTATTTCAAAATATTGGAGGGGGTTAAATTTAGAATGAGGGCCCCAAAAAACTGAGGTTGCTTGGGGCCCCGTCATAGGTAAATCCGGCACTGCCTTCACGTAAATTTTTAGTTCTATATTAATAGGTTGTTGTTTTAAACGACTTGCCAATTTATTTCTGAGCTTAATAGATGTTACTAATACCACCATTACCAATTGTGTGATCGAATTTTATTTTCGGCCTTTGAACAAATTTTTCGGTTTTTTTGGCCCCTTGTTTATGTCTCCAATATTTCAAATAGTTTATTCATACAGTCTTCAGCATTTTTTTAACTGTGGACTTCAGACCAATTTGTAAATTTATTTCGGTTGTTGGTTTGTTATAGTAAAACCCAAAAAAATTTAGAAATATCATCTGAACCAGTATAATTGGACTTTAGTTTATGACCTCAACAAAAATTAATTGAGCTAAAGCGCTATAGTGATCTGTTATATACGTTCGAAGTATCTGGTGGCATAAAATTAAAGATATTGTTATGTTTGCAGAATATATGATCAAGACAGGCTTGTTTTGTTTTGCTATCTCTAGTGGTACCAAACAAATGTTTCAAAAAACAATTTTTAGTCAGTGTACCGAAATAATCAATACTGGAGAATTTCTTCTTCCTAAAATATCAATGATTATATCCTCTATTATACAGTGATTCGTGGATTTTTCGGTTTTTCACAAATATTCGTCGAGAGATGAGATGAAGTCGTTTGTACTAGCATTAGAAGTTCTAAAAAATATTGCTCTTATTTTAACTGATATATTTTCAAAAAAATCCAACGCATTTGTTGAAGTAAATCTATTTTACAGGTATGCAAGGTTTATTCTGATTTAACGTAAACATTTCGTCACATTTATATAGTTTTAAATAAACATAACTATTTAGCTCGAAACAGACTGTTGCAATCAAACATGTTTTAACAAGCACATATAATAACATCCATATCCTCTTCTAGTTTATTTAAAATTATTAATAGCTCATCTAAATTCTTCGCCAGGCTAGAAATATTAATGTGAAACATTTTTAAACATTTCTTTGAGACAACTAAACACATTTTTTTCCTCAACCTTGTTACTCAAAACGCACTAAATTGAATCTATAAGATTAGTACCCTGTTAAAAGTAGAAGGCTATCACTCAAACTTCCAAAAATTGTACCTGTAATACTCGCAGCCTATTTAAAGAATAAGGGTATCACGCGAACTTCCAAAAATTGTACCTGCAATATTCGCACGCTGTTTAAAGTAGAAGGCTATCACACGAACTTCCAAAAATTATACCCGTACAATTCGCACCCTATTTAAAATAGAAGGCCATCACTAGAACTGCCGAAAATAGCAACTGTAACATTCGCAACCTATTTAAAGTAGAAGGGTATCATTCGAAGTTCCAAAAATTGAACCTGTAACATTCGCACCCTATTTAAAATAGAAGAGTATCACTCAAACTTCCAAAAATGGTACCTGAAATATTCGCACCTTGTTTAAAGCAGACGACTATTACTCGAACTACCAAAAATTGCATGTATAACACTGCCAAAAATTATACCTGTAAAATTCGCACCCTGTTTAAATTAGAAGCTTATCAGTCGAACTTTCAAAACTTATACCTGTAACATTCGTACTCTGTTTAAAGGAGAAGACTATTACACGCACTGCCAAAAAAATTGCATGTATAAGATCTGCACCCTGTTCAAAAGAAAAGGCTATAACTCGAACTAACAATAATTGTTCCTATAACATTCACACTCTGTTATGTATAAGATTCGCACCCTGTTTAAAGTAAAAGACTATCACTCGAGCTGCCCATAATTGTACCTGTAACATTCGCACCCTGTTTAAATTAGCAAGGTATCACTCCAACTTCCAAAAGTTGTACCAGTAATATTCGCGCCCTATTTAAATTAGAATGGTATCACTAGAACTTCCAAAAATGCATGTATAAGATTCAAACCCTGTTTAAAGTAAAAGACTATCTCTCGAATTTTCAATAATTGTACCTGTAATATTCGCACCTTATTCAAAATACAAGGCTATCACTCGAACTGCCAGAAACTGTACCTGTAATATTCGCACCCTGTTTAAAGTATCAGGGTATCACTTGAACTTCCAAAAACTGTACCTGCAATATTCGCGTCCTGTTTAAAGTAGAAGGCTATGACACGAACTTCCAAAAATTATACCTATAAAATTCGCACCCTGTTTAAAATAGAAAGCCATAACTCGAACTATCGAAAATTGCACCTGTAACATTTGCACCCTATTAAAAGTAGAAGGCTATCACTCGAACTTTAAAAAATTGTACCTGCAATATTCGCACCCTGTTTAAAGTAGAAGCTTATCAATCGAATTTCCAAAAATTGTACCTGTAACTTTCGCACCCTGTTTACAGGCGCGGATCTAGCATTGAAATTAGGGGGGGGGGGGGGGTCATCTTACAAATTAAATCGAACAAAAAAAAACATCCAACGCCGTAAGTCGGTTCGCATAGCCACCGCAGTACTGCAGTACTTGGAACTAGGAAATCCGCTTAAGCGGTGTGAATGAAGTGTCATTTTTTAATATACTTTTTTTTTTACAAAAACTAATTTTTTTAATACAATAGGGTGCAAACTGCAGGAGTCATTCAAGCTAAACTTTTCTCAGTTTTACGTACTGGCATATATAATATGGACTGCTCGATATGCTATTTCATGCGGGTACAATTTTTTGTGTCAAAAATAGTTCATACGTCGGTGCCAACATTGAAAAATCCATTGGCGGAAAGTTGAAAAGTGAAACCTCTCGAATTTCCCAAATAATTAATTTAAAAACATTTATTTCGACAAACCCACTTATTTATTTATTGTTTACAGCCCTTTCTCAGTTCGCACATTACATAGAAAAGTGACCCAACTCAAAAAATGCAACTTTTCAGGAGAGCGAAAAAACGAAAAGCTGTACATAGAATTAATTCTAGCTTAACGTAGTAATTCTTTGCTAAAAATAGTCTGAACTCTTAAATTTGTTAGTAAATATATTTAGCTGTTAATCCCGCATCCTCTTAAGTTGTGTCGCTTGTTATGGTTGTAGCGTTCTGCCTATAGCAGCATGCTACACGGAGAACTACTGCAGCACGGATGCCGGCCGGCTGCCATATCGACAGTCTGCACACACCCTAGCGCGGGGAATTAATACCTGGCGTTGACAGAGAAGAAGAAGAAATCTTTTCTGTGACAGTTCCTACAACGAGGGAACAAAGATTATTAACCGGATAAAATTCTATAGGCATCGGACAGGAAAACAGAAATGATTCTGCATTTCTGGGCGAGTTGAAACTGGAGTGCTTTGCGTTAAGGATAAGGGGCTAATCGGTCCTATAAAAGAGCAAGCACCAACACTGGAAGCTGGAAATAAAAACAACGCATTCAAAATACGGAAGTTCTCTTATTGCAGAACCCCGATCAGGTACACAAATATTCTTATCACCTGGATAGTGAGGTTCCCTTAGCTAATAATATATATTATCATTATATTATATATTATATTATCGAAGTAAGTCTAGTTATTTGTTTAAGGATGAGGACGCGTTTGTCCCAAGATAAATTTCTGTCATCGTGTAGTAGACCACAGCTATAATAAACTCCGTTTCTATTACGTAATGTTAAGATGAGCCGTCATGGAGTTTCAGTTATTATTATCGTACTGCTATACGTACATATCTAGAAAATGTTGCGTTGCGTCGAGCGTGCATAGATTCTATATTTTTCATAGTCTTAAGTGAGTTTTTTTAATTGGAATAATTTAATTAGAAGACGGAGGAAAGACTAAGTGAAATAGCATTATAAAAGAATAATAACTAAGGCACGAAGTTGAAAAACAAAAAAAAAAAAAAAATTGAATTGATAGTACTAAGACTAACCTGGAAACAGGACCGTCGGCACCAAGCAGTTATAGTTTGTAAACCTCATTAAGAGCGCTTTCGGAATGAATTTTAACTTAGTATATTACTGTAAGTTTTTGTACTGATGCCAGGCATAAGTTGTGACAGATTGGTGCATAGGGCCCAGGAAGAGATAGGACTTCGTTTATCTATAGCGGGAAATCCTGTATAGGATGTCATGATCAAACGACTGATCACAGAATAACATTAAGTTAAGATAAGAATTTCAACTTACACATGTGAATATCTTACACCCGTCAGACAGTAAGTCACTTTTTTGGAGAAAATAATCAGAAAAATAGGATTTAATTAAAAAAATAAGGATAGCAGGTTATATGCTAAATAGGTTATGCTATTTTTGAACTAAAATTTAATGAAAAAGAAATAATGGAGAAATTTGGTAGTACCAAAGTAAAGGAATCAGTGCCGGGCAACCTAGATCGAAAAGATAATTTTAATATGTAAAAGTTTTTGTTTTTCCGATACAGGTGCTTACCGGATGCTGGAGCGCTTCAACATGTCGGGGAAGTTTATGGCCGTGAGTACTCGTTGTTTTTCTAATGATTCAAAAAAATTTTTCTTATAAGACACATTTCATCCTTTGCCTCTGGGTTGCTTTTCATTGTTATTTTTTTTTTTCACTTATACTAACTTAACTAGGATAGTCAATAATATTATTTCATGTTAGCCGGCAAATTGTTGTCACTAGGGTAATCAAGGTTTTTAATTAAGCGTAAGTCGAAGTTCAAATTGTGAAGTGCACGAGGCACTGTAACTCATAAATACTAACTGTAATGGATTCATGTCAATATAGTTAATCGTTTTCTCAATGGAGCCGTGAAATTTTTTGTTCTTTCTCCTTCACTCTCCCTGAGTCCTCCTCGAGCTAATGGTTGATTAAGGTCTACTCCTTCGCTAAACTTTCTTCCAGGTCATCAACAATAGGGACACTGCAAATGATCTGCCCTCAGTGTCATTGGGTGGTTGGGGCAAGGCAGTGAAGGCAGAACATCTGCGCCTTCACCAAGGTAAAGGTAAGTGGTGTAAAGGTCCCTTCTGGACTGAGTGTGTTCGATGGCCTTTGAATGTAGGCACGAAATTTTTGATTATGGCTGACGGCAGCGGCAGGTTCTTCGTGGAACCTCCCCACACTCTCCGCCAATAGCCGAGGCGAGCTAGCGTGCCGCCCTGCAGTCAACGCTGTCCGTCGAGTGATCTGTCAGCTCAGGCTGGCAGTCTGGACTTCACGTCCAAGCCAATCACTCTTCATAATTCCATAACACGCTTTTCTTTGTTGCGAGATAAATATTTTTACAAGTGTTTTTTAAGTGGCACAACTCAAAATACGATTTTCAAGAATTAAATTCTGTACTTTGAACTTTGTGGAAAAATGTCATAACTCATAATAAAATTTGTAAGAAATAAATGCTGTTTTGTGGAAAAATGACACAACTCAAACAGTGACACTGACACACTGTTCTATGAAGAATATCTCTGTTCTTAAGTAACAGAAAAGTGACACTATTGCTATCTAGCGGCAAAAACAATCAGATAGAAATATGCCAATTTCATGGTGTAATTAACTCAAAAACGACAAATTTTGAGTTAGGTCCACTGACTTATAACAATGGACTGAGCATATTGTCATTTTCCTATAGGAAGGCATGGCACAAGTTTTATAGTTCTCTCTTTCGCCCTATGGCAGAGTTAGAGCTACCAACACAAAATATTGCATTCTGGAACGTTTGCTTATGCCATTTGATATTTTTAGGTTGGCTACAGATGCAATCACCGCAGAAGGAATAAGGTAAAGATAGTGTTTACCATGCTCCGTTTCTCTTGCCCATAAGCAGGATTCAGTTAGGAATAACTTTTGAAAATTAAAGTCGGAATGAGTTTAATTCCTTATAAGCGATTAACATATCACTTGAGCACAAGAAAATATATTTTTTTAATTAAATTCGATTTACGGGTGTAAAATTTCATCTGATTTGTTGAGTTTTACATGTTTTTTACGTAATTGTTTTAAAAAGTGCTCTAACGGTGATATACAGAAACACAATATTTTTTGTGCCACATGAAATAGCAAATCGCTCAGTCCATTGTTATAAGTCAGTGGTTAGGTCACATTTCTATGTGACGTGCGAATTAGTAGTAGTTGGTGCTTAGATCGAAAGAGAACGCTATATAGAAATGAGCCCACTTTCTGCAGTGTATTTCTATGGACGTAGTCAGTCCATATTTTAAATGAACGCTGCAAATATTTTAGAATGTTAGGAGTGTTACATGCCAAAATTACCTGAAAAGGGGCTTATCTCTCTTTACGGCGAAGAAATTGCCATCAGCAATTGATTCAAATTCCTCAGTTAAAATAAAAAGTATTTCCCATAGAACGACTTGGGACAAATAAAAGTTTTAAATTTCAACCCAAGTCGTTTCAATAGAAAAAAGCCCCACGACAAATCTTACCTTCAGTAAGATTTGTCGAAAATAAAAATACGATATGTATGTACATATATACCTACATACATATCGGACGCATAAAATTTACTCGGTGAAGATTTAAACGATCAAGTCTTCCCCAAAAAGTCTCCTTTCAGCAAATTGTCGCGAGCGGCATACATTCTGGGTGCAACAATGTACTCTTACGTGCTATAGAAAGAGACAACTGGTGACATCTACTGGCAATGGAGAGTAAACGACTTCAGGTTCGGAGAATTGATTATGGTATCTACAGGAAGGTTCAGGAATAGAATGAATAGAATGAATAGAACAGTCAAGAAGCTTCTGGAAAATAGAACACTCGAGAATAATCTGGAGAGTTTCTAGGGAATAAATATAACAGTTGTCAAAGCTAGAAGAAGAGTCTTGTCTTAGACGCTGCAGAGTTAACAAGTGAAAGTAATAAAGAAGCGAAACTCTTGTGAGAGCTGGTCTCAAACAATAAGGGAGAGATGCCGGTTTTTAAAAAGATAACTCAGTCGTTTTTCAAATTCAAATATAAAATTTTATTTCAATAATTCATATACTTAACCTAATATCACAAATTCACAAAACAATTCAAAGGAGCTTAAAACTATAAATTCAAATTAACAATTTAGAAAAAGCAATTCAATAATAAAAAGAAAAAACAAATGGTCCAAAAAAACGTTGTCCGTCTCTTTAATTCTGAAAAGAAGAAGAAGAAGATCGGAATTAGTTTTGTCACCTTCTAAAACTACTAGAATAGTAATGCTGCTAATACGTGTGGGCACTAAGGCAGTAAAAATGACGCACACAAGAATTTTCTATGAATCTGTTTGATGGTAGCGGTCCTGTCAGACAGAGAAGCTGAATAAGCAGAAAAAAGGGGGGTGCAGCAGCGTGCTGCAACGTGTGGTTCAAAACAGAATGAGACGAAAATTTTCAGATTAGATTCTGAACAGAATTATACTTCTGTAACAAATATGAAAACTGATTTTCAGATTAAACTCTGACCAGAATTATACTTCTGTAATAGATATGAAAAAAGATTTCAGATTAAACTCTGACCAGAACTATACTTCTGTAATAAGTATGGGAATTTCAGATTAAACTCTGAACAGAATTATACTTCTGTAGTAAGGATAGGAATATGTTTTTCAGATTAAACTCTGAACAGAATTATACTTCAGTATGGAGGATAGGAATATATTTTTCAGATTAAACTCTGAACAGAATTATACTTCTGTATGGAGGATAGGAACACGATTCTTATTTTTCAGATTAGACTCTGAATCAGATGAACTCTGATAAAAGAATGGTGCCATCTATTGCAACTCGTAGGCCTTTTATAGCCGCCGCATCCAGTTATTAACTCTCGCCTCTCGGTGTTGCCCTAGCGACGTTTATTGCAATTGCTCGTATTCTGACTGCGGCGAAGGCGAAGACAGCTGACTGTGTAGATGTCATTAAATCACATGAAAAAAGTTGTCAACAATACAGAGGTACATATGATTTGGTAAGTTTGAGATTTATTGTTAATTGTTCCTTTTGTTAAATGATTTCCTTTGGATTATTTTCAGATTAAAGAGGTAACCTGATAAGGATCATTTGCTGTGGACTTGATTTTCGTGAAAGATAAATAATTCGTCAGTTTTTAGATAAGTATTCTTTGACATTTTAAATTAGTCTTAATACTTTGTGGTGCCTTTTTGTTTATTTCAGGAATTAATGAAAATGGTAGAACCAGGCTGGACTTTAGGTGGACTAAACATCCTCCCGCCTCAAAAAAAAAAAAATTGGCTTATGATAACATCCGCGGCCATCCCTCCGATTTTCGTCAACATTCGCTCACTCATTCTTATTAACTCACAAATGAGGAATATCAAAATAATTTTGAGCGTTAACTTATATATTATAAGATATTTAACTTTAAAATTCCCGAAATTTACACTACAAACTTCACAAAATATTTGATATTTTCACAAATAATTTACTCTTCTTCTTCCTTTAAGTGCACAACAAGCATGAAATTCATCTTATTGATGGGTATATACATAGCTTCTGAACTGTCGGGTTACCAGCATTTCGTTTTGTTATTCATTCCGAATATTCAATTGAGTGTAGTAAGCAGCATTTATATAGAATGAAATATTAGAAAAACATTTATTAACAAGCACACACACACACAGAGGCAGACGAACACACACACACGCGCGCTCCGCTCCGCTCCGCGCGCGTGTGTGTGTGTGTGCGCGTCTGCCTCTGTGTGTGTGTGTGTCCTGCCTGCCGGCCCTGGCTGACAGTTTGTATGTATGTGTGTGCGGTTCTTTAATAAATAAAAAAAAGCAATGCTGGTAACCCGACTATTCAGAAGGTTGTATATACCCATCAATAAGATGAATTTCATGCTTGTTGTGCACTTAAAGGAAGAAGAAGAGTAAATTATTTGTGAAAATGTCAAATATTTTGTGAAGTGTGTTGTGTAAATTTCGGGAATTTTAAAGTTAAATATCTCATAAAATATAAGTTACCTCTCAAAATTATTTTGATATTCGTTATTTGTGAGTTAATTAGAATGAGTGAGCAAAGTTTGACGAAAATCGGAGGATGGCCGCGGATGTTAACGAGTTCCAAAAAATTATAGTTGATTTTGTGCCAGAGTTGATAACCCTGTGTTGTTTTCTTTTTTTTAATAAATTACCTTTTTTTAATGAACGATATGTATTTTTTCTCCTTTCTTCTTTATCTTTAGAGTGACGTCTCCAGGAAGCTTCCAGTTAAAGAATGTTTTTGCCTTTCTAATGCTGTCCCAAGGTATAAATGTGTTTTTGAGAAGTTCGATGATTATAGGAGTAGCGTAAATCTTTCCCACTAAGTCCTTTGGGATTCCTGGAGTTGGCTTATCCGATTCCACGCTAGTTGTTGTATATTTTCGAAATTCCCTTGGGGGACTGAGGGGGAGATCCGCAAACTGGATTGGTGGATTTATGATCGGGTCTTGAGGTACCACGTTGCTGACTTTCGTGGTTGTGCTTGTACGTGTTGTGCCTTTAGCAGGAATCAGAATGTTATTTGATTCCATTTTTTTGCTGGGTGTTGTTGTGCTTACATCGGGCATACTAAATATTGATTGATTTGAGTCTGCAGGTTTGTGTTTAGGAACTGATGGCACCGTTGGGATACGAATTCCTGAACGGCGTTTACATGGTCCCGGTTTAGTCTCTTCGTGTATGACTGGAAGGCTTGGTAGTACTGCACTTTGTTTTGTAGGGGGCGGTCTTGGCTTTGTCGACTTTCGAATCACAGGGTGATTCGGGGTCGGCTCTGACCCGAACTTCAAGAATTTATTGGGCATGGGCATTCCACATAAAGCCTTCACCGAAGGAGATATTCCTTGTGCCTCAAATGGTCTTGCCTTACGCTTGATCGGCGAGGAGTGTACAGGTGGTGGTCGTATGACGACAGATTTTGTCTTTCTTCCCTTCGTAGGTGTTGGAGGGAGTGGCCTAATAGGCCTGATAGGTTTAGGAGCCGCCAAAAGTTCCGGAGGAGTAGGTGCAAGGCTTAGATCCACAGAATCCAGTGATTCTGAATTGAAGATTTCTAAGAGTTCATCCATTGCAGACACAATCAAAAAATAATAACGTAAATAAAAACTGAAGGAAAACGAATTTGAATAAAAACCACTTTGCGCGCACTTGTCACTGTTCAAAACTGAAGTGACTTTTGGTGGGTTGTGGATTCGAATATATTCAAATATAACGGGTGTTTTAGAACTTAGTACTGCCAGAGAGCAATAAACTTTGGTGGGGATAATTGATGATTGTCAGGAGATGTTGGTGAGAGGGAGAGGGCAAATTTTTGAGATAGGCCGGGTGAGAATATTTTTTGCTGTTTTTATCGTGACTGCTCTCACTAAGTTGTTATGGCCAGTATGAATTTCAATTATTCGACCTAATGGCCATTTTCCTATTGGGATTTGATCTTCTTTTATCAAGACGAGAGTTCCGATTTTTAAATTTTCCTTTTCAGTCTGCTATTTATGTCGTTGGTGCAATGTATGCAGGTAGTCTCTTGACCATTGCTTCCAAAAATTGTGGGAGAGGGATTGGATGTGATGCCATCTTTTGAGAGGATGTTGTTGTGTATTAAGTGGGGAAGGTTCTACTATGGTGAGATTGTGTCGACTAGTAAGGAAGTGTTCGGGAGTGAGAATATTGTAGTCTGTTGGATCATTGGACAGAGGAGAGAGAGGTCTGGCGTTTAAACATGCCTCAATTTGAACTAAAATTGTATATAGTTCTTCGTAGGTGAGTTTTGCGTCCTTGATTGTTTTATAGAGATGGCGTTTGGTGGATTTTACACCAGATTCCCATAAGCCTCCAAAGTGAGGTGCTGCAGGAGGGTTGAAGTGGCAAGTTATGCCTTGGTTGGAGAATTCTTTGGCTGAATTGACTTCAATTGCTATCATTGATTTATTTAAATTGGATTGTAAAAGTCGATTTGCTCCTACAAAATTTGTTCCTTGATCCGAGTAGATGTGTGAGCAAAGACCTCTCCGTGCAACAAAGCGCTTGAGGGCAGCTAGGAAGGCTGGTGTTGACAAGTCAGAGACGAGCTCTATGTGAATGGCCTTGGTGGCCAAGCAAACGAATAGACAGATATAAGCTTTCGTTAATTTTGCTCCTCTAAGTGTTGATGTTTTCATAACAAGCGGCCCTGCGTAGTCTACTCCAGTGTGTTGGAAGGGTAAAGATATATTGACTCTCGCTGAGGGCAGAGAACTCATTAACTGAGAGCTGGGATTCGCATTGAATCGAAAACAGTCAACACATTTATGGATGCGATGTCTAATCGTATTGCGGGCGTTTATTAACCAATAGTGGTTTCTTATACTACTCAATATGATTTGAGTTCCTCCGTGTAATGTATAATGATGTATATGATCAATGAGAATGTTAGTTAAGTGATGGTTGTTGGGAAGAATTATGGTCGTAACTTAGCTGAGACTTGGTGAGACGACCTCCCACTCGTTGGATATTTTCAGAGTCGATCGTGGGATTGAGAGACAGAATTCGACTCTTTTTAGGAAGGGGCAATTTTTTCTGCAGTTGGTTGATTTCGGTAGGAAAGGAGATATTCTGGAGCAATTTGATTAGGCATAATTCTGCCTTTTTTAACTCAGATACTGATAAATATTCCGTAGTGGACTGTATTTTGCGCATGCTGTTTATAAACCTGAGACAGTATGCAGTTATTCTTATGGTTTTTTGAAATGAAGAATATTTATTCAGTATAATTATTTGTTCATCGACAGTAGTACTGAGAACTTTTGGTTTTTTATACTCTAGTTGAGTATGTACCTCCAAAGATTGTTGAGGCCAATATTCCTCATCTTGATGCATCCAGTTTGGGCCATTCCACCACATTGACATTGTGACTAGTGTGTTTGGCAGAATGCCTCTTGACGCTACATCTGCAGGATTGGATTTGGAGGAGACGTGATTCCAAGTAGCTTGTGGTATGTTTTCATGTATTTCCGAAATGCGATTGGCCACGAACGTTTTCCAGGTGGATGGATGCTTTCGCAGCCAAGCTAGAACTATGTTAGAGTCTGTCCAGGCTCTAACCTTAACTTTTTCTAGTTCTAAATCTTTGACAACTTGTTTAATAAGTTTGGAAATTAGGACAGCCCCACATAGCTCTAGTCGAGGTAGTGAGACTGGTTTGATGGGAGCTACTTTAGTTCTTACTGTCACAATTTGTACTCTGGAGTTCTCATTAGGATGTATTTTTAAATACAGAACTGCTGAATAGGCGTTATTTGAGGCATCGCAAAATCCATGTAGTTCCATCTCGCTTTTGTTAGGCTGGTAGCCTAGCCAACGTGGATTCTGAATGTCCTGAATAGAATGTAGCTGGTCTTTGAAATTATTCCACTTTTTTAAAATTTTTGTAGGTACAGGGTCGTCCCAGTCACATTTGGAGAGCCAGAGTTTCTAAATTATGATTTTAGCTGTAATTATGCATGGAGCTAACCAACCTAGTGGATCGAACAGAGACGATACTTCAGATAATATTATTCGTTTGGTGTATGTGGTTTTGGGTTCGGGGACACTGACTTTAAAAGAGAAAAAGTCTGTTGTTGGATACCAACATATTCCGAGAGTTTTTATGGATTCGTTATCAGAGAATTCCAAGTTGGTTTTTAATTCTCGATGATCCAATGGTATATTTTTTAGAAGATCATTGTGGTTGGCAGTCCATTTACGTAGGTTGAATGTTCCCTTTGCTAAGGCCTCGATAAGTTCACGTTGCAGTTGTATTGCTTCACTGAGAGTATGGGCTCCTGAGACTAAGTCATCGACATAGAACTCTCTCATGATGCTCTTAGCTGCAAGGGGATAATTAGTCGCTTCATCTTGTGCTAATTGCTGTAACGTTTTGATGGCAAGATATGGCGCTGGTGTTGTTCCAAATGTGACCGTAGTCAAGACATAATCTTTCAACTCTTCTTTTGGAGTATTTCTCCAAACTATTCTCTGGAAATTTTGGTGTTGAGGTGCCATCTGGATCATTCTGTACATTTTCTCTATATCTGCTGTAAAAGAGAACTTGTACAGACGCCATCTTAGTAAGGTAGTCCAAAGTGTTGGTTGGATTGTAGGTCCAACTAGCAGTTGCTCATTTAATGATTTGCCATTTGACGTACGAGCTGAGGCATTGAAAACTATTCGAAGTTTTGTGGTAGAACTCTCTTTGAGCACAGCGTGGTGTGGTAGATAGTAGAAAGGAATGTTTTCGTATATTTTGTTTTCTACTAGTGTTGGTGGAATAGGCTTCATGTGGCCAAGCTGAGTGTATTCATCTATGCAATCTTTATATAATTTGCCAATTGCTGGGTTGTTGGACAATTTTTTCTCTAATTGTAGGAATTGTTTAACAGCCATATTCCTAGATTTTCCAAGCTGTGGTGCATTGCGGTTCTTGAATGGTAAATGAACCTCGTATTTTCCAGAGGGTAGGCGTTTTGTTGTGTTTTTGTACAACGTTTCACAAAGTTGATCTTCGTGTGACAATGTTGGTCGGATGGTGCATTCTTCGAGCTCCCAAAATTTTCTCAACTGGTTATCCCACTCGGTATTTATTGTAGTGTGGGTGGATAGCACAGTTGTAATGGTGCTCGTTGTTTCTGGTACTGGTCCAACCAGAATCCATCCTAATTCTGTGTTTTGGGCTGTTGAAGAATTGCCAGGTCCTCTTTTTATTCCATTTTTAATAATGGCGGCGTAGATGTCTGCTCCAAGCAGAACATCGATTTCTCCTGGGATTGAGAAGGTGGGGTCTGCTAAAGTCAGATTGGTGATGTGTTTCCAGTTTGACACTGCAATTGTCTGGGCTGGCAATAATTCGGTAATTTTTTTGATAATGAGCATGTTGCTCTCCATTTGGAATTTAGTATATAAGGAGTTAATTGTGACAGTTGCTTGTTTTACAGCGGTGTTAGTGAGTGTTGTGCCAAGTCCAATTAGTTGATGGGTGGTCGGAGATCCTTTAAGCTGTAATCGCTTAAGAGCTCTTTCGGTCATAATGGACACTTGTGACCCAGAATCTATTAATGCTCGGAATGTCATTGTGATTCCGGATGGTGCTATAATGTTAATCAGAGCTGTAGAAAGAAGTGCCCTTTTCAAGTTTGAGGTTAGAAAATTTAGGACTTGCAGTTCATTATTTCTACAGGTGGGTGAGCATTGCTTTGCTTCCATATTGGAATTTTGGGAGATCTGAATAGGTGACTTTGAAACCAAATGATTTTGCTCGTAATGAGTTATGATTTTTCTTGCAATGGTAACACTTCTTACTGCTGGTGCAATTTAAGGTTGAATGGTGATAAGCAGTTTTTGCATAAATGCTTATTCGAGACAACTTCGTGTCGTTGTCGCGTGGTCAGAGTTCTAAAGGTTGGACAATGAAATATGATATGGTTACCTTTGCAATGACTGCAAGAGGTTTTTGTTGTGGGGGGGGGGGGGGTGTGTTCGTGTTGAACTCTTAGTATTGTTCAAGAGTCCATATTGTTGCGAGCGTGGCTTTTGGTTCGTTATTTAAAACACAATATTAAATACTTAATATACAAGTTCTTTATTTCACTCTAATCATACAAAATTCACAAACTTTCAATTAATCAACTCAACTTTAATTATCGCTTAATACTGTACTTTCAATTATCGCAATCTAATTACAACACTTCCGCACGTTATTACTTTCACTTGTTAATACTGCAACGTCTAAGACAAGACTCTTTTTCTGGCTATGACAACTGTTATATTTATACCCTAGAAACTCTCCAGATTATTCTCGAGTGTTCTATTTTCCAGAAGCTTCTTGACTGTTCTATTCATTCTATTCCTGGACCTTCCTGTAGATACCATAATCAATTCTCCGAACCTAAAGTCGTTTACTTCTCCATTGCCACATTGCCAGTAGATGTCACCAGTTGTCTCTTTCTATTGCACGTAACACTGCCCCCTTCTTAAGTTTGTTCGTCCCGAACAACAGGTGGTCCACGGTCTTGATGCTCGTAGTATTGACACAAGCGGTCCAAATGAACAATTTTATGCTTGCCTCTTGTGCCACGCTGAATCCTGTATACCACGTCATTAATTCTAGTTACTACTGAATACGGTCCTTCCCAGTGTTGTTGCAATTTTGGAGAACGTCCCTTACGTCGTCTCGGATTGTAGAGCCAAACAAGATCACCTTCATTAAATCTTGCGGAATTAGCACGTAGGTCATAGCGGGTCTTCATCCGATCAGTATTTGTTGCTAATTTCGTCCTCGTGGTCTCGTGCACATCAGCTAATTGTTGTTTGAGCTCCGATACGTAGTCTTCTGGTAACTTTTGTTCACCTCTGGGGGTACCGAATTTGAGGTCGCTAGGTAAACGCATCTCTCTTCCGAATATGACTTTAGCTGGGGTTTGTCCGGTAGTACTATGAATAGCTGATCTATAAGCCATTAGGAATATAGGAATGTGTCGATCCCAATCGCGTTGATGATAGTCAACTACTTTCTTTAGATGCTCGATCAATGTTCTGTTGAAGCGCTCTACCATGCCATCAGATTGTGGATATAGAGGAGTTGTTCTAGTTTTTCTTATTCCCAACATTTTACACATCTCCTGGAAAGTCCGCGATTCGAAGTTCCGTCCTTGGTCCGAATGAAGTTCGTGAGGCACTCCAAACCTACTGACCCAATTCGTTATTATTTGTTCCGCAACTGTGGCTGCCTCTTGATTAGGGATTGCATAAGCTTCAGGCCATTTACTGAAATAGTCAATGGCAACTAAAATATAACGGTTACCGCCATCCGTGTCTGGAAAAGGTCCAGCGATGTCTACAGCTATCCTTTCAAAGGGGGCTCCGACATTATACTTATGCATTTCTCCTCTGCTTATGTGTTGCGGCCCTTTGCAAGCAGCACAGACAGTTCATCTGCGGCCCACTCCTCCACATCTTCTCGCATATGTAGCCAATAAAACCTTTCCCGTATTTTGGAAATTGTTTTGTTCACTCCCAAATGTCCTCCAGAGGTTCCACCGTGCATTTCTTCTAGAACATCTTTGACGTTTGATGCTGGCACGACTATCTGCATTCGGAAATATTCGCCGTTAGGTGCTTCCCATTTGCGTTTTAATATACCACATTCAACATGAAGAGAGTTCCATTGAGCCCAGTAACTTTTCAGCTTCTCACTCCGTTCCGAAATATCCTTCCAGTCTGGTCTTTCCATATCTTCTTTCCAAGCAAGAATAGGTGAAATGTCCGGATCTTCTCGTTGTGCTGTTCTCAGGTCCTCGTTGTCCCAACCTGTAGATGGTTCCACGGTTACCAACTGTATAGTTGCTGTTGTTTCGTTTTCTTCCACCCGGGCGCAATGTTTGCATTCAAGTTGGCATGGACGTCGTGAAAGGGCGTCTGCATTTCCATGGATACGACCTTTTCGGTGTTGGATCTCAAGATCATAAGCCTGGAGTCGCTCTATCCATATCGCGACTTGTCCCTCAGGGTTCTTAAACTGCAGAAGCCATTTAAGCGCTGCATGGTCGGTGCGAAGGATGAATTTCTGCCCGTAGAGATATTTATGAAAATGTTTTGTTGAACTTACAATAGCAAGTAGCTCTTTTCTTGTAGCACAATAATTTTTCTCTGGCTTTGAAAGTGCTTTGCTATAGTAAGTTACTGGAACTTCTTGACCATTCTCCTCCTGTGAAAGCACTGCACCAATACCTTCATTGCTGGCATCAGTGTCTAATATAAATGTTTTTCCCAGCTTTGGATAATGAAGTACTGGAGCTTCACAGAGCTGTTGCTTCAAATTTTCAAAACTTTCGTTGCATTTATCCGACCATATGAACGGCCTTCGCTTTTCTGTAAGTTGATGTAGGCGTCTTTCTGTATCTGCAAAACCTTTCACGAATCGCCTGTAGTAGGTAGCTAAACCAAGAAAACTCCGTAATTGATGTTTGTCCTTTGGAACTGGCCAATTTTTGACGGCATCTATCTTCTCTGGATCGGTTCTTACTCCTTGTGATGAAACTATGTGCCCTAAATAATTAACTTCATCTTTGAATAGAGCACATTTACTCGCACTGAGCTTCAATTTTGCATCTTTGAGTCTTTGAAGTACGTCCCGTAAGTTGTTTTTATGTTCCTTGAATGTCCTTCCGATAACTATTATGTCATCCAAGTAGACAAGACATGTTTTCCAGGTTAAACCACGTAGAACACATTCCATTAGTCGTTCGAATGTGGCTGGAGCATTACATAACCCAAATGGCATTACTTTGAATTGCCATAAGCCACTGCCAACTGAGAAAGCAGTTTTCTCTCGGTCCTCGGGATGTATTTCCACTTGCCAGTAACAACTCTTTAAATCCAGCGTGGAAAACCATTGCGCTCCGGATAGGGTATCCAACGTGTCATCAATCCTGGGTAATGGATAGCTATCTTTTCTCGTCACGTTATTTAGTTGGCGGCAGTATACACAGAATCGGGTGCTGCCATCCTTTTTCCTAACCAGAACAACCGGCGATGTCCAAGGGCTGTTAGATTCCTCTATTATGCTTTGTTTCTTCATAGAGTTCATCATGTCTGCAACATCTGGTTGTTTGGCTAATGGCAATCTTCGTGGTGTCTGTCGAATGGGCCTGGACTCTCCTGTATCGATCCGATGCTGGACAAGATATGTTTTACCATAGTCATCATCATTCATTGCAAATACTTCCGAAAATTCATCGATCACCTCTTTGGTATCGTTGTGTTGTTGTTTACTTAAGGCACTGGACGAAAGAAGTTTCTGAACCTGTTGGGTAGTAGCTGGTATAGTTTTTGTCTCCTTGACATTACTACCATTACCCAAATTGACGATTTGGTAAACGGGTTCACAATTTCCAATTATAGCTCCTTCTTTTAGTTGTACCTCATTTTCGGATGTGTTAAGCACTCTGACTGGTATTAATGTTGCACCTTCTGCCTTCACTAAAGTCTTCCCCACAATGATGCTCGATGTGACTTTTGTGGGGTTAGGCTCCACCAGATAGAATCTGCAGGTCCCGATGTCATCAGTAAGCTTTGTTCATATTAGTGTCTCGGAGCACGGCGAAAGAGTTATATTTTCGCAGACCATCGTCCTTACTTTCACAGGATGATCTGCTCCTTCTCCTAGTTTCATAGGAATTTCTATGTTCCCATATTTGAGAGTCCGCTCTCCGACATCCAGATTTATTTTGTATGTGGTCATGAAATCTATTCCAAGAATGCATTCATCCATTATGTCTGAAACCAGGAAAGTGTGAGGAAATAGTAGTTCGCCTAGTTGAACATCTAAAGTTATTTCTCCAAACACCCGTGCTGCTGCTCCAGTTGCTGTTCTTAGTAGATATTTGGTGGTATTATGAAGCCATTTGTTCTTAACAAGATCTGGTCTAATAATTGATCTTGCAGTTCCAGTATCGATAGTGACTGCGCAGTCATTTTTTCCTACACTTCCATATATAATAAGACTGCTATTATTTCTCTGCAACTGGCCTACTTGAATGATGACTTCGGGGCTGCCGATACCACCAACCAACTTCTGCCCCACAAAGTTGGTTTTTACTAGTTTTCCGATTGCTCAACAGGAGAGCTGATGCGACTAGTCGCTGCTTGATATCTAGTCTCTCCATGAATAGCTTGTTCCCTGGCTCGACATCTTTGGCATTCTTCTTTCCCTTCTTCAGGTGATTCCACTCGTCGACGTTTTCTGCAGTCTCTTTGAAGGTGCCCTGATCTATTACAATTCCAGCATCGAAGGACACCACGTGAGGGCGGGCTCTGTGATGATTGCATTCTGTTACAAGTACAATCTTCCACTGAAATTTCTCTTACTCGTACTGCATTCCGTGCAGCTTGTCTGGCGGATTCATACGCTAATGCATAGGCTAGTGCTTCTGCTGTTGATTTCTTTCCTGCTAGCCTTAACGCTTGTTGTAAATTTTGATCTGCAATAGCGTTCACAAATGCCTCCGTCGCCACTTCATTAAGGAAATCCGCATTTACGCTGGAGTATGAAAGATGCGCTAATCTTTCCACATCAGCCTGCAATTGTTGTAGTGATTCGCCATGCTTTTGAATCCTGTTGCGCAACTGTAGGCGATATACTTGCTGCATGTGCTCATCTCCGTAACGTAATTCTATCGCCTGTACTAATGAAGAGTAATCACGTTGATTTTCAATCGGTACAGTTTGTAAGAGTTCTGACGCAGGAGCTCGAAGTGCTAACACCAGAGCTATAGCTTTGTCTTCATCATTCCATCCATTTACCTCTGAAGCTGCCTCGAATTGTCTCTTGAAGATATGCCATGAATTTTGTCCATCAAATATTGGAGGTTTCATTCTACCTGCGCCAGATATTTCAGCTGCTACGTTTAGAGGCTGACGATGCCTTATTCTTTCCAGATCTGCTTTAAAACTGTCAAGCTGTTCTGTAACATTTTGTTGTACTCCCGACACTTGTTGTCGAACTTCCAACACTTCCTGCTGGATTTCCTCAATTTTCACATTTTGTTCGTCTAATGAACCTTTCAGAAAGTTCTTCTGTTCCTCCAAACAAGTTTCTAGACTATTCTGCAGAGAATTCTTTTGTTCCTCAAAAGCATTCTTTTGCTCGTCCAGACGGGTTTCCATAGATTTCTTCTGCTCATCTAAACGGGATTCCAGAGAATTCTTTTGCTCCTCGAGAGAATTCTTTTGTTCCTCGAGAGAATTCTTTTGTTCATCAAAACCAGCTTCCATAGATTTCTTTTGTTCCTCGAGAGAATTCTTTTGTTCATCAAAACGGGCTTCCATTTTGCTCATTAAAGCACTCAAAAGCTGCTCCATTTTCATTGTAGGCTCTCCTTCAACTTCGGTTTCTTCCAAGTTATCTTCGAAAACAAATGTTTCAGGATTCTTTCCTTCCTCTATCAAAGCTTGTCTGAGTCGCTCGACTAGAACTTTCTTTGCACCTGTCGTTTGTAATGACCGGTTCCCTAACTCCACTTTCAAATCCTGCGTTCGAAGCTCCTCGAATTATCGCCCCATTACTTTAGTAATTCACTTTAAGTTGAATATAAATTATTTTCAAGAACTTTCAAAATTTAACACAATTTCACAAAATTAATCACACTTTGAATTTTAAAGTCAATTGCCACCACTTTATTTCGCGAATTTATTTCACTTCTGACACCAGTTGTTGCGAGCGTGGCTTTTGGTTCGTTATTTAAAACACAATATTAAATACTTAATATACAAGTTCTTTATTTCACTCTAATCATACAAAATTCACAAACTTTCAATTAATCAACTCAACTTTAATTATCGCTTAATACTGTACTTTCAATTATCGCAATCTAATTACAACACTTCCGCACGTTATTACTTTCACTTGTTAACACTGCAACGTCTAAGACAAGACTCTTATTCTGGCTATGACAACTGTTATATTTATACCCTAGAAACTCTCCAGATTATTCTCGAGTGTTCTATTTTCCAGAAGCTTCTTGACTGTTCTATTCATTCTATTCCTGAACCTTCCTGTAGATACCATAATCAATTCTCCGAACCTAAAGTCGTTTACTTCTCCATTGCCACATTGCCAGTAGATGTCACCAGTTGTCTCTTTCTATTGCACGTAACAATATATTGGTTTAGGTGAGGACGGTTTTCTTTGTATCGTATTCGACAATGTATTTTTATTTCCCATCAATTCCAGAGTTCGAAAGCGAGACTCTAGGAATTTTTTTAGTGTGTTTAATTCTGGTAACTCAGTGCTACTATGTAAGCTCTGTTCCCATAATTGATGCGCATCTGGGTGTAATTTCTGTACAGTCAAGTATATAATAATTGGATCCCAATTGTTTGTTTCTACGTCTAAATTCTGTAATGCTAATAATGCTTCTGTTATGTTGTCTAGTAGTCTTTTAATATTTTCGGCGGTATCATGATTAGTAGTTGGGAGAGACAATAATTTTTTTAGTTGTACGTTGACTAGAATTCGCTTATTTGAGTAGCGCTCCTTTAGGAGTTGCCAAGCTGGTTTATAATTTGCGTCGCATATTTCATAATGCCTGAGCAGCTTTTCAGCTTCTCCTATTTGATTAGTTTTCAGAAAATATAGTTTGTCAACGTCTCTTAAATTATTGTTGTTATGTATAACAGAATTAAATAAATCGTGGAATGAAATCCACGTAGAGTATTCTCCATTGAAGGTGGGAAGTTTAATTCGGGGGAGTCTTTCATTATTACATAAATTTGTGCTAGCATGTGAAATCTGAGTCTGAGGAGGATTGTTGACAGGCTTTGGTGTTAGTCTATATATATCCTCTCCCATGCTTGCTGCTTTTTCAATATAATACTCCTGTACATCACTAAATGTCTCTTTCGTAAAGTATTCTAATTTGCGATCTTCCTTTGTCGCTCTCTTATGAATTACCCTATGCCGCGTTTGGAATTCTTTCCAATATTCGGTGAACGTTTGTAAACGTTTCTCTGTCGATTTGACAGTCTTTTTCTTGCCTTCTCTTTGATGCCTTTTAAAGAGGTCTTCTATTAAATCTTTGACCTCTTTTTGAGACTCAACCAACTCTAATACTGAGCTAATGGTTTCGTCCCCGGCGTCAGATATACTGCGTTCGTCATCTGTAAGCATTTTGAATGGCGGAGCTTAAATTATGTGATATTAAGCAATATATTCCAATTTTATATTTGACTGACTGAGTTATCCGGCTTTGAAGGATCAATGTGAGAGCTGGTCTCAAACAATAAGGGAGAGATGCCGGTTTTTAAAAAGATAACTCAGTCGTTTTTCAAATTCAAATATAAAATTTTATTTCAATAATTCATATACTTAACCTAATATCACAAATTCACAAAACAATTCAAAGGAGCTTAAAACTATAAATTCAAATTAACAATTTAGAAAAAGCAATTCAATAATAAAAAGAAAAAACAAATGGTCCAAAAAAACGTTGTCCGTCTCTTTAATTCTGAAAAAGAAGAAGAAGAAGATCGGAATTAGTTTTGTCACCTTCTAAAACTACTAGAATAGTAATGCTGCTAATACGTGTGGGCACTAAGGCAGTAAAAATGACGCACACAAGAATTTTCTATGAATCTGTTTGATGGTAGCGGCCCTGTCAGACAGAGAAGCTGAATAAGCAGAAAAAAGGGGGGTGCAGCAGCGTGCTGCAACGTGTGGTTCAAAACAGAATGAGACGAACATCTTCAGATTAGATTCTGAACAGAATTATACTTCTGTAATAAATATGAAAACTGATTTTCAGATTAAACTCTGACCAGAATTATACTTCTGTAATAGATATGAAAAAAGATTTCAGAATTATACTTCTGTAATAAGTATGGGAATTTCAGATTAAACTCTGAACAGAATTATACTTCTGTAGTAAAGATAGGAATATGTTTTTCAGATTAAACTCTGAACAGAATTATACTTCTGAATGGAGGATAGGAATATATTTTCAGATTAAACTCTGAACAGAATTATACTTCTGTATGGAGGATAGGAATATATTTTTCAGATTAAACTCTGAACAGAATTATACTTCTGTATGGAGGATAGGAACACGATTCTTATTTTTCAGATTAGACTCTGAATCAGATGAACTCTGATAAAAGAATGGTGCCATCTATTGCAACTCGTAGGCCTTTTATAGCCGCCGCATCCAGTTATTAACTCTCGCCTCTCGGTGTTGCCCTAGCGACGTTTATTGCAATTGCTCGTATTCTGACTGCGGCGAAGGCGAAGACAGCTGACTGTGTAGATGTCATTAAATCACATGAAAAAAGTTGTCAACAATACAGAGGTACATATGATTTGGTAAGTTTGTGATTTATTGTTAATTATTCCTTTTGTTAAATGATTTCCTTTGGATTATTTTCAGATTAAAGAGGTAACCTGATAAGGATCATTTGCTGTGGACTTGATTTTCGTGAAAGATAAATAATTCGTCAGTTTTTAGATAAGTATTCTGTGACATTTTAAATTAGTCTTAATACTTTGTGGTGCCTTTTTGTTTATTTCAGGAATTAATGAAAATGGTAGAACCAGGCTGGACTTTAGGTGGACTAAACAACTCTTGTAATTAGATTGCGATAATTGAAAGTACGGTATTAGCGATAATTAAAGTTGAATTGATTAAGGGAAGGCTTGTGAATATTATAAGTGAAAATAAAGAACTTGTATATTAAATATTTAGTATTGTGTTTTAAATAATGAACCAAAGACCACGCTCGCAACAACTGGTGTCAGAAGTGAAATAAATTCGCGAAATAAAGTGGTGGCAATTGATTTTAAAATTCAAAGTGTGAATAATTTTGTGAAATTGTGTTAAATTTTGAAAGTTCTGGAAAATAATTTATATTCAACTTAAAGTGAATTACTAAAGTAATGGGGCGAAAATTCGAGGAGCTTCGAACGCAGGATTTGAAAGTGGAGTTAGGGAACAGGTCATTACAAACGACAGGTGCAAAGAAAGTTCTAGTCGAGCGACTCAGACAAGCTTTGATAGAGGAAGGAAAGAATCCTGAAACATTTGTTTTCGAAGATAACTTGGAAGAAACCGAAGTCGAAGAAGAGCCTACAATGAAAATGGAACAGCTTTTGTGTACTTTAATGAGCAAAATGGAAGCCCGTTTTAATGAACAAAAGAATGCTTTTGAGGAACAAAAGAATTCTCTCGAGGAACAAAAGAATTTTCTCGAGGAACAAAAGAATTCTCTCGAGGAACAAAAGAATTCTCTCGAGGAACAAAAGAATTCTCTCGAGGAACAAAAGAAATCTATGGAAGCTCGTTTTGATGAACAGAAAAATTCCAATGAGGAACAAAAGAATGCTTTTGATGAACAAAAGAACTCTCTGGAATCCCGTTTAGATGAGCAAAAGAAATCTATGGAAACCCGTCTGGACGAGCAAAAGAATGCTTTTGAGGAACAAAAGAATTCTCTACAGAATTGTCTAGAAACTTGTTTGGAGGAACAGAAGAACTTTCTGAAAGGTTCATTAGACGAACAAAATGTGAAAATTGAAGAAATCCAGCAGGAAGTGTTGGAAGTTCGACAACAAGTGTCGGGAGTACAAGAAAATGTTACAGAACAGCTTGACAGTTTTAAAGCAGATCTAGAAAGAATAAAGCATCGTCAGCCTCTAAACGTAGCAGCTGAAATATCTGGCGCAGGTAGAATGAAACCTCCAATATTTGATGGACAAAATTCATGGCATATCTTCAAGAGACAATTTGAGGCAGCTTCAGAGGTAAATGGATGGAATAATGAAGACAGAGCTATAGCTCTGGTGTTAGCACTTCGAGGTCCTGCTTCAGAACTCTTACAAACTGTACCGATTGAAAATCAACGTGATTACACTTCATTAGTACAGGCGATAGAATTACGTTACGGAGATGAGCACATGCAGCAAGTATATCGCCTACAGTTGCGCAACAGGATTCAAAAGCATGGCGAATCACTACAACAATTGCAGGCTGATGTGGAAAGATTAGCGCATCTTTCATACTCTAGTGTAAATGCGGATTTCCTTAATGAAGTGGCAACGGAGGCATTTGTGAACGCTATTGCAGATCAAAATTTACAGCAAGCGTTAAGGCTAGCAGGAAAGAAATCAACAGCAGAAGCACTAGCCTATGTATTAGCGTATGAATCCGCCAGACAAGCTTCACGGAGTGCAGTACGAGTAAGAGAAATTTCAGTGGAAGAATGTACTTGTAACAGAGTGCAATCATCACAGAGCCCGCCCTCAGGTGGTGTCCCTCGATGCTGGAATTGTAATAGATCAGGGCACCTTCAAAGAGACTGCAGAAAACGTCGACGAGTGGAACCAACTGAAGAAGGGAAAGAAGAATGCCAAAGATGTCGAGCCAGGGAACAAGCTATTCGTGGAGAGACTAGATATCAAGCAGCGACTAGTCGCATCAGCTCTCCTGTTGAGCAGTCGGAAAACTAGTAAAAACCAACTTTGTGGGGCAGAAGTTGGTTGGTGGAATCGACAGCCCCGAAGTCATCATTCAAGTAGGCCAGTTACAGAGAAATAATAGCAGTCTTGTTATATATGGAAGTGTAGGAAAAAATGACTGCGCAGTCACTATCGATACTGGAGCTTCAAGATCAATTATTAGAACAGATCTTGTTAAGAACAAATTTCTTCATAATACCACCAAATATCTACTAAGAACAGCAACTGGAGCAACAGCACAGATCTTTGGAGAAATAACTTTACATGTTCAACTAGGCGAACTACTATTTCCTCCCACTTTCCTGGTTTCAGACATAATGGATGAATGCATTCTTGGAATAGATTTCATGACCACATACAAAATAAATCTGGATGTCGGAGACCGGACTCTCAAATATGGGAACATAGAAATTCATATGAAACTAGGAGAAGGAGCAGATCATCCTATGAAAGTAAGGACGATGGTCTGCGAAAATATTACTCTTTCGCCATGCTCCGAGACACTAATATGGACAAAGCTGACTGATGACATCGGGACCTGCTGATTCTATCTGGTGGAGCCTAACTGTTACAGACACGGAATCTGGGAACATATTTTAATTCAAATACTTTCCCACCCAGATAAGATATTCCATAGCAAAGCAATGTCCATTGCACTTGCAATAAACATTGCATCAGCGAATTACTTGGAAGTCTTTAGTTAATACGATACCGTAAGTATCGTACGTGCTTTTATGTCATTTTCAATGGCCATTATAATAATATCATACCGCAAGTGTCGTATGTGCGTGGGCTAGTTCCGACCACCGGCATTATCCGTGATCGAAATTGGTCTTTTGCAATCTTACAGAGTTTAAGTTTCAATTCTATCTTCAAGAAGGAAAGTACCTCCTTTGTCGGGTTCCGTCGGACTATCAGTTTTGATAGTAATATAGAAATACTTTCTTTTAGCATAGTTAATCTTAAATTCATGTTTATCGGAAAGATTATAATAAAATTAATTATTCTTCTTTATTTTGTTTTTTTTTTATTAAACGTGTTCGTGTTGTTTAAAACTGGCGCAGTCGGTAGGATGATGTCAAGGCTAAGAAGTACGTGTATTTCAATACTTTGCGACATCATTCACTACATTAAAAATATAAAAAGATTTATATTTAATCTGCAACGCGAATAAACCGTGTTTAATAAAACTTTCTAAGCCAAAAGGAAGGATATAAAGTTATACATATATACATATGTACATAAGTGAATTAATCAACAACAGTGAAAAAAAAAAAAATCCTAATTTAAAGGAACGAAAAAAAAAATATTTTTTTTAATACAAAAAAAAATCCTAATTTAAAGGCACGAAAAAAAAAATTTTTTAATACAAAACAAATCAAATATCCTGTCATAAAACTTGGAGGATATATTTGCTCATAAAAATAGAGCTTACTTGTTATTACACAACTCATGCAAACAACTCAACAACGGAATTAATTGAAACAAAAGGAGAAAAACAAAAATTAAGCATTTACACAAAGGTGAGGCATCAACAAATCTACCACAAATAAAGCATCAAAAGGCCAACTAAGGAGGAAGCTAGTTACACAAGAGGAAATTATTTCAACCACCAGAAGGAAGGACGACTCTTAAGTCTTAACCGAAAATAAAAGTGTGACAGTGTGTTTTTATAGTAATCTTTGTGTTTTCTACGTGAGTACTATAGTTATATTTAAAATTACTATCATTACCTATTCATTTAAATAATCAAATATTTACTTATATATGTATATTTATAGTATTATATTATAAAATTCCTTTTATCATTTTTTTTTGTTATTTACGAAACTAATAAATGCTAAGCGACTTAGCATCTAGTTTGGAAGCCTTAGCAGAACAGTCCCAAAATTTAGATGATATAATTAGGGAAATAAAATCAGGAATAGCAACCCATCCCACAGATAATAATTTAGAAAACTTAACAGAAAACATGACATCCTTAACGATAGACCCACTAAAATACTTAAACGGGTTACCAGAATTTAATGGAGATTATAAAGAACTCCAAAATTTCATGGATTTGATTGACAAAGTGCACCCATTACTAATTAAATATGACGATTTCTCACAGAATATATTTTTGGATGTAATAAAATCTAAACTCAAAGGAAAAGTTAGGGAAGTGATCGAGATTAATAACCATATTACGAAATGGACAGAAATTAAAACGGTTTTAAATAATAATTTCGGGGATGGGTTAACTATCGAAGAACTATTCGATCAACTAAAGAGTGTAACCTTTAGAACCAATAGTGTAGACTTCTATAACGATATTAAAAACATACTCAGACGAGTAAATAATAAAACTAAATTAGTTAATAGTAGCGACACAAATACCGTAGAAAAAAATCTGTTAGCTAACATCAATTCAGCGCTCCAAATATTTAAAAATAAATCTCCTGAGCCTATCAGATCAATTCTTTACTGCAGAAATCCCAAATCACTAGAAGAAGCAATGAGTATTCTGTACGAAGCAGGCTATGCATTTTATAATCAAAATAGAAATCCTATAAGAGAAACAAGAAACTCCACTCCTGATAAGAAACCCCCATATAATAATTTTAACAAACAAAACTCTAACAGCAATCGCCGTAATAGCAGCTATAATAATAGAACAGATAATAATTACCGAAACCAGAATCATCGTAATTACCAGAATAATAGCTATCACAATAGCTCAAACAATAGATATCAGCCTCAATACACAAACTACCAAAATAATTATCGACACCCCACTGAAAATAACTCTTCGACAATCTCTCAAAATCAGGTTTCTTACAGAAACCATTCAAACTCAAATCAAAACCCATATATGAACAGACAAAATAATGGATTCTTCAATAATAATCCAACTGTGAATACTTCCCCACAAACAAAACCAGAGCCTATGGATGTGAACCATAGTCAAATTTCCTCAAACACGGAAGGTCAAAATTTTCCAGTGCTTGCCTCCAATATAACATACCCCATATAATAGTCAAATCAAAAACTAAGCCCCTAAGGTCCATTATTGACACCGGAGCTACCCATTCGATAATAAATCCAGAACTCTGTCATCCCAAATGGGAAATACCAACTACGGAATGCATGAAATTGAGAACTTTTAAAAACACTATTGAAATCAAAGAGAAAGTTAGTATACCACTCTTTGAAGAGTTGGGTGAGCCATCTCAAAAAATTGATATGCTTGTCTATAACTTTCACAATCAGTTCGATGGTCTGATTGGTAACAATATTCTCTTACCTCTTAAAGCAAACATAAATTATGAAACAAAACATTTAATAATTGGCAATAAAACAGTGCGCTTACACTTTAATGTCGAAACTGATGAAACCAATTTCTGCGCGATAAAAAAGGGTAATTACGAAATCCCTATACCAGTGCAACAAAAGTCAGGCTTAGGATATTTGCAGGAATTACGTTCAAACGACGGATTATTCGTTATCAACGAAGGTATATACAACGTAGAAGAATACAAAATTATAGCAAAAGCAAAATTGCTTGAGGATCTTCCGAAAAATTTAAAGTTTACCTCATTACCTATAGAAAAGGTAGACGAATATAACTTTAATATTATAGAGGAAATGGAAAATAAAAACATAATGGAACAATTGAGAATAGATCATTTAAATTCTGAAGAAAGAAGAGAACTAATGACATTGATCAAACAACACTCGAAAATATTCTACCAAAAGGATTTTGATTTAACTTTTACAAATGCTATAAAGCATGAAATCAGAACTGCCAACAGCATTCCAATTCATAGCAAAGCATACCGCTATCCATATATACATAAGAACGAAGTTCAGAGCCAAATTCAGGAAATGTTGACCAATAATATAATACGCCCAAGTAATTCCCCTTACTCAGCGCCCATTTGGATAGTACCCAAAAAAAAGGACGCCTCAGGCAAAACTAACTGGCGGATAGTCATTGATTACCGTAAACTTAATGAGGTAACCATCGACGACAAATATCCGATTCCTAACATCGACGAAATCTTGGAGAAATTGGGAAGATGCCAATACTTCACAACTCTTGATTTAGTGAAGGGTTTCCACCAAATAGAAATAGCCGAGAAGGATATTTATAAAACTGCATTCAGTGTAGAAAATGGCCACTACGAATTTACACGCATGCCATTTGGACTGAAAACAGCACCAGCCACGTTTCAGAGGCTTATGAATAATGTTCTGAGGGAATACATCAATAAGAATTGTTTGGTATACCTTGACGATATTATTGTCTTTTCGACATCGCTCAAAGAACATATTGATTCCTTAAGGAAGATTTTTCAAAGGTTAAAAGAAGTCAATCTTAAAATTCAATTGGATAAGTGTGAATTCTTAAAAAGAGAAACAGAATTCCTTGGCCATATTGTCACCCAAGAGGGCGTCAAACCAAATCCAAAGAAAATAGATTGCGTTAAAAATTTTCCTATCCCAAAAACGGCTAAACAAATTAAGCAATTCCTAGGACTTTCGGGCTACTATAGGAAGTTCATTAAGGACTATTCCAAAATAGCAAAACCCATGACGATATATCTTAAGAAAGATATGAAAGTCGATGCTAATAATCCGGAATACAAAACTAGTTTCGAAACGCTAAAAAGAATGCTAATAAACGAACCCGTTCTACGTTATCCCGATCTTGATAAAACATTTACCATTACCACCGATGCTAGCCAATACGCCATAGGTGCAATTCTTTCACAGGAAAACCATCCTGTTTGCTTTGCTAGTCGGACTTTAAATACCCATGAGCAAAACTACAGTACAATCGAAAAAGAACTTCTTGTCATAGTGTGGGCTACGAAATACTTCAGGCCTTACGTATTCGGTAGAAAGTTCATTATAGAGACAGATCACAAGCCACTAGAGTGGTTGTTCGCTATAAAGGAACCAAATTCGAAATTGGTGCGATGGAGACTTAAGCTCTCAGAATTCGACTATGTAATAAGGTATAAGAAGGGAACCAAAAATTCAAATGCGGACGCGTTATCTAGGATAGAAATTCATACAAATGAGGAAGAACTCATTGTGGATATTCTTACAAACGAATCATGCTTGAATGTATTTAAAACACAAATAGTTTTAAAAAAATCTAATTCTGGATCAATGAGAATTAAAAATACAAATGTCTTCAATAAAAATAGGAAGATAATATATATTAAGAAACTGGACGAACAGACAGCAATTATGCTAATGAAACACCATTTTAACCCTACCCAGCTTAACGCACTACTCGTCGAAGAGGAAGATTATTTCAATACAATAATGAATGCCTATACTAAAGCATTCACAGAAAATAGCAATTTCAAAATCATTAGATGCACAGTATTACTAAACGACGTTGAAAACGAAGAAGAGTTAGTCAACTTAATAGAACAGGAACATCTTAAAAACAATCATCGTGGTATTGATCAAGTTTTTAAAGAACTAAAAGTTCAGATCTATAATCCATATCTAAAGAAACGAGTGACTCAATTTATAAATAATTGCGAAATTTGTAATCTAGAGAAGTATGAAAGGAAACCTCCTAAGCCAACATTTAAAGTAACAGAAACGCCAAATAAACCTGGTGAAATCATTCACATCGACGTATTTTACAGCCTACAGAAGCAGCTATTTATGACAATAATTGATAAATTCAATAAATTTGCACAAGCTATTAAAATTATGGGGCGTACTTGGACGGAATTCAGACGAGGAATCCTACAGTACATTTCATCTTTTGGGGACGTAAAAAAGATAGTTGTTGACAACGAACTGGGCTTTAAAGCCTTGCCACTCCGAGAATTTTTAAAGAACCACAACACAGAAATCCACTATACCTCAAACAGCAACCACACATCAAATGCGGATATCGAAAGGTTGCACAACACAATTAATGAGCATATTCGACTCCTTAGACATGAGGAGGAAACTGAAGAAGAAACTGTGGAAGAAAAAGTCTTAAAAATAATAAGATTTTACAATAATACGATACATTCTACTACCAATAGAAAACCTATAGATTTTATTACGGGAAAAGTTAACCAAAACGAATACGAACAAATACGCGATAGAACACTTAAAATTAAAGAAAAAATTATAGATAAATTGAATAAAGACAGAAAGGATATACCATTAGAATCAGGTCCGAACTTTATTAAAGAAATCCGCGGAGGAAAAAATTATCCTAGATTTAGAAAAATAGTTACAGAAGAACTTGATAGGGATCATGTGATAGATGTAGACACTAGACACAAATACTATAAAACCCACGTCCGTAAATCAAAAAGATTTCAGGATTGAAAGAATCCCACCATTAAAGCTAAACATAAAACTAAACAAAAACAAAGAATGAAAAAACTTATTTCAGGTGACAATGACAACGATAACAATAATCCTTCTGTTCAACGTTCTGGGGGCCTATTCTTGAATAACGAATGGTTTTAACGTATTCGTTATATAACGAATGGTTGATAACGAATCGTATACACCGTTCGTATTCTTGAATCTCATCGTTATAAAGTCGAAGTGGTGAAAAAGTTTGTCAACATAACGAGTGTGGTAAGATTATTTCTGTCAAATTACAAAATAAATACAGTCAGCTGTGTCACTTAATTAAAATAATATTTTTGTTTTGCTTATTATTTTTGTATAAATTATAATTAGTATATTATTACGTGTAAAAAATGGCTAGCTTTAGTGAATTGTCATTATTGTTTGTTGAAGAATCTATGGAAAATGAATTACGTCAATCGTTAATCAGTTCCTGCACCCTTAATTCATCGCTGGATAGGAAAAATTTTGCAGGAGGACCTCCACCTGTTACATGAAATTATTTTTTGGCACCGCAGATTATCCTTTCACCATACATTTTAATTCTTGATAACTCTGGAAATTTTCTATTAGCTTTGTTTTGAATATAATATGTATCATAAAAAAAAATTAATACTTTTTCAGTCCTTTTGCGCTCCGGGTATAGAATTTAGTTCTGCTGATAACTTTTTCCACAATTCTGTGGCATCTTTTGAACTGAAAGAGTTATCATATTTTCCTATTTCAGTTTCGGGTTTTCCTCTAAAAACTGAATTATTTTAGTTCTTTGGGAATTTGACATTTTGGCACATCTTTTATCTCTCATTGTCACATAACACATAACGAATGGTTGAACCCATTCGTTAAATAACGAAGGGTTTGCGTTCGGTATATAACGAATGCGGATTTCAAGAATACGATTCCGAATGGTTTTGACAGTATAACGAATACGGAATCTGTCTTCGTTATTCAAGAATAGGGCCCCTGATCAACCTTCTACAAGTGAACTCACAACGACTGGAGATACAAGACCTGACGAACAATAATGGCTTCGTGACAATCAAATTGGAAGATAGAAAATTAATTAAAAGAAATAATAAAATTATACATATTATTAATATCACCGAGTACGAGGATGCAGTATCTCATATAGAAAACAATATTCAAACCCTTAAGTCTAATTCAAGAACTGGAGGACCAATGCTTAATACAATTATTCATAATTTCAATTTACTAGAAAATAAAGTTAATGGTTTGAAACCTCACATCAAAGCGAAAAGGGGTCTACTGAACATATTGGGAAAAGGACTAAAATTCCTGGCAGGAACTATGGATAGCGACGACGAGCTTGAAATTAAGGGTAAATTAGACGCTATAATCCAAAATAATAAAAATCTGATTCACGAAAATAATAGGCAAATCGAAATAAATAAAGAAATTTCAGAACAAATACAAAACATAACAAGTCATATTAAAACCCAACAAAACTTAATAGAAAAATACTTAACTAACTATACCACCCAGATCAATGCAAGAATCAGAAGTCTGGAAGACGAAATTACATATATGCAATATATTTACCAAATAAACTACGATATCAACCTACTTAAAACCCATATTGACGATACAGAACAAATTATAATGACTAGCAAGTTAGGTATATTAACAAGAAATATCTTGACAAACAAAGAAGTCGAGATGATCGATGACTTAGAAGCATTTAAATATATTCAAACTGTGGTAGCCTTTTATGAAAACCAAATAGTTATAATATTGTTAATCCCACAGTTCTCCAATTTAACATATTCACAGATTCTAATTGAACCATTGCCTAATCTGGAAAATAAGTCTATATATATAGAAAACACTAGATACTTGATAGACCAAAATAATAATGTCTATAATTCCAACGTAAAAAATAATTTAAAGAAAAATTTGATAAAAATTGAAGATGACTGTATTGAAAATTTAATTAACTTGAAAAACGCCAATTGTAACATGCAATTTTACCGGAACGAAGAATTCAAGGAAGTGATAACTGGAATAATTATAACCAAGAATATTGAAAACATATTCATTGATCAGAATTGTAACAAATTTAATGTTAGCATTAAAGGTACCAAACTATTAAAGTATGAAAATTGTAAGTTGAAAATTAAGGGAGACATATTCGAAAATTTAAGTATTAAAATCTACGATCACATCGTACTACCAAACTTTGTATCCAAAATTAAAGAAAATAGAACTATTGAAAATTTTAAACTAGAAGATTTGCATACTAAAAATATAGATAATAGGAAAAGAATCGAGGAAATTGTATATGAGAGCCATGGAAAATATGTAACAAGTATTGGTATAGATATAGTGACTATATGTATCATTTTTATAATAATAACAATTTTGATAATTTTATTTAAGAAAAAGAAAAAATTAAATAATGAAATTAATATTGAATTAACTTCGTCGGAGCCTCAGACAAAGGCGGGGGGTGTTACAGACACGGAATCTGGGAACATATTTTAATTCAAATACTTTCCCACCCAGATAAGATATTCCATAGCAAAGCAATGTCCATTGCACTTGCAATAAACATTGCATCAGCGAATTACTTGGAAGTCTTTAGTTAATACGATACCCTAAGTATCGTACGTGCCTTTATGTCATTTTCAATGGCCATTATAATAATATCATACCGCAAGTGTCGTATGTGCGTGGGCTAGTTCCGACCACCGGCATTATCCGTGATCGAAATTGGTCTTTTGCAATCTTACAGAGTTTAAGTTTCAATTCTATCTTCAAGAAGGAAAGTACCTCCTTTGTCGGGTTCCGTCGGACTATCAGTTTTGATAGTAATATAGAAATACTTTACTTTTAGCATAGTTAATCTTAAATTCATGCTTATCGGAAAGATTATAATAAAATTAATTATTCTTCTTTATTTTGTGTTTTTTTTATTAAACGTGTTCGTGTTGTTTAAAACTCCTAACCCCACAAAAGTTACATCGAGCATCATTATTGGCAAGACTTTAGTGAAGGCAGAAGGTGCAACATTAATACCAGTCAGACTGCTTAACACATCCGAAAATGAAGTACAACTAAAAGAAGGTGCTATAATTGGAAATTGTGAACCCGTTTACCAAATCGTCAATTTGGATAATGGTAATAATGTCAAGGAGACAAAAACTATACTAGCTACTCCCCAACAGGTTCAGAAACTTCGCCTAAGGCACTGGAACAACAACTCAACGATGCCAAAGAGGTGGTCGATGAATTTTCGGAATTATTTGCAATGAATGATGATGACTATGGTAAAACAAATCTTGTCCAGCATCGGATCGATACAGGAGATTCCAGGCCCATTCGACAGACACCACGAAGATTGCCATTAGCCAAACAACCAGATGTTGCAGACATGATGAACTCTATGAAGAAACAAAGCATAATAGAGGAATCTAACAGCCCTTGGACATCGCCGGTTGTTCTGGTTAGGAAAAAGGATGGCAGCACCCGATTCTGCGCAGACTGCCGCCAACTAAATAACGTGACGAGAAAAGATAGCTATCCATTACCAAGGATTGATGACACGTTGGATACCCTTTCCGGAGCGCAATGGTTTTCCACATTGGATTTGAAGAGTGGTTACTGGCAAGTGGAAATACATCCCGAGGACCGAGAGAAAACTGCTTTCTCAGTTGGCAGTGGCTTATGGCAATTTAAAGTAATGCCATTTGGGTTATGTAATGCTCCAGCCACATTCGAACGACTAATGGAATGTGTTCTAAGTGGTTTAACCTGGAAAACATGTCTTGTCTACTTGGATGATATAAGAGTAATCGGAAGGACATTCAAGGAACATAAAAACAACTTACGGGACGTACTTCAAAGACTCAAAGATGCAAAATTGAAGCTCAGTGCGAGTAAATGTGCTCTATTCAAAGATAAAGTTAAATATTTAGGGCACATAGTTTTATCACAAGGAGTAATAACCGATCCAGAGAAGATAGAAGCCGTCAAAAATTGGCCAGTTCCAAAGGACAAACATCAATTACGGAGTTTTCTTGGTTTAGCTACCTACTACAGGCGATTCGCGAAAGGTTTTGCAGATATAGTAAGAAGCCTACATCAACTAACAGAAAAGGGAAGGCCGTTCATATGGTCGGATAAATGCAACGAAAGTTTTGAAAATTTGAAGCAACAGCTCCGTGAAACTCCAGTACTTCACTATCCAAAGCTGGGTAAAACATTTATATTAGACAATGATGCCAGCAATGAAGGTATTGGTGCAGTGCTTTCGCAGGAGGAGAATGGTCAAGAAGTTCCAGTAGCTTACTATAGCAAAGCACTTTCAAAGTCCGAGAAAAATTATTGTGCTACAAGAAAAGAGCTACTTGCCACTGTAAGTTCAACGAAACATTTTCATAAATATCTCTACGGGCAGAAATTCATCCTTCGCACCGACCATGCAGCGCTTAAAAGGCTTCTGCAGTTTAAGAACCCTGAAGGACAAGTGGCGAGATGGATAGAGCGACTCCAGTCTTATGACTTTGAGATCCAACACCGAAGAGGTCGTATCCATGGAAATGCAGACGCCCTTTCACGACGTCCATGCAAACTTGAATGCAAACATTGCGCCCGGGTGGAAGAGAAAGAAACAACAGCAACTATACAGTTGGTAACCGTGGAACCATCTACAGGTTGGGACAAAGAGGACCTGAGAACAGCACAAAGAGAAGATCCGGACATTTCACCTATTCTCCCTTGGAAAGAAGACATGGAAAGACCAGACTGGAAGGATATTTCGGAACGAAGCGAGAAGCTGAAAAGTTACTGGGCTCAATGGAACTCTCTTCATGTTGAATGTGGTATATTAAAACGCAAATGGGAAGCACCTAACAGCGAATCATTCCGAATGCAGATAGTCGTGCCAGCATCAAACGTCAAAGATGTTCTAGAAGAAATGCACGGTGGAACCTCTGGAGGACATTTGGGAGTGAACAAAACAATTTCCAAAATACGGGAAAGGTTTTATTGGCTACATATGCGAGAAGATGTGGAGGAGTGGGCCGCAGATGAACTGTCTGTGCTGCTTGCAAAGGGCCGCAACACATAAGCAGAGGAGAAATGCATAAGTATAATGTCGGAGCCCCCTTTGAAAGGATAGCTGTAGACATCGCTGGACCTTTTCCAGACACGGATGGCGGTAACCGTTATATTTTAGTTGCCATTGACTATTTCAGTAAATGGCCTGAAGCTTATGCAATCCCTAATCAAGAGGCAACCACAGTTGCGGAACAAATAATAACGAATTGGGTCAGTAGGTTTGGTGTGCCTCACGAACTTCATTCGGACCAAGGACGGAACTTCGAATCGCGGACTTTCCAGGAGATGTGTAAAATGTTGTTGTTGTTATATTTTAGTTGCCATTGACTATTTCAGTAAATGGCCTGAAACTTATGCAATCCCTAATCAAGAGCTGATGTGCACGAGGCCACGAGGACGAAATTAGCAACAAATACTGATCGGATGAAGACCCGCTATGACCTACGTGCCAATTCCGCAGGATTTAATGAAGGTGATCTTGTTTGGCTCTACAATCCGAGACGACGTAAAGGACGTTCTCCAAAATTGCAACAACACTGGGAAGGACCGTATTCAGTAGTAACTAGAATTAATGACGTGGTATACAGGATTCAGCGTGGCATAAGAGGGAAGCATAAAATTGTTCATTTGGACCGCTTGTGTCAATACTACGAGCATCAAGACCGTGGACCACCTGTTGTTCGGGACGAACAAATTTAAGAAGGGGGCAGTGTTACGTGCAATAGAAAGAGACAACTGGTGACATCTACTGGCAATGGAGAGTAAACGACTTCAGGTTCGGAGAATTGATTATGGTATCTACAGGAAGGTTCAGGAATAGAATGAATAGAACAGTCAAGATGCTTCTGGAAAATAGAACACTCGAGAATAATCTGCAGAGTTTCTAGGGTATAAATATAACAGTTGTCATAGCCAGAAGAAGAGTCTTGTCTTAGACGCTGCAGAGTTAACAAGTGAAAATAATAAAGAAGCGAAACTCTTGTAATTAGATTGCGATAATTGAAAGTACGGTATTAGCGATAATTAAAGTTGAATTGATTAAGGGAAGAATATTATAAGTGAAAATAAAGAACTTGTATATTAAATATTTAATATTGTGTTTTAAATAACGAACCAAAGGCCACGCTCGCAACAGTATGAACGATAGCAAGACGATGGTTTGATATTTATGAAAATATCAAATTTCATTTCAACCATCGTCCGCCGCGGTAGGTTGAACACTAAGTAAACAGGTAAAGAAAATAAAAGTTGCGATAAGAAAAAAAAAATAAACGTTTTGTGAAAATAACCATAAGAGGAAGTTTGTGAAAGAAAAAGTTTGTGAACAAAGCAAAAGTAAAAAAAAATATATATATAAATAAAACAAAAGTGTGTGTTGCCTTAATCATAGCTTTCTGAAACGGCGTAGAGTGATTGCCTTCGGCTAAGGTAAGCCCTGAAATATAACAGGAGTTAGGACTAAGTTAAGTTAGGGCTCTGATGTGGTAGCGAGGAAGTCTGTTTCTGGCTTGGGAAGTGTTTCTCTGAGGTCCGAAACCCAAATTCCGAGAAAAACCTATACACATATGTACATCACATGCATACAATAGCATTCATTGAAATAAATTTTTATTTTTTTAAGTTTTGGAATAAAATTTTTTTTTAAGTTGAATTATATAAATAAAAAGAGTATAAAATAAAAAATGTATTTTTTCAAATAACTCAATTAATTAAATATTTTTTCTACAAATTTAGGGGGGAGTCATGACCCCCCCGACCCCCCCCCCCCCCTGGATCAGCCACTGACTGTTTAAAGTACAAGACTATTACTCGAACTGCCCAAAATTGCATGTATAAGATTCGCACCCTGTTTAAAGTAAAACGCTATCTGAAGGAGATTTCTCGTCTAACAGACTGAAATTTATTGAAAATAATTTCAATAAATTTACAAAATGCATTTTAAGTGCAAAAAAATATTGAACTTTTCGACCCAGCGATCAGAGAGGTCTCATCGGTATGGTTATCTCTGATCGCCTACCATAGAAGTTCAATGTAGGAGGTCACACCAATTGCCCATATAAATACTTTTTATAAAAAGTATGTGTGAATTATATGGTGGCAAGATAACTCATTGCGCTTTGAAATTGGGTGATTGTTCCCCCTTTTTTGCCTGGCGGCATATGGATAAACCAAGTAGAAATTACATGAAGGAGATTTCTCGTCTAACAGACTGAAATTTATTGAAAATAATTTCAATAAATTTACAAAATGCATTTTAAGTGCAAAAAAAAATTGAACTTTTCGACCCAGCGATCAGAGAGGTCTCATCGGTATGGTTATCTCTGATCGCCTACCATAGAAGTTCAATGTAGGAGGTCACACCAATTGCCCATATAAATACTTTTTATAAAAAGTATGTGTGAATTATATGGTGGCAAGGTAACTCATTGCGCTTTGAAATTGGGAGATTGTTCCCCCTTTTTTGCCTGGCGGCATATGGATAAACCAAGTAGAAATTACATGAAGGAGATTTCTCGTCTAACAGACTGAAATTTATTGAAAATAATTTCAATAAATTTACAAAATGCATTATAAGTGCAAAAAAATATTGAACTTTTCGACCCAGCGATCAGAGAGGTCTCATCGGTATGGTTATCTCTGATCGCCTACCATAGAAGTTCAATGTATTTATTATTTATATGGGCAATTGGTGTGACCTCCTACATTGAACTTCTATGGTAGGCGATCAGAGATAACCATACCGATGAGACCTCTCTGATCGCTGGGTCGAAAAGTTCAATATTTTTTTGCACTTAAAATGCATTTTGTAAATTTATTGAAATTATTTTCAATAAATTTCAGTCTGTTAGACGAGAAATCTCCTTCATGTAATTTCTACTTGGTTTATCCATATGCCGCCAGGCAAAAAACGGGGAACAATCACCCAATTTCAAAGCGCAATGAGTTATCTTGCCACCATATAATTCACACATACTTTTTATAAAAGGTATTTATATGGGCAATTGGTGTGACCTCCTACATTGTAAAACGCTATCTTTCGCATTTTCCAAAATTGTACCTGTAACATTCACAACCTATTTAAAATACAAGGCTATCACTTGAACTGCCAAAAATTGTACCTGCAACATTCGCACCCTGTTTAAAGTAGACGGCTATCACTCGAACTTTAAAAATTTGTACCTGCAATATTCGCACCCTGTTTAAATTAGAAGCTTATCAATCGAATTTCCAAAAATTGTACCTGTAATTCTCGCACCCTGTTTAAAGTACGCGAATTGCCCAAAATTGCGTGAATAAGATTCACACACTGTTTAAAGTAAAACGCTATCTTTCGCGTTTTCAAAAATTGTACCTGTAACATTCGCACGCTATTTAAAATACCTATCACTTGAACTGCAAAAAATTGTACCTGTAACATTCGCACCCTGTTTAAAGTAGAACGCAATCACTCGAACTGCTAAAAATTGTACCCTTAATATTCGCCCCCTGTTTAAAGCAGAAGACTATGACTCGTACTGCCAAAAATTGTACGTATAAGGCTGGCACCCTATTTAAAGAAGAATGCTATCACTGGAACTGCCAAAAATTGTACCTGTAACATTCGCACTCTGTTTAAAGTAGAATGCTATCACTGAAACTGCCTAGAAGTGTACCTATAATATTCGCACCCTGTTTAACGTGAAATGATATCACTCAAATTTCCAAAAAACTACTTGTATAAGTTTCGCACCCTGTTAAGAGAATACCGCTTTCACTCGAACTTCCAAAAATTGCATCTGACATTCGTACCTTGTTTAATTTATAATGCTCTTATTCGTTCTTTTGTACTTCACCTGTGCTATTCGCACCCTGTTGGTAATGCAAAGCCATAACTCACACCATAGTAATTGCTCTTGTAAAATTCGCACACAGGTTAGTCTTCTCGATTATAAGTTGAACTGCTTGAACTTGAAGTTATAGCTACTTACAAGATAGCATTCTATTTGTATGAACATTCTTTAAGGTATAGAATTCCCCTTCGGATCTCTAAAATCATATTTTGTAATATTCCTTTACGCTATGTTAAAAATTTTATAAAATTATGATTTCTGTGAAAAAATTAATTCGCACGATCATTTTTTCGACTTTTTTATACTGTATATACATTTTCAGTTAAAAAAATCACGGTGCGAAATTCGCTCGGGTGCGAATTTTACTTTTACTTGGCATGCAAGGGAAATTCGCGCTATGGGGTGCGAAATTCCCCCAGTTTTATGGGTCCACTTTTATATATCTTCAATGCCTGTATTACGAAAGCGGTCTTCCCGAAAATATGGAAAACACGTACTTTCTATCCCTTAGAGGGCTGCGGCTACAACTCCTGCTGATTATAGACTTCAGCTTACTTCGTTTTCTTTAGAAGGCTCTGGAGAAGCTACATATTGGCAGGCTCAATAGTACACACTGCAAAACAACCTCATAAGTAGCTGTCAATCTGGGTTTCGACCCAAGCATAATTGCGAAAGTGTTCTCGTCAAAGTCACAACGCGTATGTTGCACTTGATAGAAGAGAAATTTGTATTCTGGCGCTTTTACATTTCTCCAAAGCTAATCCATTTTTCGTGTCGAGCTATTCATTTAATCAAGGACTTCTTAAACGGGTGATCGCAAAAGGTTACCCTTGGGTACAATAATTACTCAAATTTTCTTCTTCTGTCTTGTGGAGTACCAGAAGTTTCCATTCTTGCTCCTCTACTCTTTAGCCTATACATTATTTATCTGCCTGAAATAATACAAGATGTCAACATTCATATTTATGCTGACGACGTTCAGGTCTGTATCAATCGTCCTCCGGGTCTTTCGAAGACTATGTGGCTCGGAAGATTGACAATAAGCTTAAACTAAATCCAAGTAAGTCACAGTGTATCGCTTTTTCTTTTGGTACTTTTGACTCTGCATCACTTCCTCCTATTCTTTTGAATGGTTTTTCAATTCTCTATGTGGATAAAGTCCGTAGCCTCGGGGTCACCTTAAACTCTAATATGAAGTGTTGTGATCTCGTCAAGATCTACGTAAAGATCTCGTCAACATCTACGCTACCCTCCGCCGCCTATGGTTGTCTGCTAGAATCCTTTCCCCCAAGGTACGCTGTCATCTGGCATTTCACACATGGTTCGCTTGTTTTTCCGATGATAGATTCACGCTGCTCCAGAAAATTATATGTTGCATTTAACGATTGTATAAGGTTTCTTTTCGGGTTACGAAAATTCGATCATGTATCTCACCTGAATTTTCACTGCTAGGTTGCTCTATTGAAGTATATCTAAAGCGGAAAGCATTACTCTTCCTATTCATCTTACTTCACACTCTCAGCCCGCTTACTTGAGAACCATGTTTCAACTCTTGAACTCTACCAGAAGTTACACACTGCTAATTCCACGTTTTTACACCTTCGTTTTTTATTTTGTTTTTTATCTTAATTTTACTTATTTATTATTTATTTGTTTCTTATTATTGCTTATTGTTTTTTTTCTTCATCTAATAATAGTGTAGCTATGTATGTTCTGACGCACTTTTTCCATACAAAATGTGTCCGGAAAATTCCAACTATTTTGGTGGCTCTGGACCGGGGTTCTTGGCCACTGGGGGATTCCGTCTAGTGGTCTACGTCACAGGGCCTGCCTGGGGGGAATTCCTTTCCTACCGTCTGGCTGACCAGGGGATGACGTCATCTGGTTGGGCTGATCCCCGTCAGCTGATCAAGCTGTACCATCAGGCCATGGAGGTGTTATGTGAATGATCTTCAAACTTAGTAGTTGTTCTATGGCGTTTCTGGCCCACTTTTTCCATACAAAAAGTATCCGGAAAATTCAAACTATTTTGATGGATCACTGTGGGTTCTGTGGAGGGGGGAGGGGAAGGGGCTGAGGTCGGTTTTGTACTGAAAAGTTGACATCATCTTGCAGTTTTCTTTTAGGAGTATACTTATGCCAACAACAACAACCAATGTAGGTAGGTATGTTGACTTGGATATGTCTGATAATCAAATTCTGAATAATGTAAACAAAATCGCAGCCGAGTAAAGTAAACAAAGTGAGCGATATTTACACGCACACACACACACACTACGTCATACTAAAAGCTTTTCTACCAGGCGATATTTACTACCATGTTATTAAATTAACAACAACAACAACTAACGTAGGTATGTAGATATGTTGGCTTAGATAAGAAATGGCCTAATTTTTGATCTTGAGGTGTAATGCTCCTAATTTGATTCATTGCATAAAAAATTCGTACAGCCGAATAATGTACACAAAATCGCAGCCGAATAATGTAAACAAAATCGCAGTCGAATAATGTAAACAAAATTCTCACAGACCCGAGTAAAGTAAACAAATTGAAAGATTCTCAATAGCTGAAAAAAAAAACAACAACTGATATGTTGTCTTAGATGAGTATTGAAAATTTCTTTTGCTGAAAAAAAAAACAACTGCAGATTAAAAAGGCAAGAGTGATCATGATATCTAAAAAATAAATCACAGCTGCTTGTAAGAAGTAGTAGAAATTAAAGCCTCGGTGGCCAGGTGGCTGGTAATTTGATACTGCCAAGTAAAGTAAACAATGGTTTTTGCATCTAGGAGTGTGTATTGAAAAGTCATAAGTTTTATGAAAAATTGTTGTTTTATTTATTCGCATCATTAAATCTTAAATTATAAACTTTTTCTCTGTGCTTCATATCCAAAACTGGCAACAATAGATCTGAAGTTCTATTAATCCTATCTCGGAAGCGAAAGCGATCCAGAGCATATGTCTCCCATGATCCCTTTCTGGGTTCACAATCAATCATATAAACTCGTGGAGCACTAGTACTAAACGTAACTTTCATTATCACGACTAATAATAAAAAATAGTTTCGCATTATTTATTTTTTATTTAACGAATATAATAATTAATTGGATACAAATTAACGTCATTCTGAATAAATTCAATTTTATATGATCGCCCGATTGGTCCTCTGTTAATCACCGAGAAATCTCCCTGGGCATTTATTTTACTCAAATTATCGTCCGAAATTGTGTTGTATCGTGATGGAAGAAATAGTTGATAATTCTCCAAATCGAGAACCACACGAGCTCCAAATGTAGTTGTACACCTTCTCGCTCCAAGAATGTTGTACTCTTTATCCAACTCCATTTGGCAGGCTTTCAGGGACGGTTGGTACTGCTCCAACTTCTTTAATTCATCCATTGCGTTTAGCATTATTATTATTATTTTCTCCTTGCTTCCTATTTGTTTGAACTCCAGAATGAAACTGATAGTGAATCTGATTCAGCTCCTTAATTTATAGGCAATCTTCCAAAACAAGTTTAATCCTGTTGTAACCAATCCGCGCAGCTGAATAAAGTCATCCTCATGTAATTTGATATCACCCCACTTCCTGTTTACAAATTCGCATGTAAGCTGAATGAGTCATGCACACCTGTGTAAACGAATTTAATCGAATGAGCCATCCTTATGTAATTTGATATCATCCTACTTCCTGTTTACAAATTCGCATTTAAGCTGAATGAGTCATGCACACCTGTGTAAACAAATTTAATCGAATGAGCCATCCTTATGTAATTTGATACCACTTCACTTCCTGTAAACAAATTCGTATAAAGTAAACAGCGAGGTGTTCCTATAAAAGCGCAAGCAAACCGCTAGGAGCCATCATTCAGTTTCAGTAAGTCTCAGTGTTAATTTAAAATATAAAGAAATTAAAAATGTCTTCGGTGCTAGTAAATAAAAGTTTTTCAATAATTGAAAATTTGCGAAAAGATGTGATGGAGTGTTTAAAAAATTCAGTGAATAAAGACTATATTGTTAAAAAGTGCAATAGAAACATACATAAATTTCAAGTTGCATTTCGGAAGTGCAATAAGAGTGCTAGGAAACGACATTTCGAGAGCTGTCTCGAGCAAATTAAATCATTGAGAGCACTATTGAGAACTCCCCGTCGAGGTGGAGGAATTACTCGCGTAAGAAGAAGTGATTTTGTAAAGTGGGAGGAAATAAAGACACCGTTCGCAGGCAGAATTCGACAAGGTGTTATTGCAAATTTAAAATATATCGATCCGAAGCTATTTATGCAAGACGCTGCCAAATTATTTACGCGTCGTGTTAAAAATACATTAAAACATTATTTTAATATTAAAGTTTCTACAACGTTTTGCGGTGAATTTGTTAAGGATATCGGTGACAATGAAATTATAAAAGACATTAAATATTTTCAATCGAGAACTGCTCCAATTAGTGCAGATGATAATTTAGAGGAGTGGTTTAAATCAAACATTTTGGATCCAATACACACTCAACTGGAAGAATTCCAGGAAAAAGACAGTGGCTGGGCACTGCACTCTATAATTCATTTAGCAGTACACATCAACAAGTTTGAACAGCTCCGAGGATCTTCGTATATACCCCTACCAAAGGAGATTGCATCAAACAAAGCTTGCATCAATGTACAAAATAGTGATGAAGCATGCTTCGCATGGGCGGTAACATCAGCGCTATATCCTACAAATGTTCATTCTGAAAGGATCTCATTGTATCCGCATTACTCTACAATACTAAATTTAACTGGGGTAACATTTCCCATGACACTTAAGCAAATTACGCAATTTGAAGACCAGAACGAGATATCAGTAAACGTATTCATCCTAGAGAAAGAGCGTTTCTTCACCACAGTTCCAGTTAGACTTACGAAACATAGGATGGAGCGACATGTAAATCTCTTAATGATTCAAGATGACTATGACCAGGCTGATGATCATATGGATGATGATGCTGGCAGATATCATTTCTGCTGGATTAAAGATCTTTCCCGTCTTGTATCGAAACAAATTTCGAAACATCAACACTCCCGAATGCGAGAAACAAAACGACTGTAGGATTATGTTTCTCTCAGAGGAAAAGAAATGGTTGGAATATAAGAATTATAACCATAAGAATCCAGTCCCGTTTTGTGTGTATGTGGATCTTGAATCAATATTGAAGCCGATTCAGGGAAACGATCAAAATACACAGCGAATCCAGGAACATGAAGTTCATAGCATAGGATTCTATTTCTACTGCAAGCATGATGCTAAGCTCTCATATTACAGAGCATATCGAGGAAAGGACTGTCAGCAATGGTTTGCATTAGAATTGCAAAAAGTTGTCTCCATAGCTGTATAGGAAAAGCTGAACATCAGGCCAATGCAACCCCTGACTAAAGAGGAACGGCGTTCACATATGGAAAATACTTGCTGCCATATATGTGAAAAAACGTTTGCAGCCGATGAGGAACGAGTCCGAGACCATTGTCACTTAACAGGTAAATACTGAGAATCATAATTCAATTCATTTTTTCATAAATTCTTTTAACAGGAAAATAGCGAGGGCCAGCGCACAATGCATGCAATCTGATGTACCAAGATTGCTCCATAGTTTCAGTCATTTTTCACAACTTATCTGGATATGATGCTCACTTCATTATTAATGATATAGCTACATCTATTCCTGGGAAAGTGGATCTCCTACCAATAAATAAAGAATGATATATCTCGTTCACCAAGCACGTTGAAGGCAGTCATATCAAATTCAGATTCATCGATTCCTTCCGTTTTATGGCAGAATCATTAGATAAGCTATCATCATTGCTACCAATGGATAAATTAAATATTACAAGAGCTGTATGGCAGGAATTGGCTGATGATGACTTTAAACTACTTACGCGCAAAGGTGTCTTCCCATACGACTTCGTTGACGATTGGGCAAAATTGGATTTCCAACACTTACCGGCACAGGAACAATTCTATAATCAAATGACTGACAGTGATATATCTGCTGAGGACTACAGCCGCGCAGAAAAGGTGTGGAGGACATTTGAAATACAGACACCTGGCGAATATTCCGATCTATACCTGAAAACTGATGTCCTTCTATTAGCTGATGTGTTTGGGAACTTTCGAGAAGTGTGGATGAAGACGTACAATTTAGATCCTGCACATTATTATTATACCATGCCAGGTCTAACATGGAATGCAATGTTAAAATATACCAAAGTGAAACTGGAGCTGATAACTGATGTTGACATACTGCTATTCGTAGAGAGAGGTATTCGAGGAGGTATAAGCCAATGTTCCAATAGATACAGTAAAGCCAACAATAAATATATGGATGATTTTAACCCAGATGAAAAACAAAAATACTTAATATATTATGATGTTAACAACCTTTATGGATGGGCCATGTCACAACATTTACCTACCGGAGGATTCAGATGGGCTAATAGTCTCGATATTGATGTTTTCCAAATTCCTGATGATTCACCAACTGGATACATACTCGAAGTTGATTTAGACTATCCACCACATCTGCATGATAAGCATAAAGACTTACCGTTTTGCTCTGAGCATACAGCACCACCAGGTTCAAAATTAGAAAAACTTTTAACAACATTACACCATAAAGAAAAATATATTATACACTATCGAAATTTGATGCAATAATTATCACATGGCCTCATCCTAAAAAAAGTACACCGGATCCTGCAATTCAACCAGTCAGCTTGTTTTAAACCATACATTGATTCGAATACCTCGAAACGGAAACAGGCTACCAGCGATCATGAAAAAGACAGCTATAAAAAGATGAATAATGCTGCGTTTGGTAAAACCATGGAAAATGTACGCAAGTATAGTGACATCAAGCTTTGCGTAAAGTGGGAAGGCCGACATGGTGCCAAAGCTCTGATTGCAGCTCCCAACTTCCACCGTACGAAAATATTTGATGAGAATTTAGTTGCTGTGGAATTAAGGAGACTGAAAATGTTGTTTAATAAGCCACTCTATATCGGCATGGCAGTCTTAGAAATTTCAAAAACATGCCTCTACGACTTCCATTACAGTTTTATGCAGCGCGAGTTTGATGATAAATGTAAAGTCATGTGATGATTTGATGAGAATTTAGTTGCTGTGGAATTAAGGAGACTGAAAATGTTGTTTAATAAGCCACTCTATATCGGCATGGCAGTCTTAGAAATTTCAAAAACATGCCTCTACGACTTCCATTACAGTTTTATGCAGCGCGAGTTTGATGATAAATGTAAAGTCATGTATACCGATACAGACTCCCTAATATATGAAATTGAAGAGAGAAACATATATGACTTTATGGCTGAAAATATTGATAAATTCGATACAAGTGATTACCCTGTAAATAATCAGTTCAATATACCGCTTATGAATAAAAAGATTCCTGGTCTTATGAAGGATGAGCTGAACGGGAAAATCATGTGTGAATTTGCAGGCCTCCGCTCGAAAATGTATAGCCTACGCATAAATGATGATAAAACTGTAAAAAAAAGCCAAGGGAATAAAGACAAATGTTGCTCAGAGGCATATAAAGTTCCAAGACTACGTTGAATGCCTGAACAACAAGCAGCTTTTAACTGCAAATCAGAGCTGCATACGATCGCATAACCATAATGTCTACACCATCAGCTTTAAGTCCACATGATAACAAGCGATATATTTTGAGTGGTACAACGGATACTCTACCATGGGGACATTACTCAATTCCACCAGAGCAACAAGGAACAAGCACAGAAAGTTCAGTTTTAGATCAACAAGGAACAGGCATGGAAAGTGTAGAAATCTAAGCTCATTATTGTAAATAAAAACATGTATTATAGTTTTAGTTTCATTTATTTAAGTACTGTACAGAATACATATGATGTACATATACATACCTACACAATTCACATTAATCATTCCAATTTAATTCTAAATCATAAAATATTGCTGCATCATAATTTCATTCACCTTTCATTCAATTGACACAATTTCATAAAACTCAGTGTCAGCAATATAACGATCGTACACCTCAGGTGAGTGAACTTATGATGCACACTTTATTTGCAATACGTGTCGACATAATTTTCTGTAGCGAGCAATTTTTTGTAATTAACTTTAGTGCTTAAGTAAACAATTGTAATATGTATATATATAGATTGATTGAAATAATAAAGTCAGTTCTTGAGTAAAGACGATATACCCAACGTGAATCTTTTACTTCGAACATTTGGTCCTTCGAGCCATCGGAAAGTGTACTAGATTGGTCCAAGCCATAATTTCTTCTTGTGTGAGGCTGCACAAGGGTCTAGTACAAACAGCAACGAAAGTCTTAATTAAGATACTATCTACAAATCAACAAACCTAGAGAACATAGGATCTTTAGGTATATACAAAAAACTTCATCCTCTGGAACAACGTGTCTTGAGGCTCTGTTTACGCCATTTGCATTGAGGAACCAGTGTCCTCAATCACACTTAACTTTCTTCTACACAGGTTTATAACAAGAGTTCGCACTAAGCTGATTGAAAATGGATCAATTAATCATCAAGCAAAACGCTGATGCTAAGAAAATTTAGAAGATCTCCAATAATAGAAGAGCAAGTGAGGACTATAAGGAAAAAAAATGCCTTAATAGAATCTCTACAACGAGCGATTGATCGAATCGAGCTAGAATTAACGTCTCAGACTTCTGAAGCATTTTTTGTTCAAAAAAGCAAACTTTTAAATGGTTACTGGGAGCACATTGTAGGTAACCATGGAGAAATTATGTCCGGAGCTAAATTTAAAGATGATTACTTTGATAATGATGTATTCGCCAAAACAGAAGATAAATACCAGACAGTGCTCATCAAAATACAAGAGCAGCTCAACAAAATATTTCCAGAACAGGTACGAATGCTGCCAAGCCCGCAGAACCAGATATTAGTTTCTGAAAGTCGAAGTGAAGAAGAATCATATCAAGCTACCAAGTATTGACATTCCTGTATTTGCCGGACACTATCTAAAATGGCAATCATTTAGAGATTTGTTCTCCGAGCTAATACATAAGAACGATAAAATGCTATTCTACCTTAAAACAAATTTAAGGGGTGAGCCAAATGAGCTGATTCAACATTTATCGGTAACGAATGACAATTATAATACAGCTTGGAGCATACTTGATAAGCGATACAATAATAAAAGAGCATTAGTGACAGTACAACTTCGTACTTTATTCAGTCAACCTGAGCTCACCAAGGAGTCGGCAGAAGGTTTGAAGAAACTACACGATACTGCAACAGAAGTTTTACAAGCCATTTCGAACTTGGGAATCGACACAGTAAACTGGGATGCAGTAGTAATATTTCTATTAACACAAAGGCTTGATAAGGAAACTCACCGATTATACGAGCAATCGCTGAAAAGTCCAAGAGAAGTTCAAACGTTAAAGGATTTCCTTGAATTTATCTAAAATCGCTCTCAAGGATTAGAAGCGATAGAGCCGTCAAAATGTTATACAGCTTAAAAACAACTTGATAAAAGGGAAAAAATAATGAAAATTCACCATAGCTCAATTAATCGACAAAGGTGTCCAATCTGCAAAGGTGAGCACAAAATATATGGTTGTGAGAAGTTCTCAAGGTTAAATACCCAGCAACGAATAGATGCAGTGCGCAAATCAAACTTATGTGCAAATTGCTTAACAAGGGGACATCTAACAATTGACTGCAAGAGTGGGCGAGTGTGTAAGATGTGCAACAAAAAACACCACACACTTCTACATTCGACCCACCCAATTCAAAAATCGATAAACATCCAGAAATCAAGACCAGAGGCTAGTGGGGAACGAATTATAGTCAACAGTCAGCCGACGGAGCTCACCACGCATTTTACTAGAAACCAAATTCATCAGACAGTACTATTAGCAAGTGTATTAATACAAGCCCGTGATAGATATGGAAATTTCATTCAGATAAGAGCACTCGTAGATCAAAAAACCATTATAAAACCACTCATGGAAGAGGAGCCAATGGACGATACACAGTACGTATCCCATTTCGGGAAGATCCTGACAAAGCAGACGATTTACACGGATCTAGGCAGGTAGCTCTAGCAAGACTCTTTCAAATGGAACGAAAATTTAAAAACAATATCGCATTCGCAACCATGTACAAGGATTTCATGAAAGAGTATATGCGCTTGGGACATATGGCGCTGGCTACTGATATCAATCAAAACGCTCATTATCTACCACATCACGCAGTAGAAAAAAAGGACAGCACTACATCGGCACTAAGAGTCGTCTTTGACGCCTCAGCTAAGCATAAAGGTGCACGAAGCATAAATGAACTAATGATGATTGGTCCTCAATTACAGGACAACTTACTGTCTATACTGTTGAGATGGAGAAAGCACAAAATTGTATTTACGGCGGACATTGAAAAAATGTACCGTCAGATTAAAATTGATGTTAGAGATCAAGACTACCAACGAATACTCTGGCGAGATTCACCAGAGGAATCGATTCGCGAATATAAATTGACAACAGTCACATATGGTACAGCTTCGGCACCATTCCTCGCCATTCGTACACTACAGCAACTAGCCAAAGACGGAAAACGCACATATCCTATAGCTTCAGAAATTATCATGGACGATACATACGTAAGCGATTCGTTTCCGGAGGGAACTCAGTGAATGAAGTCATTAACTCCAGCACACAACTTATTAAACTTCTGAAGGAAGGAGGTTTTAATCTTCGAAAATGGTCAAGCAACAGTATGGATCTTATCAACAAAATTCCAACAGACCTAAGAGAGAATGCAAATCAGCTTGACTTCGAAAAAGAAAAAACAATAAAGGCACTAGGCGTACATTGGAATCCATCTACCGACAACTTCAAAGTACAAGTTAATATAGACATTAATTCAAGTCCATCAAGTAAACGTGAATTATTGTCAGAAGCCGCAAGAATATTTGAACCTATTGGACTCCTAGCACCAGTGACGATAAAAATTAAACTCTTATTCCAAGAAATATGGTTAAATGGATCCAATTGGGATGATGAACTGCCCATTCACATACGGCAAAATTGGGAAAGAATAAAGTAAGAATTCCCAGGCTTGCCACAGATGCCAATTTCCCGATGGATTGGCTACACAGGTAAAGGCTGTAAGTGCGAATTGCATGGATTCTCAGATGCATCCGAAAGAGCATATGCTGCTGCAGTGTATCTTCGAGTAGTGAAATGCAGACAAATTTCAACGAGTCTTATAACTGCGAAGACAAGGGTTGCTCCACTTAAATCCAAGCTATCATTACCCAGATTAGAGCTTTGCGGTGCAGCATTGCTGGCTAGTCTCATCAAGGAAACCCAAAAAGGTCTGAAAATCGAGAACCTGCATTGCTATGCCTGGACAGACTCCACTATAGTACTCGCATGGTTACAAGAAGACCCACATAAATGGAAAACATTTGTGGGAAATGGAGCGGCTGAAATTCAAGCAATCATTGACAGCAGTAATTGGTTTCATGTGAAATCCCAAGAGAACCCTGCTGACGTAGCATCGAGGGGAATCTATCCCTCTCACTTAAGGAATCTCACGCTCTGGTGGGAGGGCCCTCAATGACTCAAAGAAGAAACAATCGCCTTCCCAAGAACGTCCCACAAAAAATCGAGGAAGAAAAAAAGAAAGTAATAGTCAAGGTCAGTACTGTAATGAACGAAGAAGAACCAACAATAACTCGGCTACTTCTTCGATGCTCTTCCTTGGGAAAATTACAACGCGTACTAGGCTACTGTAATCGTTTTATAAACAATGCAAAGGTGACAAAAATTCTGAGAAACACGAAACCATTATCAGTCGATGAAATCAACAAGGCACTAACATACGCAATAAAATTTGTACAAGGCACTCACTTTCAAGAGGAAATAAGCAAATTATCAAAGGGTCAAAAGCTACATAAGACAAGCAGACTATATACACTGTCTCCCTTCCTTGACAACGATCAACTACTCCGAGTGGACGGCCGTTTAGAAAGATCAAACATGCCTTATGACCAAAAACACCCAATAATAATACCTTACAATAGCGAATTAACGGCACTGATAATTGACAAGGCGCACAATGATTCACATCATGGTGGAAATTCTCTAACATTAGAAATAATAAGACATATCCACAAATGCATTAAGTGTCATCGATATAAGGCACAAATGTCTCAACCAATGATGGGTATGCTGCCAGCAGCTGGAGTCGTGCCCAGTTCTCCATTCACACACACTGATGTCGATTACGTCGGACCCTTCGAGATTCTACTAGCAAAAGGTAGAGGCAATAAAACTCATAAAGTCTATATTGCAATATTTATATGCCTCACTTCAAAAGTGATACATATAGAAGTAGTTACTGACCTTACATCCAAGGCATTCATCACAGCCTTTAAACGATTTACTAGCAGAAGAGGACCTGTAGCACATCTTTACAGTGACAATGCTACAAACTTTGTTGGCGCAAATAGAATATTAAGTGATCTCCATAAACTAAATTCGTATAAGACTGATGTACATGCAGCTCTACAGGAAGTCGGAACACAGTGGCATTTCATACCTCCCGCATCCCCCCATTTCGGAGGTCTTTTGGAGGCTGGCGTCAAATCTATTAAATATCACATGCGAAGAGTTATTGGAGAAACGAGACTCACATATGAAGAAATGTGCACGTTAATGGCGCAAATAGAGGCATGTCTCAATTCGCGGCCACTTTGTCCACTCTCAGAAGAGCCAGAGAGTCTTGAAGTACTCATTCCTGCTCATTTCATAGGGGGTTCTCCTATACTGACAGTTCCAGAAAAGGATCTTCTAGAAACGAATCCAAACCTACTAGATAGATGGGACCACAGAGAAAGAATGAAACAGGAGTTCTGGAAAACATGGTCCATTGAATATTTACGAAGGTTACAGCACAGACCAAAGTGGGCTCAGCAGCAGGAAGATTTAATAAAAGGAAATCTAGTGTTGATAAAGGACGAACAAATTCCACCGTCAAAATGGGCACTTGGTCGAATAATAGAGACACATCCTGGAACTGATGGTCGAACTAGAGTTGTAACACTACAAACAAAGAGTACTAAAATAAAACGCCCAATAACAAAGCTCTCATTACTCCCAATAATCGATAATAAAATAAGGGAATCAGTTGCTCACATAGAAGATTCAGATTTGCTAAATCCAGAAATTATGCCAGAATCAGAGCAAATCAATAAAACCACGCATGTAGTTAACTCCATTACTTTAAAACGATCAGTCGAAGAGCCAATAATGGCAGATAATCCCAAAGAAGCAAGATATGAAAAATAATCTATAATCAAACCCACATCACGAGGGTACAAGCCAAGTAGACTAACATATTTATTCATATTCACGTTCCTATTCTTCATAGCCCTTGGCGAGGAAATCAAAGCCCCGTACCAAATAACGAAATTCAACAATAAAGAAGGAATCTATTTCGAGGACATCTCTGAAGTACAATTATATAGCAGTGAATGGAATCTACTAATATACTATGATTTATCAACATACTGGAAGGAATTTAAAGGAATTACAAAGCTAGCAATACGATTATGCGAACTCTGCGAAGTGAAGGAACACACAAAGGTGGCGAAGGAATTATGCAGTGCCACTATGCTGCAATTGAAACATCAAATTCTAGAGTGTGAATACATCAACGAGGTTCTCTATCAACAAAACGAGAATACACGAACTCGAAACAAACGAGCTCCTTTGGAAATAGTTGGAACCATAGCAAATAAATTGTTTGGCATACTTGACCAAGATTTTGCTGATAAATATGAAAGGCAAATTGAGAGTAGCAAGGAAAACGAAAACATGTTCCATGACCTCCTGATGAATCAAACATCAATTGCAGAAAACACCATCAATGTCTTGAAGAAAAACCATCAAGCGATTCAGCATCAATTGAACGTTGTCGACACGCAAATTGAAACACTTAGCAAAAGCTTCAATCATTCTCAACAAGAAATAATGGTAACACAAACTTTCACTTCTGCAGCTGTTCTCATTACCTTAAGCATAGTCAACTTTCAACATATCCAAAGAAGCATTCTATCAGTGTAAACGGACACCAGACACGGACGGCTAAGCCCTTTGCTCTTAACTCCAACCCAACTTCACGAGCACCTCAAGAGCAATTTTTTGTAATTAACTTTAGTGCTTAAGCAAACAATTATAATATGTATATATATATATTGATTGAAATAATAAAGTCAGTTCTTGAGTAAAGACGAAATACCCAACGTGAATCTTTTACTTCGAACAAGTACTTTGTTTTAATTGTAGTACAGTCTAAGATATTTTAATTATAAATTTATTTTTAAATTGTATTATAGTTGTGTCTTCAACAAATTATAAAACATCTTTGTTATTAATCCAAGAATTGTGTTTTGATGAAAATCCGAGCCATTTAACGTAAGATTTATCTCCACTCTTCTTTAAGATTTTCTCTACGGGATATAGGTTTGAGTGTTTAACTTTCAGCAGCTCCAATTCATAAAAGCGTCCTGTGATTGGATTTCCTTGATAATCTTCCAGACGGGGTTTGTGTTTTGAACTTTAATAATTTTAAAAATCTCAGCTGTCCAGTTTGGTGTATAGCCTTTCTCAAATATATGCTTGTATTTGCTGATGCGTACAAAATCTCCAACTTTATACTTTGCAGGAACAACAATTTTATATGATTGTATACAGTTGAAAGCAGTTGTTTCTCATTGGAGGTGTTGATATCACGTGGTCTCATTTTTGTAGTTCGATGTATTCTTGAGTTGTATTCAATGAGCAGTTTCTTCACCATACTAATCCACTGATAAGTTCCATTAAAACTGAATTCCTTCCACATCATATCCTTCAGAGTTCGGTTAAATCGTTCCACTATAGATGCTTAGAGGGAACTGTACGTAGAGTAATGATTAATTGCATGCTTCATCATTAGATTTTTAAAGAGGTTGTTGTAGAATTCCTTTCCAGCATCAGTCTGCAGGTTTTTAGGTCTTCGTCCCTCGCTTAACATAGATTGCATGGCATCTTTTACTTCTACACCAGTTTTTCTTTTAATTGGAATTGCCCATGCATATTTGGAGAAGGTATCAATTACTGTCAGCAGATAGCGGTAACCCTTGTTCACATACTTGTAGGGATCCATTTCAACCAAGTCTGCCTGCCACAAGTCATCTAGTCCTTTGATAATCACACGACGTCGTTTAAAATTTTTTCTCACTGGTTTATGCAGCTCATTTACCACTTGTCTCTTACTCATCGTAATTATAAATGAAACAGATTTCTCAAGAGTTTTTACTCATATACACCATCTTTTGCTGTCAAGTCTTTCTTATTTATTACTGAAGTAAACAAATAGTTTTCAATCTTCGCGATTTCATCATTGATATATAGCGTTAAATTTGCCACCTCTATATTAATAGTTTTTCTTATTTCTTCAACACTTATTTTAATTTTTTTGTCAACATAGTCTTTGGTAGTAGCATCATCATTTTCAAGGGGCTCACCAAGTCGTTTTATACACTTTGAGTTTAGATCGTAGTCTCCGTTTATCGTTAAATTAAATTCAATACCCCGCTCTCCTTGTTCACCAGCTGGACCCTGAGCTCTTTGTTTACCAGCTGGGCCTTGAATGCCTTGTTCACCAGCCGGCCCCTGAGCTCCTGTTGGTCCACGTTCACCTGGTTTCCCAAGATATCCTCGCTTAGAGAAACGTCCAAACTTATCAACGCTCATCTGTAGATTGTGAAGAAGTATGGTTATGAAGTAGTATTTAAACTATAATATCTGCTTCTAGCAACACCTCCAGGATAGATACAATTTCATTGTTATGACTGGTGTTTCCAGCCTGCTTTGATGCCATTAGAAGGCGCAGTCTATCCACTAATTAATTTGGATCATCCCAGTAAATGTGATCAATGTTTTCCTAGACAGACGCATTAGTCCCATGCCTTTATGCTGTATAAGTTTACTGATTATAGCTTTATACTTAACCGCTCTAGTGTACATTTTATTTGCCCATCTTCAGCATAGTCACGTTTATATGCATTGGTATCTTTCAAAATAGATCCATAATTAGTTAAATCCTCTTTAGTATATAGACTTTTTACAGGATCTTTCATAAATAGCAGCTCACATAACCCCAAAGTTGTTTTATAGCTCTTCCCCTTGATAACAATATTTCCTACATCATCAACATCAAACGTTGAATTACCGATTCTCCACGCGTTGTCATCATAGTAAACTCCATAGGTTGGATCAATTTTAGGGCTATTGTCAGTGAATAGCTTTAAATAGTTTGAAACTATGTATCCAGACGTATCGGGGGAGGTGACAGGAGACCTTCCTATCAATGTTCTTGAATGTTTGGGTATTGCGAATTCTTCTTCAGATGTTAAGGAATAATCTCCATAATTTATTGGTGTTCTACTAGGCTCCATTTTCACATATTTTCGTTTTGGAGGGGTAAAAGGTTCAACAATCTCATTGGCTTCTTCTTCCTCTTCTTTTACATCTTTTGCCTCAAACTTGGCTATATCCGGCGGCTCGTATTTGACTGTTCTAACAAACTCCTTTAAGGGTTTAGTGATCGGCTTAAAGGCACAGACAAGAAATACCCAGATATCGACGCTAGTACTAAGAAAGTGAAGTATGGAAGAGCTCATAGCAAACCTCAATAACTCACTGATCTCGGCTAAATATACCATGGATACGAACCAAAAAAATTTTTCAATATAGGCAAAAATTGATTTTTTTCTTAGAATTTAAATCGACCATATTTCTTCACAATTTGTGTGCATTATTGGTGGCTGAAGACGATTCGATTAAGTTGTGTCTGGGCAGAATCGGCTTCGTAGAAGTTGGATTGATTTGGTTGCTTGGACTTGTTAACTAAAAATTTTTTTGAGCGTTGTCTCAGGCCGGTATAAATTTGTGTTCAATGTAGGAAAGAATTGATTTATTTCTTAGAATTGAAATCGACCATATTTCTTCAGAATTCGTGAGCATTATTGGTAGCTGTAGACGGTCCGAACAAATTCTGTCTGCCTAGTCCTTGCTGGATTGTTTGGCTCTGAATTGCATCTTTTTGGGATTGGGTGGGGGGGGGGGGGGGGGGATTAATAAATTAATGTTTTCAATATCTTGCACAAATTTTTTCTCTTAGTTTGAGAACCCCGATATTTATTTTCAATTTTCATATTTCACGACTTGTCAAGCAGAGAAGCCGAACCGCTGAGAGTTACTTTTATTCGTTCTTTGGCTGTACTTGAATACGTACGTACTGTCGCTCTTTGCATTCCACGAACAGAATTTATTGAAGTAAGTTTAGATTTCATTGTGATCATCGATTTACATTAACTTCTCCGATTTAAATTTTGTAATAAAATTTTTGGACATTCTATTCTTAAATAAAAATTAGGTAAGTGCCTGGCTATATTTATTTAAATGTATTCTTGCAGATTTATCTGTAATAAGCATACCTACATAGTAGGTTCCTACATCAGGTTGAATTTTACTATATTAGGTTATATCTACGTATTTACATGTATTTATTTTTCTGTTTCTTTGTTCCTTGGGTTTTGTTTTTGTTTTAATCGTGAACTTTAATTTTACTTAAAGGTTAAAGGATTTCTTGAAAATAAATTCTCTTCATTAATTAATATCTTTAGGCTATATACCTACTCAAGTTCACATCTTATATTGTATATTAATTCTTTGGAATCTGTTCTTGTGTTTGAATATATATCCATTATCTACAGTAAAGAATGTCAAAAAGTTGGAAAATAAAGTGTTCTATTCGTTGCTGTCAAGCAACTTTAAAACATTTCCCAAATAGAAATTTTTTTAAATTTCCTAAACAAAATGACGAAAGATATGATATTTGGATAAATGCATGCAGAGAATGTAAAGAAGATATCCAGGCAAAGAAAGTGCCTTACATTTGCAATATACATTTTGAACATACCTTTATTGGTAAAAAATTTCTTAAACATGGCGCTGTACCATCTTTATATTTAATTCATACTGATCATGTACGTCCTTGCTCTCCTCAATCTAGTTTTGATTTCTTGAAGCCTAGAAAAATACACACAAAAGAGCAACATAATCCAGATTTTGACATTGAAGATTTGAATCGCGCTTCACTAATCCTTTCATCAGCTAATAGGGAGTCTCATGCTTCAGATCCGATTGCCTGTAGAGTTTGCTGTAACTATTCTCGGGAACTGAATAGATGTAAAACGCAAATTAGACGTCTTAGGAAAGACGTGCAGAAATTTAAGATTGCTGCTAAAAATTTAAGAAAATCTAAGGCTAACTTAGAGCTAAAGATATATAGATTTCGAAAGCTAACACAAGGTTAAGGGTTAAGGGAAAAGTAACTACTTCTGAACTTATAGAAAATGAAATTGATGCTGAAGAAAACTCAAAGAGGATTTACATTATGATGTCTTGCATTTTTTCCAGATATTGTAAGAGATATAGCTTATTGAAATTTCAATGTTACCAAAGAAATCATTGCAACACCTCACACGTACACCCCTCACTAGTTCTTATGGAAAAAATCACAAACTGTCAAACAGTCAAATTGTGAAAATGGAATATCTATTTCCAAAGAGCTTCGAAAAAGACCACTCCAACGAAAAAAGTATTTATAAATCTCACTACGTCTAAAACTTACAAAAAAATTTGCAATATAATCTTCCTACTGGTATGTCGTACATTTTCCCTGCTTGTAATTTTAATGGAATTTCAATGAATATTTTACCTCAATAAAATACTCTATCATATTTAAAACATTTCTAATGTGCGAACCAAGTCCCTTTTTTATTAAAATTTGCAATTTTCTTAAATACGGAAATCAAAAAATGCAAAATCTAATTTGGTTGTGGCGATTAGTGATAGCTGCTTAGGCGTTATTACCCTAAATGTTCGATTTGTATCCATGCAAATAAATTTCGGTAAAGTTTGTAATTTTGTTTGCTTATCCAACTATTAAAAGAAGTAAGTCTTGCATTAATGTTTACCACCCACCGCCGCTCGATCAACTCATCATGCAATACGATACCGGACAGAATTTGTTCGGACTGTCTACAGCCACCAATAATGCTCACGAATTCTGAAGAAATATGGTCGATTTCAATTCAAAGAAATAAATCAATTCTTTCCTACATTGAACACAAATTTATACCGGCCTGAGACAACGCTCATAAAAATTTTTAGTTAACAAGTCCAAGCAACCAAATCAATCCAACTTCTACGAAGCCGATTCTGCCCAGACACAACTTAATCGAATCGTCTTCAGCCACCAATAATGCACACAAATTGTGAAGAAATATGGTCGATTTAAATTCTAAGAAAAAAATCAATTTTTGCCTATATTGAAAAATTTTTTTGGTTCGTATCCATGTTATATTTAGCCGAGATCAGTGAGTTATTGAGGTTTGCTATGAGCTCTTCCATACATCACTTTCTTAGTTCTACCGTCGATATCTGGGTATTTCTTGTCTGTGTTAAAGGTTTCTTCAAGTTGAGCTTCTGCTTCAATCCTTCCCATCCTTAGGGCTTTTAATTTCCTTCGCACAGCATTCCTAGTCTTGATAATTTCTTTTAATAGATTTTCATTCATCTTCGTTATTAGCTGAATAACAGCTTTCCAAACAGCTCTGATAACAGCTTAACAGCTTTCCAAACAGCTCTGATAACAGCTTAACAGCTTTTCGAACAGCTCTGATAACAGCTTAGCAGCTTCTAAACAGCTCTGATAACAGCTTAACAAACAGCTCTGATAACAGCATAACAGCTTTTCGAACAGCTCTGATAACAGCTTAACAGCTTTCCAAACAGCTCTGATAACAGCTTAACAGCTTCTAATAACATGGTAGTGAATATCGCCTGGTAGAAAAGCTTTTAGTATGACGTTGTGTGTGTGTGTGTGTGTGTGTGTGTAAATATCGCTCAATTTGTGTACCTTACTCCGCTGCGATTTTGTTTACATTATTCAGAATTTGATTATCGGACATATCCAAGTCAACATACCTACCTACATTGGTTGTTGTTGTTGGCATAAGTATACTCCTAAAAGAAAACTGCAAGATGATGTCAACTTTTCAGTACAAAACCGACCTCAGCCCCTTCCCCTCCCCCCTCCGCAGAACCCACAGTTATCCATCAAAATAGTTTGAATTTTCCGGACACTTTTTTGTATTTAAAAAGTGGGCCAGAAACGCCATAGAACAACTACTAAACTTGCTATATACGCTTAGAGCTGTGGGGACAGAGTAATCGGGACACTTTTGCGAGGCTGGACACACATACGCACCCATACACCACACACACACACACACCCACACACGCAAATACCTTACGTCATACCAAAATATTTTCTACCAGGCGATATTCCGTATTGCACCATGTTATTAAATTAACAACAACAACAACTAACGTAGGTAGATATGTTGGCTTAGATAAGAAATTGCCTAATTTTTGATCTTCAGGTGCAATGCTTCTAATTTGATTCATTGCATAAACAATTCGTACAGCCGCATAATGTAAACAAAATCGCAGTCTAATAATGTAAACAAATTTCCCCCAGACCCGAGTAAAGTAAACAAATTGAACGATTTATGGAAGATTCCCAATTTCTTTAACTGGAAAAAAACAACTATGTTTTCTTAGATGAGTAGTGGAAGTTATAACTGAAAATTTTTTTTGCTGATAAAAAATCAACAACAACTATAACGTAAGTTGTGGTCTGTATGTATCTTTTATAAACAAGAGTGATCATGATATTCGATATCTAAAAAGAGATCACGGCTGCTTGGGATGGTAAGAATGGAAATTAAAGTCATATGAGAAAATTTTCGGTGTAGGGGTGTGCGTGTACTGAAAAGTCTTATCAGAAATCCTCTACGGGCTATGGTTTTTTTTTTTATATTAGCGATCATACCTTTTCTGATGTAATTCATATTACTAATTATTCTAGTCTAGGCTATTTTTGTAAGCATGCTTTAGTGAATACCGTATTTTGAAACCATCTCGCTCTCTCAAAACATCTTTCTCTCGCTTTACTGATCTAACTACTATTCATACAGAAATGTGGTGTTTTGATAATCCCAAGCGTAGTTTCTTATCTTCCGAACCAAAATAAATTGTTTATACCTTTTCTAATAAAATTATTTAAAAAAATTTATCTTAACCAAATGACTACGATTCAGTGTTGGGAACTTTTCAATCTCGAAAATCCTACGTATTGTCCAAATTTTTCCCACATTTCCCACAGTTCGAATGCTGGAATTACCACAAAAATTCCACCATATACCTATATCTTTATTAATTTAAATTTAAATAAAAAATTATACATTTTAATTGTACTACTGTAAAAATGTGCATGCTTGATTATAGGGAATCAAGTTTGTAGCCTTCAAGACACACATCCGGATAAAGGTCAAGGACCTGACGCCTTTCCGGTTTCAAAGGTGATATCAGGGGTCAAGGTCGAGCCCACGTGTAAACGTTTTTTTTCTCAAGCCACCCTAGCATTCTGGGTAAAACGTTCAACCGCCCGAATAGGAGCGCGCTGTAGTGGGCAAATATTATTCGGGAGCTCTGTACTTAGAAGGGAAATTGAATAAAAAGAATACCATATATAAAATATAATTTATTAAAAATATTAGCATTTAATTCTTAGTGTATCACTCAATGGTTGGGCTTCCTTTAATCGGTTTCCCTCTAACATTTTTATTTCAAAGTAATGTATATCTTAGACTATAATACAATTAAAACAAACTATTTCATTAAATGGTATAATACAAGTTTTATTTACAATACATATCTTAGACTAGCCTTAGGCTATGTTTTCTGCGTCTGTTCCTTGCTGTTCTGATTGAATAGAGTAATGTCCCCATGGTAGAGTATCCGTTGTCCCACTCATAATATACCGCTTGTTATCATATGGACTCAATGCAATCTTCGTTTGGCTGATTCTGTTGATATTATTGTTATGCGATCGTATGGATCTCTGATTAGCAGTTAATACTCGCTTGTTATTCAAACATTCGATGTAGTCTTCGAAATTGATATGCCTCTGGACTACATTAGTCTTTATTCCTTTTGCTTTTTTTACAGTTTTACCATCGTTTATATGCAGATTGTACATTTTCGAGCGCAAGCCTACAAATTCGCTCATGATTTTCCCATTCAGCTCATCCTTCATTAGACCATGAATCTTTTTATTTATAAGCGGTAAATTGAATTGATTATCTTCTGGGTAATCACTTGTATCAAATTTGTTTATATTTTCGGCCACAAACTCATACTGATCCTTGAATCATCCCTTGACCAAGGGCAGCTTATATAGTGCTCACCAAAATTTGACTCGACTTTTTTCAAAATCTTCATATAATTTTAAAAAGCTATAACATTCTTGAATTTGGTTTTTTATGCTCATCAAGAAAAATGTTATTATATTCTCTTATAAGCTGCTCAATATTCATCTTAACAGTCTCACATTTAAGAAGACACTAACCACTTACCAAATTCTCATGCAATTCGTTTTTGGGTAAAGCTATAGTCTATATTCATACAGTATAAGGTCACCCTATTTTAGGTTCCTGTACATATGGCTATCTAGAGTAATGAAGTAGCTGATGAGCTATGTGAAAAAGGTTCTCAAATGGATAACTCTGCACTACTATCATTTATTTGAGGATCCTATTCGAAATTTTAAAAAGAGTGATTACCCAGGAAACCTGTGAAAAATTAAGTCTCCTGTGGTTCAATAGAGACACCCAGATTTTTATCAAATTTCTTCTGCCTGTTAGATTTTGTATGATTCTGATTCAGATTCAGATTCTTATACAATTTTCTTCTGCTTATTAGATTTTTTTATAGAACATACTGTTACAAAATTCTTATAAACTTTCATTTTGTTGCCATCTAGAACATCGCATTCTTTCATCAAAGCTTTAAATTTAACCCCCTCTCAACCTGATAAGAAAATACTCCAATATCGCAGCAGTTTCACGTGATCTATTTTCAGGTATATATTCACCTAGCTCAGCTAAACATGTGATGACCCGATGACATGTGATGACCCGATGACAGCGACACAGATATTTTGATAGAGTCACAAAAAGAATGGTATTCACTAAAGCTTCCTACTATGTTATGCACACCCACCACCCATAAAATAAACTTCGAGCACCTCTAAACTTAACCCAATTTCAACCGCCACGATGTTGGCAAAAGGTTATCAAATTACCTTCTAAGTCATGTGATTACACCTGACAACCAAAAATTATTCTTTTGCTGCTCCCATACAATTTCCATTACTTAATATCATAGCACTATCTTCTATCATCAAAGCTTTTAATTTAACCCACTCTAAACCTAAAGCCAATATATATATGTATGTATACTCATAGCATATAAAGCAAACAACTGATAATACCAAGCTCCAAGCCGGCAAGTATATGACCAAATCCACCTCAAGCATATGTATTAGAGAGAGACAGATAATGTGTTAAAGCGAGATAATTGCAAAAGTAAATTTGGATTTCCATAAGAAATAACATGAGATTTTTTGATGTCGAACTCTCATCGCCTAACCAGAAAAGGATCACTTTGCGGTTACTCTAGAAAGATTTCATATTGCAACACTGGTCATTCCATTATACCAGATCACCAAAAATTAGGTTTTTACTTCACCCATACGACTTCCATATATCATACTATGTTAATATCATAGCAATAACTTCCTGCAAAGCTTTAAATTGGTAAGATTTTACATTACATTTTACATTTTACGCATACCACTTTCGGACTAAGCTAAAAAGCTACTCGTAATCTAGAAAGATTTCAAGTGGCAACATTGACCATGCCATTACACCTGATCATACTACACCCATACAACTACCACTACTAATCTAAGATATTCCTCAAATCAACATATCATACTACCACCTTCTTTTCTTAAACCCTTAAATCCTTCTCAATATTACGGCAGCTTAGTCATCGATTCAACATTTTTTTAAGAATTTCAGTTATATTTAAGCTTTGGATCATGAAGCCCTTTGCTCCAATCTAAACATATACCTTCAATCCGTTGTAAAACATACATTGATTCAAATCCTTATACCAAAACCCCGAGCATACTTCCCAAGCCATGAAACAGAACTCTATTTGTGTGCAGTGAGAGTCCGCTTTCTAAAATATTCTCTATTGATACTTATAGAAAACTGCCAAACATTGAATTTATATATCCTATAGATAGAGCCTAACTTACTATCCATACAGGCAAATAGTCTTCTAGTAATTTACAGCTTAGTTCCTTACCTTCCCAAATTCTACTCTTACTATATACCTTACTTAACAAAATAATAAAATAGTTTTGATTAAAATGTAACCTTACATATTACGCCCACTAACTCCCAGCTGAATGTTTGTCTATTTGCAGCCGGAGCCCGAATCTGTAGGCAGCTACATTCGATATCATCAGCCCAAGGTACAGCGCCATATACAATGATTACTCAACAGGGAGTTCTTGATTGAGGAATCGTAGTCATTTGGTTAAGATAAATTTTTTTTAAATAATTTTATTAAAAAAGGTATAAACAATTTATTTTGGTTCGGAAGATAAGAAAGTACGCTTAGGATTATCAAAACAAAGTACGGTATTCACTAAAGCATGCTTACAAAAATAGCCTAGACTTGAATTATTAGTAATATGAATTACATCAGAAAAGGTATGATCGCTAATATAAAAAAAACCATAACCCGTAAGAGGATTTCTGATAAGACTTTTCAGTACACGCACACCCCTACACCGAAAATTTTCTGATATGATTTTAATTTCCATTCTTACCATCCCAACCAACCGTGATCTCTTTTTAGATATCGAATATCATGATCACTCTTATTTATAAAAGATACATACAGACGACAACTTACGTTATAGTTGTTGTGGATTTTTTATCAGCAAAAGAAATTTTCAGTTATAACTTCCACTACTCATCTAAGAGAACATAGTTGTTGTTTTCCAGCTAAAGAAATTGGGAATCTTCCATAAATCGTTCAATTTGTTTACTTTACTCGGGTCTGTGGGAATTTTGTTTACATTATTAGACTGCGATTTTGTTTACATTATGCGGCTGTACGAATTGTTTATGCAATGAATCAAATTAGAAGCATTGCACCTGAAGATCAAAAATTAGGCAATTTCTTATCTAAGCCAACATATCTACCTACGTTAGTTGTTGTTGTTGCTAATTTAATAACATTGTGCAATACGGAATATCGCCTGGTAGAGAACATTTTGGTATGACGTAGGGTGTGTGTGTGGGTGTGTGTGTGTGTGTGTGTGTGTGTGGTGTATGGGTGCGTATGTGTGTCCAGCCTCGCAAAAGTGTCCCGATGACTCTGTCCCCACAACTCTAAGCGTATATAGCAAGTTTAAAGAACATTCACATAACACTTCCATGGCCTGATGGTAGAGCGCCTCGGATTTTACAAAACCAAGCGTTCTCGGTTCGATTCCAGCAAAAGCCAGCATTATTTTACTAAAAATCAGCTGAGACAGAGCTTGATCAGCTGACGGGGTGTGCCAGATGACGTCATCCCCTGGTCAGCCAGATGGTACGAAAGGAATTCCCCCAGGCAGGCCTTGTGATGTAGACCACTAGACGAAATCCCCCCAGTGGCCCAAAACCCCGGTCCAGACACTTTTTGTATGGAAAAAGTGCGCCAGAACATACATAGCTACACTACTTCTAATTCGCCGTTTTCCAATTTTTTTGCTGTTGTATTTTTTAACATTTAATTTAGATTATTTTTTAAATTTTCTTTGGTATTATTGTATTCTACTTAAATTGGTACTAAGAAAAAGATTGTAAATCTTGTAGTATATTTTCCAAATATACAAATATTCTATTCTATTCTATATGTATTTTGAAATTCCCATAATAGTTTAAAGTGCATTTAATTAAATTATTCGTTTTTGTAAAACCACCGCGTAAACAAATCTTTATTTGAATTGTATATGAAAATAACATGATGGCGACATCCATCCAGCGGAGCGCTAGGATGGATTTACGATAAATTAAATATTTTAAGGTATAGCTATTTGCAAGTTAATTATTCGATCTGAAGATTTATCGTTACAAGAATTTTGTATATATACCATATATATTTTCAAATTTCTATAATAGTTTAAAGTGCATTTAATTAAATTATTCGTTTTTGAAAAGCGAATGCGTAAAAAAGTGTTTTCTGAACTGTATATGAATATAACATGATGGCAAACATCAGTCCATCGGAGCACTAGGACGGACTTACGATAAATTTAATATTTTAAGTTAGCAAGTATATTACTCTGAAGATCATCGTCGCAAATATACTTATGGCCAGTTTCACAGTCGAGTTTAAACCAAGGTTTAGTTGAAACCATCCTCCAAATTGAAACGTAGTTTAAACCAAATCGGGTTTCACAGTGCATTCTTTTAGTGACGTTGGTAGTACTGATTAAATAGTGAGCTTAAATAGGTCTCGTCGCCATCGAGAAGCAATTTCTCTATCAATCAATCTGTCAATTGAAAAAAGTAAGCAGACGAGAAAGTAAAAAATAAAAAATATGAATTTATATTGCCTAATTTTAAATATGCCACCATCTAAATGGGCTGCAAATTTTAGTAGAAGTAAAGTTGAGCTATGCCTTTCCCTAGTGTTTAAAAAAGGCATATAGTAAAGTGCAAGAAAACGGACAAATATAGATTCGAAGATAAAGTGACAAAGTTCTTTATTTAAACGGAATCTAGTATAAAAATTAACATCGTCCCACTCATTAAAATAATTTGGCCGATTTTTACTCTAAAAACAAAAAACAACCAATCAAGCTCACGACTGTAACTCTGAGCATTGTAGGTAAGTGGTAGGTGGGTCCATCATATCTTGGCAATCAAGATATTTTAAAGATGTATAGGAACAGTCAGAGCCACGTTGAAACTACGGAACTATCCTAACCTAATTTTGTTAACATGTGAAAGACTGTGTGAATAAAAAAAAATCACGCTTTTAAGTACATATATACATAGGTATTTATTTCAAATAAAAAAATTAATGGGATTTCTGAACAGGTTTCTGAGCTAATAATTTTTCAATATTTGGTTTCAAATCGGAGGTCGATAACAGCATCAAATCAGAAATATGTTTCACTGACAGCGAGTTGCGGCATTTATTTTTCAGCTTTGTAAGCGTTGAAAAAGCTTTTTCAAATACGTACGTTGAGCTAAACCTGCATATAATTTGGGTAGTTATCTTTTGATACTGCCGGAAAAATCGGAAAACTCAGCATTTTTCCTGAAACGGATTTATCACTAATCAAATTTGTACCAAATTTTCAAATGATTTTTCCCGATTTTTCGGGTTTTCCATGGAAATTTCCGGTTCAAATTTTGACAGATTCGATTGTCACGCGACATGAACCTGTGTACCAAATTTCAGCTCGCTGTGATTACGAGAAGTGGGTCTACGAGAGTGTCAAAAATAGTAAAGGAATAGACAAATTCGTGTACGAGTTAAAGGGAATGGCTGGCCTCAATAAAAAATTTTCCGGCTAACTTGATGGTAAATTTTCTTTTTAGGTTTTCGAAAAAATTATTATCCAACAAACGTTTAGATTAAGCCAACAATCACCAACAAACGACCAACAATCGATATATGCAATAAAAAATTTAAAAAGTCAAAGTTGACGTGGTAAAAATTAAAAAGGTATAAGTTGACCAGCCAACTTGATGAAGCTACAGTTGATGGTCAATGCATGAAATATATGGCTTTACTTTATTGTCATGTTGGTGTAAATGTAGTTTCAGCTGCAAATTATAATTTGGCTAATATCAGCTACAACTTCATGTGTAGTAGCTTACGTAAATTGTTTTTGCAATTAGCAAAGACTTGAGGTACCAACAAACGATTTTATTAATAAAAACAAGTCCAACAAACGATTACGCATTGATTGCGTGCGTTGGTTATAAATAAAATAAAATTAAAAATAAGAATTTCCCGGCTAACTTGATGGTGAATTTTCTTTTTAGATTTTCGAAAAAACTATTATCCAACAAACGTTTAGATTAAACCAACAATCACCAACAGACGACCAACAATCGATATATGCAATAAAAAATTTAAAAAGTATAAGTTGACCAGCCAACTTAATGAAGCTACAGTTGATGGTCAATTCATGAAATATGTATGTTATATGGCTTTACTTCATTGTCATGTTGGTGTTAATGCAGTTTCAGCTGCAAATTATAATTTGGCTAATATCAGCTACAACTTCATGTGTAGTAGCTTACGTAAATTGTTTTTGCAATTAGCAAAGAAATGAGGTACCAACAAACGATTTTATTAATAAAAACAAGTCCAACAAACGATTACGCATTGATTGAGCTGGTTATAAATAAAATAAAATTAAAAATAAGAATTTTCCGGCTAACTTGATGGTAAATTTTCTTTTTAGATTTTCGAAAAAATTATTATCCAACAAACGTTTAGATTAAGCCAACAATCACCAACAAACGACCAACAATCGATATATGCAATAAAAAATTTAAAAAGTCAAAGTTGACGTGGTAAAAATTAAAAAAGTATAAGTTGACCAGCCAACTTGATGGAGCTACAGTTGATTGTCAATACACGAAATATATATGACTTTTACTTCAGCTACAAAATTATTATTTGGCTAATATCAGCTACAACTTCATGTGTAGCTAGTTCTCAGATGTAGCTAGCTTCAGATGTAGCTAACTTCATGTGTAGCTTATTAGGTAAATTATTTTTGCAATTAACGAAGAATTGAGGGACCAACAAACGATGTTATTAATAAAACCGGGTCCAACAAACGATTACGAATTGATTAAGCTGGTTATAAATAAATTTAAAATAAAAATAAGAAATTTCCGGCTAACTTGATGCTGAATTTTCTTTTTAGATTTTCGGAAAAACTATTAACCAACAAACGTTTAAATTAAGCCAGCAATCACCAACAAATGACCAACAATCGATATGCGCAATAAAAAATTAAAAAAGTAAAAGTTGACCGGCCAACTTGATGGAGCCTTGCAATCAATTGGTCGATTGCGGTAAATAAAAATGAAAAAATCGTGGAGCTCATACCAAATTCAGATTATTGAAAAGAAGTTAGATAAGGAATTGGATGATAAAATACCCATCGATAATATGTACATAGAAAATTCGGATGAAAATTATGAGGAAATTTTCGAAGAGGCGATTAAGGTCGAAGAAAATTGATGAAATCTTAAGATCTGCCTTTCTAGTAAGAAATTTGAACTTAAAAATATTTTTTCACCATTATTAACAAGTAATTTTTATAGACTTCACGTTATCCTCGCAGCTAACAAGCAAATAGGTTTGAAGCAAACAACAACGGCTCGCTATTATTTGACATCATAATCTAACTATATGACAAGTGTCATATTCTACAGCAATGAGTTTGTTCGTTGCTTCTTTGTTAGTTTGCTTAATAACTTTGTACCTTACCAATTATGCCAACTACATAATACTTGATATACTTACCGTTGTAACGTAGCTTAAGCTGGAGTTCTTCAATAAATGATTTTCCATTCTACTCTAGTCTATACTATATGAGAAATTCTCCAAGTTCTGAAACGAGATGTCGGAAAAGGGTTTAATAGTTGTTCGAGAAGACGCCAATGGGATAGAGAAAATTATTTCAGTAGATTTTGATCATCCAAACATTATTAATTTTATACCTAGTGACAAAACATCTGATGATAAAAGTAAAAATTGCAGCTAAACTGTTTTTTGCAGAAATGATGGAGCTATATCTGGTCAGAGATGAACCAATTGTAATTTTTTCAAAATTAAGTTACAGAAAAGGCGATAATATCTAGCATCGATGTAAAAAAGATAATAAAAGAATATGTAATTAAAAATAAACTGCGAAATATTCTTTGTGCATTTTAATATTTATTCATTTTTAAATTTTTAATTATTTCACCTATTTTAAATTAAATTTTCACAAATCAGTGGAAATTAGAATTTAAATTATCCTCAGGAGAACTGTCAGAGAAATGTCATTACACTAGGTTTACCCTAGTTTGCAAAAATCATGTTCGATGAGTGCACAAAACCCCGAGTAAATAGCCGCCATATTGTAGGGGAAAATTTACAAGGTGTTTTACACCGTTTTTTCATCGAACATGCCTAAAATAAATTAGTTGAGATAAATTGGCACATTTTGAAAAAATTGTACAAGTCAAGGAAGCATGAAAAATATTCTAAATTCGAATTTTTCTTGTGGAACGTATGTCAAAATGGCCACTAAGAGCCTATAAAAACGAGGTTCTCCTTGAACAAACTGATTGTTCCAACAGAGATCTAGAATGCATTAGATCAAAGAGTATCAACGTTTTTTATAAGGTGGTAATAGAAATGAGCATAAATATAAAGTACCTAGTTAGAATATTTTACATCCTAATGGGTGGTGTTGGAAGAAAATCTTTGTGGTGAACAATAGTTTTGGTCAAAGGATACAGATAAAAGTATTTGTGGTTTATTTGTGACATTGAGTAATTTTGGTGGCAGAATATTTTAGATATAGGTTTCTCTACATAACAAGTACGTACATGCTACCTTGGCATATTACTGGTACATGTAGTGAAACGCGCTTAATTAAGTTATTATTATGCGTGTTTGAATAAAGGATAGTGAATTTTTAGTCCAAATTCTAATTGCATAAAAGTTAAATATATGCCACGATTTGGTATGTTAGCGACACATGCAATCAGACATTTATGAAGTATCATAAGCACATAGTGAATTAAAAAAAAAAAAAAAAAGGGAAAGGCGCAACACATCAAGTGGGGCAAACGCATCATAAGCAATTAGTTTATTTGCACATATGCTCAAATTTGGTTAGCGTAAAATAAGGTGTAATTTAGGAATTTATTTAATCCATAAAGTGACAGTGAACACAAGCAACCATTCTTCTTATTTTAATACATAACTTCCCTAAAGTGCCGTAATATAACTGCAGTTGTTCAAATGTCGCTACATTACAGAGCATTTTCTGGTGGTTTCATCCAGGAATGTGTTCCTGTTCACTGTTGCGATTGCGATTAATTCCAATTACAACCAGTTAGTGATGAAAGTTTCTTTGTAAAATTGTGTTCAATCTGGTTATCAAGACGTTAAGAACATTCTGTGACATTGTTACAAGTTGTGCCTTCACTTGGCATTAAACTATTATAGCCATTTCAAATTAATTTGTGCTACAATTCGTGCTTACTCGTTTCATCACCTCATTATAACCATTTTTTTTTAAATTTTATTACAACTTGCATGAATAATTTGCACTTAAATTTGGCCAAACGTGGCATTAAATTATTGTAAATAGTTTTTTTTTAATTTGATTACAATTGGTTCCCACACAGGTTATTCAGCTATGTTAGTCATTTTGTCTACGTGAAGTTATCCAGCTTTCTTAACCATTTTGTCTACGTGGAGCCCACACGTGGCATCAATTTACTTCCAATCATTTTTTAACGAATTTGTGACCATACGTGCCACCTAAGTATTAGGAGCATTTTACTACCAATTTGCGCATGCACGTTTCATCAACGTGTTGCTACGGTCGTGCCCACACGGTCAATCAACGATAAATAGTATAGGGCGTAAATTAGCATAGAGTCAGTAGAGAAATTAGTCCTCGCGGAAATCGTGCTGCGTGCTCGAATAGAAAGATTAATTGAAAATAGTCGAACAACGACCCTTGTTATACGAACCCAAGGTTTCTACAAGTCAAACAGATTTAAAGAAACTATGGGAGGTGAAAGAGATATGGCTATCAATCAGGCTTTATTAGAAAATTCTGATGACACACCACATGACTATCTAAATCAAGATAATAATAGTACATTTTTCAACAGTAGTCCTTTGTTCGTCGAATTCAATTGTCCAAATATAACGGCAACTACGATTTATGGCGATCATTTCATGATCTATTCGTTTCACTTGTTCATGACAATATCAAGCTGACATCAATTCAGAAGCTGCATCATCTAAGATTTCAGATTAGTGGGTGATGCCGAGAAATTGTTACGACATACTCCAGTGACAAATGAAGATTATATGCCAGCGTGGAATAAACTGAAAGCGAGATATGGGAATAAGAGAATATTATTTAATCAATAATTAAACGTCTTAGTGAACCAAGCCAAATTAAATTCAGAGTCTGCAAAGAGACTTAAGTCATATCATTGACACAACTGATTAATGCATCCAGCAGTTAAAAAGTTTAGATGTTGATACAACATCATGGGATGTATTTCTTATATATTTATTAGTGCAGAAATTGCCATTTACCACCCTAAAATTATGGGAAGTAGAACAGGGAGGGACACAAGAGTTGCCAACCTTCCAAACATTAAACACATTTTTGAATACTCGTTTAAGATTCTTAGAATCCATACCAGATAATTTAGCTAAGTCCCCACAATATGAACCAAACACCATACCTGAAGTTACAAAATCATATCATGTGGCAAAGGAAATCAAATGCCCAGCATGTAACTCTAGTCATTTTATTCAAAGGTGTCCAAGCTATCCATACCATCTGATACCTGATGCTTAAGGCCGTAGGCCGATGTTTTAATTGCTTAGAAATTCACCACATTAATAGCTGCACTAGCAAATACAGATGTTTGAAATGTAATAAAAGACATCATACTACACTCCACGAAGACAACAACAGGAACAAACCCAAGTTCTCAGCTCTCAATAATGAGCGTTAGTCAGCACATAACAAGGCTAGATTGAACGCAAGTCAAGATAGTCAATCTAACATCGCGAAGGAAAGTTCGGTTACAGTCAATAAACCATACTGATAATTTAAACACTAGTCACAACTTTGTAACCAGAGAAAGTTACAATGCCTTGCTAGCAACAGCGCTGATAGTGGCACAATCAGAAGGCTGGGCGTCACATGTCCTACGAAGTTTGATAGACAGTGGCTCGCAATCATCGTTCATTATGGAGGAAGCCTGCAGGAAACTAGGAGCTATACGAAGCCCAACAGCAGTTTCAATCACAGGCTGAAATACTAGCAACAAAGTCATTTCAAGGCCCCAGACCACACTCACACTTCGATCTCGAAAAGCGAAGTCTACAGCAGTCTTAGAGGAAAACGTTCTAATACTACAGAAAATTACAGATCCCTTGCCGTCCAGAATAGTCTCTAAAGAGGAATGCTCAACTCTAAATAAGCTACCACTAGCAGATCGCATTATTGGGAGCAAGAATATATGCCCAAATGCTGAGGACCGGCATCCACCATGGATCAAATACAACCCCTACAGCAATCATCACAATATTTGGTTGGATGCTATTCGGGTCTATAGCAGACATTTCAGAGTGCAATATACCATCATTCACTATCACAATTGATGAATTGGCTCTGCAACTCAAGAAATTCTGGGAAACAGGAGTTCCCCACAAACCCAATTATTAATAAAGAAGACAAAGAATGTCTAGAAAATTATAACTCAATCACCAACGTCTTCACAATGGAACAATGAACAACTCCCAATTATCTTATCACGTGATCACCACATCACGTAGCTATTAATAGATATATTGCATATAAAAGCTCTGCATAGTGGCCCCTGCTTTTCAGCACTAGCCGAGATCGATATTGGCTTTTAGGTACAAGACGTTGCATCACCTGTCGAGTACACAAGTGCAACACATTACAACATTCCAAATATACGTTTGAAGAATACTCAACGGTCCTGCCTCAGGTCGAAGCATGTCTAAGTTCTAGACCATTATGTTATGTTAGGAATGATCCAGAGCAATTGTTTATTCTGACATCTGAATATTTCTTGATTGACCACGCACTTAATGCTATTCCACAGCCAGACTATACAAATGAATCGTTAGTACCTTCCAAACGCAATTATACTAGCAATTTTGGGATAAATGGTCAAGGGATTACTTTCACCAACTCCAAAATAGGCCTAAATGTTATACAAGGCAAACGAACATTCATGTGGGAGATTTTGTTCCTGTTAAAAACAATCACATGCCACCCACTAGCTGGGCAATGGGCAAATGGAGCAAGTTCATACAGGCACAGATGAGCTGGTACGGGTTATACGCGTCAAAACGCGAAACGGTTGTTTTCTACGACCAATTTCAAAATTTAGTCTCTAGCATTAGCATTAGATTAACTACCTATTATTAGTGTCTTCGTGTGTCTGTCCATGTGTCCTACTGTTGGCTGAGGGTTGTTAGCATCATGCTGCACTATACTGACAAGTTATTATTTCAGATGTCTTTTATCTACAAACAAAACGATACGCTTCATATTTTGGAAGATATCCAGTTTAGCCAGCTAGGAAGTCCGGAGCTGAGGATATCACGAGATCAAGGTTGTGATGTCTTCGGGATACCTCGTCAAGAACTGGCCCACGAGCTGATGCCAATCGGAAGCAGAAACCCAGCAGCAACCCAGCAGGAATTAACTCACGAGCCGACTGCAAGCGGAAGCAAAAATCTACCAGCAACCCGAGCCATCAAGGATCCACAGCAATTATTTACCGGTCAAATGCCTTTTACGGATCCACATCCAGAGAAGACATCCGTCGTTAACGGCAATCGAATCTCCGCTCTAACCAGCTTTCATGCGACAACAACGACGAAGGAGTTTGAAATGAGGGCAAGCAATAGTTTTCAACGGTTCCTCACACGAGAAGGCATGGACATATACTTGCCAAGATATGTGCTTCAGCACATAGATTTTCATGCGATACAACAACGAAGAAACCGCGAAAAAACCATAAACTTGTCGGACAAGTACCAGGTTCGGTTAAAAGTAAGAAAGGATGGAAAAATGATATTCCATCATTACCATAAGAGGGGTATACGCCAATTAAAGCAATTGTTGGGGGGAGTATGTTGAACACAGCTGAAAATAATATAAAGAACTAAAATTTCATATTTTATGTAATTATTACTTCCCTAGATGTGTCCAATCCAGTGTGTCCAAAAGGGGTCCTGCAAATCCAATCAACTCTGCTGAAATTAAAAAAAGATTACATATATTGTTTTAAAGAGTCAACTAGATAAAATAGTACAATAAAAACTGTATGAACAGGCAGTTTTCGTGCAAGACTGCCAAGAAAAAGAATTGTCAGTACAACAACAACACTACACACAATATAAACAACATAATTTCTTCGCGAAATTCATATGCTCTGCGCAAATTGGTAGTAAAATGCTCCTAATACTTAGGTGGCACGTGTAATAACACATTCGTTGAAAAATTATTGGAAGTAAATTTATGCCACGTGTGAACTCCACGTGTACAAAATGGTTAAGATAGCTGGATAACTCCACGTAGACAAAATGGTTAACATAGCTGAATAAGCTGTGTGGGCACCAATTGTAATCAAATAAAAAAAAAATATTTACAATAATTTAATTCCACGTTTGGCTAAATTTAAGTGCAAATTATTGATGCAAATAGTAATAAAATTAAAAAAAAATAGTTATAATGAGGTGTTGGCACGAGTAAGCACGAATTGTAGCACAAATTAATTATAAATGCTTAATAATTTAATGCCAAGTGTAGGCACAACTTGTAACAATGTCACAGAATGTTCTAATGCCTTGATAACCAGATTGAACACAATTTTACAAAGAAGCTTTCTTCACTAACTGGTTGTAATAGGAATTAATCTCAATATCAACAGTGAACAGGCACACATTCCTGGATGGAACCACCAAAAAATGTTCTGTAATGTAACTGCAATTGAACAGCTGCAGCTGTATTACGGCACTTTATTGAAGTTAGTGTAGCGGTGTATTAAAATAAGAAGAATAGGTGCTTGTGTTCACTTTATGGATTAAATAAATTCCTAATTTACACCTTATTCTACGTTAACCAAATTTGAGCATGTATACAAATAACCTAAATGCATATGATGCGTTTGCTTCACTTGATGTGTTATGCCGTTTCCTTTTTTTTTTTATTTTTATTTTTGTTTGTTTTAATTCACTATGTGCTTATGATACTTCATTAATGTCTGATTGCATGTGTCGCTAACATACCAAATCGTGGCATATATTTAACTTTTATGCAATCAGAATTTGGACTAAAAATTCACTATTGGTTTTTCAAACACGCTTAATAGTAACTTAACTAGGTGCGTTTCTTTACATGTAGCAGTAAAATGCCAAGGTAGCATGTTGTTGTATATCGCGCGCTGCTTGCTCCTGGGGGAGAGAGCGGGCGTAAGGATTGGTCCTTTTTATAATTTTTTTTTTCTTATAATTTTCAAAAACATACTTTTTTCTTTTGAATTTTTCAGTTTAAACTCCGTTTTATATATTTCAACTAGAACTTCTTTATTTCTATTTTTTTTTTTTTAAACACTTTGTTTTATAATCTTCACTTATAATTTCCTCTTATGATTTTCAAAAATAAACTTCTTTCTTTTCTAATCTTTTCTTCGCAAAGTCCACTCTCGACCTGTTAAAAAAAATGACTCCTCGAGGTTTGGCGATCTTGCACTCAGGTACCCACGATTAGGATTTTCTTTATTTCTTTTATTGTTTTCGTACGACGTTGAAAATCGTACGTGAGAAAATGTGAAAATGTCTTGATTCGAGCTATATGTATTTACGCAAAACTGTAATCAGATATGCACTTGTGCACCCGTCTTGAAATATTAATTTATAAAGGGCGCGAATAATTCTGATAATTGTATGTATCTACATATGTCCATACAATTAGATTGGAGGAAGTAAGTAATGTACGTATGTACACTGTACATACTGAAAAAAGGTAAGAAGACACTGTATGTGGGTAAGTGTGCATATCGTGTGAGTGGAAAGTGTGTCTGATAACAAAATGCAATTTATGCTAAATTGCATTTTGTTATAATATGGGAATGCATTTCTAAATGCATTTTAGATTTTGACTGACTTTCTAAAATGGAATAATTTTTCATTTTCAGGGTCATTTATGAGGTACATCAATATATTGTATAGGACAATATACTATTGATGTATTGACCTTATGGTTGTGATTTGGGGCATTGGTACCTGAGTCGCAACATCCCTCCCCCCTGGGGAAAAGAAAGTTTCATTCTTTTTAGAAGAAGACTTTTTTTGTCGGAACTAAGAAATTGTACAAACGGATATATTATACTAAGTACATTATAATACATATTTATTTAAATGATAGATAGAAACGAAAATTTGTAATTCTAGAGCTCCTAAACTTAGCATTACTATTACAATATTTTATCCCTTTTTGGGTACTATGTATAAACTTTTATGTTTTTGCTTCATATCTTCTGAAGCCTTGGATGGAGGTAGAATTTTCTTTGAAGAAAGTCCTTTACACTTTCCTCTTTACCTTGTCTTGAATTATTTAATTGAGACTGTAGGGTGGATTTTGGAGTTTTAACTTCAAAAGTTTGAGTCAGGATCGATTTTAGAACAGGCCACTCTGATATCTCATTATATCTATATGCAACATATGCCTCTGCAGATAATTTACTCCTTATTAAGCTAAGGAGGGAGTGTTTTTCGTTCGCTGTCGTTGCCGTCGCGTATATATCATCACAACTTGAGATAAATTTGTGGAGATCTTTCGGATTTCCACTGAAATTGGGAATTAATGACCTTGCGTCTGATAAATAGAAATTTTATTGATTTCTGAAGGAGACATTATGGTGATGATCTGTGAAGTTATTCGTATTATTTGTTACATTTTGGAATCGTGAGTCAAATTGTTCTTGCAGCGCAATTACAGTGTCTGAGAATGATGTTTCCATGTTTATGTAAACATCATTTACGCTGTCTTTGTCGTTTGGGCCAATATTCAAGATTATTTCATTATGTGTTTCTTTAAAATTGTCCCAATATTTGTGCAACGAGTTTAATTTTTGGTTTAAGTATGCCTGGGTTGCAGTTGCAAGTGAATTATTATCTATAGATTGAATAATATTAGATAATGTTTTTCGTCTATCTTCTTGTAATCGAAACCGTACTGTATTTGATTGATCTTTGTCTGCGCTGTCCTGGTTATCAGCTGCAGTCGTTTTTTGCGAAGTTTTTGGAAGTGGAATGTAAAACGGATTATTTTTGCGCTACGTATGGAGAGTTATTTAACCTATCGGACAGAGCTGCCTTGGTAAGTTTGTACCAGTTTTCTGTTTTATCATAGCATGACTGTTTGAAATAATCATGCGTTTCATCGAATTCATCATGATCTTGAATCAGGGTTTCAATTTTTTCAAATGAAGCCCATAGTTCTTCCAAATCTTGGAGTTTTTCAGATGTAAAATCTGAAGTCCTTTTGCTTTTATTCGCTCTATGATAATCGGCCAGAATTTGACTTATTTCTGCCGTTTTTGGGACTTGTGACAAGCAAAGCTCATCGAAGGATTTATTTTCTTCAGTCATCCCTTTTTTGTAATTATGATAATTGAAATTGTGATGGGGTTGGTAAATTAATCACACAGAAAAGGAAACGTACAAGAGAACCAAAGTGTCAGTATATATTTTGTTGTATGTATGTATGTTGTAAAAATAGAACATTTATGTTCACTGGGAGGGCAAGGAGGAAATGGTTTTAGCAAACGAGAATTTATTAATCATTTAAAAACAAAAAACGGAAAATAGGTAATAGAGGTTTTAATTTAATATTTGTCGTGTATGTACACACATGTGTGCCGAGGTGAAAAAAAAGGCACACACAATATCTTTATATTATTTTGTTTTTGTTTTTGTTAAAAAAAAAAAAAATGGAGAAACACACAGTATGCGTTATCGTAATCTTCCTCCTAATAGGCTCACAAGATCCTATCGTAGGAGCCCATGATCGATTTTATAGAAGTTCTCTGACCAGCAAGCTCACGTAGTCTTACCGCAGAGGTCGCTTCATGGAGGAATGATGATGCAACACACGAAAATTAGAAACTGTATTTTATTATTTATTATCAATTCTGACACCATTGCTATTTAGCTTATATATAAAAGATCTCCCTAGTATTGTTAAAGATTCAAAAGTACATCTGTATGCTGACGATGTCCAAATATACCTTAATAGACCAATTGGTTTGATCGAGGATGGGGTAAAAAGTATGAATGACGATCTTCAACGAATTCACTCATGGTCAATCGAAAATAATCTGGCACTAAGGCCGGGCGCCCACTGGAGTGGTGTGTGAGCAATGTAGCAGTGGCGTGGTTTTGGCGTGCGATGTGGCAACAAAGTGGTGTGGCAGTAGAATGGTGGCGGATTGGTATTAATATTATTAAGCGCGCATCAAAATGGCAAGAAGCGTATCGATTAAGTAATTCAACATCAACAGTAATAACTAAGGAGAAGTGGCATCCACTGCCACTTACCACTCGAAAATTAAACTTGTCGGAGACTAGTGGCAATCAAGTGGTGCCACGCCACTTGCCAAATGCCACGCCATCGCCACTCTATTTCAATGTGCGCTATTCTATTTGGTTTTACGGGATTAAATTTTTTCACTTACCATTTAATCGCCACGCCACTGCCACATTGCTCACACACCACTCCAGTGGGCGCCCGGCCTAATGCCAGTAAATCGTGCTGTATGTTGCAAATGACATTGATGTAAAAGTAAATGATGTACCTCTGATAACTCTAACCGATTCTCCTTTACCATACATGAGAACAGTTAGGAACCTCGGTGTCATGCTAAATGATCATATGACCTGCTGCGACTTTATCAAGGCTATTATCAGCAAAGTCTATGGCTGTCTTCGACAGTTATGGTTGACTGCAGCGTTATTATCTATAAAAACCAGGTTTAAGCTCATAAAAACCTTAGTTATGCCACATTTTAATTATGGTAGTCTAATGTTTCCGTCACTGGACTCTGTAAGCAGTCGCAAACTTGACGTAGCCTATAATGATTGTGTACGTTTCATCTATGGATTGCGACGTTTTGAACACATCAGTCTGTATCAGCACAAAATTTTTGGATGTTCCATTCAAACTTATCGCACATACAAGAGTTTAATCTTCATGCATAAAATTATATATACGAAAGAACCTAGTGTAAAGCTATGAAAGAATAAAATCCTTCAACTTAACTCGTAGTCACTCCAAACAGATAATGTTACATGCCTTAACCATGCATTGTAGAGCCATGACCACAGATAAGAAAAATAAACAGAAATCAGAACGATAAACGAAAAGAAAAACAAAACAAACAAAATTTGCTTGACCTCAAGAGGAATTTGCAACATACGCAAATTTCGCTTTGCAAGCAAAAACGTTCAATTATGAAAACATAAATGGATCTGAGGTCATCGCTCTACCAAATCAATAAGAAGTGATTCATTATGAGGTTCAGTGATCAGAATTGTTGACACTGCAACTATGATCAATGAATTCGATTATTGCTTCAAGTATTGCAATTCTGCAATAACTCCCCCCTTTAGAATAATTAGACACATTGTTTAGTATGTAAGAAAATTGTATAAATAACCAATGCCTGATCAATAAAAATCAGAATTAATTTGACTATCGAAAGCTGTCTATTATTTCTCGCGACAACATCGGCATACTCTGCCATCCTATTAAACAGCGGCATACTCTGCCTCAATACATAGCAGACATCGGCATACTCTGCCATCCTATTAAACAGCGGCATATTCTGCCTCACAACATCGGCATACTCTGCCATCCCATCTCTGAAGCGGCATATTCTGCCTTAATAAAACCACAGCGGCTTCTCAAGTCATCAAAAGTAAGTTCGGAAGCCCTCTGCCTATTTAAAAATTAAAATCAAAGTTCGTCTATTAAATTTGATTAATCATGAACAGTATTACACGATTCTCTGAAGCAAACATCACATGGCGACCCTGCAAATCGGACCAACGACAGAACATCTAGACTAGAAGACCCAGCATTTAGAAAGAGAACAGCACCTAGACGCCTCACAACTCCAAAACAACAAATAACCATACTAAAACCGAATGCTGGGAAAACTACGGAAGAACTTTGGCAATCTATAAAGCAAAAAATACAACTTGGAAGCACCAACTATTTATCGAAACAGAAAACACATAGAGGAAACAAAAACACCTCCAGAAGAAAAAACAAAATCGAAAACAATAGTGACAAAAAACCATAAAATTTCCATAGAAGAAGCCATCCAAGAAAATCCAGAAGCAGGACCCAAACCGATTACAATTTGTGAATACAGACAGAGATCACAACAGGACAAACAACCAAGAGAGGAATATACAGTACAAAAGCAGACAAAAAAGAAAAGAGGCGGCATAGCTGTAAGACTTAGGCAGCAAATCGCAGAGCTATATAGGGTGATCCCCATAACAGCAGATAAGAATCTAAAGAAACAGCTCATACAGAAACTTAACGGATTAAGATGGGAAAACCTCAATCGAAAGAGATAATAATAGCACAGAATGCAGCAGCAGCATCAGGAACGACACCACAATCTATAACCATTCACGACCTTCTGCATGTACCAACAGCCGTGACTATTGTAATAATTATCATCCTTCTAGCTATCACGTTTTACTTAGGGAAAAAGTTTGTACAAAAATTAATTAATAAAAGTGTCACTAGAAATGTAAACAAGCTTGCTGAAATTAAAAAAAAAAAAAAAAACAAAAACAAAAATCTTATCAATTTAACTATAAATTTTTATGTAATTTAATTAATTATAGCAATATTATTTTTTTTTTGGTGCTCTATAAATATATTATCACTAAGTTAATTTCTTTTAAATATTCTATAACACTTTAATCATAATTACAAATAAATACATGGAAAATTGCGAGAGACTTTTTACTGAGATAAAGAAATTGCTAGAGACATTTACAAAGAATCCGCAAAGAGTATTTTCAAGCAGAAATTTATTAAAAAAACAAGCTGCAGCCAAGCAAATCAAAAAGGAATTTGATGCGAATATATGCACAAACAAAGGAAAGCAGGCGGAAGACTTGCAGAATAAATTTAACACAAAGTTCATAGAACTTAAAGTGATTTTAGAAGAAACAACCAAAACGATTTTGGATAACACAGAAGATTCAGAACTTGATGAATCAGATCAAGAAGAACCACAAAGTAAAACAAGAAAAATGGGCTCGAACACATTTGACCTAGCTGTAGCAATTAAAATATTGCCAGAATTTGGAGGCAATATAAAAGATTTGTCAAATTTTATAAGCTTAGTAGAGATGTACGGAAAAACATTAAAAAACGAAGAACAGCCACAGCTAATAGAATTCGTATGGCTAGCACGCCTGAGTGAAAAAGTAAGAAATAAATTGTCCGCAGTTCCTAAACCAACAACACTAAAAGACCTAAAGACAGCCTTGACAGAGGCTTTCAAGACAAGAAACACCACGCAAAACTTACAACAAAAACTAGCAAATTGCAAACAGAATGGATTTCTCAGACAGGATATTGGAAATAATTGCAGAACTAAACAAAGTGCAGATAAATGAATTAGGAGAAGAATACAGGGAAGTGATCTGCAAATGACAAAGTTGGGCTGAGTACGTTTCAGAGTGGACTGAATGATCACCTCAAACCAACAATTATGGCATCACAGCCAAAAACATTAATAGATGCCATAAGCCTCGCAAATCAAGTTGAGCAACCCTTAACAAATGAATCAAGAATACTCAATATCAACAGAAAACAATACATTCAACAAAATAGACACCGCAATAATTACGGAAACCACACTAACTCCAGAAACCATAATTACAGAAACAACAATGACAATAGGTACCAGAAAAACTACCAAAATAGAACAAATAACAGGGTCCAACTAAACAACTAAAACAGAAACAATGGTTGGCAGAAGCAGAGAAATTGGAAAAATAACAATAATAATCACAATAGTAGTGGAAGAAATTTCTATAGAAACTCCCAACAAAACCAGAGAAGAAGTGTAAATTTTCTGCAGGAAACGAGCAATGCGCAAAGTCCAGGAGAAAATCAGCACAGAATAGAGTAATTCGAAATTCAAAAATTTACAACATCAGAAGTTACACTACGAATTACATAACGCTGATGGACAAGTTCACAAAATCAAAATTAAACTTCCTCATTGACTCAGGAGCAGACATCTCTATCTGTAAAGTACATTTATTAAATCAGGCAATCGACACAAATGAACACTGCAAGATGACGGGAATAACGAATAATGAGACATATTCCTTGGGTACAGCGAAGTTACAGTTAACGTATGAAGGCAATGATATAGAACATAAATTTCACATAGTGGATACACAAACACCAATTACCACACATGGAATAATAGGAAGAGATTTTCTAATGAAATACCGATGTAAAATAGATTATGAAACTTCCACGATAACTGTAGCAACAAACACTGAAGAAATGACTATACCAATGGCAAACAAATATGAAAATGAAATAGAAATACCAGCGAGAACTGAGATTATTCAAGCCATAACACTCCGCGTTGATGAAGATAGCGTAATCTGCGGTGAAGAATTAATAAACGGAGTCTTCTTAAGTAACACAATCATACCAAAGCATGGAGTACAACATATAAAACTGCTAAATTCAAATAACCATACAGTGACTTTGAAAGCATTCGCACCAAGGGTACATGTGCTGAAAGAATATAGGATAATGAGAATACCAAAAAGAGATAACACAGAACAACGATTTCAAAAACTCTTACAAGAATTCAAATTAGAAGGGTTAGATGAAAACGCTAAAGGTTCAATTAAAGAAATATGTAGAAAATATCAGGAAGTATTTCACGCAGAAGACGAGAGGTTATCAACAAATAATTTTTATAAACAAAACATTAGTACAACAGATAATAACCCCGTCTACATAAAAAACTATAGGTTGCCACACTCACAAATCGACCAAATAAACAAAGAAGTCGACAAGCTACTACAGAGTGATGTAATCGAGCCTTCAGTAATACAACTCACCACTCCTCATAGTACCAAAAAAATCTGGTGACGAAAAGAAATGGAGACTAGTTGTGTACTTCAGGCAGTTAAATCTACAATCTACAATAAAGTAAAAAGTGATTGAGTGAAAAACATGCTTAAGGTTTCTGAATGAAAACTTTTTTATTAATTAACCGATTTTTATGAATTTTTTTTATTTATATTGAAAACATTTAGCTCTTGTCCTGGAGGGTTTTTCTTTTCCGAAATTCATTTTCGAACATTTACATTATAATGGTTAAAGTTAGACATTTTCGAATTGGAATAACTTTTATTTGAATCGTACGATTTTTTAATTATAGCACTTTTTTGAAAGATCTTTTTATTCTGAACCAATTTTTTCAAGTTTTAGTTCATTTGGACTTTTGAGTGGGGAGAAAAATAGGGTGGGGGGAATTTTCGATATTAACTCTAACTTCAGTAATTTAAGGAGTAGGGGGATGAAATTTATACACCTTATAGATCTTTTGATAAGCTATCTTTTAGTTTTCCAAAATATTCGAAATTCGAAATAGATTTCGAAACTCACGCAGTTGAAATTTTCAAATCGTCATTTCAGATTTTCCTTTAATTTAGAAAAACGATGTTTTCGAAACGCTCGGAATAGCTGGAAATAGGGTGAAGGGTGCCATCACGAAAATCGTCCTAGATTTCGTACTTCTTATCACACGGGGATGAAATTCTACACCTAAATTCCACTTACAATTTCCCATAGTATGATGGTATTATTTTTTCGAATTTCGAAAAATTTTCATACAAAATTGATGATTTTCGAAAAACGTAAGGGTCATTTGCCCGGCTTATAACAAGTGAAATTCCAACTCCACTGGGTCGAGTGGGGTATCGTTGCAAAGAGAACACTTCAAATTTTACGAATCTGAAATTTCACCCCCCTCCACCTTTCCTTGTGGGTGGGGGGAGGTAGAACGTAACGTAAAATGTTAGGGGGTGGAGCTAGGGAGGGGGGTGTCCGAGGAAAATTTCGAATGCGCCAAATGAAAGATCCCTTCGAGGACTATCGACTTGTGCACTAATATCGCTCAAGGGTGGTACTGGGTTGATTTAACAGGGTGTTCAATTTACATCTACCCGCATCACGGTGCTACCCCACAAAAAAAGTTATTGCAAATTTGGGATCCCAAAACATAAGTAATAGCGCATCAAAGAGCATGAAACTTTCTGGAAAACGTAATAAAACGTCAGCGAAAAACAAATTGGTGTGATCGATTTTCTTTTTCTGCCCTTATTTACTTAATAATAGTATTTGAAGTTCAGAAATTTGCTTTAATTATTTTCAATATTCGAACCTGTTTTGCGGGGAGAGGGGGGACCCGATGAAAAAACTAACTTCGGATTCGTCTTTAATTCAATAAAAAGATTAAAGTTATGAAAAAAAAAATTTGGGGTGGGGGGATTTTGTGGTGGGGGTTGTGACCCCCACCCCCACAAGCCCCAAATTTGGCATGTGGGGTGTCTAATTAAAGCCCCCGCCGAGCTCTATCGAATGGCGTTTTTCAAATTTCAATTGAGTATACTTCGTAGTATATTTTTTTCACCCTCTTACATTTTACATGAAAACCACTTTTTCACTTTGTCGGACCCTGCATCATAACGGATGCGCCTACAGAAAAAATTTTACATTCAAATTAAAGCTAACAAAATTCTCTATCTATTCGTAAGTTTTTATTTTCAATTTGAGACATTTTCTCACTGAGCTTTTCCGCCCGAATTTCAAAGTTTTTCCTCATCTGGGTCCCATATACCCCATTACTACATATGAGTTATTTTTCCAATTTTTTTTTAAACCATAGGCATTAGTGTTCGATTACGAAACTTTTTTATCTTTACAAAAAAATTTCTCCGAAGCACCGTTATTCCGTAAAGAGAAATTGTAAATTTTTACATCATCTCACGGCAAAAAGCCGTCTTAAAAGGAGGTTGTTCTACTATTATTAAAATTTCTCCTAAACTATTAGTCCGAGCGGAAAACTAATTAGAAATAAACGTTCCCAACAAAACAGGCTTCATTTTATCCGCTGACATTATACTCAAAAAGTGTATAATTAAGTAGTAATAGTAGAAATAAAAACTTTGAAAACGACCAAAACGGTCAGAAAACGCCATGAAAAACCGGCATTTCCTTAATTTAAGCCGTTTTGTTGAGATACTTTTGTTTTTATTTTAGCTATTTTTAACCGGATCTTCATAGTTCATTTTTTCTATGATAACTATGACCCCTGGGAATCTTGTGGATTTTTTTCAATTTTTTTCGGTGCCGGGAAGGGCTCCTACGGGCCCATTTAATCACCCTGTTCCCAAAATAACAAATTTCATTCCCATAATTACATTGCGAGGCAAGCTAAATTAGTTTCATGAACACACATACGTACATAGGTGTGCTACTGAAAACTACCACCCTTTTTATCTCGGCCAAATTCCAACCAATTTTCAAAATTCTTTTTACTAACTTCACTTAGTGAATTTTTTCTGATTTTTTAAGACTATTACGAATTTCATAGGGTGCCGGGTAATAGGGTTCTTGCCCACCCCCTCATATATTATAATGCGAAACTAAGTTTCATTTGAGTATGTAAGCATTTGTATATGAGCTAAGATGTACACAATTTCATTGAAATATACATTTATAGCGCAAGGCAAATAAGACAGTTTGGCTTAGCCAGTAGGGCGCTGGGTTAGAGAATTTAGGGATTGTAGGTTCAAGTGTTGAGCATGAATTTTTTTTAATATTGTATTTTTTATATATATGGCGGGTTCATTGCTAAGTGAACCAAGTACAGTTGGTCTATTGTAAAAAATTCACAAATCTTTTTCAAGCTTTTGGTTTGACGGCTACTTAGAATTGTATGATATTTAAGTAAATTGGTACTTATATTGGAAATAAATTTACCAGTAAAAGTGAGACTTGATGCTTATTATGAGGATTTTTTTCAACATAAAGCAAGGTTGGCCTATTTATTATTAGAGTACCTATATGGAAAAAAATAAAGAAAAATATGATATATGAGACGGATTTGGAAGATTGCTTTGTAGGTTTCATATCATTATGTGAAATGTAAGATTCAAATTTAATTTTTTTTTTAAAAAGCCCATGTGCAAATTTTTTTAATAAACTGCGTATCCTGTATATATACCCTGATTTACATATTTCCACGGCAGGAGGTTGTTCTACTCTTATTAATTTTTCTTCTAAACTATTACGCCGATCGGAAAACTAATTAGATTTAACTTTATGGGGCAAAATGTAGATGCGATTTCAAACTACAAATATCCTATACCGTTTATATATTTAAAATATTTATAGTATCTCATCTGTGATGGAAGATGACCAAATTGAGCATTTTACGGGTCATTTAAAAAAATTTCAAATTTTCTTCATACACCAAAGTCGATCGTTATCCGTAAGTGTTAGGATATGTGGCATTACAAATTATGTAAATTTAAGGTTTGCGTCCACCTTGGTGGCGGCGGTGGGAATAAAAACGGGAAAATTTTCGGATTTTTTTTTGAAAAAAAAATTTTCAAATCATTTTTTTAGTAATGAAATATTCAAGGAGGGCTGAACAGGGGTAGATAATTACAACCCCTATTTGTCCTAAAAATAAATCTTTTTACTAAATCTCGATGCGATTCTAATTACCGATTCGCCGATGAGTTTTGTATGATACTATCTTTCATCGGTCATTACATTACATTCAGCGCCATCTTTTTTGTATATCTGCAACAATTAAGCCACTTTTTTTCTCTTAACATTATCTCTAATCCACTAGCTTTTATCTAAAATAAACTACAAGACATTATTCAAAGCCGTTTGGCAATAACTAACCAAATAAGTTTGCATGGTTCGCTAAATTAGATTCTAATTAGATTCGTCCCTTATTTATATGGGGAATTTGACGTATGTTTGAAATGTTTTAATTTTAACGGGACTTTTCGCAATCCTGTAAGTCCTGTTATAAATGTCAAAGTAATATACTACTGTCCCTAATTTATTGTATTTTTTTTAACGTTAACTCTTTAAAATATTGTCATACATAGATTTCATATGTCATTTAATTTGCATGTTCATATTAAGGAATTAATTAAAAATCACAGTATTTTTTAATTAATATGCTAATTTTTTTAGCTTAATTTTTATTATGATTTTTTTCTGATTTTTTGAGTATATTTTTAAACTCCTCCGACATACGTGACAAAATCTGAATATTTGGCGCCCGAAATCAGCGTCCTGAAAATTGATTTGGAAATTTCGTTATACGAAATAACAATTATTCCAATTTTTAATTTTTTTCTACAATTGTGATCATAAAAGGATTGTCTATACCGAATTTTAGCATTCTCTGATTTTATTTTCCTATTTAAAAAAATTAAAATGTCCTGGAAATGTAAGGTCCATTAGACGAGTCCTGGTGGGGGCCACAGAAAGCAACTGGACCAACTATTTCAAGAAGTGGCTTTTGACATTCCTGCTTTATCGTTTAAAATTTATTTGAGCCAATTCGGTTACTTCCTTCAAATTCTACAAGAATTTCACTTCGACAAGTCCAGCCAAGATTTGCGAAATCAAGCATTTTGTAAGGGTTTGCCCATCAAAAAATCTCAAAATATCACGATTTCATTTTTTGAGCCTACCCCAACATGTGGGGACTCATTGGAAAGGTCTCGATGAGTAGATTACAGAAATAACAAAAATTTCCCCCCTCCACCAATTTTTGGGGTGATTTTGGACAAAAAACCGTTATTTTTGCAGTCTGCGCTTCCTAGCGGCGCCCCTTTGAACTACACAGACTTCCAATACAGAAGGCCATTATAGCTACTTATGTCCTTTAATTTTTAAAATTTATTTGAAGTCATTACCTCTTATCATTCAGGAGGTATCGAATTTCAAAGTATTCAAGTCCCAATATAATTAGGGAGTTCCTTGGTGCATGTAGGTATGTAACATATGTATGAAAAGTGATAAAGCATCAATTTTCTATTTTTATACCCTAGAAAGATGAAATCATAGGGGTATACTAAGTTTGTCATTCCGTTTGTAACACCTCGAAATAATGATGGTAGAGCAAAATGGATTGGACACCCATTCATAATATTTCGATTTTTGCATGTCCGTCCGTCCGTCTGTGCGCACGATAACTCGAGAACGCGTATACTTAAAGAGCTGAAATTTTGTACACGGACTTTAAAAAAAAAAGTAAAATTAAGTTCGAAAATGAGACAAATCGGGCAACTCCTTCGTGGGGTTGCCATATAAAAATTTCGTTTTCCGCTATATATTTGGACACTGCCTGAGAACGCATCGACGTAGAGAGCTGAAATTTCGTATATGATGTTTTTACTATATTAGCAAATAAAATGTCAAAAATGGACTAAATCGGGCAACTCCTTCTTGGTGTTGCCATATAAAAATTTCGGTTTTTTACGTATACTTTGAAAACGATCAGTCCAAGACATTTTTATTGTACTAAAAACTTCTGCAGAATACGAAATCCTATAAAATTGGTTATTACCATTTTTTCTCTGCGACAAACTGTTCTAGAAATATATGCGAAAAACAACTTCAAAATCAACACTTGAATAGATCGGTGACCATACGAAATTTAATACGGGCATTCATCTAGGGTATCATAAGAATTGGTCTTAGACCAATTCTAGCTTTTTTATATGTTCATCCTATCTTAGCGATTGACCACTCATTGGAAAGGTCTTGGCGAGTACATTTAGAATAAGCAAAAACATTTTACCCCCACCATATAATTTAGTGAAAAGGAAGGCGGGGAAAGGAATTATTTGTACTGCGCGTACAGTTTGAGCACGTGTATCTCCTACAATTATTCACTTATTTCAGAAATTTTTCGATTTTCTGTTATTGTGAATTTTTCTGCAAACTCCTACAACGAACAACGTGGCGTAATCAGAAATTCTTGAGCGCCAAATTTCCACCTTGAAAAGTGATTTGAAAATTTTATTGTATGAAATAACGGTTATTCCAATTTTTAATTTTTTCCTACAATTGTTATCATATCTATTAAAAAAAATAAAATCTCACGATTAATTTTTACGCGTCTGCATACACCCGTGAGATCGAACACAATTCGGTCTAAATATACATTTATAGCCCAAGCTGAATAAGGAAGTTTGGCTCAGTCAGTAGGGCGGTAGGTCAAAGTCCTCGAGTTGGGCGGGTATGGGTTCGATTGTTGACAATGGCAAGGTTTTTCTTTCTGTTTATTTTTTTTTTTGTTTTAATTTTTTTTTTTATATATGACGGGTTTATTGCTAAAGTGAACCAAGTCCACTTTTACAACTGATAGTAATATTGATTAGAGTTGGTCCATTGTGATTTTATTTACTATTTTTATGAAAAAGGCAGTCTGCTAACTTTCAGCGCTCTAAGTGAACTATGCCTATAAAAAAATTCGTATACAAAATTTCAGCTCACTACGTAGATGCATTCTCAAATATTCTCAAATATATAGCGAAAAACTAAATTTTTAAAGAAAGCCCTGTGAAAGACATACCCGATTTGTTTTTTTTTAAAGCCAGTGTGCAAAATTTCAACTCAGTTAATTGGGAAATTTTTATTTTTCCTGTATCTTACTACGTTCATGCGTCAGTTTCCAAACAAGATAAACAAAAGTACCAAAGTGCCAAGTTCCCGCTTTGAAATTTGGCAGTCAGGCTCTAATATGGCCGAACTTCACGCACAGATAAGCCGGCATTTTGGTTACGCTGAAGGTAGATACACGACAAGTATTCCCATTAGAATTTTGACACATTGAAGCTGATAGCCTGTGACGTAATTGTGTGACTAATGTACTTGCATGTTTATAGGAAAGACAGAGAGATCAGAGAGCGTATTGTGTTCCCTGTACCGTGCTTTCCTATACATTTCACGATATGACATCATCTAATGGTGGAACATGGTTCGTAATGGGAATAACATGAATTCTATATACATTGGGGTACGCTCATGTACCTGAGAAGATGGCTTTATACCGGCGCGGCGCTCCCTTGAATTATCGAGACTTCCAATATAGGAGAAAGTTATACTCACTTAGCTTTTAGCGTTCAGGAGATATCAAAATTCAAAGTATTTAAGCCCCTATCTAATTGGGGATTGGTGTACGTTCCATACATTATATATGTATGTAAGTGGTTAAACATCAATTTACTATTTTTCATCCAATCTTAACGTATGACCACTCATTGGAAAGGTCTCGATGAGTGTATTATGAACATGTAAAAATATTTTACCCCCTCCATATAATTTAGTGAAAAAGATGGGGAGGGTGGGAGTAAAAACCAGAATTGACTCCACTCTTTTGGCTATTGCTCCTCACACTCCTTACCGTTTCTCTTCATTCTTTTTTCATATGGTAGCCAACCCCTCTCTGCCAATCTACAGTCTACATTCAATAAAAAATTTCCGACATGCCTCCACTCTTTTGTCCATTGCTCCTCACCCTCTGGACCGTTTCTCTTCATTCTTCTCTCAAATGATAGCCAACCCCTCCCCCTACCTATGGGAAAACGTCGAACCAATCCCCACCCTAGTAAAAAAAGTAATAAATGATAAATATCCTCTAACAAGGCTAGAAGACATCCTAGATAGACTAGGAAGAGCGAAATACTTCTCAACACTCGATATGACAACTTCTTTCCATCAAATAGAGCTCGAAGATGATTGAAGAAAACTAACAGCATTCTCAACCAATCAGGGGCACTATCAATTTAAAAGATTACCATTCGGACTAAAGATATCAACAAACAGCTTTCAAAGAATGCTCTCTATTGCACTAAGCGGCCTAGATGACGGCGCATTTATATACATCGATGATATTATAATACATGGCTGTAGTCTTAAAGACCACAATCAAAATCTGGAAAGAATACTAAAAAGACTTCGAAAATACAATTTAAAGCTTAATCCAAGCAAGTGCAACTTTTTGAAACCTGAAGTACTATATCTAGGCCATTTAATTACAAAAAACGGAGTCAAAATCGATCCCAGTAAACATAAAGTAATACGAATGTATCCAGCACCACAGAACGTGGATGACGTGCGACGATTTGTAGCCTTCTGCAACTACTACAGACGTTTTATATCGAATTTTGCAGAAATTGCTCGACCACTCAATGAACTCCTAAAGAAAAACAAGTTGTTTCTTTGGACAGAAGAATGCAGGATATCATTCGAAAGAATCAAAACAAAGCTGATAACTTCACCAGTTCTCAAATATCCAAATTTTAACAAACCGTTCATTTTAACGACCGACGCTTCAAATTTTGCGCTTGGAGCAGTGCTTTCGCAAGGCGAAATTTGACAAGATTTGCCAATATCATATGCCAGTAAGACATTAAATAAGCACGAATTAAACAAATCAATTATCGAGAAAGAATTGCTTGGAATTCACTGGGGAATAAATTTTTTTAGACCTTATCTCTATGGCAATAAATTCACGGTCGTAACAGATCACCGACCGCTGGTCAGTCTTTTCACGCACAAGAATCCATCATCAAAGTTAACAAGAATTCGTTTAGACCTTATGGATTATGACTTCGAGATTGTGTATAAACAAGGAAAAATGAACACAAACGCAGATGCCTTGTCAAGAATAAAGATAGATTCTGACAAGTTAAAGTCAATGATACCGACGGAAGTAAATGTTATCACACGCAATATGGCGAAAGAGCAGCAAAACGGAATAAAAAAAAGGGACAATGTAGAATCCGACCAATTCTATATATGGGAATGTACATCCCTCTCCGATATAAGAAATATAGTAAAGATTCAATTCGAAATAAAATTAGATCCAGCATATGCGCAAAGAAAAAGACAAAGCTTGCTAAAAATAAATATAACTAAGAAAGGGGTAACCATTCAGTACAGCGATAATCCTATATCTATCTCTGGTTACATAATGGAGAAGCTGATACAAAAGATGAACGAAAATAACATTAAAGAATTAGCACTCGCAAAGGACGATGCCATATTCAACTATATGGAAATAAATGAATTCAAGAAGAAATTCAATAAGCTGTAGCAGAATAATAAAAGTGGTAAGGCAACACCACTAAGAATATTACTTTATGAACCCTCAATAAAAATTAATTATCCCAAGAAAAAGGAGGAATTGATCAATGAATACCACGACACCATGCACGGTGGGCATGCTGGAATTAAACGCTGCATAAATAAGCTAAAACAACGGTACATCTGGAAAAACCTTAACAAGATGGTTAAAGAATACATAAACAAATGTGACAAATGCGCAAAGAATAAATACACAAGATACACAAAGGAACCGCTAGTGATAACAGACACGCCATTCACTAGTTTCGAAACAATCGTAATTGACACAGTAGGACCATTAACGATGTCAAATGGTTTTAGATATATTCTAATGCTACAGTGCGAGTTAACAAAATTCATAGAAGCATACCCAATGGAAACAAAAGAAGCAAGCTCGGTAGCAAAAACGATTGTTGAACGATTCATTCTAAAATATGGATGTTTCAAAAAATTAAAAACAGACAAAGGAACAGAATTTGTGAATGAACTGCTCAAACATATCTGCAAGCTTCTGAATATAGAACATGTCACGTCCACACCATTCCATTATGAAATACTAGGGTCCATTGAACGAAACCACAGAGTCTTGAATGAATATCTAAGAATGTTCTCAAAAGAAGACAACTGGGACGAGCTAATTCCCTACTATGTATTTTGTTATAATACGACACCACATACGGATACGATACGATACCATTTGAGCTAGTTTTTGGGAAGATAGCAACTCTACCTGCGGAAATCTTGAAAAACAAAGGGCAAATAGAAAGCATACATACATAATTATGCAAAAGAATTAGTAACAAGATTAGAAAGAGCTCATGAAATAAATAAAAAACATGTCGAAGGAAGTAAGTAATGTATACGTATATTCACTGTACATCCGGAAAAAAGGTAAGAAGACACTGTATGTAGGTAAGTGTGCATATCGAGCGAGTGGAATGTGTGTCTGATAACAAAATGCAATTTATGCTAAATTGCATTTTATTATAATATGAGAATGCATTTCTAAATGCATTTTAGATTTTGACTGAGTTTTTAAAATGGAATAATTTTTCATTTTCAGGGTAATTTGTGAGGTACATCAATATATTTTATAGGACAATATATTGATGTATTTACTTTATGGTTGTGATTTAGGGCATTGGTACCTGAGTCACAACAATGTGTACTTGTTATGTAGAGAAACCTATATCTAAGATATTCTGTCACCAAAATTACTCAATGTTATAAATAAACCACAAATACTTATCTGTATCCTTTGACCAAAACAATTGTTCACCACAAAGATTTTCTTCCAACACCACCCTTTAGCATGTAAAATGTTGAAGCTGGGTACTTTGTATTTATGCTCATTTCTATTACCACCTTAAAAAAAACGTTGATACTCTTTGATCTTATGCGAAGTTATATTCTAGATCACTGTTGAAATAATGAGAGTTTGTTCAAGGAGAACCTCCTTTTTATAGGCTCTGAGCGGCCATTTTTACATACGTTCCACAAGAAAAATGCGAATTTAGTATATTTTTCATGTTCCCTGACTTGTACAATTATTTCAAAATGTGCCAATTTATCTCAACTAATTTATTTTAGGCCTGTTCGATGAAAACACAGTGTAAAACACCATGTTAAATTTTCCTCTACAATATGGCGGCTATTTACCTGGGGCTTTGTGCCCTCATCGAACAACATTTTTGCAGCTTAGGGTAAAGCTAGTGTAATGTCATTTCTCTGACAGTTCTCCTGAGGATAATTTAACTTCTAATTTCCACTGATTTGTGAAAATTTAATTTTAAAATAGGTGAAATAATTAAAATTTTAAAAATAAATAAATATTAAAATGCACAAAAAATATTTATCAGTTTATTTTTAATTACATATTCTTTTATTATCTTTTTTACATCGATATAGCTCCATCAATTCTGCAAAAAACAGTAGTGCTGCACTATTTTTACTTTTACGTATAAAATTAATAATGTATGGATGATCAAAATCTACAGAAATAATTTTCTCTATCCCATTGGCTTCTTCTCGAAGAACTATTAAACCCTTTTCTGTCATCTCGTTTTAGAACTTGTAGTATTTCTCATATAGAATAGAATAGAGTGGAATAGAAAATCTTTTATTGAAGAACCCCAGCTTGTTTTTTTCAACCAATGTATGATTAAATTAAACAACAATAAGAATATTTTCTAAAAACAAGAATAAAATAAGAATAATTTGCTAACATATAATTATATGGTATTCTAAAAAAAAGTTATATCAAATTCATGGTTCTAATAAAATCTGAATTTATCCCAATAATAGCCCTGGAATTAGAAAATTATTTCTTCAATAAAGCTGGAATTGATCTAAAAGACCAATTCTTATGATACCCTAGATGAATGCTCGTATTTTTCTGTGCAAATTTGATTTTAGAAGTAGTTTTTCGCATATATTTCTAAAACGGTTAGTCGGAGAGTAAAAATTATTGTAATCAATTTCATAGGATTTCATAGTCTGAAGAACTTTTCAGTACAATAAAAACATCTCGGACTGATCGTCTTCACAGCATCTGTACGTAAAAATCCTAAATTTTTATATGGCAACATCAAGAAGGGGTTCCGGGATTTATCCCATTTTTGAAATTATACTCATCATTTTTATGAAGACGCCGTGTACAAAATTTCAGCTCTATACGTCGACTCGTTCTCAAGCGGTGTCTAAATATATGGTGGAAAACCAAAGTTTTGTATGGCAAGGCAATTCAACGAAGGAGTTGCCTGAGTTATTCCATTTCCGAACTTAAATTTCCTTTTTCTCGATAAGCTCGTGTGCAAAATTTCAGCTTTCTAAGTAAATCCGTTCTGGAGCTATCGTGAGGACGGACAGACATGCAAAAATTAAAATAACTTTTAATATTATGCTTGGGTGTCAAATCCATTTAGCTATACCTTCATTATTTCTATGTGTTACAAACGGAATGACAAACTCAGTTTACCTAATAGATTTCATTTAGGGTATAATATTCAGTAAACAGTCCAGAACAAAGCAATGCGAAGTACACTGTTGTGTGCAAGATATTCGTCTGTTAAGTGGTTGTTATATACGCTTAAGTGCATGAAGATACAGCAACGAATTGATTTAAATGTACTTTTATTCATTTTTAAAATAAAGAAGAAATATTACTAGAGATACATATTTACATATCCATTTTCTTTATATAAATGACGTACAAAAAAAAACTTTAAACAGATTTAAATTATTCTTGCAGAATCTATCACTGTTCAAACATATTCAATAATTCTTCAATAAGTTAATAGTGCTAACTTCAAAGTTCAATTCCTTAAATTCATACAAAATTCGCAAATAATTAATATTCCCAGTGAGATAGACTAGATTTAAGCAGATCTGTATTAAATCATTAAACGCCATATCTATCGAAATATTTATTCGATTCGATTAATGAAACATATCCATTGCCAGATACCACCCCATTAAAACTAGTGGGGCATCTTTCAAAGTTGCAGATCTGCTGAATCAGCTCTTTATCCTCAGATTTGCAAGGAATGGTATTATTTTCTTGATATTCGCAATATCGCAAACTCATTTAAGTTTTTTAGCCGAAAATAAGTTTTAACTTCAGATTTGAAAAGCATTATAATTGTCATTGTCTGATTTTTAGATCCTAGATAAAATCTATAGGGTCTGTCTTCTTCGAAAAGACTGGAAATAATGCTTAGATTTGGCTACAATTTTAGTCTTAAGATTAGGTATACTTATTTTTTCTAAAATAAAATATGGGACATTTTCCAGCTGATCTACTCTTACAGGTTTTCCAATGCCTGCGAAAAACTCGATTTTCTAATAGCCACAACCCTTCACCCCCAATTTAAAAAGTCTTTCGTCAGAAAGAATTTTCCTGAAAAAGGTGATATGGTTGAGAAATTTATTATTTCCAAAATTAATGAAAGCATGGGATGTTTCGACAAGAATACGCAATCCCAAAATAACAATCAATCTACGCCATTTTGGGGATTTGTTCTTGAAGTATAATTTTTCCACAGACAAAACCTCGAGCGTATTTGAAAACAAACGTTTATCGGTGATAAAAAGTCGTCTAAATGACGACAATTTTGAAATGCAAGTGATGCTACATATCAATGGAAAAAATATAAAGTAAGACGCTGCTCTATGGAAAAATGTAACTACAATTTCCTTGAATTTAATTATAACATTTTCAAGTATGGTATTTTCCTTACAGGTTTTACAATTTGTTGAATTTGTACATTATATTGACATGTCGGCTAAAAAAAGTAGCAAAACCTAAAATAAGATAATATAATGAATGACTTTTTGTGAGCTTTTTTTATTTGAGTTTCAGTTTCAGTTTTAATTAAATCAGATTTTCCTTATGTTATTTAAAACATGATTTGAGTCCGCTCAACTCAAATTATGAGTCCGCTCAAGGCTTGAGTCCGCTCAAGTCGGTCAAGCAGTGAGTCCGCTCAACCAGTGAGTCCGCTCAAGACTTGAGTCCGCTCAAGTCCATTCAAGAATTGAGTGCTCAGGACTGAGTCCGCTCAACCAGTGAGTCCGCTCAAATTTCGAGCGATGAACCACCGCTCAACTGTTGAGCGGACTCAATGATTGAGCGGACTTACTGCTTGAGTTGAGCGCTGAGTTGAGTCAAAATTTGAGTCCTTTACAACCCTGTCAGCTAATGTTAAAATGTGTGCATACAATGGATTGACTTCTTTCTTCTTGTGGGATTAAATGGCTTATAAAGATATTCCGTTACATTAAAACTACACTTTTTTATAATTCTACGTTATTTTTCTACGTACCAATTTGCGGAAAAATTTAAAGGTCTTGCAAATTATAGTTACTGTACTACAGAAATAGAATGATTTATATTCAGAAAAAAATGATCGCATAAAATTCATATATATCCATCCATTAATGAACTTAATACCATTTTATGGGCCAACCGATGATACAAAAATTAACAAGTTATGGCCGAATTAGCTGTCAATTGGTTGCTTGCCTGCTATGGCAACAATTGTCACAAATTTGTTCGTCTCAATTTCAATCTAAAAATTTCTATTTAGAAATTTCTTTGCTTTCTCACTAGCCCATAATTAATTACTTTTCCCGAAGTGAATTAAACGAAGAAACTAATGGTTAGATAAATATTATAATATATTCAAAACGTATTTCAGTCAATAAAATACGAAAAACTCAAAATAAATTCGCTGAAAATGACATTGCCACCTCATGACGTAGCAACACAAAAAATTTCTTTCGAATCGGCCATAGCTTGTTATCTCTGTGCATGAGCCAACCTACACATATTAATCACGATCATTCTGCTACACTTGTGCCTATATGCATGTCATATCAGAAAAATTTTGATCAACTTACAGTTATTGATATAATTAATAATAGTATCACAAATTCGTAGAATATAATGAGAATTGAATTATTATATTATCATATCGGTGAAGTCTGCAATCGAGTTCTGGCAAAATAAATTTTTACACAGTCTCCAAATACATATTTCACATTAAAATTTTGTCATATCTAAGAGCCATATTTTGCGTAATGAATTTCTGGTTGCGTTGGTAGTCTAGTTTTACATGTATTTACCCGCCATCCTTATTCTAAGCAATTTGTCAATTTGCAAAAAGTAAACAAAGCTTTGTGCGGAGCATCTGTGGTAAAAAACGTTCTTTTTCTACTTTATTTTGAAATATTCATATAATTAATTTATATAAATCTCTGCTTCTATTAACAAAAAAGATAAATTAGTTAGTGCAGTTGCCTCAAACATAATTTCCCTAGTTTATAATCCAATTTATATTTGCAAGCACTGACCGAACACCATTTTTGTTTTTTTAATTGATATGAAGATTTTAACAGGCACTAGTGGCACTATAAAACTTTGCACTAAATAAAGTTCAAAGATAAATAGTTTTGAAAAGAATTGATTCGGTACTTGTGTTAAATTTCGCAAAAGAATTTTAAGTTGACTAAATCTGCTCACAAAACATAATCACATTTGACAATTTTTTCCTGCAGCATCTCACTTACTCTTATGTATAATCTCCTGCTCTTGACAAATTACGCTCATGGACACGAATTTCCTGTTTGCTCTATATTCTAAGATCTGGCTTATCATGATGCCGCCTTCTGGTTTGACGAATAAACATAAAAAATGTGATATCGTAGATTTACATGCAACGAAACAGAGCGGCAAATTAATTAATTTTCATAAATAAATGATAATGGCTTTTGTGAAAGCACTTTTTGCTGAGATATTGAAAGAGGTCACCAAAGTTTGTTCCAAAGTTGTTGCTGAATAATCCTATGTTATTTGAACAGAACGTGCTTCTGTTTACACGCTTTGTTCTAAAGAGGGTGGGTGTTATCAGAATTGGGAGATCATGGGAATTCCATATTCTGGTAATTTCTGCCATTAAAGCCCGGTATTGTGTTCATTTAGCGGATAAATATTTAGCAGCAATCGAACAGGGACCTTTTTTACGGCTAAAATTGTTCATTATTTTGAACTATAGGTGGCTGCTTTTGTCAATCAGCTGTCATGCATTTGTGATATTATTTCGTGTTCTTTTAGATAGCTAATGCAATTACCCAATCTCGTAATAGTAAGGAAAATTATATTTATACCTACTATTTTAATTTCTTCTACGAAAATTTGTCTAAATGAAGACGGAATTTTTTGTCAGATAAAAATATTCCAATTTCATTCAACTTCAAACGTCAAAATTTTAGCGCGGAAAAAGGTATTGAGCGGATAAATCTGATGCTAAATATATGTTTGTTGAAATTACTGCCATCTACTTGTCAAAACTAAACAAACTTTTCGCTGATAAAGCACAATACCACTTTCTTCAGCGATTTGGCTAAATATTTCGCAACTAAATTTCACCGCTAAATTTCCATACAAAATTTATCCGCGAAATGAACACAATACCAGGCTTAAGATATTGAAAAGTAGTAAATTTATATGTAGTAGCACTGAACACTTTGCGCCTAGTTGCTATCGTACTTTTATAGATATCTCTCCTATATCAATAAAAATTAATTAGTTTTCGAAAGTTACGTGAACTGAACTATTCCTTTTGGTGTATTTCTTATGCTTTTGGTACCTAGGATAAAAATGGTCGGAATTGGCATAATATAATAATTTGTGGGAAAAGTCGCCATTAATTCCCATTTTCGAGAGAATTTTACCCGCAACAATCTCCCAACGCTACTGTAACTCATTCTCTGATTGTCTTGGGAAAAACGACATTTGTATTTTTCTTAAAAAATTGAGGTAGAGTAGATATACGAAAAATTCATTATTATGAATAATTTGAAAGGATTTTAAAGTTATTCAAAATTTTGCAAATAATTGAATAAAATCAATTATGCTTGTATATATGTATATCTTACTACATGAAAGAAGAATGAATGAAAGAAAAAATTGCAAATTATTAGTAATAATTGCTTCGTATATCTGTGGGGGGGGGGCACCGAGCCTACACGGGCTTCTCTGGGGGGGGGGGCATTGCCCACCCGTGCCCCTACCTAGCTACGCGCATGCACAAATGGCAAATGTCAACCATTTACCCCTAGAAGATTTTAGTGTAAGTTCGGGGCACGAAATCAGAAACACCAGGTTTTCAACGAACGAGTTGTTGTTACCCCGTGTAAGCCCAGGTTCTTCTAAAAACAAGATAGTGTAGCCCGGTATATCCCTAGGCTTACACGGGGTTTTCATCGAACAGACCTTTTAATTTATCGATGAAAATTATCAATATGGCGGCGCCCTGCAATATTATGACAATTTCCGATGTGGAACGCAAATTTTCTCTCAAATTTCCTCTGTCTCGTTCCCACATCTTTCTCCTTCCCACTTATTATGGGAATTAATTTCACCTATTTTCTTAAATATAGGCTTACCTGGTGAATTTCGCGTTTTGTAAGCATCACCAGCAGGTTGCGCGCGGTCAACTTAGTGAAATTGACTTTCTACAGTGTGGATTTGACAGTCGCGATCGCGGTTTTTCAGTTCGAAAGTGTTGTGTTTATTTTGTGTTATTCACAACATACTGCGTAGTAATAATTCAGGTAAGTCAATAATAGGGTTTTTATGTGCTATTTAACACACAACGTGAATAATTTCCAGGAAATATGCAAATTATATTAAATTATTCACTTTTGATTAAAGAACTGTCAACAACGGCAAAAGTTGTTGACTTTTATAAATAATAGTGTATATGCATACTGTGAATTCATGTAATTTACATATGTATATAAACATAAATGCATGTTTTCCAAATGTCTTTTATGCAGAGCATATGAATTTCGCGAAGAAATTATGTTGTTTATATTGTGCATAGTGTTGTTGTTGTACTGCCACTTAGTTGTCTTGGCAGTCTTGCATGAAAACTGCCGGTTTGTACAGTTTTTATTGTACTATTTTATTATCTAGTTGATTCTTAAAAATAATATAGTCTTTCTTTTAATTTCAGCTGAGTTGATTGGATTTGCAGGACCCGTTTTGGAGACAATGGATTGGACACATCTATGGAAGTAATAATTACATAGTATATGAAATTCTAATTCTTTATTTTCTTTTCAGCTATGTTCAACATACTTTCCCCCCGTTGAACAGTTTGTTCAACCAACAATTGCTTTAATTGGCGTATACCCCTCTTATGGTAATGATGGAATATCATTTTCCATCCTTTCTTACTGTTAATCGAACCTGGTACTTGTGCGCAAAGTTGATGGTTTTTCCGCGGTTTTTCCTTTGTTGTATTGTTTTTGTAATGTAGCGGTAATTGAACACTACAGCTATATTACTGCATTTTGGGTGGGTTAGTGTAGCGGTATGTTAAAATGACAAGATATGTGAGCTTGTGTTTACTGTTACTTTATTGAGCAAAAATTCCTTATTTTACGTTAGTTTGAATTCTATTTTATTTTTTCACTTCAATTGTACTTAATTAATTTAATTAATTATCTGTAGGTATGTATTCTTGAGGTGTCGTAACGTGACACGTGCTCAATGTTATACCTCAGATTTTTTCACTTATATTCGAAAATTCACTGTCTATTATTATTAGTTCTTCATTAATATAATTCACATCACTCTTAATATTAATTAATTCTACTTTGTTTTTTCACATGAAACGTCTAATATGCTTAGCTTGCATGAGTTAAACGCTATGTGAAAAAACCTAAAATTAAAATGTCTGCCACCAAATATATTTTGAAAATGTATAAAAATACTTAGCCTATATTTCCACCAAAACCCTGTAACACCACAGAAGTTAAAATTGCTGCTGCAATCTTTACGTAGCATGTAAATACTGTACCTTGCTTGGCACGTTGATCTATGCTAGAAAGATTCGAAGTAATTTGCACTATTTAATATTTTTCCACTTTAGATTTTTTAGAGAACACTGGATCTATGCGAAGTTGCATTTGCGATCGCTGTCAAACTAATGAGAGTTTAGTTAGGGAGCACCTCCTTTTTATAATGTCCGAGCCGCCATTTTCGGACAAGTTCCACATGAAAAAATGCAATTTTCATATATTTTTTGCACATTATAAGTCCATGCTGTAATGTCAAAATTTTCCAAATTATGTGAATTAATTTATTTTTAATTATCCATAATTTTTCCTAATTAATTTATTGAAATATTTCAATTTTTCTAAAATTTATCAATATGGCCGCTCCCTATCATACTATGTTAATTTCCGGTGTGGAACATAAATTCTCTCACGAATTTTCTTCTTGTCTCGTTTCCACATCGTTCTCTTTCCCACTCATTATGGGAATTGGAATTACCTTTTTATTGCAAATATTTCCTTACCTGGGCAATTTCGCGTTTTTTAACTATTGCCAACAGGTAGAGCGCGGCCAACTTCGTAAAATTGATTATTTACGTTGTCGCAGTGACAGTTCGTTCCGCGGTTTTTAAGTCGTAAAGTGCAGTGTTTTGTGGATTGATTTCTCGTCACTAAATGGATTAATTGTTAAGGTAAGTTGATTAATCTATTCTATAAGTGTTAATTAGTGATTTGCCAGTGCATAATTTGCAAGAATCATGCAAATTATGCGAAAATTTTGTATTGAAAAAATTGTTAGTGAAATGTCAATGGCAACAATTGTTGAATTTCACTAATAATAGTGTGTATGGATTCTGCGAATTCATGTAATTTGCACATTTAAGCATAAATGCAAGTTTTGCAAATGTTTATTGGGCAGAAAACATGAATTTCGCTAAGAAATTCCAATGTTTATGTTTGCATGTAGTGTTGTTGTTGTACTGCCAAGAAATTTGTTTCTTGGCAGTTTGCATGTAACTATATATTTTTGTTTGTAATTTTTTGTGATATCTTTGTTCAAGTTAATTATATTGGACTAATTTATATGCTTCTTCTTATTTCAGATGCTTGATAGACGTAGGAAGGGCGTATGAGGACACTGGAGACTAGGATTTTAAAGGGAAGTACTAAGTAATGATCCCTATAATTTAATATCAATTTATTTATTTTCAGCTGTGTTCAACATACTCCCCCCCGTTGAACAGTTTGTTCAACCAAAGCCTTCTTTATCTTACGTATACCTCGCTTGTGGTAGTGATGAAAGATTAATTCTCCGTCCTTGTTGACTTTTAATTTGACGTGGTATTTGTCGGGTAGGTTAATGAATTTTTCGCGGTTCCTCCGCTGCTGTATTGCCCGAACATTAATACGCTGCAAGACATATCGAGGTAGATATATATCTACGCCTTCTCGCGTTCGAAATTTTTGAAAGCTATTGTTCATCCTCATTTCGAACTCGTTTATGTTTGTGGTCAGCAGAAGTCTGGATAACTGTGATATCCGACTGCCATTAACCACCACTGTCTGATCCGGGTGTGGATCCGTAAAGGGAGTCGGGCCTACAAACGGTAAGTTTGTAGCCGTAGTTGATTCCTTAGCTGCTGCGCTCGTGGATGGCTCTCCTCTGATTCTGGAAACTTCTTCTCTAGCTCCTACAACTTCTTCTCGAACTCCTGAAGCCAATTCGTGGGCCAACTCCGGCCTGGGTCTGCCAAAGACATCACATCCCGAGTCACGCAACATCCTCCGCTCCGGGCTTCCTGGTGGGCTAAAGTAAATGTCTTCCAGAATATATAATGTATCATCCTGTTCGTAGGTGATTGACATCTGAAATGGTAACCAGTTAGTATGGCGTAACGTGAATAGAACACAACCCGCATCCAACAGTAGTACACAGAAGGATAGACACATGACGACACTAAGAACAGGTAGTTAATCTATTGCTAATGGTAGCGGACTAATTTTTGCAATTGGTCGGAGAAAACTACCGTTTCGCGTTTTGACCTTGACTACCCGAACCAGATCATCCGTCCCTGGATGCACTTGTTCGATTATGCCCATTAACCAACTTGTGGGTGGCATCTGATCGTGTTTTACAAGTACCACGTCCCCTACTTGAATATTTGGTTGTCTTGTATACCATTTGGTTCAAGTAATCCCTTGACCATTTATCCCAAAATTGTTTATATAATAGTTGTATGTACTTCCACCGTTTGGAAGGTAGTATTGCTTCATGTGTATAGTTTGGCTCTGGAATGGCATTATGTGCTTGGCCTATTAAAAAATGTCCGGGTGTGAGGATAAGTAAATCCTCTGGATCATTTCTCACGTAGCATAGCGGTCTAGAATTTAGACATGCCTCAACCTGAGCCAGGACTGTAGAGTATTCTTCGCATGTGCATCTGGAGTGTTGTAATGTTCGGCGTAAATGGTACTTTATTGCCTTTACTCCAGCTTCCCATATCCCTCCAAAGTGTGGAGAGGCTGGAGGATTAAAATGCCAATTGATACCAACTCCAGATGTACCGCCTTTGTGGCCATACAAATGAAGATGCAAAAGTATGCTTTCAGCAATTTTGCATTTCGTAGGTTTGATGCTTTTATTATTACAGGTTCTGCATAGTCAATTCCTACGTTAAGGAACGGTCTCGTTATATTCACTCGAGACGTTGGTAGATTTCCCATTAATTGGGTTCTTGTTGTAGTGCGATGTTTAAAACAGATAATGCACTTATGTATTCGACTGGTAATTCGGCGTCGTGCATCCAAGATCCAAAATCTATCTCGACTAGTGCTGAGAACTAGTGATGGACCGCCATGCAGAGTATCTACATGTAGTTTATCAATTAGTATTAGTGTAACGTGATGATCACGTGGTAAGATGATTGGGTGCTTCCTATTATATGGCAATGTTGCATTCAGAAGTCTACCACCTAATCGTATTAGACCGTTGTTGTCCAGAAATGGATTGAGCTTGATTAATTTGCTATGTTGTGACAATGGTTTCTTGCCCAACATATTCTTATACTCTTCTGCGAACGCAGTTTGTTGTACGAGTTTTAATATTGTTACTTCAGCATTATTCCATTCCTGCACAGTGAAAGCTTGAACGAGTTTCGATTGCGGATGCCGACAATTGTGTATGAAACGTTGAATGTTTGCTATAATTCGCACAAGGCGAGTATACGAGGAATATCGTAAAAGAAGATTGTTTTCTAATTTCGCTAAAAAACTTACTGTAGGAAGTTCTTTAGCTTCTAAATTTGTTTGTTCCGAAATGTCCTTAAATATCGGCCAGTTGTCCTGTTCTTCAGCTAACCATGATGGTCCATGCCACCATAAATGATTACTGGTTAAATCTGCTGCAGGAACACCTCTGGAGGCTAAATCTGCCGGATTGTGTTTTGTGGATATGTGACGCCACTGTTCGAAGCGTACAACGTATTGTATTTCGACGACGCGGTTTGCTACGTAGATTTTCCATCGGGCTGGATGTTCCTTGATCCATTTCAAGACAATTGTTGAGTCTGTCCAGGCGAAGATTGGCACATGATATAGGCGCATATCTTCAAGTGTAGCCTGAAGCAGTCGTGCAAGTAATAGAGCTCCATTAAGCTCTAATCTAGGAATTGTTGTTGGCTTAATTAGAGCTACCCTAGTCTTTGCAGTAAGCAAATTGGTATGAATTAAGCCGTTCTGATCGTCTACCCGTAAATAAACGGCAGCTGCAAAGGCCTTTGTAGACGCATCACAAAATCCATGTAATTGGATGCTTGCCTCAGATGAATAGTTGATCCATCTAGGGATTTGTATGTTTTCTATGCATTTTAAGTTACGTTTAAACTTATTCCATCGTTGTTCTATTATCTCCGATACCTTGTTGTCCCATGCACATCCTGTGATCCATAGTACTTGCATGAGCACCTTGGCTGTGATTACCACTGGTGCCAGCCAGCCTAAAGGATCGTACAGTGATGCGATGTCAGACAGAATGGTGCGTTTAGTTACCTTGGCATGAACTGTCCCTGGTTTGGTTATAATGGAAAAACTATCCAGTTTAGGATGCCAGCGAATTCCTAGTGTTTTTACAGATTCTTGGTCTGTGATCGTTAGTGTTTCTGTGAATTCACGTTGCTCTGCAGGAAGATGGCTTAACAACTCTGAACTGTTGCTTGTCCATTTCCTGAGATTGAATCCTCCAGATTTCATTATACCTATTAACTGATTTAATAAGCATTTGGCGTCATTAAGATTGTCAGCTCCAGTCAGGAGATCATCCACATAAAAATCTGTGGTTGTAACCGTAGAAGCTAAAGGCCATATTTGCTGTTCATCATTTGCTAACTGTTGTAGCGTCTGAATAGCTAAGTATGGCGCTGACGCAGTTCCAAATGTCACCGCGTTCAGCTGAAAATCCTGAATCTCCTTAGTTTTAGGATGTCTCCAAATGATTCGCTGAAATGTTCGGTGATCGGGATGCATGGTGATCATGCGATACATCTTTTCAATGTCTGCGTTCATAGCGATTTTATATTTGCGCCAGTTGAGCAACGTGGCGAACAGCTTAGGTTGCAGAACTGGGCCCTTTAGTAGATACTCATTAAGAGATTTGCCATTCGACGTCTTAGCTGAGGCATCGAATACTACTCTCACCTTTGTTGTCGTGCTTTCCTTCACAACTGCATGATGAGGTATATAATAATGGGGCTGATTGATATTGGACGGAGGTATTTCTTCCATATGACCCAACAAGAGATATTCGTCCAAACATCTCTCATATTCAACTTTCAAGTCTGGATTTCTGGCTAATTGTCGTTGAATTCCTTGAAAGCGTTTGATTGCTTGTATTCTCGATTGCCCCAGAGTAGGGTTCTCGTCGTTTACAAAAGGTAACTTAACTTGATAAGTTCCATTATGCAGACGCTGGTGATTGAGTTGATAACTCTGTAGACATTCCTTGTCTTCTTTTTTAAGAATGGGGTTTGTGGGAAATTCTTCTGTTTCCCAGAACTTCTTGAGTTGAAGAGCCAAATCATCAGTTGTGATTGTAAATGATGACGTTTTGTGCTCTGCATCATCTATGCTAGACCCTAGCAAACTCCAACCAAATATTGTGTTGACTGCTGTAGGAGTCGTATTTGTTCCTTGCCGAATACCGGTTCGCAATATTTGAGCATAAACTCTTGCTCCTAATAATGCATCTATCCTTCCCGGTTTCCAGAATGTGGGATCTGCGAGTTGCAGTTTCTTCAGCTTCGCGCATTCCTTTTTAGACACTATTCTAGAAGACAGAGGATCTGTAATGTTCTTAAGTATTAGAAAGTTTTCTTCTAATACTGCTGTAGATCTCGTTGTTCGAGGCCGAAGAGAGAGTATTGTTTGGTGCCTTGAGATGGCTGTATGACTAGTGTTTAAGCCTGTAATTTCCTAGAAGCTTCCTCCGTGATGAAAGATGATTGCGAGCCACTATCTATCAGACATCGTAGAATATAAGGTTTTCCGCTTTTTGTCTGTGCTACTACTAATGCAGTTGCTAGTAGAGCATTGTGACTTTCTCGGGTTACGAAGTTATGACTAGTGTTTAAGCCATCAGTATTGTTGACTGCTTGTAACCGGGAAAAGCTTTCCTGTGAGGAGCTAGATTGATTAGCTTGACTTGTGCTCAATCTAACCTTGTCATGTGCTGACTTATGCTCATTATGAACAGCTGAGGACTTGGGTTTTTCCTTATTGTGTTCTTCATGAAGGGTGCTATGATGTCTCCTATTGCATTTCAGACATCTAAATTTGCTAGTGCAATTATTTAAGTGGTGAATTCCTAAGCAATTTGAGCACCGACCTGATGCCTTCAATATCTGATATTTGGATGGTATGTCCATCGCTTGATACTTCGGACACTTTTGGAGGTAATGCCTGGCATTGCATGCTGCGCATTTAAATTCATTTGTAACGTGATATGACTTTGTCACATCTGGTGTGGTGTTTGGTTTGTGATGTGGTGTGGACTTAACTAGACTATCTGCTAACGATTCTAAAATTCTTAAACGTGTACTTAAAAACTGCTTAAATGACTTAAATGTTGGGAGATCTTGTGTGCCTCCCTGCTCTTCTTCCCACATTTTGAGGGTAATGAAAGGTAATTTCTGTACTAACAGATGTATTAGAAGTACATCCCACGATGTCGTATCAACTTCTAAACTTTGTAATTGTTGGATACATTCGTCTGTTGTATCAATTATTGACTTGAGTCCTTTAGCAGACTCTGCATTTAGTTTGGCTTGGTTTACCAAAACCTTTAATTGATGATTAACTAAAATTCTCTTGTTCTCATATCTAGCCTTTAACTTGTTCCATGCTGGCATGTAATCTTCATTTGTTACTGGGGTGTGCCGCAACAATTTCTCAGCATCACCCACTAAACAAGATTTCAGATGATGCAGCTTTTGAACTGGTGTTAGCTTTGTATTGTCATGAACAAGAGAGATGAATAGATCATGAAATGATCGCCATAAATCGTAGTTGCCGTTATACTTGGGCAACTGAATGCGCGGAAGGAATGATTCCTGTTGAACAGCAGTTGTCGAATGAATAGGTACTTGTCCCGAGCTTGATGCTTCAGTAGTTGGGACGAATTTCCGCAATCCTTCTACTAATTCTTCCATATATTCCGAATATTTTAACTCTGTTGAGCTATGATTATCTTGGGCTAAATATTCATGTTGCTTTTCATCAGAACTTTCTAATAAAGCCTGATTTATTGCCATATCTGTATCGCTATATATTTCCCATAGTTTCTTCAAATCTGTAATTTTAGTTTCATAAAAGCCTTGTGTTCGTTTAACAAGGTTCGTTTTCTTTCCATTTTCGATTAACTTTTCAATTCTTGCACGCAATATGCTTTCCGTAAGGATTAGTTTATCTACTGAATCCATGTTGATTGATATTCTACTATTAGTTAATTAACCGTGTGGGTTAAATGATGGAGATAATTGAAAGAAGCAATTTAATGCCACGTGTGGGATAAATGGAAATTTAGTCGAAGAACGTAAATTGATACCGTGTATGACAAATTGACGTGAAAAATATTTAACTAAATTTTCGTTACTAATTTTAATTAATTTAATTAATCAGCTATTTATTAAGAGTTACTGACATGTAAGTTCAGCAATTAACTATGTAACACGATTTACTGACATGTAAGTTCAGTAATTATAACAGAAATTTCGATAATATTCGAGCTGCCTCGTCTGAGCACCCTGAAGTTTTACGTCTAAGCACGTTTATAAATTAATTTTTGTATTTTTTTTAATGAGAACTGCCACGTCTAAGCACAGTTATTAATAAATTTTGAAAGCTTCTTCAAAAACTGCCACGTCTCAGAACAATAACAGTAAGAATTGCTTGACTAATTTAATCGTAACTGAATTATTGTCAATCGCAACAGTAACCAGGCACACGTTCCTGGATGGAACCACCAAAAAATGTTTTCTAATGTAGCGGTAATTGAACACTACAACTATATTACTGCATTTTGGGTGGGTTAGTGTAGCGGTATGTTAAAATGACAAGATATGTGAGCTTGTGTTTACTGTTACTTTATTGAGCAAAAATTCCTTATTTTACGTTAGTCTGAATTGTATTTTATTTTTTCACTTCAATTGTACTTAATTAATTTAATTAATTATCTGTAGGTATGTATTCTTGAGGTGTCGTAACGTGACACGTGCTCAATGTTATACCTCAGATTTTCACCAATTTCACTTATATTCGAAAATTCACTGTCTATTATTATTAGTTCTTTATTAATATAATTCACATCACTCTTAATATTAATTAATTCTACTTTGTTTTTTCACATGAAACGTCTAATATGCTTAGCTTGCATGAGTTAAACGCTATGTGAAAAAACCTAAAATTAAAATGTCTGCCACCAAATATATTTTGAAAATGTATAAAAATACTTAGCCTATATTTCCACCAAAACCCTGTAACACCACAGAAGTTAAAATTGCTGCTGCAATCTTTACGTAGCATGTAAATACTGTACCTTGCCTGGCACGTTGATCTATGCTAGAAAGATTCGAAGTAATTTGCACTATTTAATATTTTTCCACTTTAGATTTTTTAGAGAACACTGGATCTATGCGAAGTTGCATTTGCGATCGCTGTCAAACTAATGAGAGTTTAGTTAGGGAGCACCTCCTTTTTATAATGTCCGAGCCGCCATTTTCGGACAAGTTCCACATGAAAAAATGCAATTTTCATATATTTTTTGCACATTATAAGTCCATGCTGTAATGTCAAAATTTTCCAAATTATGTGAATTAATTTATTTTTAATTATCCATAATTTTTCCTAATTAATTTATTGAAATATTTCAATTTTTCTAAAATTTATCAATATGGCCGCTCCCTATCATACTATGTTAATTTCCGGTGTGGAACATAAATTCTCTCACGAATTTTCTTCTGTCTCGTTTCCACATCGTTCTCTTTCCCACTCATTATGGGAATTGGAATTACCTTTTTATTGCAAATATTTCCTTACCTGGGGCTGGATACCGCAACTGTGAAGAATTTACGAGTGTACACGATTTGAAAAACTCACGTGAGCGCAAGTGTACACTTTTGAATTTCAAGCGATTCCGTAAGGATCTGTGTACACTTAAGTGCTGAATAAAAATTTTCTGTGCTGAATGTTGTTTGAGTGAGAAAATAGTCTGTTTGAAGAACTTTAATTTAGTTATAAGAAATGAGTTACATGAATTCACTAGTATTAAGGCGACTACGTCTTAGAGAATGGTAAAATAAATAACATAACAAATAATTTTGAAAATATCGTTTGACAAAAACTCACAGGTACCTATTCAAAATTCACGACCAAAATGGCCATGAGAAAATATCAATTAAAGTGTACACAATTTTGACAGAAAAACTCATTTCCACTTTTGCGGAATCGGAACAAAGTGGTGTACACAAAATTTTGTGTACACGCGAAAACTCATAGTTGCGGAATCCAGCCCCTGGGCAATTTCGCGTTTTTTAACTATTGCCAACAGGTAGAGCGCGGCCAACTTCGTAAAATTGATTATTTACGTTGTCGCAGTGACAGTTCGTTTCGCGGTTTTTAAGTCGTAAAGTGCAGTGTTTTGTGGATTGATTTTTCGTCACTAAATGGATTAATTGTTAAGGTAAGTTGATTAATCTATTATATAAGTGTTAATTAGTGATTTGCCAGTGCATAATTTGCAAGAATCATGCAAATTATGCGAAAGTTTTGTATTGAAAAAATTGTTAGTGAAATGTCAACAATGGCAACAATTGTTGAATTTCACTAATAATAGTGTGTATGGATTCTGCGAATTCATGTAATTTGCACATTTAAGCATAAATGCAAGTTTTGCAAATGTTTATTGTGCAGAAAACATGAATTTCGCTAAGAAATTCCAATGTTTATGTTTGCATGTTGTTGTACTGACAAGAAATTTGTTTCTTGGCAGTTTGCATGTAACTATATATTTTTGTTTGTAATTTTTTGTGATATCTTTGCTCCAGTTAATTATATTGGACTAATTTATATGCTTCTTCTTATTTCAGATGCTTGATAGACGTAGGAAGGGCGTATGAGGACACTGGAGACTAGGATTTTAAAGGGAAGTACTAAGTAATGATCCCTATAATTTAATATCAATTTATTTATTTTCAGCTGTGTTCAACAGTATCGCTCGAAAATCTATGTGCTGAAGCACATATCTTGGCATATCTAGTGTGACGAACCGTTGAAAACTATTATATCCCTTGACCATTTATCCCAAAATTGCTTGTATAATTGCTGAGCGTACTTCCATCGTTTGGAAGGTACTAACGATTCGTTTGTATAGTCTGGCTCTGAAATAGCATTAAGTGCTTGGCCAATCAAGAAATATTCAGATGTCAGAATAAACAATTACTCTGGATCATTCCTAACATAGCATAATGGTCTACAACTTAGACATGCTTCGTCCTGAGGCAGGACTGTTGAGTATTCTTCAAACGTACATTTGGAATGTTGTAATGTTCATCGTAAGTGATACTTTATTGACTTTACTCCAACATGCCATATCCCTGCAAAGTGTGGAGAGGTTGGAGGATTAAAATGCCATTTGATTTGTTTCGAGAGCAAAATATCGTGCTGTTTCTGGAGTTGAGTCTCGAATTTCTTCTCGAAGATCTTTTTCCAGGATAGACTTTGCACTAAGAAAGTTGGTGCCACAATTTGAATATATGTCGCTACATAGTCCTCTTCTAGGTACGAATCGTTTTAAGGCTGCGAGAAATGCTTCAGATGTGAGATTTGACACCAATTGTATGTGTACAACTTTCGTAGCCATACAAATAAAAATTCAAAAGTATCCCTTCTGTAACTTGGCGTTTCGTAGATTTGACGGGTTTATCGTTACAGGTCCGGCATAATCAATACCTACTTTCATAAATAGCTTTGTTTCAGTAACTCGAGGAGTTGGTAGATTTCCCATCAACTGGCTTCTAGTTGTGGTACGATATTTAAAGAATGTATTGCACTTGTGTACTCGAGTGGTGATCCAACGGCTTACATCTAAAATCCTATATCGATCTCGGCTAGTGCTGAAAACCAGAGATGGACTATGCAGAGTTTCTACATGCAATTTATCTATTCATAGCTACGTGATGTGGTGATTACGTGGTAAGATGATTATGTGTTTCCTTTTATATGGAATTGATGCATTATTGGGTCTACCACCCAATCGTATCAAGCCGTTGTCATCCATAAACGGATTAAATTTAATTAACTTGCTCTGCTGCGACAATCGTTTCCTGTTCAACAGATCCTTGTATCCGGCTGCGAACGCAGTTTGCTGTACTAATAAGTATTGTGTTTTCTGCTTGGTTCCATTCTAGTGTATCTATAAACTGTGAGCGTTTATCTTGAGGATGCCGACAGTTATGTATAAAACGCTGTAAATTAGCTACAATGCGAAAAATGCGAACTCATTGAGTGATTTGCCATTTGACGTCTTCGCCGACGCATGAAATTCTACTCTCATCTTTGTTGCCGTGCTTTCCTTAACAACAGCGTGATGAGGTTTATAATAATGCGGTTCATGGATTGGGAGGAAGGATTTCTTCCATATGGCCCAATTTGAGATATTCGTCTAAGCATCTCTCATATTAAGTTTTTAATTCTTGATTCCTTTCAAGTTGTCTTTGAATTCCTTGAAAGCGCTTGACTGCTTGTAGTCTTGATTGCCCTAAGTTCGGCACCTCGTTGTTCACAAACGTTAACTTCACTTGGTATGTTCCATTATGATGACGTTGGTGATTGAGTTGATAATTTTTTAGACATTCTTCGTCTTCTTTATTAATAATTGTTTCCCAGAATTTTTTGAGTTGCAGAGCCAATTCATCAATTGTGATAGTGAACGATGATGTATTGCGCTCTGAAATGTCTGCTATAGACCCTAATAGTATTCAACCAAATATTGTGTTGATGGCTGTAGGGGTTGTATTTGATCCCTGGTGAATGTCGGTCCTCAGCATTTGGGCATATATCCTTGCTGCCAATAATGCATCTATCTTTCGAGTTTTCCGGAAGGTGGGATCTGCTAGTGGCAGCTTGTTTAGAGTTGAGCATTCCTCTTTAGAGACTATTCTGAACTGCAAGGGATCTGTAATTTTCTCTAGTATTAGAAAGATTTCTTCTAATGCTGCTCTCTGATGCCTTGAAATGCCTGTATGGCTAGTGTTTAAGCCTGTGATTGTCACTACAGTTGGGCTTCGTATAGCTCCTAGTTTCCTGCAGGCTTCCTCCATAATGAACGATGATTGCGAGCCACTGTCTATCAAACATCGTAGGACATGTGACGTCCCGCCTTCTGATTGTGCTACTACCAGCGCTGTTGCTAGCAAGGCATTGCGATATTTTCTGATTATAAAGTTGTGACTAGTGTTTAAGTTATCAGTATGGTGTACTGACTGTAACTGAACTTTCCTTCGTGATGTTAGATTGACTAACTTGACTTGTGTTCAGTCTAGCCTTGTCATGTGCTGACTTACGCTCATTATTGACAGCTGAGAATTTGGATTTGTCCCTGCTGTTATCTTCGTGGAGTGTAGTATGATATCTTTTATTACATTTCAAACATCTGTATTTGCTAGTGCAGATATTAATATGGTGAATTCCTATGCAATTAAAACATCGGTATGTCATCATGGTAGGTCCATCTTTCGATTGTTTGGACACCTTTGAATAAAATGACTTGAGTTGCATGCTAGGCACTTGATTTCCTTTGCCGTATGATACGATTTTGTAACTTCAGATCTTTTATTTGGTTTATATTGTGGGGACTTAACTAAATTATCTGCTATGGATTCTAAGATTTTTAAACGAGTATTCAAAAACGTTTTAAATTTGTGGAAGGTTGACAACTCTTCTGTCCCTTCCTGTTCTTCTTCCCATAATTTTAGCGTGGTAAATGGCAATTTCTGCACTAATAAATATATATAAAAAATCAACAACAACATAACGCAAGTTGTGGTCTGTATGTATCTTTTATAAACAAGAGTGATCATGATATTCGATATCTAAACACATTATGACCCCTGACAGCCAGAGTATATAAAGCAAACAACTGATAACAACAAGCTCCAAGCTGGCAAGTAAACGATAGCATATTGCCGCTGAAGCTCTCATCCACCAAGTATACAGACCAGCCCAACACAAGCATGATAATTCCAGGCAGCCATAGCATATAAATCAAATAACTGATAACACACAGCTACAAGCTGGCATGTAAACGATCATGTCTACCTCAAGCATGTATGTTAGAGCGAGGCAGATGTTGTGTGTTAGAGCGAGATTGTTGAAAGGTATGGTATTCACTAAAACTTCCAATTAGATTATGCGCACCCGCCGCACATAAAAGAAACTTCAAGCATCACCAAAATTAATTTATTCTCAAAATATTAGTTAATCCCAGACCTGAAAAATATAACGAATTGTAAACGAAACCTGTGGAATTCCTCATTGACCAAAATCAATAAGACAATTTCAATCTATCATAACCACCTCAAGTATGAACACAGATTAATGTTACAGCGACACAGATGTTTTGATAGGGTCACATGGTTGAAAAGAATGGTATTAAATAAAGCTTCCTACTATATTATGCACACCCACCATCCATAAAATAAACTTCGAGAACCACTAAACTTAACCCAATCTCAACCGCCACGATCTTGGCAAATGGTAATATCCAATTACCTGCTAAGTCATGTCATTACACCTGGCAACCAAAAATTATTCTTTTACTGCTCCCATACAATTTCCATTACTTAGTAACATAGCACTATCTTCTATCATCAAAACTTTTAATTTAACCCACTCTCAACCTAAAGCCAACATATATATATTCATAGCATATAAAGCAAACAACTGATAATACCACGCTTCAAGCGGGCAAGTATATGACCAAATCCACCTCAAGCATATGTATTAGAGAGAGACAGGTGATGATGATGTGTTAAAGCGAGATAATTGCACAAGTAAATTTGGACTTCCATAAGAAATAACATGAGATTTTTGATGTCGAACTCTCATAGCCTAATCAGAAAAGGATCACTTTGCGAAAAAGTTACTCCAGAAAAATTTCATATTGCAAAACTGGTCATTCCATTATACCAGATCACCAAAAATTGGGTTTCTACTTCACCCATATGCCTTCCACATACCATACTATGTTAATATCATAGCAATAACTTCCTACAAAGCTTTAAATTAGGAAGATTTTACATTTTATACAAGATGTGGCTACGCATGCCACTTTCGGACTACGTTAAAAAGCCACTCTAGAAAGATTTCAAGTGGCAACATTGGCCATGCCATTACACCTGATCATTAAAAACATTGTTAATAAGGCTCTAACTGCACCCATACAACTACCACTACTAATCTAAGAAATTCATCAAATCAACATATCATCCTACCACCTTCTTTTCTTAAACCCTTAAATCCTTCTCAATATTACGGCAGCTTAGTCATCGATTCAACATTTTTTTAAGAATTTCAGTTATATTTAAGCTTTGGATCATGAAGCCGTGAGAATACATTGCTCCAATCAAATATAAACATACACTTTCAATCCATTGTACAACATACATCGATTCAATCCCTCATACCAAAACCCCGAGAATACTTCCCAAGCCATGAAACAGAAATCTATTTGTGGGCATTGATAGTCCGCTTTCTAAAATATTCTATATTGATACTTATAGAAAACTGCTAAACATTGAATTTATATATGATATCGAGTCTAACTTACTATCCATACAAAAAAAATAGTCTTATAGTAATTTACAGCTTAGTTCCTTACCTTCCCAAATTCTACACTTACTATATACCTTACTTAACAAAATAATAAAATAGTTTTGATTAAAATGTAACCTTACCGTAATACGCCCACTAACTCCCAGCTGAATGTGTGTCTATTTGCAGCCGGAGCCCGGTTTTCCGAGCCCCAGATGCGACAATTTTGCTTGTTGACGAAGCCATCGAGGTGGAAATGGGCCTTATCACTCAAGATGAGTTTTCGATGGAATTCCGGATCATTTTCATGCATTTCAAGGACCCAATCATCAAAGACTCGACGTTGTTGATGTTCGGCCGGCTTGAGTACTTGTGTTAACTGAACTTTATAAGCATTAAGACCCAAATCTTTATGCAAAATTCGGTGTAATGACATTTGTGGAATGCCTAATTCCAAAGAACGACGAGGAATAGACAAACCTGGGTTTTCTTCAACACTTTCGGCTACAGCAGCAATATTCTCAGCTGTTCTTGAGCGACGTGCACGGGTTTTATTCTTCACATCACTAACTTGTCCCGACAGCTCGAATTTTTCTACCAATTTCTGTATTGCGGTCCGACAAGGTGCTTCACGACGACCCAAAAATGTTCGAGTTTTAGGAACCGTCTCAGCCAAATTTTCACCATTTTTATTTGTGAATTTGAATCGTGTATCGTTCCATTTTTATTAATGGCGTAGTTTCTACTTGTCAAATGTCAAAAAATGACAGCTCCGAAAGTGACATCTACCGAAATAGCGGGCTAATTAAAATAACACCTCTTATTGGAAAACCCTTTATATAAAGCAAACAACCAAGCTCCAAGCTGGCATGTATATGATCAAGTCCACCTCAAACATGTGTGCTAGAGAGAGAAAGATGTTTTGAGAGAGCGAGATGGTTTCAAAGTACGGTATTCACTAAAGTATGATCGGTAATATCTAAAAAACCATAGCCCGTAGAGGATTTCTGATAAGACTTTTCAGTACACACACACCCCTAGACCGAAAATTTTCTGATATGGCTTCAATTTCCATTCTTACCATCTCAAGCAGCCGTGATCTTTTTTAGATATCGAATATCATGATCACTCTTGTTTATAAAAGATACATACAGACTACAACTTACGTTATGTTGTTGTTGATTTTTTACCAGCAAAAAAAATTTTCAGTTATAACTTCCACTACTCATCTAAGACAACAAAGTTGTTTTTTTTTCAGCTAAAGAAATTGGGAATCTTCCATAAATCATTCAATTTGTTTACTTTACTCGGGTCTGTGCGAATTTTGTTTACATTATTCGACTGCGATTTTGTTTACATTATTCGACTGTACGAATTGTTTATACAATGAATCAAATTAGAAGCATTGCACCTGGAGATCAAAAATTAGGCAATTTCTTATCTAAGCCAACATATCTACCTACGTTAGTTGTTGTTGTTGCTAATTTAATAACATTGTGCAAGACGGAATATCGCCTGGTAGAAAACCTTTTGGTATGACGTAGTGTGTGTGTGTGTGTGTGGGGGTGTATGGGTGTGTGTGTGTCCAGCCTCGCAAAAGTGTCCCGATGTCTCTGTCCCACACAACTCACTGTAAGCGTATATAGCAAGTATAAAGAACATTCAGCCAACACCTCCATGGCCTGATGGTAGAGCGTCTCGGATTTTACAAAACCAAGCTTTCGCGGTTCGATTCCAGCAAAAGCAAGCATTATTTTAGTAGAAATCAGCAAAGACAGAGCTTGATCAGCTGACGGGGATCAGCCAACCAGAGACGTCATCCCCTGGTCATCAGACAGTAGGAAAGGAATTCCCCAGGCAGGCCCGTGACGTAGACCACTAGCCGGAATCCCCCAGTGGCCCAGAACCACGGTCCAGAACCACCAAAATAGTTGGAAAAAGTGGAACCGTTTTTCCATACAAAAAGTGGTCTCGTACCGGCATAGCTTAAACTACTATTCCTAACTTACACCTTATTCTAGGTTAACCAAATTTGAGCATGTATGCAAATAACCTAATTGGATATGAGCGTTTGCTCCACTTGAAGTGTTATACCATTTCCTTTTTATACCCTAGATGAAATCATAGGGGTATACTAAGTTTGTCATTCCGTTTATAACACCTCGAAATAATGATGGTAGAGCTAAATGGATTGGACACCCATTCATAATATTAAAAGTTATTTTGTCCGTCCGTCCGTCCGTTCGTCCCTCCGTCCATCCGTTCGTCTGTGCGCACGATAACTCGAAAACGCATATACTTAGAGAGCTGAAATTTTGTGCACGGACTTAAAAAAAAAAGAGTGAAATTAAATTCGCAAATGAGACAAACCGGGCAACTCCTTCGTGGGGTTGCCATACAAAAATTTCGTTTTCCACTATATATTTGGACACTGCCTGAGAACACATCAATATAGAGAGCGAAAATTTGGTACATGACGTTTTACTACATTAGCAAATAAAATGTCAAAAATGTACTAAATCGAGCAACTCCTTCTTGGTGTTGCCATATAAAAATTTGGGTTTTTTACAAATACTGCGAAAACGATAAGTCCAAGACATTTTTATTGTACTAAAAACTTTTTCAGAATACGAAATTCTATAAAATTAGTTATAAACATTTTTTCTGTCCGACGAACCGTTCTAGAAATATATGCGAAAAACCACTTCAAAAATCAAACTTGCAAAGAAGGGTGACAATACGAAATTTCATACGGGCATTCATCATTTTTTAGTTCAGTATGTGCTTATAATACTTCATTAATGTTTGATTGCATGTGTCGCTAACATACCAAATCGTGGCATATATTTAACTTTTAGGCAATTAGAATTTAGACTAAAAATTCACTATCCTTTTTTCAAACACGCTTAATAGTAACTTAACTAAGCGCGTTTCTCTATATGTAGCAGTAAAATGCCATGCCAGCATGTATGTATTTTTTATGTAGAGAAACCTATATCTAAAATATACTCCCACCAAATTTACTCAATGTCACAAATAAACCACAGATACTTATCTACCAAAACAATTTGTTCATCACAAAGATTTTCTTCCAACACCACCCTTTAGTAGCAATACATTGTAACTGGGTACTTTATATTTATGCTAATTGCTATTACCACCTTAAAAAAAACTTTGATACTTTTTGATCTTATGCGAAGTTGCATTCTAGATCACTGTCGAAATAATGATAGTTTGTTCAAGGAGAACCTCCTTTTTATAGGCCCTGTCCGGCCATTTTTACATACGTTCCACAAGAAAAAGGCGAATTTAGCAATATTTTTCATGCTTCCTTAATTGTACAGTTATTTCAAAATGAGCCAATTTATCTCAACTAATTTATTTTATTTTATCCATGAATTCTCCTCATACATTTATTTAAATATTTTATTTTTTCTGAAAATTATCAATATGGCGGCGCCCTGCCATATTATGAAGATTTCCTATGTGGAACACAAATTTTCTCTCAATTTTCCTCTGTCTGCTCCCACATCTTTCTCTTTCCCACTCATTATGGGAATTAATTTTACCTTTTTTCTTAAATATTGGCTTACCTGGGGCCGGATTCTGTAGCACGGAGAATCTGGAAATTTGGGAGATGAGAATTTCGGTTTCTTAGAATTCTTAATTCCCTAATTCTCCATTCCCAATTCACTAACATGGTTGGAGAATTAGGGAAAACGTAAGAAATGTGAAAAAGTGCGAATCGCCTGAGACGATTAAGGCTATCAATTTTTGTTGTAGAGGATTAGACTTTTTTTGGTATGTGAGGTACATCTGCCTATTACCTTCCACTGTCGAAATAAATTTACATTTCTTTTTTGTTGGGGTAGTTTTTGAGGGATGTAGGAGGGTAGGTTTTCTCGAGTTTTTCCGGGATAACGAGAGAATGTAGTGTAGAAGGATAATACATGTGGTATAAAAAAAATGGGAGCTCGGCGCGAACAAGATAGGTTTAGGAAAAGGGGCGGGGAGAGTGCGGGGTAGAAATGGGAGCTGATTAATGGAAATTAAAAAAAAAATTAAGACAATATCAGGAGCTGCAATAATTCGCAGGGGTAAGCTCAGTATCTCTAAGCCCAATAAAAAAAAGTAAGAATTCACTTTGGTAATTAGGCATGCATGGGTGGAAAAATTGTATTGTCTTCTTTTGTTGCATTTTGTGAAGATATCTAGGTACCTAGGAATTTCAAATTGAGTTATGTATTCACTGCGTATCCTGGCTATATTGTAAGAAACAAATTATTTAAATCCATGCAATACTAACAGAGGAACAAGGATTTTGTCTCTCCAAGTACCCGCTAAAAATTACAAATCACGCGAAATTGATCAATTTGGTCGTCGTCCAGTACAGAGGAGATGCTATAAAATTTTTAAATATACACGGTAAAGCATGTGTGTAGGAGAAATCGTATCTACATTTTGTCCCCTAATTAAATATGTAAATAATTTTTGAATACGATAAACCGTTTTGGAAATAACTGTAAAAGAAGTGTAGCAGTCCTTTTTAAGGTGAAAAATTGGCCGTTTTTGGTACAAAAATTGACATATTTTCATCTCATCATTGCGAAGAACTGGTAAGTCCTGGAAATTTACTTCCCATGACAAAAATGTTCATAACGGAGTACTAATGGATGTGAACCAATGAGCGGAAGAAATATATGCAAAATATGGAAACTGGGGTGTATATGACCGTAGTGTAAAAAAATCGTTTTTCGGCGGTCAAAAGTCAGCTATCACGTTAAAACGATCAATAACAAACTACACTACTCGATTACCCTCTCTTCCCTCTTTAATTTGGTACCAAACATGACGTAGTTTGAGCAACCCCCTATGAGGGGTGGTACGACCCCCAACCCCCAAGACACCCTGCCCCCAAAATTGTTCACCTATATTTTTGTACTCTAAACCTTTAATCTATCAAAAAAAT